>JAZAVI010000023.1:0-636415 GCA_036326025.1 Chrosomus eos
TTAGAAAGAAAGATAGATTAGTTAGAATGAAAGAAAGATAGATTAGTAAGAAAGAAAGATAGATTAGTTAGAAATAAAGATAGATTCGTTAGAAAGAAAGAAAGAAAGATAGATTTAGTTAGAAAGGAAGAAAGATAGATTAGTTAGAAAGAAAGAAAGATAGATAGATTAGTTAGAAAAAAGAAAGAGATTAGTTAGAAAGAAAGAAAGATAGATTAGTTAGAAAGAAAAAAGAAAAATAGATTAGTTAGAAAGAAAGAAAGATAGATATTAGTTAGAAAGAAAGAAAGAAAGATATGTTAGTTAGAAAGAAAGAAAGTTAGTTTCTTTGAGAGAAATATAGATTAGGTAGAAAAAAAGAAAAAAAAGATTAGGTAGAAAGAAAAAAGATAGATAGATAGATAGATAGATAGATAGATAGATAGATAGATAGATAGATAGATAGATAGATAGATAGATAGATAGATAGATAGATAGATAGATAGATAGATAGATAGAGATAGATTAGTTAGAAAGATAGATTAGTTAGAGAGATAGATAGATTAGTTAGAAAGAAAGATAGATTAGTTAGAAAGAAAGAAAGATTAGTTTGAAAGAAAGATAAATAGATTAATTAGAAAGCAAGATAGATAGATTAGTTAGAAAGAAAGAAGATTAGTTAGAAAGAAAGATAGATAGTTAGAAAGAAAGAAATATAGATAAGTAAGAAAAAAGATTAGTTAGAAAGAAAGATAGATAGATTAGTTAGAAAGAAAGATAGATAGATTAGTTAGAAAGAAAGATAGATTAGTTAGAAAGAAAGATAGATTAGTTAGAAAGATAGATAGAATAGTTAGAAAGATATATAGAATAGTTAGAAAGAAAGAAAGAAAGATAGATTAGTTGGAAAGAAAGATATATTAGTTAGAAAGAAAGAAAGATAGATTAGTTAGAAAGAAGAAAGAGAAGAAAAGAAAGAAAGAAAGAAAAGAAGAAGAAAGAAAAGAAAGAAAGAAAGAAGAAGAAAGAAAGAGAAGAAAGAAAAGAAAGAAAAAGAAAAAGAAAGAAAGAAGATTGTGTTAGAAAGAAAGAAAGATAGATTAGTTAGAAAGATATATAGATTAGTTAGAAAGAAAGATACATTAGAAAGATAGATAGTTAGAAAAAGATAGATTAGTTAGAAAGAAAGAAAGATTAGTTAGAAAGATAGAAAGATTTGTTTGAAAGAAATGTAGATTGGTTAGAAAGAGAAAGAAAGATTAGTTAGAAAGATAGATAGTTAAAAACAGATAGATTAGTTAGAATGAAAGATTATTTAGAAAGATAGAAAGTTAGAAAGAAGTAAAGATTTGTTAGAAAGAAAGATAGATTGATTAGAAAGAAAGAGAAAGAAAGATTAGTTAGAAAGAAAGAAAGATTAGTTTGATAGATAGATAGATAGATAGATAGATAGATAGATAGATAGATAGATAGATAGATAGATAGATAGAGATAGATTAGTTAGAAAGAGATCGATTAGTTAGAAAGAGATAGATTAGATAGATTGATTAGAAAGAAAGAGAAAGAAAGATTAGTTAGAAAGAAAGAAAGATTAGTTTGAAAGATAGATAGATAGATAGATAGATAGATAGATAGATAGATAGATAGATAGATAGATAGATAGATAGAAAGAGATAGATTAGTTAGAAAGAAAGATAGATTAGTTAGAAAGAAAGATAGATAGATAGATAGATAGATAGATAGATAGATAGATAGATAGATAGATAGATAGATAGATAGATAGATAGATAGATAGATAGATAGATAGATTAGTTAGAAAGAAAGATAGATTAGTTAGATAGATAGATAGATAGATAGATAGATAGATAGATAGATAGATAGATTAGTTAGAAAGAAAGATAGATTAGTTAGATAGATAGATAGATAGATAGATATATAGATAGATAGATAGATAGATAGATAGATAGATAGATAGATAGATAGATAGATAGATAGATAGATAGATAGATAGATAGATAGATAGATAGATAGATAGATAGATAGATAGATAGATAGATAGAGTTCATTAGTACATATAGAATGGGAGTTTAATTGAGTCCAAGGCTTTAGGGAATTTAGATTTGAGTTTATTTGGTGTAGACTACTGGGCCACCGTAGTCTTGGCTCATTTTGAACTGTTCCAATGAAAGTCAATGGGATTTTTATGATTTTTAATATTAATTTTTAAGAAATCTGAAAGTCAAATCAGTCTGAAAAGATATAGCACACTAAGTCAGAACAGTTTGAAGGTCTGACCCGAGTTTGGAGTTTGTAGAGTTAAAGCTCTAGGACGAGTTAGAGTTTAAATTTTAGAGTCAGAAGAATAATAATAATAACTAGATTAAAAAGTTCGTCGAGACAAACTTTAAGTTGGCTTGTGAAAGTTTGGACCAGAAAGTTTGAAGAAGTTTAAAGTACTTTGAAGTTTAAATTAGTTTATAGTTTTAATTAGTTTAAAGTTTAAATTAGTTTGAATTTTAAAGTAGTTTGAAGTTTAAATTAGTTCAAAGTTTAAATTAGTTTAAAGTCTGAAGTATTTTAAAGTTTAAATTAGTTTAAAGTTGAAAGTAGTTTGAAGTTTAAATTATTTTAAAGTTAAATTAGTTTAAAGTTTAGTTTAAATTTTAAGGTATAGTTTGAAGTCATTTAATGTTGCTACTGTGTTTCTAGTGGGTTGCTAGGGTGTTCTAAGCTATTTTGGGGGGTTGCTAGGGTGTTCTAAGGTATTTTGGTTGGTTGCTATGGTGTTGCTAGGGTGTTCAAAGGTATTTTGGTTGGTTGCTATGGTGTTGCTAGGGTGTTCTAAGGTATTTTGGGTGGTTGTTAGGGTGTTCTGGGTGGTTGCTATGGTGTTCTGAGGTATTTTGAGCAGTTGCTATGGTGTTGCTAGGGTAATCTAAGGTATTTTGGGTGGTTGCTAGGGTGTTCTGGGTGGTTGCTAGGGTGATCTAAGGTATTTTGGTTGGTTGCTAGGGTGTTGCTAGGGTGTTCTAAGATATTTTGGTTGGTTGCTAGGGTGTTGCTAGGGTGTTCTAAGGTATTTTGGGCTGTTGCTAGGGTGTTGCTAGGGTGTTCTAAGGTATTTTGGGTGGTTGCTATGGTGTTGCTAGGGTGTTCAGAGGTATTTTGGGGGGTTGCTAGGGTGTTCTAAGGTATTTTGGGTGGTTGCTATGGTGTTGCTAGGGTGTTCTAAGGTATTTTGGGCGGTTGCTAGGGTGTTCTGGGTGGTGTTGCTAGGGTGTTCTAAGGTGTTTTGGTTGGTTGCTATGGTGTTGCTAGGGTGTTCTAAGGTATTTTGGGTGGTTGCTATGGTGTTGCTAGGGTGTTCTAAGGTATTTTGGGTGGTTGCTAGGGTGTTCTGGGTGGTTGCTATGGTGTTCTAAGGTATTTTGAGTGGTTGCTATGGTGTTGTTAGGGTGTTCTAAGGTATTTTGGGTGGTTGCTAGGGTGTTCTAAGGTATTTTGGGGGGTTGCTAGCGTGTTCTAAGGAATTTTGGGTGGTTGCTATGGTGTTGCTAGGGTGTTCAAAGGTATTTTGGGTGGTTGCTAGGGTGTTCTGGGTGGTTGCTATGGTGTTCTAAGGTATTTTGGGCGGTTGCTATGGTGTTGCTAGGGTGTTCTAAGGTATTTTGGGTGGTTGCTAGGGTGTTCTGGGTGGTTGCTATGGTGTTCTAAGGTATTTTGGGTGGTTGCTAGGGTGTTCTGGGTGGTTGCTATGGTGAAACTATTTATGATTTTAAAAGTTCATAAGTGTATGAATTCATGAAAGTTCATAAGTGTATGAATTCATGAAAGTTCATAAGTTTATGAGTTTATAAGTGTATGAATTCATGAGTTTATGAGTTTAGAGTTTGTTTAAATGAGTAAGAGTTCAGAGTTTATTAGTTTATGAGTTTAAGTTCATAAGTGTATGAATTCATGAGTTCATAAGTGTATGAGTTTATATGTGTACGAGTTTATGAGTTTAGAGTTTATAAGTTTATGAGTTCATAAGTGTATGATTTCATGAGTTTATGAGTTTAGAGTTTATAAGTTTATGAGTTGATGAGTTCATAAGTGTATGAATTCATGAGTTTATGAGTTTAGAGTTTGTTTAAATGAGTAAGAGTTCAGTTTATTAATTTATGAGTTTAAGTTCATGAGTTTATGAATTCATGAGTTCATAAAAGTGTATGAGTTTATACGTGTACGAGTTTATGAGTTTAGAGTTTATAAGTTTAAATGAGTCTAAGAGTTTAAGTTTAGAGTTTATTAATTTATTATGAGTTTAAGAGTTTAAGATTAGATAGATAAGTGTCATAGATAGATGAGTTTATTAGTTTAAATGAGTCTCAATGGCTCATATAGTATATAGAATGGCAGTTTGATTTAGTCTAGGGCTTCAAGGTATTTAGATTTGAATTTTTGACAGTTGGGGAGTTTGAAAATCTGAACATTCCGCAATGTTAAGTCAATGGGAGTTTTTTCCGACTTTGATCGTCATTTTTAGGAAAACCGTAAGTCCGATCAGTCTGAAAAGATATAGCACACCGAGTCAGAACAGTTTGAGTGTCCGTGCCGAGTTTGGAGTATGTGGAGTTAAAGCTCTAGGAGGAGTTAGAGTTGTAAATTTTAGTCTCAGAAAAAGAATAATAATAATAATAAGTTTAAATAGGATTTCAGTAAGTTGGCTCTCACAAGCCAACTTAATAAGTTTAAATAGGATTTCAGTAAGTTGGCTTTCTCAAGCCAACTTAACTAGAAAAATTGCATTTCCTGCGGAACATGCGTGTAAATGCTTCAAATGCTGAGAAAGAAAGAAAGAAAGATTAGTTAGAAAGAAAGAAAGATAAGGTAGAGAAAAAGAAAGAAAGAAAGAAAGAAAGGTAGAAAGGTAGAAAGGTAGAAAGAGTAGAAAGAAAGAATAGGTATAGAAAGAAAGAAAGGTAGAAAGATTAGGTAGAAAGAAAGAAAGGTAGAAAGATTAGGTAGAAAGAAAGAAAGGTAGAAAGATTAGGTAGAAAGAAAGAAAGAAAGATTAGGTAGAAAGAAAGAAAGATAGATAGATTAGTAAAACAGAAAGCAAGATAGATAGATTAGTAAAATAGAAAGAAAGATAGATAGATTAGTAAAATAGAAAGAAAGATAGATAGATTAGTAAAATAGAAAGAAAGATAGATAGATTAGTAAAATAGAAAGAAAGATAGATAGATTAGTAAAATAGAAAGAAAGATCGATAGATTAGTAAAATAGAAAGAAAGATAGATAGATTAGTAAAATAGAAAGAAAGATAGATTAGTAAGAAAAAAAAGATAAGAAAGAAAGAAAGAAGAAAGAAAGAAAGAAAGAAAGAAAGAAAGAAAGAAAAGAAAGAAAAGAAACAAAGATTAGTTAGAAAGAAAGAAAGAAAAGAAAGAAAGAAAAGAAAGAAGAAAGAAAGAAAGAAAGAAAGAAATGATTAGTTAGAAAGAAAGAAATGATTAGTTAGAAAGAAAGAAAGATTAGTTAGAAAGATAGAAAGAAAGAAAGAAAGAAAGATATATAGATTAGATAGATCAGTTAGAAAGAAAGATAGATTAGTTAGAAAGAAAGATAGATAGATCAGTTAGAAAGAAAGATAGATTAGATAGAAAGAAAGAAAAAAGATAAATAATGCATAAAAGTCCTTGAAAAGCTGAGCATTTTGATAGTTGAATGGTTTTTGTAGCGCAAAGTAGAGAGAAAGAAAGATAGACAGATCAGTTAGAAAGAAAGAAAGAACGAAAAAAGATAAATAATAGCATAAGTCTTTAAAAAGCTGAACATTTTGATAGTTGAATGGTTTTTGTAGCGCAAAGTAGAGAGGAGTTGAAAAGCTGAACATTTTGATAGTTGAATGGTTTTTGTAGCGCAAAGTAGTGAGAAAGAAAGATAGACAGATCAGTTAGAAAGGAAGAAAGAAAAAAGATAAATAATAGCATAAAAGTCTTTGAAAAGCTGAACATTTTGATAGTTGAATGGTTTTTGTAGCGCAAAGTAGAGAGGAGTTGAAAAGCTGAACATTTTGATAGTTGAATGGTTTTTGTAGCGCAAAGTAGAGAGAAAGAAAGATAGACAGATCAGTTAGAAAGAAAGAAAGAAAAAAGATAAATAATAGCATAAAAGTCCTTGAAAAGCTGAACATTTTGATAGTTGAATGGTTTTTTGTAGCGCAAAGTAGAGAGGAGTTGAAAAGCTGACCATTTTGATAGTTGAATGGTTTTTGTAGCGCAAAGTAGAGAGAAAGAAAGATAGACAGATCAGTTAGAAAGAAAGAAAGAAAAAAGATAAATAATAGCATAAAAGTCCTTGAAAAGCTGAACATTTTGATAGTTGAATGGTTTTTGTAGCGCAAAGTAGAGAGGAGTTGAAAAGCTGAACATTTGGATAGTTGAATGGTTTTTGTAGCGCAAAGTAGAGGGAAAGAAAGATGGATAGATCAGTTAGAAAGAAAGAACGAAAAAAGATAAATAATAGCATAAAAGTCCTTGAAAAGCTGAACATTTTGATAGTTGAATGGTTTTTGTAGCGCAAAGTAGAGGGGAGTTGAAAAGCTGAACATTTGGATAGTTGAATGGTTTTTGTAGCGCAAAGTAGAGGGAAAGAAAGATGGATAGATCAGTTAGAAAGAAAGAAAGAAAAAAGATAAATAATAGCACACATGTCCTTGAAAAGCTGAACATTTTGACATTTGAACGGTCTTTCTAGCACAAAGTGGAGAGGAGTTGAAAGCGACCACGGAAGAATACGGAATAATAATAATAATAACTAGAAAAATTGCATTTCCTGCGGAACATGCGTGTGAATGCTTCAAATGAAAGAAAGATAGATAGATTAGAAAGAAAGAAAGAAAGAAAGAAAGAGAAAGAAAGATTAGATAGAGAGAAAGAGAGAGATAAAGAAAGAAAGATTAGGTAGAAAGAAAGATTAGATTAGAGAGAAAGAGAGAGATAAAGAAAGAAAGATAAATTAGGTAGAAAGAAAGATTAGGTAGAAAGAAAAGAAAGAAAAAAAAAAAAGAAAGAGAAAGAAAGAAAGAAAGAAAGAAAGATTAGTTAGAAAGAAAGAAAGAAGGATTAGTTAGAAAGAAGAAGAAAGAAAGAAAGAAAGAAAGAAGAAAGAAGAAAGAAAGAAAGAAAGAAAAAGAAAAAGAAAGAAAGAAAGAAAGAAAAGAAGAAAGAAAAGAAAGAGAAAGAAAGAAAAAAAGAAAGAAAGATAAGATAGAGAAAGAAAAAAAGAAAGAAAGAAAGAATAGAGAAAAAGAAAGAAAGAAAGATTAGGTAGAAGAAGCAAGAAAGAAAGAAGAAAGAAGAAGAAAGATTAGGTAGAAAAAAAAGAGAAAGAAAGAGAAAGAAAGAAAGATTAGTAGAAAAAAGAAAGAAAGAAAGATTAGGTAGAAAGAAAGAGAAAGCAAGAAAGAAAGAAAGAAGAAGAAAGAAAGATAGAAAGAAGAAAGAAAAGAAAGAAAGAAAGAAAAGAAAGAAAGAAAGAAAGAAAGAAAAAAGAAAAGAAAGAAAGAAAGAGAAGAAAGAGATTAGTTAGAAAGAAAGAAAGATGGATTAGGTAGAAAGAAAGATAGGTAGTAGGAAAGAAAGAAAGAAAGAAAGAAAGAAAGAAAAGAAAGAAAGAAAGAAAGAAGAAGAAAGAAAGAAAGAAAGAAAGAGAAAGAAGAAAGAAAGAAGAAAGAAAGAAAGAGAAAGAAAGAAAGATTAGTTAGAAAGAAAGAAAGATTAGGTAGAAAGAAAGAAAGAAAGAAAGAAAGAAAAGAAAGAAAAAGAAAGAAAGAAAGAAAGAAAGAAAGAAAAGAAAGAAAGAAGAAATGATTAGTTAGAAAGAAAGAAAGATTAGTTAGAAAGAGAAGAAAGAAAGAAAGAAAGAAAGAAAGAAAGAAAAGATTAGATGATTAGTTAGAAAGAAAGAGTGGATTAGTTAGAAAGAAAGATAGTATAGGTAGAAAAAGAAAGAAAATAGAAAGAAAGAAAGAAAAAAAAAAATAGCATAGAAAGTGAAACTGATCTGTTAGATAGTATAGAATGATTTGTTAGATAGAAAGGGAAGAAGGAGTGAAAAAGATGATAATTTTGATAGTTGAATGGTTGATTTGTTAGAACGAAAGATAGATAGAACAGAAAGAAGAAAGATAGTTAGAAGAAAGAAAGAAAAAAATAAATAGCATAAAGTCCTTGAAAAGCTGAACATTTTGATAGTTGAATGGTTTTTCTAGCGCAAAGTAGAGAGGAGTTGAAAAGCTGAACATTTTGATAGTTGAATGGTTTTTGTAGCGCAAAGTAGAGAGAAAGAAAGATAGACAGATCAGTTAGAAAGAAAGAAAGAAAAAGAAAATAATAGCAATAAAAGTCCTTGAAAAGCTGAACATTTTGATAGTTGAATGGTTTTTGTAGCGCAAAGTAGAGAGGAGTTGAAAAGCTGAACATTTTGATAGTTGAATGGTTTTTGTTAGCGCAAAGTAGAGAGAAAGAAAGATAGATAGATCAGTTAGAAAGAAAGAAAGAAAAAAGATAAATAATAGCATAAAAGTCCTTGAAAAGCTGAACATTTTGATAGTTGAATGGTTTTTGTAGCGCAAAGTAGAGAGGAGTTGAAAAGCTGAACATTTTGATAGTTGAATGGTTTTTGTAGCGCAAAGTAGAGAGAAAGAAAGATAGACAGATCAGTTAGAAAGAAAGAAAGAAAAAAGATAAATAATAGCAAAAAAGTCCTTGAAAAGCTGAACATTTTGATAGTTGAATGGTTTTTGTAGCGCAAAGTAGAGAGGAGTTGAAAAGCTGAACATTTTAATAGTTGAATGGTTTTTGTAGCGCAAAGTAGAGAGAAAGAAAGATCGACAGATCAGTTAGAAAGAAAGAAAGAAAAAAAGATAAATAATAGCATAAAAGTCCTTGAAAAGCTGAACATTTTGATAGTTGAATGGTTTTTGTAGCGCAAAGTAGAGAGGAGTTGAAAAGCTGAACATTTTGATAGTTGAATGGTTTTTGTAGCGCAAAGTAGAGAGAAAGAAAGATAGACAGATCAGTTAGAAAGAAAGAAAGAAAGAAAAAGATAAATATAGCATAAAAGTCCTTGAAAAGCTGAACATTTTGATAGTTGAATGGTTTTTGTAGCGCAAAGTAGAGAGGAGTTGAAAAGCTGAACATTTGGATAGTTGAATGGTTTTTGTAGCGCAAAGTAGAGGGAAAGAAAGATGGATAGATCAGTTAGAAAGAAAGAAAGAAAAAAGATAAATAAAGCACACATGTCCTTGAAAAGCTGAACATTTTGACATTTGAACGGTCTTTCTAGCACAAAGTGGAGAGGAGTTGAAAGCGACCACGGAAGAATACGGAATAATAAATAATAATAATAATAATAATAAAGCTTTGGATTTCAAGAGTGTGAATGCTTGAAGCATTCACACTAATATAATAATAAAGCTTTGGATTTCAAGATGTGAATGCTGAAGCATTCACATAATAAGTTTAAATAGATTTCAGTAAGTGGCTTCTCAAGCCAACTTAAACTAGAAAAAAAGTTTGATGAGACAAACTTTAAGTTGGCTTGAGAAAGCCGGACCAGAGAGTTTGAAGAAGTTTAAAGTAGTTTGAAGTTTGATAGATGAATTAGTTAGAAAGAAAGAATAGTTCTAAAAAAAGAAAACGATTGGTTAGAAAGAAAGGAAAGATTAGGTAGAAAGATAGATAGATTAGAAAGATAAATTAGTTAGAAAGAAAGAGAGAAAGATAGATTAGTTAGAAAGAAAGAAAGATAGATTAGTTAGAAAGAAAGAGATTAGTTAGAAAGAAAGAAAGAAGATAAGATAGTAATAGATAGATAGATAGATAGATAGATAGATAGATTAGATAGATAGATAGATAGATAGAAGGGATAGATTAGTAGATAAGATAGATAGTTAGAAGAAGAAAGAAAGAGATTAGATTAGAAAGAAAGAAAGAAAGAGATTAGTTAGAAGAAGATATTAGAAAGAAAGAAAGAAAGAAAGAAAGAGTTAGTTAGAAAGAAAGAAAGATAGATAGATTAGTTAGAATGAAAGATAGATTAGTTAGAAAGAAGTAAAGAAAGAAAGATAGATTAGTTAGAAAGAAAGGATAGATTAGTTAGAAAGAAAGATAGATAGATTAGTTAGAAAGAAAGACAGATTAGTTAGAATGAAAGAAAGATAGATTATTTAGAAAGAAGAAAGAAAGATAGATTAGTTAGAAAGAAAGAAAGATAGATTAGTTAGAAAGAAAGATAAATTAGTTAGAAAGAAAGAAAGATAGATTAGTTAGAAAGAAAGATAGATTAGTTAAAAGAAAGAAAGAAAGATAGATTAGTTAGAAGAAAGATAGATAGATTAGTTAGAAAGAAAGTAAGAGATTAGTTAGAAAGAAAGAAAGAGAAAGAAAGAATAGATTAGTTAGAAAGAAAGAAAGATAGATTAGTTAGAAAGAAAAGAAAGATAGATTAGTTAGAAAGAAAGATAGATAGATTAGTTAGAAAGAAAGATAGATTAGTTAGAATGAAAGAAAGAGATTAGTAAGAAAGAAAGATAGATTAGTTAGAAAGAAAGATAGATTCGTTAGAAAGAAAGAAAGAAAGATAGATAGATTAGTTAGAAAGAAAGATAGATTAGTTAGAAAGGAAGAAAAATAGATTAGTTAGAAAGAAAGAAAGATAGATAGATTAGTTAGAAAGAAAGATAGATAGATTAGTTAGAAAGAAAGATAGATTAGTAAGAAAGAAAGAGATTAGTTAGAAAAAGAAAGATAGATTAGTTAGAAAGAAAGAAAATAGATAGATTAGTTAGAAAGAAAGATAGATTAGTTAGAAAGATAGTAAGAGATTAGTTAGAAAGAAAGAAAGATTAGTTAGAAAGAAAGAAAGAAAGATAGATTAGTTAGAAAGAAAAGAAAGATAGATTAGTTAGAAAGAAAGATAGATAGATTAGTTAGAAAGAAAGATAGATTAGTTAGAATGAAAGAAAGATAGATTAGTAAGAAAGAAAGATAGATTAGTTAGAAAGAAAGATAGATTCGTTAGAAAGAAAGAAAGAAAGATAGATTTAGTTAGAAAGGAAGAAAGATAGATTAGTTAGAAAGAAAGAAAGATAGATAGATTAGTTAGAAAAAAGAAAGAGATTAGTTAGAAAGAAAGAAAGATAGATTAGTTAGAAAGAAAGATGAAAGAAAGAAAAATAGATTAGTTAGAAAGAAAGATAGATTAGTTAGAAAGAAAGATAGATAGATTAGTTAGAAAGAAAGATAGATTAGTTAGAAAGAAAAGAAAGATAGATTAGTTAGAAAGAAAGATAGATAGATAGATTAGTTAGAAAGAAAGATAGATTAGTTAGAATGAAAGAAAGATAGATTAGTAAGAAAGAAAGATAGATTAGTTAGAAAGAAAGATAGATTCGTTAGAAAGAAAGAAAGAAAGATAGATAGATTAGTTAGAAAGAAAGATAGATTAGTTAGAAAGGAAGAAAGATAGATTAGATAGAAAGAAAGAAAGATAGATAGATTAGTTAGAAAAAATAAAGAGATTAGTTAGAAAGAAAGAAAGAAAGAAAGAATGAAAGAAAGAAAGAAAGAAAGAAAGAAAGAAAGAAAGAAAGAAAAAATTGATTAGTTAGAAAGAAAAGAAAGATAGATTAGTTAGAAAGAAAGATAGATAGATTAGTTAGAAAGAAAGATAGATTAGTTAGAAAGAAAGAAAGATAGAAAGATTAGTTAGACAGAAAGAAAGAAAGATTAGTTAGAAAGAAGGAAAGAAAGATAGATTAGTTAAAAAGAAAGGATAGATTAGTTAGAAAGAAAGAAAGAAAGATAGATAGATTAGTTAGAAAAAATAAAGAGATTAGTTAGAAAGAAAGAAAGAAAGAAAGAAAGAAAGAAAGAAAGAAAGAAAGAAAGAAAGAAAGAAAGAAAAATTGATTAGTTAGAAAGAAAAGAAAGATAGATTAGTTAGAAAGAAAGATAGATAGATTAGGTAGAAAGAAAGATAGATTAGTTAGAAAGAAAGATAGATTAGTTAGAAATAAATAAAGAAAGAAAGATTAGTTAGACAGAAAGAAAGAAAGATTAGTTAGAAAGAAAGAAAGAAAGATAGATTAGTTAGAATGAAAGATAGATTAGTTAGAAAGAAGGAAAGAAAGATAGATTAGTTAAAAAGAAAGGATAGATTAGTTAGAAAGAAAGAAAGATAGATAAGTTAGAAAGAAAGACAGATTAGTTAGAATGAAAGAAAGATAGATTAGTTAGAAAGAAAGAAAGATAGATTAGTTAGAAAGAAAGATAGATAGATAGATTAGTTAGAAAAATAAAGAGATTAGTTAGAAAGAAAGAAAGATAGATTAGTTAGAAAGAAAAGAAAGATAGATTAGTTAGAAAGAAAAGAAAGATAGATTAGTTAGAAAGAAAGATAGGTAGATTAATTAGAAAGAAAGATAGATTAGTTAAAATGAAAGAAACATAGATTAGTAAGAAAGAAAGATAGATTAGTTAGAAAGATAGATTAGTTAGAAATAAAGAAAGATAGATTAGTTAGAAAGAAAGATAGATTATAGAAAGAAAGAAAGTTTATTAGTACATGTAGAATGGAAGCTTAATTGAGTCTAGGGCTTCAGGGATTTTAGATTTGAGTTTATTTGGTGTACACTAGTGGGCCACCGTAGTCTTGGCTCAATTTGAACATGCTGCAATGAAAGTCAATGGGATTTTTATGATATTTAATATTAATTTTTAAGAAATCTGAAAGTCACATCAGTCTGAAAAGATATAGCACACTAAGTCAGAATAGTCTGAAGGTCTGACCCGAGTTTGGAGTTTGTAGAGTTAAAGCTCTAGGACGAGGAAATTGCATTTCCTGCGGAACATGCGTGTGAATGCTTCAAATGCAAGAAAGATAGATAGATTAGAAAGAAAGAAAGAAAGAGAAAAGAAAGAAAGATTAGATAGAGAGAAAGAGAGAGATAAAGAAATAAAGAGAGAAAGAGAGAGATAAAGAAATAAAGATAAATTAGGTAGAAAGAAAGATTAGGTAGAAAGAAAGATTAGGTAGAAAGAAAAGAAAGAAAGAAAAAAAAGAAAGAGAAAGAAAGAAAGAAAGAAAGATTAGTTAGAAAGAAAGAAAGAAGGATTAGTTAGAAAGAAAGAAAGAAAAGAAAGAAAGAAAGAAAGAAAGAAAAGAAAGAAAGAAAAAAGAAAGAAAGATTAGGTAGCAAGAACAAAGAAAGAAAGAAAGAAAGAAAGATTAGGTAGAAAGAAAGAAAGAAAGAAAGAAAGAAAGAAAGAAAGAATTAGGTAGAAAAAAGGAGAAAGAAAGAGAAAGAAAGAAAGATTAGGTAGAAAAAAAGAAAGAAAGGAAGATTAGGTAGAAAGAAAGCAAGAAAGCAAGAAAGAAAGAAAGAAAGAAAGCAAGAAAGAAAGAAGAAGAAAGAAAGAAAGAAAGATTAGGTAGAAAGAAAGAAAGAGAAAGAAAGAAAGAAAAAGAAAGATGGATTAGTTAGAAAGAAAGAAAGATGGATTAGGTAGAAAGAAAGATAGGATAGGTAGAAAAAAAGAAAGAAAAAAGAAAGAAAGAAAGAAAGAAAGAAAGAAAGAAAGAAAGAAAGAAAGAGAAAGAAAGAAAGAAATGATTAGTTAGAAAGAAAGAAAGATTAGTTAGAAAGAAAGAAAGAAAGAAAGAAAGAAAGAAAGAAAGAAAGATATATAGATTAGATAGATCAGTTAGAAAGAAAGATAGATTAGTTAGAAAGAAAGATAGATAGATCAGTTAGAAAGAAAGATAGATTAGATAGAAAGAAAGAAAAAAGATAAATAATAGCATAAAAGTCCTTGAAAAGCTGAGCATTTTGATAGTTGAATGGTTTTTGTAGCGCAAAGTAGAGAGAAAGAAAGATAGACAGATCAGTTAGAAAGAAAGAAAGAACAAAAAAGATAAATAATAGCATAAAAGTCCTTGAAAAGCTGAACATTTTGATAGTTGAATGGTTTTTGTAGCGCAAAGTAGTGAGGAGTTGAAAAGCTGAACATTTTGATAGTTGAATGGTTTTTGTAGCGCAAAGTAGAGAGAAAGAAAGATAGACAGATCAGTTAGAAAGAAAGAAAGAAAAAAGATAAATAATAGCATAAAAGTCCTTGAAAAGCTGAACATTTTGATAATTGAATGGTTTTTGTAGCGCAAAGTAGAGAGGAGTTGAAAAGCTGAACATTTTGATAGTTGAATGGTTTTTGTAGCGCAAAGTAGAGAGAAAGAAAGATAGACAGATCAGTTAGAAAGAAAGAAAGAAAAAAGATAAATAATAGCACAAAAGTCCTTGAAAAGCTGAACATTTTGATAGTTGAATGGTTTTTGTAGCGCAAAGTAGAGAGGAGTTGAAAAGCTGAACATTTGGATAGTTGAATGGTTTTTGTAGCTCAAAGTAGAGAGAAAGAAAGATAGATAGATCAGTTAGAAAGAAAGAAAGAAAGAAAAAAGATAAATAATAGCACAAAAGTCCTTGAAAAGCTGAACATTTTGATAGTTGAATGGTTTTTGTAGCGCAAAGTAGAGAGGAGTTGAAAAGCTGAACATTTTGATAGTTGAATGGTTTTTGTAATGCAAAGTAGAGAGAAAGAAAGATAGACAGATCAGTTAGAAAGAAAGAAAGAAAAAAGATAAATAATAGCATAAAAGTCCTTGAAAAGCTGAACATTTTGATAGTTGAATGGTTTTTGTAGCGCAAAGTAGAGAGGAGTTGAAAAGCTGAACATTTGGATAGTTGAATGGTTTTTGTAATGCAAAGTAGAGAGAAAGAAAGATAGATAGATCAGTTAGAAAGAAAGAAAGAAAAAAGATAAATAATAGCATAAAAGTCCTTGAAAAGCTGAACATTTTGATAGTTGAATGGTTTTTGTAGCGCAAAGTAGAGAGGAGTTGAAAAGCTGAACATTTGGATAGTTGAATGGTTTTTGTAGCGCAAAGTAGAGGGAAAGAAAGATGGATAGATCAGTTAGAAAGAAAGAAAGAAAAACGATAAATAATAGCACACATGTCCTTGAAAAGCTGAACATTTTGACATTTGAACGGTCTTTCTAGCACAAAGTGGAGAGGAGTTGAAAGCGACCACGGAAGAATACGGAATAATAATAATAACTAGAAAAATTGCATTTCCTGCGGAACATGCGTGTGAATGCTTCAAATGCAAGAAAGATAGATAGATTAGAAAGAAAGAAAGAAAGAAAGAGAGAGAAAGAAAGAAAGATTAGATAGAGAGAAAGAGAGAGATAAAGAAATAAAGATAAATTAGGTAGAAAGAAAGATTAGGTAGAAAGAAAGATTAGGTAGAAAGAAAAGAAAGAAAAGAAAAAAAGAAAGAGAAAGAAAGATTAGGTAGCAAGAAAGAAAGAAAGAAAGAAAGAAAGAAAGAAAGAAAGAAAGAAAGAAAGAAAGAAAGAAAAGAAAGAAAGAAAGAAAGATTAGGTAGAAAAAAAGAGAAAGAAAGAGAAAGAAAGAAAGATTAGGTAGAAAAAAATAAAGAAAGGAAGATTAGGTAGAAAGAAAGCAAGAAAGCAAGAAAGAAAGAAAGAAAGAAAGAAGAAGAAAGAAAGAAAGAAAGAAAGAAAAAGAAAGAAAGAAAGAAGAAAGAAGAAAGAAAGAAAGAAAGAGAAAGAAAGAAAGAAAAAGAAAGATGGATTAGTTAGAAAGAAAGAAAGATGGATTAGGTAGAAAGAAAGATAGGTTAGGTAGAAAAAAGAAAGAAAGAAAGAAGAAGAAAGAAAGAAAGAAAGAAAGAAAGAAAGAAAGAAAGAAAGAAAGAAAGAAAGAAAGAAAGAAAGAAAGAAGAAAGAGAAAGAAAGAAATGATTAGTTAGAAAGAAAGAAAGATTAGTTAGAAAGATAGAAAGAAAGAAAGAAAGAAAGAAAGAAAGAAAGAAAGAAAGAAAAAAGAAAGAAAGAAAGATATATAGATTAGATAGATCAGTTAGAAAGAAAGATAGATTAGATAGAAAGAAAGAAAAAAGATAAATAATAGCATAAAAGTCCTTGAAAAGCTGAGAATTTTGATAGTTGAATGGTTTTTGTAGCGCAAAGTAGAGAGAAAGAAAGATAGACAGATCAGTTAGAAAGAAAGAGAACGAAAAAAGATAAATAATAGCATAAGTCTTTGAAAAGCTGAACATTTTGATAGTTGAATGGTTTTTATAGCGCAAAGTAGTGAGGAGTTGAAAAGCTGAACATTTTGATAGTTGAATGGTTTTTGTAGCGCAAAGTAGAGAGAAAGAAAGATAGACAGATCAGTTAGAAAGAAAGAAAGAAAAAAGATAAATAATAGCATAAAAGTCTTTGAAAAGCTGAACATTTTGATAGTTGAATGGTTTTTGTAGCGCAAAGTAGAGAGGAGTTGAAAAGCTGAACATTTTAATAGTTGAATGGTTTTTGTAGCGCAAAGTAGAGAGAAAGAAAGATGGACAGATCAGTTAGAAAGAAAGAAAGAAAGAAAAAGATAAATAATAGCATAAAAGTCCTTGAAAAGCTGAACATTTTGATAGTTGAATGGTTTTTGTAGCGCAAAGTAGAGAGGAGTTGAAAAGCTGAACATTTTGATAGTTGAATGGTTTTTGTAGCGCAAAGTAGAGAGAAAGAAAGATAGACAGATCAGTTAGAAAGAAAGAAAGAAAAAAGAAAAATAATAGCATAAAAGTCCTTGAAAAGCTGAACATTTTGATAGTTGAATGGTTTTTGTAGCGCAAAGTAGAGAGGAGTTGAAAAGCTGAACATTTTGATAGTTGAATGGTTTTTGTAGCGCAAAGTAGAGAGAAAGAAAGATAGACAGATCAGTTAGAAAGAAGAAAGAAAAAAGAAAATAATAGCATAAAAGTCCTTGAAAAGCTGAACATTTGATTGAAGTTGAATGGTTTTTGTAGCGCAAAGTGAGAGGAGTTGAAAGCTGAACATTTGGATAGTTGAAGGTTTTTGTAGCGCAAAGTAGAGGGAAAGAAAGATGGATAGATCAGTTAGAAAGAAAGAAAGAAAAAAGATAAATAATAGCACAATGTCCTTGAAAAGCTGAACATTTTGACATTGAACGGTCTTTTAGCACAAAGTGGAGAGGAGTTGAAACGACAGGAAGAAGAATAGGAATAATAATGATAACATAGAAAAATTGCATTTCTGCGGAACATGCTGTGAATGTTCAAATGCTGAGAAAGAAAGATTAGCAAGAAGAAAGAAGAGAAAGAAAGGAAGAAGAAAGAAAATAAGAAGAATAAGAAAAGAAGAAGACAAAGAAAGAAAAAGATGGAAAGAGAAAGAAAAAGAAAGAAAAGAAAGAAGATGATTAGTTAGAAAGAAAGAAAGATTAGTTAGAAAGATAGTAAAGAAAAAAGAAAGAAAAGAAAAGAAAGAAAGAGAAAGAAAGATTAGTTGAAAGAAAGAAAGAAAGAGAAAGAAAGAAGAAAGAAAGAAAGAAAAGAAAGAAAGAAAGAAGAAAGAAAGAGAAAGAAAGATTAGTTAGAAAGAAAGAAAGAAAGAAAGAAAGAATATAGAATTAGATAAGATCAGTTAGAAAGAAAGAATAGATAGTTAGAAAGAAAGATAGATAGATCAGTTAGAAAGAAAGTAGATTAGATAGAAAGAAAGAAAAAAGATAAATAATAGCATAAAAGTCCTTGAAAAGCTGAGCATTTTGATAGTTGAATGGTTTTTGTAGCGCAAAGTAGAGAGAAAGAAAGATAGACAGATCAGTTAGAAAGAAAGAAAGAACGAAAAAAGATAAATAATAGCATAAGTCTTTGAAAAGCTGAACATTTTGATAGTTGAATGGTTTTTGTAGCGCAAAGTAGAGAGGAGTTGAAAAGCTGAACATTTTGATAGTTGAATGGTTTTTGTAGCGCAAAGTAGAGAGAAAGAAAGATAGACAGATCAGTTAGAAAGAAAGAAAGAAAAAAGATAAATAATAGCATAAAAGTCTTTGAAAAGCTGAACATTTTGATAGTTGAATGGTTTTTGTAGCGCAAAGTAGAGAGGAGTTGAAAAGCTGAACATTTTGATAGTTGAATGGTTTTTGTAGCGCAAAGTAGAGAGAAAGAAAGATAGACAGATCAGTTAGAAAGAAAGAAAGAAAAAAGATAAATAATAGCATAAAAGTCCTTGAAAAGCTGAACATTTTGATAGTTGAATGGTTTTTGTAGCGCAAAGTAGAGAGGAGTTGAAAAAGCTGAACATTTGGATAGTTGAATGGTTTTTGTAGCGCAAAGTAGAGAGAAAGAAAGATAGACAGATCAGTTAGAAAGAAAGAAAGAAAAAAGATAAATAATAGCATAAAAGTCCTTGAAAAGCTGAACATTTTGATAGTTGAATGGTTTTTGTAGCGCAAAGTAGAGAGGAGTTGAAAAGCTGAACATTTGGATAGTTGAATGGTTTTTGTAGCGCAAAGTAGAGGGAAAGAAAGATGGATAGATCAGTTAGAAAGAAAGACAGAAAAAAGATAAATAATAGCACACATGTCCTTGAAAAGCTGAACATTTTGACATTTGAACGGTCTTTCTAGCACAAAGTGGAGAGGAGTTGAAAGCGACCACGGAAGAATACGGAATAATAATAATAATAAAGATTTGGATTTCAAGAGTGTGAATGCAGTTAGAAGAAAGAAAGAAAAAAGATAAATAATAGCATAAAAGTCCTTGAAAAGCTGAACATTTTGATAGTTGAATGGTTTTTGTAGCGCAAAGTAGAGAGGAGTTGAAAAGCTGAACATTTGGATAGTTGAATGGTTTTTGTAGCGCAAAGTAGAGGGAAAGAAAGATGGATAGATCAGTTAGAAAGAAAGACAGAAAAAAGATAAATAATAGCACACATGTCCTTGAAAAGCTGAACATTTTGACATTTGAACGGTCTTTCTAGCACAAAGTGGAGAGGAGTTGAAAGCGACCACGGAAGAATACGGAATAATAATAATAATAAAGATTTGGATTTCAAGAGTGTGAATGCTTGAAGCATCACATAAAATAAATAATAATAAAGCTTTGGATTTCAAGAGTGTGATGCTTGAAGCATTCACATAATATAATAACTAGAAAAATTGCATTTCTGCGGAACATAGCGTGTGAATGCTTGTAAATGCTGAGAAAGAAGAAAGATTAGTTAGAGAAAAAAAGAAAGGATTAGGTAGAAAGAAAAAAAGAAAGAAGAAAAAAAGAAGAGGTTAGAAAGAAGAAATGAAGAAAGAAAGTGAATCGTTAGAAGAAAGAAAGAGGTAGAAAGAAGAAATGAAAGGGTTTAGAAGAAGAAAGAAAGAAGATGAATAGTTAGAAGAAAGAAGTGAATAGTTAGAAAGAAG
This sequence comes from Chrosomus eos, assembly GCA_036326025.1. Lineage (NCBI taxonomy): Eukaryota > Metazoa > Chordata > Actinopteri > Cypriniformes > Leuciscidae > Chrosomus > Chrosomus eos. Next base: position 19,330 of record JAZAVI010000023.1, read on the forward strand.
AGATAGTTGAAGAAGAAAGAAAGAAAAAGATAGAAAAAATTAAAAGAAGAAAGAAGATTACAAAGAAATGTAAGGTAGAGAGAAAGAAAAAAGAAAGATTACAAAGAAAGAAAGTGAAGATGTTACAAAGAAAGAAAGATTAGAAAGAAAGAAAGATAAGGATAGAAGAAGAAAGAAAGAACGAAAGGAAAAGAAGATTAGGTAGAAAGAAAGATAGAAAGAAAGAAAGATAAGGTAGAGAGAAAAGATAAGGTAGAGAAGTAAAAGAAAGAAAGAAAGAAAGAAAGAAGAGAAAAAGAAGAAAGAAAGAGAAAGAAAGAAAGAAAGAAAAGAAAGAAGATAGAAAAGAGAAGAAAGAAAGAAAGATGGATTAGTTAGAAAGAAAGAAAGATTAGTTAGAAAGAAAGAAAGATTAGTTAAAAAGAAAGAAGAAAGAAAGAAGAAAGAAGAAGAAAGAGAATAGAAAGAAAGAAAGAGAAGAAAGAAAGAAAGATTAAGAAAGAAAGAAAGAAAGATTATAGAAAGAAAGAAGAAAGATAAGAAAAGAAAGAAAGAAAGATTAGAAGAAAGAAAGATAAGAAGAAAGATTATAGAAAAAGAAAGAAAAAGAAAGAAAGAAAGAAAAAAGAAAGAAGAAAGAAAGAGAAAGAAAGAATAAAAGAAAGAGAAAGAAAGAAAGAAAGAAAGAAAGAAAAGAAAGATATTAGTTAGAAAGAAAGAAAGAAAGATTAGTTAGAAAGAAAGAAAGAGAAGAAGAAAGATTAGAAAGAAAGAAAGATAAGAAAGAAAGATAGTTAGAAAAGAAAGAAAGAAAGATAAGAAAGAAGAGAAAGAAAGAAAGAAAGAAAGAAAGAAAGAAAGATTAGTAGAAAGAAAGAAAGAAAGAAAAGAAAGAAAAAGAAAGAAAGAAAGAAAGAAAGATAGAAAGAAAGAAAGAAAGAAAGAAAGAAAGATGATTAGTTAAAAGAAAGAAAGAAAGATTAGTTAGAAAGAAAGAAAGATGGATTAGTTAGAAAAGAAAGAAAGAAAAGAAAGAAAGAAAGAAAGATTAGAAAGAAAGAAAGAAAGATGATTAGAAAAGAAAGAAAGATTAGAAAGAAAGGAAAAGATTAGTTAGAAAGAAAGAAAGAAAGATAAGAAAGAAAGAAAGATATTAGTTAGAAAGAAGAAAGAAAGAAAGAAAGGTGGATTAGTAAAAGAAAGAAAAGAAAGATTATAGAAAGAAAGAAAGATGGATTAGTTAGAAAGAAAGAAAGATTAGTTAGAAAGAAAGAAAGAAAGAAGAGATTAGTTAGAAAGAGAAAGAAGAAAGAAAAAGAAATATTAGAAAAAGAAAGAAAGTTTAGTTGAAGATAATAGATTAGTTAAGAAAGAAAGAAAGAAAAAGAAAGAAAGAAAGATAGTAGATAGAAAGATAGATAAGATAGAAGATAGATAGATAGATAGATAGAAGAAGATAGATAGATAGAAGAAAGATAGAAGATAGAATAGAAGATAGATAAAGTTCATTAGAAAAAGAAGAGTTAATGAGTAAGTAAGGAAAGATTGTGTTGTAAAGGAAAGATAATGAAGAAAGATGGATTTATGATTTTATAAAGAAAGAAATAGTTAGAAAGAAAGAAAGAAAGAAAGAAAGAAAAGATTAGTTAGAAAGAAAGAAAGAAAGATGGATTAGTTAGAAAGAAAGAAAGATTAGAAAGAAAGAGAAAGATTAGTTAGAAAGAAAGAAAGAAAGATTATTCAGAAAGAAAGAAAGATGGATTAGTTAGAAAGAAAGAAAGAAAGAAAGGTGGATTAGTTAGAAAGAAAGAAAGAAAGATTAGTTAGAAAGAAAGAAAGATGGATTAGTTAGAAAGAAAGAAAGATTAGTTAGAAAGAAAGAAAGAAAGAAAGATGGATTAGTTAGAAAGAGAAAGAAGAAAGAAAAGAAATATTAGTCAAAAAGAAAGAAAGTTTAGTTGGAACGATATATAGATTAGTTAGAAAGAAAGAAAGAAAGAAAGAAAGAAAGATAGATAGATAGATAGATAGATAGATAGATAGATAGATAGATAGATAGATAGATAGATAAAGTTCATTAGTACAAATAGAATGGTAGTTTAATTGAGTCTAGGGCTTCAGGGAGTTTAGATTTGAATGTTTGTGTTGTACACTACTGGGCCACCGTAGTCTTGGCTCAATTTGAACTTTTGCAATGAAAGTCAATGGGATTTTTATGATTTTTAATATTAATTTGTAAGAAATCTGAAAGTCAAATCAAAAAGATAAATAATAGCACACAAGTCCTTGAAAAGCTGAACATTTTGATAGTTGAATGGTTTTTGTAGCACAAAGTAGAGAGGAGAAGAAAGCGACCACGGAAGAATACGGAATAATAATAATAAAGCTTTGGATTTCAAGAGTGTGAATGCTTGAAGCATTCACACTAATAATAATAATAAAGCTTTGGATTTCAAGAGTGTGAATGCTTGAAGCATTCACACTAATAAGTTTAAATAGGATTTCAGTAAGTTGGCTTTCTCAAGCCAACTTAATTACTTTTAAATAACAGTAACATGTAATATATAATGTATTCCAGTTTGGAAGTAACTTGCACAACACTGCACATAACAAAGGATGCCTTGAATGTCATGAAAATGATAATAACTCATTTTTGACCAAAAATGCAGTTACTGCCTTTTTGCTTTGTAGGGCACTAAGGGCAGTATAGTGTAGGCCTATAGTAGGCTGTGTAATGTATCCTGATTGACTTTATAGTTAAATCTGTTTTGCACATGCATCGCCACACGCCACGATTCCAGGTTTGGATGGGCCAGACCAATTGTGGGTGGGCCTTAAATTAAAAACGTTATCCAATCACCGTTTAACCTAATAAAAATTACTGACTAATATATCTGTACGTAGGCTATACATAATATAGATTTTAATAGCTTGATGCTCTTTAAATATTGTGTTGCATTAAGTTTCGTTGCATATGGAGTCAGGACGGACCTATCCGCGATCGCTCTCCGTGGTTCTGACCAGAGAAGAGCGCTTCAGGAATCTCCATTACGCATCATACCTGGGCTGCGTTTCCCGATAAAAGAAAAAGCAGTGTTCTTTATAAAAGAAGCACTTCAGAAATAGTTGAACTTGCATTTATTAGGACTCATGGGATAGGCAGAGACGAAGATGTGGATCTCAGCTCTCCTTCATCTCTGCAGCGATGACTCAGAGACTGTACGTGCGCGTTTAAAGTACCTAAACAACGACTGTTGCAACATTGTCCTTTACTGGAAATTATTTTCACTTTCACAAGCTATAACGATAAGCGCTGAAGCTGCAATATTTCTGGAGGCATGGAGTGGGTAAAACATTATTTTGACCACTTGAGTTTCGTTTTGTATAAATTGTATCTTAATTTTGATCAATTGCCTGTATTTAATAAATAAGAAGCAAATGTATAGTAAGCCTAGGCAATGTAATAAGGCGTCGGCACGATCACTTGCATTGCATGACAACTGGAGCGTTTCCGCCACAGAGTGAAAAATAAAACATGTAATTGCAATTTTTTTAATCTCTCAATTCTGACTTTATCTCAGAATTGCGTGATATAGGCCTAAAGTCGCAACTGTAGTATATATCTATATTGAAATTAGGGCTGCACAATTATGTAATTGTTCAAAGGCACAATTACAAAAAGTCCACTTACATTATTCTGTGTGCCTAAAATGTGTTTTTTTCCACAGCTTATCTTAAGGGTTTTTTTCCCCATTGTTTTAATTTTTGTTAGTGTAACATTATAATTCTAATTAGCATTAAACCATAGAAAACCAATGAAAGTTTTTCAGGAGGATTTTTCAGCTGGTTTATTTTGATATAACAATATGACATGCAGTCGCTTCAAACAATGGCATAAAGCTGTTCAAAACGTCATTCAATGTAAATTGTGATAATCGTAATCAATAATCACAATTATAATTTCAAGGCAATAATCGACTATTATGATTTTTGTCATAATCGTGCAGCCCTAATTGAAATGTCTACTTGTAAACCGAACAATTCAAAACGAAAGAAAACAGACTGCTCTCTGCTTATCTGTATGAAATGTGCATTTCTCTCTGGCGCATTCGCTACTGCGAGTCAGCAACGTCAACTTTATCTTTATTAATCTTAAACAGTTAAAATGTCTCCTTGCTATATTTGACGTATTCATAGTCATTGCTTTTGCCGGTTCTTTGTGACAGCTTTTAGGTGCTTTAAAAAAAAAAAAGGATAAAGAGGAAGAAAACTAAAGATATAAATATATTTTGTTAGGTCGTTTTTGTAATTTGTGTGAGCTATTTTTGTTCAATTTGGAGATATTTCTTTAAATTATTTATAGGGTTTCCCATACATTCATTAATTTGTGGCGGCCCGCCACAATATCAACGCTGACCGCCACGGATTGATTTTCAGATTTTTTAACTACTAGTATGGGTAAAAATGTGTTTTATTGTAGAGCTCTGCGCGCACCTAGCAACTACCCAGTGTCAGAGGGGTATGCAGCAACAATTTTTGCGCCCCCCCCCCCCCTTCCAAAAAACAACAACAACCTAACAACAACAAACAAATAAATAAATAAATAAGTGCGCCATGTAATAAGTGAGTAGGAACGAGTGAGAGCTAACAGATAAAATGCGTACAAAATTGTCATTTATTAATACAATTCAATTGCACTCTGATAAACCCCCTAAAAAACCCATAAGCTCCATTGGGACAGCAATACCAGTGTTTCTTACAGGATTGTAGGTAAAACTGTGGTAGGTTGACCTCTGTTCCTCTAGGGGGGTTCGGGGGCATCCCCCCGTAAGAAAATGTTGTGTTCTTCAATGTTAAATTCAGCAGTCTGCACTTTGAGAGTTAACTAAAAGCTCCAACCCATATTCAGGGTGAAAATTAAACAAAGAAAAATTCAAACCTCTTTTAGTTACAGTGTATGTCTACATTAGCCTACACTACAACATAATAATAGTTATAATATTAATCCCATGATAGTAATAGCCATAGGCTATATTGTAAAACAAATGCACTGAAAAATAAATGAAACTTTCATAATTAGTGTTACTAATTTCTATACTTGAAAGAGATAAGCACATGATGACATGTTTCATGGGCAGGTCAGAGAAAAAAAATAACGCTGACTATTTTGACCAATGCATTACACTGGCTTGCAAAAAAATAAACAATGGGCCGCCGATATATGAGTTTTATGGGCCGTTAAGACAACAACAACAACAAAAAAAAGTATGAGATGTATCGGCCGGAAAAGCACGTCAGCCCAACAGGAATCTCCCGGTAGTCCCGATGGCCAGAGAGATAGCCTACATCATCTACATGTCTGGATGTCACACTTTAAATCCTGCCTGTTGGCTTTCACCATACACTTATTTAGCTGCTTTAGCATCAATCGACATGACATCTCTTTTTCCCTCTTTCTTTTTTCCATTTTTAGCCCCCCAGCATTATGTTTTATCCCTCTTTTTCGACGACAACTCACTACTCGCTCAGCGCTCACGCGATATTACCCCGCCCCCCTTCTCCATGAGGGCGCCTAGGCTGCCTGTTAGTCCTCTAAAATTTGATATAACATTGAGGAAATGCAGAAATTATTTAGAAACGCACCACAGCAGCTACATATAGAAAAAATATCTTTTTTATTAAATTTTTTATTTTTTTATCCATCGCTTTGGCGCCCCCCATGGTGCTGCGCCCCTATGCGCCGCATATAGCGCATACCCACTTTTTGCGCCACTGAGTATAATGAACACTGTTGCACAACATAACTTTGAGAAGTTAGTCTATTGTAAACGCTGTCGCATTTCCATTACAGATTCGCGCAACATTTTTGCGTTTTTAAAAAAAAAATTTTTATTTTTTATATCGACTGATGTAGGTTAGGTTGGCAAGGAAAGACCCTTATACTGTGAGCGGCATATATATGAGGTGTTTTCTCACTAATTTCTGCTCCGAGGTCTTGATTGTGGCATTTCTTTGAGGTTTATTATTTTGTCTTTTATGCATTTAATAAAGAACTCGGTCTCGTATTCTGTCCAAACACACCGTGCTTTCTAATAAGGTGACTGTAAATGCGCAAAGACTGTTTCCATTGCAGTTTTGCGAAATATTTATTTTTTGAATTGCCTGAAAAACCACCTCACGTGAGCGTAAAACCTTTTTTGCGATAAATGGGGAGTTTTTGTGAAATTGACGTGTTCCCATTGAGCGTATTTTCAATTAGCAATTTCAATTTGCGCCATTTGAAGGGTAACGTTAATGGAAATGCGGCTCGGAGACCCAGCTTAATATTAGCAAGCACTAATAATTACCGGTAAGTTAGCTATGTTAAAGGTGCTCAAAGCGATGTCACACGTTTTTTAGGCCAAAACATTTTGTGTCACATACAGCAAACATCTCCTCACTATCCGCTAGCTGCCTGTCCCCTGAACACACTGTAAAAAGACGCGGTCTCTGCAGACACCCCAGGCTCCACAAACGGCTAACAAAAACATACTGTAGCGACCCGCTCTACGAAACATAACAAACTGTTCCAGCCAATAACGACAAGAAGGATTTGGGGGTGGGGTTTGGGGGGTTAGTGTGTGGATGAGGAGGAGGGAGGGTCTAGCTAGCCTCCGTTTTGTTTGACAATACTTTAAAGGGTAACTAAACCCCTGGTCATAGCCTGACTCCACCCACTGGCAATATTTGAAAAATGCTGGAAAAGTGGGCAGAGCCCAACGGAGATAGAGGATATGAACCGAGGGCGGGGCTGAGCGGAGGGGCGGCCGCCTGAGACCCGCAGTGAGTGACAGCTGCTGTCAGACTCGTTAAAATGGAGTGACGCAAGTAGCTTTGCAACAGAGCAGTCATTTGAAGACTTTTCTCCCCCATCTTCACCTGAAGTGGAGAATGTTGAATTGTCTGTGGACACAGGGCCAGAGCCATATCAATTCGAGTCGCTCAAACTGCGGTCTTAACTCCCGCATCGCGATCGGCATCCGATTATTCTTATATTCAGTCATTTTGAGGTAATTTACTATTACGTTCAGTATATTTTGCTGCTATGTGAAAAAAATATCCAGCAAATCGCGCCGGCGGTCACCAGATGGTTAACTTTAGCGTAATAGGAATGAACATAAATTGTGATTAAAAATATATGCTCACTCACATCATGACGCCGCTGCGGTGGTGGAGTTCATGCAGGAAGAGCAGCATTTGGCAGCGCGAGCTGTGTGGAGAAGCCCATTTCCACCTCCATTGCGTTGGAGAAGCAATCCCGGTAAAATGCAGGTTGCACACTCGAGCGATAGGCTAGAACTCTCGGTCTTCCAGGCCAAGTGCATGCAACCACTGGCGCCTAATTTCCAAGTCTAGTGGAAAGCTATGCAGTCCAGCAGTGCTGTTGCAACCAGCAACACTACACCTACGTACCATCCTGACCACTGTACTAAATACAGATAAAGCTAATGCTAAAAATCTGCTATTCTAACTGATGCAATATTATGCTACTAACTAACTATGCTTCTAATAATATACTAACAACTATGCTAATTAACTACCTAGGCTATACGAAATAATCTAAATAACTATATAAATGCTATGCTAACTAGATGCTAATATATGCTATCCTGATCGTTTTCAATACTCATAAATCCAACTCCTGACACGCTACAGTAGTTTTGACAGAACCAGATGCTTTTATACCAGGGGCTGCCAAGGGCGTGGTGAGCTCGCACCAAGGGCGTGACAGAGTGACGTCAGAGAGTTCAATACGTCAGAGAGTACCCCTACTGCAGGAGCTTTCCGTTTAACCTGAAGAGGGCAGCACTCAGACGTTTTTACACCATATATTTGAAAATTAAAACACTTTATACCCAATTGTCAAAAAATGTACTCGAATCAATGAACAGCATTTATGAAGCTCCATTCTTACAGATCATTAACTAAAAAATGTTGTTTTGGTGTTTAGTTACCCTTTAAACGTCAACAAGAAGTGACGTCACCCGACATCGCTTTGAGCACCTTTAACATGAGAATATCAGCTACAGCATACAATACATAATGTTAACATGCTGTAAATAGCTGCTAGTTAATATCGACTGCCCGTACAAGTAGATAACGTTAAAGTTAAGTATTTAATCATGACGCCGACTGTTGCTCCCTCAATCCAGATGAATATTGAAAAATATTTCCAAAGATTCAAAAGGGCTCGTCCTGAGGAGCAAAGACAGTCAGAGGTAATAGCAAAGCAGAGAAACGCATGTGGAAGCTTAACATTCCGACCATTGTAATAAGCTATTCAGTTAATTTATTTGGAATATTTCCAGGCTTCAATCAGCGATGCTTTAGGAGCTGACGCAGCAAGAGAGGGTCAGGAGGAAGAGAAATGTTCAAAGAAAGGCTGCCAAATGTGCAACAAGAATTCTGAGTCATAGAAAGATACGTGTCAATAAAAAATATATGATATATTTAACCCTTTTATTGTGCCTTAATTACCCCCCCCCCAAAAAAAAAAAACACACCACCACAAATAGAATCTAATTCTGTTGGAAACACTTATTTTTTCTAATACAGAAATTTTCTATCATTATTTCATTCATTATTTTTGAAACCTGTCATAATAAAACATGTTGAGTAACCTCTGAGAAGCCTGAATTTGTGTCTTGTAATATTACAAATTTTTTTTTTATCCATACAGAGGAGACATAGCCAACTTTAAATGTATTGAAATTAATAAGGCATCTTTGAGTAAACTTCGAGTATTAGCCTATTTGAGTATCTGTTTGCCGGGCCGAGTGTCCTGGTTCCCTTTCGTTCGTCACTCCGAGTTCCGTCGGATGACGACGAATGGGGTTTCGCTTAGAAAGCCTATCGACTTCGAGTATACAAAACGAGCCAATGGCAAAGAAATGCCATGGGTCTGCGGAATTTGCATGACGAAACTCCGCCCCACCTCGTGGGTATATAAGGAGGAAGTCCTGCAGCAAGCAGATATGTTTTCGCTTCGGAGCCAAGAGTATTTCTTCACTCCACAGTCATCTCTGACTTCACTCTACGAGACGAGCCTTTCTCTCCGGTGTTGGTGTGACGGCGATCTGCGGCGAGTTCACAGTGCCTGCTGTTCTGTGCAGTGATCTGCCAGTGTGTGTGTGTCTCCCCGCCCGCTTCAACATCACAGAGTTTTCTCTCCTCTCACAAAAGAGCTCGCACGCGGCACGTCTTTTTAAAGACGGTTCGCCCGTGCATTTCTAAAAATAGGTTGCAGCGGACTGGTATCGGACTCTGATGGGCACGAGCGCTGTCTAGTGTGTTGGGCTATTGATCATGCTTGAACAGCGCTCGTGGATGACTCATGTTCTCTCTGGGAACGTGATCATCGCGTCATATAGGTCGAGACTCGGTGAACTCGCAAGAGTGAGAGTCCCCTCTTCCACCCCCCGTCTTTTCGGCTGGTGGCCAGGGTGACCTGAGGGTGTTGGTCTGGAACAAGGACGCCGACTCTGTAAAAAGAGTCCACGACCCCAGCCCCCCTCTTCAATGACGGTGCCCGCTAGTGAACTGATGATTCCACGAGTCTACCCTCGGGTGGCCCGTGCGTTTTCATTTGAAGCTACAGAGGATGATGCTGTGTCTGCAGCAGCATCACTAGGCGGCTATGCTTTCCTGGGATGATTGATTTTGGGTGAGGCCGCCGACCCGCGTCCACGGCAAACCCCAATATCTTTCCTCCCGGACGTGCATGATGAGATCTCGAAGTCCTGGTAGACCCCCTGGTCTTCTCGGGACCGCTCGTTGGTCTCACCCGCCTTTCCTCCCCTCACTGGCAGCTGCCCATGGGTACACTGGGGTCCCCCCGGTTGAACGCTCTGTTGTGATGCTGCTGTGTCCTCAGAGTGCTTCCCGGCGCAATCCTAAGCACCCGTCCGGAGCCTGTAGTTTTTTCGTCTACACTAATCTGTGGCGAGATGCTATAGCGCCATAGGACAGGCAGCCGCCTCACTGCATCCATGACCATTCTGCTGGTCTACGTGACCCAGATGCTCACGGACATGCACGAGGGCGGGACTGACCCGAGGCTCTTCAATGAGCCGCGCGCCGCCACTGACCTTGCTCTCCGAGCGACGAAAGTGGCCGTACGCTCTCGGTGTCAGGTGATGCTTACCTTTGGGGGCTGACCGGTCTGATGTACAGGATGTCGGCAGATCCGTCTGCCTCGACACCTCTATATCCCAGGTCGGCCTCCTCGGCGGTGCGGTTGAGTGCTTTCGCCCAACAGTTCTCAACCGCCCATGAGCAGACTGACGTTATTCTGCCCGACGGCCCCGCCGTCCGCTCAGATCCCTCAGTTTGCCCACCGCCGAAGGCGCCCTCCCATGGTTCCAACCCCCCCGTTCACCAGTAATGGGCTGGCTCTGGAAGACCGTAGGGAAGGTGCCACAGCCCTCTCCAGCCCCGCCCCCCGCTAAACGCCAGGCTAAGCGGCGCTCCTGAGACGGGCTGCTCAGGGATGATGTTCGTTTCTCAGGAGATGGTAGCAGGACCACTCCTTCCCCCGGTGGAGGGCCGGGGGAGAATCTTTGTTTTCCACTTCCGCTGCTCACCCACGGGTGGGCAGTACCCTAATGTGGTTAAAGGAAGAAACGAACCCTTCTTCCCTGAGCTCACAGAGTTCTCGGACGACACAGAGTGCCGCCCACAAGCCACGCTCTCCTCGTCCCCCTCTGTCCCGGAGGCGGTTGACACGGCGGGTCGCCCACGGGCCGCCTCAGCCCTGTCCCCCTCTGTCGCCAGACCCCCAACAGAGCACGCCCCCGTGGAACGCTGGTCCTTCCCTGGCCTCCTCTGTTCGGGCGCGGAGCCTAACTGTGCCCCCACACCGGGCCGCTATGCCACCCACGTCCGGGCCAGTTACTCCGCTTCGCTGCCCCTCTGGGGGGACGCCTGTGGTAGAGCTTCCCCGTCTGTCCGCCAGGTCGCCTGCACCATCAGGTTCGGCTATGCGATTCAGTTCGCACGGTCTCCTCCCCGCTTCAGGGGAGTCCGCTCCACTCTGGTCGGTGGCAATGCCCCTATCATGAGAGCCGAGATTGCCACCCTGGTGGCGAAGGGTGCAATCGAGACTGTCCCTCCAGCCGAGATGAGGTCCGGCTTCTACAGCCCTTACTTCATTGTCCCCAAGAAAACCGGTGGGTTACGACCGATCCTGGACTTGCACGTGCTGAATCGCTCCTTACACAGGATGCCGTTCAAGATGCTCACTGCCAAACGAATTTTCGAATGCGTGCGGCCCCAGGATTGGTTTGCAGCGATCGACCTGAAGGACGCCTACTTTCATGTCTCCATTCTTCCTCGACACAGACCGTTCCTCCGGTTTGCTTTCGAGGGGCGGGCATACCAGTACGGGGTTCTCCCTTTCGGGCTAGCCCTGTCTCCTCGCGTCTTCACGAAGGTCGTCGAGGTAGCCCTTGTTCCCCTTCGGGTTCACGGGGTTCGCATCCTGAACTATCTCGACGACTGGCTGATCCTAGCTCACTCTCGAGACCAGGTTTGCGAACACAGGGACCTTGTGCTCTGGCACCTAGCTCGCTTGGGCCTTCAGGTCAACTGGGAAAAGAGCAAACTTTGCCCCGTGCAGAGGATCTCTTTTCTCGGTATGGACATCGACTCGGTCGCCATGTCCGCGCAGCTTACGAGCGAGCGCGCGCAGTCACTGCTGACTTGTCTGAGACAGTTCCAGGACAAGAGTGCGGTTCCACTGAAACTTTTCAGAGGCACCTGGGTATCTGGCATATGTCATCTTCAGCCGCGGCAACGCCGCTCGGATTGCTTCATATGAGACCGCTTCAGCTTTGGCTTCGCAACCGAGTCCCGAGGTGGACATGGCTCGCGGCACCTTCGAGTACCAGTTACTCCGGCCTGCCGTCACTACTCAACCCGTGGGTGAACCTCAGTTTCTACGGGCCCAAGTGCCCCTAGAACGAGCTTCCCAGTATGTTGTTGTCTGAACAGATGCCACCACGGGCTGGGGCGCCATGTGCAATGGACATGCTGTCACACTCTCATGTTGAGCAGAAATGCTCCTGAAAAATTCAGTGAGATTTATCACACTCAGGTGTTGAGCAGAAATGCCCCTGAAGGTTCAGTGAATTTCTTCACACTTAGGTGTTGAGCAAGCTTGCTCCTGAAGCCCAGTGATACTCGCATGTAATGTTGCAGTATGGCATGTCATTGCCTCGAGTTGCTGGCCGTACGCCTTGCCCTGCACCGCTTTCGAGCGCTGCTCAGGGGTCAACACGTACTAGTCCGATCAGACATTACCGCCACAGTAGCGTACATCAACCATCAAGGTGGTCTACGCTCGCGCCGTATGTCGCAACTCGCTCGCCACCTCCTCTTATGGAGTCAGAAGCATCTGAGGTCCCTTCATGCTATTTACATTCCCGGAGCCCTGAACTGTGCAGCCTACGAGCTCTCATGGTTTCAGCCCTCCCTGGCGAATGGCGACTCCATCCCCAGACGGTTCAGCTGATTGGGACCAATTCGGCGACGCACAGATAAATCTGTTTGCCTCCCACGACTCGACCCACTGCGCCCTGTATTATTCCCTGACCGAGGTCGGCACGGATGCACTGGCGCACAGCTGGCCGCGGGGCCGCAAGTATGCGTTTCCTCCAGTGAGCCTTCTTGCGCATTTCTTGCGCAAGGTCAAGGAGGACGAGGAGCAGGTCCTTCTGGTTGCGCCCTGTGGCCCACCCGGATCTGGTTCTCCGAACTCATACTCCTCGCGACAGCACCTCCTTGGCCCATACCTCTGAGGAAGGACCTTCTTTCTCAGGGACGGGGCACCCTTGGCACCCTCGTCCCGACCTGTGGAGCCTCCACGTGTGGCCCCTGGACGGGACCAGGTAGGTTTGAGTACCCTACCACCTCCGGTGGTGGCTACCATCACTTCCGCTAGAGCTCGTCCACGAGACACCTCTATGCGTTGAAGTGTAACCTCTTCGTCAGCTGGTGCTCTTCTCACCGAGAAGACCCCCGGAAATGCCCGATCAGCGTTGTGCTTTCCTTCCTTCAAGATGGGTTGGAGCGAAGGCTGTCTCCCTCCACCCTCAAAGTCTATGTTGCCGCTATCGCCGCACACCATGACTTGACAGAAGGTAAGTCTGTGGGAAGGCACGACCTGGTCATCGGGTTCCTGAGAGGAGCCAGGAGACTTAATCTTCCTCGCCTCCTCTCGTTCCCTCTTGGGACCTCGCGGTGGCTCTAACTGCCCTGCAGAGTGCTCCCTTTGCGCCTTTGCAATCAGTGGAGCTTAAGTTCCTGTCAATAAAGACAGCGCTCCTGGTTGCACTGGCCTCTACAAGAGGGTAGGGGACCTGCACGCATTTTCCGGTGATGAAGCGTGCCTGGAATTCGGGCCGGCTTACTCTCACGTGATCCTGAGACCCCGGCCTGGATATATGCCCAAGGTTCCTACCACTCCCTTTCGGGACCAGGTGGTGAACCTGCAAGCGCTGCCCCCGGAGGAGGCAGACCCAGCCTTGGCACTGCTCTGTCCAGTACGTGCTCTCCGCACCTATGTAGACAGGACGCAGTGTTTCAGGACCTCAGACCAGCTCTTTGTCTGTTATGGTGGGAAGCTGAAGGGAAGAGCTCTCTCCAAGCAGAGGTTGTCTCACTGGATAGTGGACACCATTGCTTTGGCATACCAGCAGCAAGGTCGACCGTGCCCCCTTGGTGTGACCGCCCACTCCACCCGGAGTGTGGCGTCCTCTTGGGCTCTAGCGCATGGCGCCTCGCTAACAGACATCTGCAGAGCTGCAGGCTGGGCGACACCTAACACATTCGCCAGATTCTATAATCTCCGAGTGGAGCCTGTGTCCTCTCGTGTGCTCGCTTCAACCAGCCGGCATTAGGACCTGCTCAGGTGTCTTCGCTTGCTCGCCATTCCACTCCACGGACTGGATGCGTGCGATATTCTCCTCAGGTGAGCTTCCCCGAAAGCCCTGAGTTCCTCCTGCACTCCTGACGTCGACCCAGTGTCTCTGTGCCTGAGCGTCGGCTAGGTGCCTCCCGTGTGCATGGTCCCTCTCCGGAGCAACCCCCACATGTGTATTCCCACTGTAAGCCTCTCTGAGCATGTGTCTTCCCTTGGCAAGCCACCTTGCCACCCCTGGGGTTTAAAACTTTTCCACCTGCGGTTGGATACCCCAGTGTATTCCCCATATGCTTCCTTCGGGTCATATGTGTATTCTAAAGTCCCCCCCGTTGGGCTGGGTATATTCTGCATACTCCTCTATATCTTGGGATATGCTCCCCAGTGTACCTTGGTATTCCTGTGTTAAATAGGAGTCCCACTTGTCCAGTACGACAGGGATCTCAGATTTACACAGGGCACTGGAAGACAGCTGTGAAGGTGGCGTGATTAGACTGGTAACCCCATTCGTCGTCATCCGACGGAACTCGGAGTGACGAACGAAAGGGAACGTCTCGGTTACGTATGTAACCCTCGTTCCCTGAGTGAGGGAACGGAGACGTTCCGTCTTCTTGCCACTTCCGCTGTATACCGCGGGGATCGCCTGAGTTCAGTCTCGGCTCCTCAGCGAAGAAACATATCTGCTTGCTGCAGGACTTCCTCCTTATATACCCACGAGGTGGGGCGGAGTTACGTCATGCAAATTCCGCAGACCCATGGCATTTGCTTGCCATTGGCTCGTTTTGTATACTCGAAGTTGATAGGCTTTCTAAGCGAAACCCCATTCGTCGTCATCCGACGGAACGTCTCCGTTCCCTCACTCAGGGAACGAGGGTTACATACGTAACCGAGACGTTTTATAAATTGTCCCAAACTGTTCTTGTGTCAAATTGTTTAAAACTGAATAAAATTATTAATTTAAAGGTTAAATGTTTTTTTTTCTTTTTAGGGCTGTCAATTTCTATTAAACTACAAAATTACTTTGAACTGAATATAGCTGATAAACAGCTATTAAATAAATATAGTAACAGACTTAATATTCTGTGTATTGTGTATATTTTCTGTTCACCTGTTGAGGGCAACCTGTGGACAATAATGTTATGTGTGCTCCTCCTATTTCCCTGTTTTTGATTAACAAGAGTTTTCAGTGATGGAAGAGACACCAACATGTGACTTGTGTATGATACCATTGAATATTGAACATATTTTATTGGATTGTCCTGATAACTGACAGCTGTTTTATTCATAAAGCTCTTAAAAGAAATGTTTTTTAAACCAGTTCTAACAAGAAAAAACTATATCACTATCAAACATCAATAACAAGAATCAGATATTTATATAAAAGATCTTATGCAGCCTATAAGTATAATGTTGTGAGAAGTTTTTTAACTAATTGAGTAAAGTGCCACATCATTACTATCTGTGTTATGCTCTGCTTTATTATTTACAGTAAAGAAGCCAAAGGTCATTTCATTCAGATACGCTTTCAGAGAAAAAAAAAGTAAAAGCACTTTTTGTTATCAGCAGCATGATTAAAAAAATTCCACCGCAGAACTAAAACCAAAGGTACTGATTCGAGTCCTGTGCTTTCATTTCTCCAAAGATAAGTAATTCTGTTGAACCACATGAACTTTGACCACCTTATTAAAGCAGGACACACAGGTTGATCTGCTTGACAAACATGTTTTAAAGATGACTAAAGACATGTGACAAGAAAGGGGATGTTTGTGTAATATGCTGAAGAGTTCTTGTATGTGTTCTCCTGAGGTTTAACTCAGTTTAACAAATGCACTTTCACGTTTGAATTAAATGTTATAAAAAAAATTAAAAATCCAGATCAAAGTTCACCTCAGTCTCTGCTGGGCATCTAAATCGCAGCTGACATCCATTTACTCTCAGTCCCACATAGAGGCCATAGAAGCAACAGTGCTGGAACACAGAGAAGAAACAACTGCCAGCATACGCAGTCCAATCTCACTTCATATCCACACGGTTTGTACGTTTATTAGATGATAACTAGCATTTCCTTTAAAAATATCGGCTGATTCAAATGTCACTCATTTAAAGGCTTGGTATGATGCCCTTTTCAAGATGTAAAATAAATCTCTGATGTCCTCTGTGTGTGTGAAATTTTAGCTCAAAATACCCCAGAGATATTTTTATATAGCATGTTAAAGTTGTAACAGAGGTAAATTAGGAGTATGCACAAGGAAAATGAATGAAATTAAAGCTCTCCTTCACTGCATGAAAAGTGGGATTTTCATCAGTAAGCGTCACTGTAGATTGTCGTGGAAGTTCAGGTTTACGACAGTACACGGCAATTTACAGGCAACACTGAAAACTGCCATGAATTGTCGGAAATTGACGTGGGCCTTGGCAGCAAGGCACCTCGCTAACAGACATCTGCAGAGCTGCAGGCTGGGTGACACCTAACACATTTGCCAGATTCTACAATCTCAGAGTGGAGCCAGTGTCCTCTCATGTACTCGCTTCAACCAGCTGGTACCCGCTCAGGTGTCTTCGGTTGCTCGCCACTCCACTCCACGGGCTGGATACGTGCGATATTTCCTCAGGTGAGCTTCCCCGAAAGCCCTGAGTTCCTCCAGCACTCCTGACGTCGGCGCCAGTGTCTATTGCCTGTGCGTTGGCTAGGTGCCTCCCGTGTGCATGGTCCCTCCCCTGAGCGACCCCCACATGTACTAAGTAGGAGTCCTTCGTCCGTGCTAGTCTCACGACAGGGATCTCAGATTTACGCAGGGCACTGGAAGACAGCTGTGAAGGTGGCGTGATTAGACTGGAACCCCATTCGTTGTCACTCGACGTAACTTGGAGTCACAACGAAAGGGAACGTCTCGATTACGTATGTAACCCTCGTTCCCTGAGTAGGGAACGGAGACGTTACGTCTGCCTGCTACTTCCGCTGTACCGCGGGGATCGCCTGAGTTCAGTCTCGGCTCCTCAGCGAAGAAACATATCTGCATGTTGCCGGCGTCCTCCTTTATACCCACGAGGTGGGGCGGAGTTACGCTATGCAAATTCCACAGACCCATGGCATTTCTTTGCCATTGGCTCGTTTTGTATACTCAAAGTCGATAGGCTTTCTAAGCAAAACCCCAATCGTCGTCACTCGACGTAACCTCTCTGTTCCCTACTCAGGGAACGAGGGTTACAAACGTAACCAAGACGTTCACTGTTATAACATACTCATGAATGACCTGCAGATGGAGCCATTGCTAAAAAAAACACACAGGTGATCACGTGACTTCAGATAAAACGTCTCAGGTTACTACTGTAACCTAGCCTGGCTAACGCCAGACCCAATTCTCGTTGAGACTTGGGTCTGGGAACCACATGTACATTTTCTCGTATTTGAGGCGTGGTTTACGAATGCCCGGCGCTGTTTATTGGGTGCTAAGAATGTCTATCAAATGCTCATAGCCAACATATGTCGTCATCGTCTTGCTGTTCCCTCCCCGTTCTGTGATCCCGTTCTGTGATTGGTTCCCTAAATGAGGCGAAAAATCTGGCCATGGTATCCAGACTGCCTTTCAGCGTGAATTGAATCGCGCTGCGGTAAGGCAGTATGGGGAAACCCAGGCTAACTGTAACCATAGTTCCCTGAGAACAGGGAACGAGACGATGCGTCAAATGACGCCTTGGGAACGCTCCCAGCGTGAATGCGTCTGAAGCATCTATGTCAACTAGTCCAATGGAAAGAATGAGCGTCACGGGCGGGTGACGTCATGACCAGGAAATGATAAAAGCACATCCAGTGCAAGCCGGCATTAGCTTCGAAAATTGCCGAAGCAAGCCGATCACAAGGATGCAGGAAGTATGGCAGGGTGACGCATCGTCTCGTTCCCTGTTCTCAGGGAACTATGGTTACAGTAGTAACCTGAGACGTTCCCTTACGAAGGGAGCTCGCGATGCGTCAAATGGCGCCTTGGGAACGAGAATTTGGGAAAGCGCCAGAATTCCAAGTACCTCAGTGTCAGTCTGTTGTAACTAAGCACTAAGCACCTGAGAACATGGGGCAGCATCCGGGTCTAAGCTGTAAAACCTAATGAATGTGAGCAGTGAGGACCAGCCCGCCGTATCACAAACGTCTTGGAGAGAACTCCAGATAATACGCTTAGAAGCCATACTCCTAGTGGAATGAGCCCATACCACCAAATGGTTGGCCAGAAGACTCACAAGCAAGAAGAATAGTCTCGACTATCTATTTGCTCAATAGGTTGGATTTTCTCGACAGAGAAGTCCGCTGAACATAAGTGTCCAGTGCTCGCACTGGGCACAAGAGGTTCAGCTTTTCCTGGTCCGAAAAATGGGGGAGGACAGAAACCTGCAGCACAATAGGCCTCGGAATAATGGTAGGCAACTTTGGAACATATCCATGTTTCGGGTAAGATTGCCTTGGCCATCCCCGATGCACTCAAGGCAGGTGGGGACCGAAAGGGCCTGAAGGTCTGACTCTTATAGGGACGAAAACTGCTAGCAGAAAATAGTCTTAAAAGAAAGGAACTTCTCTGAGACCAAATCTAAGGGCTCAAAGGGAGCCCCAGATAGGCCTTCTAGAACTATAGTAAGGTCCCAAGCCGGCACCCTAGTGCAAGTTGCAAGCCTTAGCCTCAAAGTGCCACGAAGGAAACGAGTGATCAGGGGGTCTCGACCAAAAAATGTACCACCCACCAGGGCATGGAAAGCTGCAATGGCCGCCACATATACCTTAAGCGTGGAAGGACATAGACCGGATACAAAACGTTCTTGCAGAAACTCAAATACTGTGTTTACTGAACAGTTAACCGGATTCCACTGACGCTGGTAACACCAAGAAGTGAAAAACTCTCGAAATAGTGAATATAGTTTCCTCGTAGCGGGAGCTCTGGAGCTTAGAATGGTCTCAACAACCTCTGTTGAGAGACCACTCTCTATGAGTTGGGCCCCCTCAGAGGCCAAACCCACAGTTTCCAAATCCCCTGCGGGGGGTGCAATATTGCATCCCCTGCCTGAGATGGAAGTTCTCTCCTCATCGGGACCTCCAAGGGAGGGCCGTCGAGGAGAAGAATTAGGTCCGCAAACCAAATTCGGCTTGGCCAGGGTGGTGCTACTAGCAATAGGCTTATACCATTCTGGCAGATTCACTCCAGAACTCCTGGGAGCAGAGCAACAGGGGGAAATGCGTACAGACGTAGCCTCGGGCCACGTCTGGACCATAGGGGGCTGGTTGAGCGTGGGAGAACCAGAGTGGACAGTGCGTCGTATGCTGAGACGTGAACAGATCCACTTCAGCCTGGCCGTAAAACTCCCATATTTGCTCCACCGCCTCAGGGTGGAGGCCCCTGGCCTCAGCCCCTGCCTCGACAGGGTGTCTGCTCCAATATTCTGGCCCCCTGGAATATACACTGCCCTCAGATAGCGTATTTTCTTGAGGGACCAAAATAAGAGGCCACCAACGTGTTGTCTGTGGAACAAGAACCAGAGATTCCTCCATATGACCAAGGCGCGGGGATACTGCCGCGTGATCTTGATGGTATGGAGTGGGTTTCCCCTCGGGGAGAACCCTCTGGTCCTGATCCAGAGCAACACATGATAGATGGCCCCTCAGGTCTGGGAGGAGATGTCTCAACGCATTGACGACAACCATCATCTCTAGGCAATAAATGTGCCAAAAGAGATGATGACTCCTCCACAAGCCCTGAGCTGAGCGGCCTTCCAATACCGCTCCCCAGCCGGTGAGGGAAGCATCTGTCGAGATCACAACTCGATGGCAAAGAGCTCCCAACACCGGACCCTGGGTTAAGAACCAATGTTTCCTCCATATAACCAAGGCGCGGAGACACGGCCGCGTGATCTTGATCATACGTAGTGGGTTTCCCCTCGGGGAGAACACTCTGGTCCTGAGCCACCACTGTAAAGGTCTAATGTACAGCATGCCAAAAGGTATCCCGTTGGACGCTGCTGCCACAAGACCCAACAGTCTCTCGAAATGTTTTACAGTGCGTGACTGGCCTAGCCTCAGCTCTTTTGTGGCTGTTAGGATAGCAGCTACACGAACGGGCGACAGAATGGCCCGCATCGTCACTGAATCCCATACCACACCAAGGAAAGTGGCTCTCTGTACTGGAGAAAGCACACTCTTCTTAGCATTGACCCTCAACCCCAACATCTGCATATGAGCGAGAACGACACCTCGGTGCCGAATCGCTAACTGTTCTGATTCCGCTAGAATCAGCCAGTCATCTATGCAATTCTGAATGCGTATGCACTGCAGCCTGGCGGGGCCAGAGCTGCATCTACACGCTTTGTGAATGTGCAGGGTGATAGAGCTAGACCGAAAGGAAGTGCCTGACACTGGTGTTCTTTGCCTCAGGAACCTCCTGTGCTGAGGGAGGATGGAGATATGGAAGTATGCGTATTTTAGATCTATCGTGACAAACCAGTCCTCGGATCTGATTTGAATCACGATCTGTTTGAGTGTCAGCATCTTGGACTTGAGTTCCAGCACCAAACACTCCAACAGACGAAGATCTAGTAAGTGACACAGCTCTCCATCCTTTTTCGGAACAATGAGATAACGACTGTAAAGACCTGACGCAATGTCGGGTGAGTACACCTGCTCTATAGCTTTCTTTGCTAACAAGGCCTTTACCTCTTGCTCCATTACCAGAGCCTGCTCGGAATGCACTAACGTGAGCAACACCCCGTTGTTGCCTGGAGGACGAGAACCAAATCTGCCTCATACTACTAACTGCAGGACCCATAGAGATATATTTGGCAGTACCTTCCGTGCTGCCAGAAAATCTACCAAGGGAACCAGCCCCTCGAGGCTGGCCTCTGGTGTAATAAAGACAGCCAGTTCGGGGACCTGAAGCATACTGGCAGGAACCACCCGAACTGACTGTTTTAGAACCCCCCTCAGAGGGCACGAGTCTGACGCAATGTCGAGTTGACGCTGCGCCAGAAGCTCGCTGGAGACTGCTGCGCCCCGAAGCACCAAGGGTGGCGGGGTTGGCAGAACGGTCCCCTGAGGGCACCGAGATGGAAAGGGCACCGTATAATGAGGTGTACACCATTCCACCCCGGTTGGGGCTGCCCTCACCGGTCTGACGCCGGTGGCGCCAGATCTTTTTTTTTTTTTTTGAGCTGCAGCCTTCTCAGCGTGAAGAACGGTCCTCGGATCCGGCTTCTGCTTTGAAGGCTTTGGCTGTAGTGTATGAGAAACTAGCGGCTGGAGCTGCTCACGCCCAGCAGCCCCAGGGGGTTGGACATAGCGAGGGAGAGATTATCTTGTAACTCTCTCCATGATTCCCATCAAATTGAGCCAGAGGTGTCTCTCAGTGACCACAATTTTTTTTTTTTTTATTTGGGCTGCCATCCTTGAGAGATAAATCTGTGGCCCGACAGAGTTCTCAAACCCCATCGGGCCAAACCCCCTCACTTCTGTCCAAATACCGCAGCAGGTCAGCCAGATATGCTTAAAGCACTGCTATAGTGTGCAAGCAGGCTCATGCTAGACCCACTGCCATATATGCTTTTCCCACTAGATTAAAAAATAGTTTTCTTTAATGGTTTAGTGAGAGAAGCCGACGCCTTCAGGGACGATACTGAACCGGGAGACAGATAGCTCGCAAGCGTCTGTACTACCCGGGGTATTGCCCCATAGCCATACTCTCTTAACCCCCAAATATCTGAATATACATGAATGTGGGGCTAAAAGACAAGATGAGTAAGGCTTTTTCCCTGATCTAGACAGCTCGCTGTGCAGATCGGGAAAAATGGAAGGCCCCGTGATGGAGGTGGAAAATATAGAGGGAAGGAAACTCGTTTAATTTATTTCATTTTCAGGACGAGTGACCCCTTATTTCTGCTGGCCAATAAATATTTAATTTATCTACAGCCTTAGTAAACACCTCCACCAGCTTATTATATATATATATATATATATATATTTTATATATATTCACTTTATTTTATATATAATATATAAACTATCATATATATATATATATATATAGGCTATATATTTTTCATACGCTGGGGAAAGAGATGGCAAATCCACTTCCCCCATGATTGTGTGTTTCACTTTAAATGCCCAGCCACTGAAGCATTGAATTCTCTCCCCGGGCGGAAGAGACCGCAGCACGGGCTTCCGAGACCGGCGAGAGAGCACTGGATCCCTCGTGGAAAGGGAGGAGATAAGATCCGCGGACCCGTCTCAGCCCCGTAAAGAGATCATATTCGCGATCCACAGGAATGCATTCTGCGCTGCCTCGGCAGACGCGAGTCCTGTCACCCTGAGAATCGCGAGCCCGGCCACTTTCCTCGAAAAGTGACAGGCGAGAGGCGGAGCATGCAAAGCGAAAGCTTCTACAATGTTGGCAATCAGCCCCCTCGGAGGCTGATACCGCATGCTGTACTCCCAAACACATCACACAAAGCTCGTGTGTGTCCTTACTCGTTAAATAGCGTGAGCAGGGAGAACACAGAGTTTGTGCAATGTTTAGTTTCCATATTTAAATATATATATATATATCAGACAGACAACAATAATTATAACAGACAGTTTTACACAGATCGCTTGCTGAGGCAACAGAAGCCAATGCCGGCTTGCACCGGATGTGCTTTTATCATTTCCTGGTCATGACGTCACCCGCCTGTGACGCTCATTCTTTCCATTGGACTAGTTGCTTCAGACGCATTCACGCTGGGAGCGTTCCCAAGGCGTCATTTGACGCATCGCGAGTTCCCTTCGTAAGGGAACTGAGAAACATATAGGCCTATTTATATAAAGTGTTCCATGTTATTCATATGAATACATTTTATTTCCTTGTATTTAATTATTATTATTTTTTTATTCATTTTATGTCACCAGGCATATTTTATCACCAGACTGCATCTTGTTGCAACAAACCCTTATTGTAAAAACCCTTTAATACAACATTTTTTTCTAGTTTTGTTGAAACTAGACACTGATCTGAGTTTCTATAACTAGACGTATGGTTTAGGAGACTTTTTAATGCTCAAATTCAGCTGATGAAGAATTATATGTGCATGAACAGAAATTAGCAAACAAACCAATCATATTTGACTTATCAGACTTATCTATGTGGAAAATATCAATAATGGATAGAAAACTTTCCTTTAAAGTAATATAAAGCAATATAAAGTATTTATATATAATATAAATTATATAATATATAATATAATACACAATATAAGCAGTATTTATAAAAAGTCAACATTAATTGATCTTATTTTTACAAATGCTCCACACAAATATTCAGTGGCTTCTGTATATGCAAATGATGTTAGTGATCATTGTGTTGTTGCCACAGCTAGAGATACAAAATTACCTAAACAGAAATCACGTATCATTACAAAAAGGTGTTTGAAATATTTCAATGAGCAATGTTTTCTCCATGACCTTGCTACTTATGATTGGGAAAGGACCTCCCTCATCCCCGATGTTGAATATGCTTGGCAATATTTTTATGATGGTCTTACTTCGGTTCTTAATAGGCATGCACCATTTAAGAAACTTAGAGTTAAAGGCAGGGATAACCCTTGGTTTTCCACTGCATTGTCTATTCTTATACGTGAGCGGGATACTGCTTGGGCAACAGCTAGGCAATCTGATTCAGATTTTGATTGGATTCGTTTTAGACAGCTTCGAAATAAATGTACAGTCGCCATCAGGCAGGCCAAATCTGATTATTTTATCGCAACAACTACGACTAACTTAAATAATCCTAAACTTTTTTGGCAGAATATAAAGTATATAGCAGGTAACAAAAAGTCATCTGATTTCCCTTAATGTATAACTATGGATTCCACTATCATATCTGATAAAGAGCAAATACTTAACCATTTAACAAGCATTTTATTGGCTCTGGGTCTTTATTTGAGTCACACAATTTTTTGCCCTCAAATAATGACTTTGTTAGTGCAGAAACCATTTTTAAAAAGGAGGAGGTCACTTTTGTACACATCAAGAGTTCTGATGTCCACAAAGCACTTAAAGCGCTTGATATAAATAAATCACCAGGCCCTGATTGTGTGGAAACTATCTATTTGAAAATGGCAGCTGGTATTATTTCAACCCCTTTAACTTATCTTTTTAATCTTTCAATAGATACTGGTGTTATTCCGGAAATCTGGAAATCAGCTTTTGTTGTTCCCCTATTAAAAGGGGGAGACCCTACTATACTAGATAATTATAGACCAATCTCAAAGCTTTGTGTCCTATCAAA
Organism: Chrosomus eos; assembly: GCA_036326025.1. Classification (NCBI taxonomy): domain Eukaryota; kingdom Metazoa; phylum Chordata; class Actinopteri; order Cypriniformes; family Leuciscidae; genus Chrosomus; species Chrosomus eos. The sequence goes on from JAZAVI010000023.1 coordinate 43,576, forward strand.
AATTTTAGAAAGTTTTATTAGTGATCAAGTGACTTGTTATTTAAATGCACACAAAGTTCTATCTAGTAATCAATCTGGGTTTCGCAAAAAACATAGTACCACAACAGCCGTTTTGAAAGTTGTAAATGACATTGTGGGATCAGTTGATAAAGCTGATTGCTGCGCTTCCCTTTTTATCGATTTATCTAAGGCTTTCGACACAGTGGATCATGAGATATTGCTGCATAGATTAAGGAGTGTTGGCTTATCAAATCATGCTATTCTCTGGTTTAAAAAATATTTAAGTAATAGAACTCAATGTGTTCAGGCTGAGGGTAAAAATTCAAGACTATTGGAGATTGTTAAAGGTGTTCCTCAAGGATCAGTGTTGGGGCCTTTTTTATTCAATATCTACATTAACAGTATTGATCATGACAATCAAGATGTTAATTTTCACTTTTACGCAGATGATACTGTTATGTATTGTGATGCACCTTCGAAACAGCAAGCCTTGCTTAAACTTCAAGCGGCTTTTGATGTTATTCAGTCTCGGCTTCATACACTAAAACTTGTCCTGAATGTAGATAAAACTAAAATTATGTTATTCTCTAGCTCGAAAAAGGCGGTAGAAAATTGTATTCCTCTCCAGACTTCGCAAGGTAATGTGATTGAGTTAGTGAAAGAATATAAATATCTTGGCATCACTATCGATGATAAATTATCTTTTGGGTCTCACATAACTAATTTAAAGAAATAATTAAAAATAAACCTTGGGTTTTATTTTAGAAACAAGCTCTGTTTTTCATTCAATGTAAGAAAGAGGTTAGTTTCTCCTACTTTCTTGCCCGTACTCGACTATGGTGATGTGGTGTATCAATTTGCTTCCTCCCAACTTCTCTCTTCTTTGGATGCTGTTTATCACAGCGCTTTAAGATTTATATCAGATTGTAAACCTTTAACTCATCACTGTATATTGTATAATAGAGTATCCTGGCCATCTTTGTCTATTAGAAGGAAAATTCATTTTTATCTAATTATTTATAAAACTATTCTGGGGTTGTTACCTTTGTATCTAGTTTGCCTAATTCAAAAGAAAAGTGTTGGGAAATATTCCCTTTGGTCTGATAATCGTTTTACTTTCTCTGTTCCATTTGTGAGAACTGAACTGGGAAAAAGGGCTTTTATGTACGCAGCTCCATTTGAATGGAATTTACTCCAAACAAAATTGAAATTACAAACTCTGGTGCCTATGGAACATTTTAAATCTATTATTCGATCACTCGAGGAAGACTCATTGATTTGCAATTGTTTTTAAGTGTTTTAAGTGTTTTAATTGTATATTTGTTGTTTCAATCTGTAAGTTGTGACTGTAACTGCTGTCCATTCTTGGCCAGGACTCTCCTGTGAAAGAGATTTTTAATCTCAGAGAGATTTTCCTGGTAAAATAAAGGTCAAATAAAAATAAAAAAATAAATAAAAAAATAAATAAACATTCTTCATGTTTCTTCATGATTGTTCATGTTTCCGGTCATAAAAAAACATTTTTAGTTACCAAACATGATTTCTTTCAGGGAAAATAAAAGTAGTTTTTTTTGTGTTTTGTCAGTTTATATAGAAATATTTCTGTATCTGTCAACTTACATGAGACTGAATCATAAACATCAGGGTGAAACATAAATAATTGTACAACAGGACTAAAGGCTAAAGTATTTTATTATTTTTTTCATTTATTGGTTGATATTTTTCATTAATCTGAGAGTGCATGTTTAAATAATCATCATACAGTATTTATAATGATTATTTGATTAATGGTATTAAATTATTTCAATTTAAATATTATAAGAATCTTTCAGAATCTTTAGTTTGGTGTTTATTTTCGATTTGTTTATTTTCACATGGACATTTATTGAATAAAAAATAAATTAGTTTATCAAAATCTGTTAACAGAAAATGATGTCAGTGAAAATGAAAATATCAGATTAATAGTTAGTCCTGTTCTGCCAGTATTTTTATCATGACATTTACTGGATTCCTTGCGTGAGACTGAACATCAACTTTTTGTTCTAGACATTTACATTCTTCATATTTGTGCTGCCAGTAATTCTTCAAAACTAAGCATCAGTGAATAATAATGTGCTGTGGTTAAAGGAATGAGGACACAAGGTGTTTTTCTTTCATGGGTACTGAAACCATGACAAGACTGACAAGTATGCTCTGTTTTCAAGAAGTTTTTGTCATGTTGATGCTTAATCTGATTAATCTGATGCTGTTATATGCGACTAAAAATATTCCCTATAAACACAGATGCCACGACAGTGGAAATATACACTCGTATACTTTTTCTTTCTTTCTCCATTTCACACACAGTATACCTTTATGTAATACATTTGAGCAGTTTTACTCCAGTGGATATGTCTATAAGTCAGTTTCTGTATAATTTTGACTAAGCAAGCTGAACTTTTCCACCATTATTAACTCACACTGACACGATAATATTCAGATACATGAATAATGTTCCCCTACTCATAATGTCAAGTCAAGTCACCTTTATTTATATAGCGCTTTTTACAATACAAATTGTTTCAAAGCAGCTTTACAGAGATAACAGGAAAACAATGTTGTAATAGTATTGTTCAATTGAAAATTAAATGTCCCCAACTAAGCAAGCCAAAAGGCGAAGGCAACAGTGGCAAGGAACCAAAACTCCATCAGGTGACAGAATGGAGAAAAAAACCTTGGGAGAACCCAGGCTCAGTCGGGGGGCCAGTCCTCCTTTGGCCAACGAATGAACAGTGTATGATTATGAGTTAGGCAGCATAATGTCAGGAGTCAGATGGGATCAGAACTTTCACGATATTATCCAGTTCATCTGGTTGGGTAGGGTCATCCGGCCGGTGAGGAGATGAGTGGTCCATGGACCTTCACAGCCCTGATAATGCGTGTCGTCGTGTCCATGTGATGGTCCTTCATCAGATCTGGATATGCCCTGGATCCGGCGGTCTGCGGTAAACCTCGGGATAAATAGAGAGACTAATATTAGCGTAGACGCCATGCTTCTTATGATGTACAAAGTACATCAGGAATTATGGGAAGTGTTCCCGGTTCCGGCTGATCTAATCTATCCAGCCTAACATTGAATTATAGAAATCTATAATGTGTTATGTGTATGCTAAGCCAAAGAGATGTGTTTTTAGTCTAGATTTAAACTGACTGACTGTATCTGCTTCCCGGACCGTGTTAGGAAGATTGTTCCAAAGTTTTGGTGCTAAATAGGAAAAGGATCTACCGCCAGCAGTCGATTTTGATATTCTAGGTATTATCAACTGGCCAGAATTTTGAGATCGCAATAGACGTGAAGGACTATAATGCGTTAAGAGCTCGCTCAAGTACTGGGGAGCTAAACCATTTAGTGCTTTGTAAGTAATCAGCAATATTTTAAAATTTATACGATGTTTAATAGGCAGCCAATGCAGTGTTGACAGAACCGGGCTAATATGGTCATACTTCCTGGTTCTGGTAAGAACTCTAGCGGCTGCATTTTGAACTAGCTGTAGTTTGTTTAATAAGCGTGCAGGGCAACCACCCAGTAGAGCATTACAATAATCTAGCCTTGAGGTCATGAAAGCATGAACTAATTGTTCCGCATTTGTCAGTGAGAGCATATGACGTAGTTTAGATATATTTTTAAGATGGAAAAAAGCGGTTTTACAGATACTAGACACGTGACTTTCAAATGAAAGATTGGTATCAAAGAGCACACCCAGGTTCCTAACTGACGTCGAAGACTTAACAGAGCAGTCATCAAGTGTTAGACAGTATTCTAGGTTATTAGGTGAGGAAGTTTTTTGTCCAATGATTAGAATCTCTGTTTTTTCAGAATTTAGTAATAGGAAATTACTGGTCATCCAATTTTTTATATCAGCTATGCATTCCGTTAATTTTGTGAATTGGTAAGTTTCGTTAGGTTTTGAAGAAATATACAGCTGAGTATCATCAGCATAACAGTGAAAGCTAATTCCATATTTCCTAATTATATCTCCTAATGGTAGCATGTACAGAGTGAACAGCAGCGGTCCTAGTACTGAGCCTTGTGGTACGCCATACTGAACTTGTGATCGATAAGACATCTCTTCATTTACTGATACAAACTGAAAACGGTCAGATAAGTATGATTTAAACCATGCTAGTTAGTTGCAATTCCGCTAATGCCAACATAGTTTTCTAGTCTATTTAAAAGAATGTTGTGGTCGATAGTATCAAATGCAGCACTAAGATCAAGTAACACTAATAGAGAGATACAACCACGATCGGATGATAGGAGCAAATCATTTGTGACTTTAATGAGAGCAGTCTCAGTACTATGGTACGGTCTAAATCCGGACTGAAAATCCTCGCAGATATTATTTCTTTCTAAAAAGGAACACAGTTGTGAGGATACTGCTTTTTCTAGTATCTTTGACAGAAAAGGCAGATTCGAGATTGGCCTGTAATTGACTAATTCTGTAGGATCAAGTTGCGTTTTTTTAACAAGCGGTTTAATCATAGCCAACTTAAAGGTTTTTGGTACATATCCTAATGACAAAGATGAATTAATGATATCTAGAAGAGGATCTATGACCTCTGGAAGCATCTCTTTCAGTAGCTTAGTCGGTATAGGGTCTAGCATACAAGTTGTCGATTTAGATGAATTAACAATTTTGCAAAATTCTTCCTCTCCTATAGCAACAAATGAATCAAAATGTTCCTCACAGAGACTACAATATACTCCCTGATGCGATACTGTAGTAGACGGTTGCATAGTTATAATTTTGTCCCTGATATTATCAATCTTATAAGTGAAGAAGTTCATAAAGTCATTACTGCTGTGTTTTTATAAACTTCTGGGCTTGAAGCTTTCTTTTTCGTTAGTTTAGTCACTTGTTCAAATAAATACCTAGGATTATGTTTATTTTCTTCTAATAGGGTTGAAAAATAATTAGTTCTAGCATCTTTTAAGGCCTCTCTGTAAGCAATCGAGCTCTCCTTCCATGAAATCCGAAATACTTCTAGTTTTGTTTTCTTCCAGTTTCGCTCCATTTTTCTGGCTGCTCTCTTAAGGGCCCGGGTGTGCTCATTGTACCATGGCGTTGGACTATTTTCTTTAATCTTCTTTAAGCGCAGCGGAGCAACTGTGTCTAAAGTGCTGGAAAAGAGAGAGTTAAAAGTTTCTGTTGCAATATCAAGTTCTTCTAAGCTATCTGGGATGCTGAGATTATGAAACTGATTTGGAAGATTATTGATAAAGCAATCTTTAGTGGCAGAAGTGATAGGTCTAACATATTTATAACACGGAGTCGGCTTTGCAGCCTTGGCTAAATGTAATTTACACGAGACTAGATAGTGATCGGAGATGTCGTCGCTCTGCTGCAGAATTTCAACGCCATCAACATCTATTCCATGTGATAATATTAGATCAAAAGTATGATTACGACAATGAGTAGGTCCTGACACGTGTTGTCTCACTCCAATTGAGTTTATAATGTCTTTAAATGCCAATCCCAATGCATCTTTTTCATTATCTACATGTATATTAAAATCACCAACAATTAGGACTTTATCTGCAGCCAATACTAATTCTGATAGAAAGTCAGCAAATTCTTTGAGAAAATCTTTATGGTGCCCTGGTGGCCTGTATACAGTAGCCAGCAGAATTCTCAAACGTGATTTATTGTTTACACTATACATTTTTACATTAAGCACCAACACTTCAAAAGAAGTATATTTAAAACTAGATTTCTTAGTGGTTTTGAGAATATTACTATAAATTACAGCAACACCGCCCCCTTTGCCTTTCGGACGAGGCTCATGTTTATAACAATAATCTTGCGGAGTGGACTCATTTAAAGTAATGTAATCGTTTGGTTTTAGCCAGGTTTCTGTCAAACACAGCACATCTAGGTTATAGTCTTTAATCTTATCATTAACTATGAGCGATTTTGAATTAAGGGATCGAATATTCAGCAACCCAAGCTTTATCGTTTGCTCATCTGTATTATATCTGTTTTTTATTTGTTGAACATCAATTAGATTTTTAACCTTAGAAAGGTTTGGCAGTTTTTTGGATTTCCAAATTCGGGGAACAGACACAGTCTCTATAGGATGATATCTAGGTGAAAGAGTCTCTATGTGATGAGATTTATCTGACCTTGGTGACGTGAGGCCGCTAGCAGACGGTCGGTTTAGCCAGTTTGTCTGCTTCCTGACCTGAGCCCCAGATTGTCATGTTTTATCTCTAAGACTATGAGCCAAATTACTAGAGAGAAGAGCAGCACCATCCCAGGTGGGATGAATACCATCTCTTTTCAACAGGTCAGGCTTGCCCCAAAAACTTTTCCAATTGTCTATGAATTCTATATTATGTTGCGGACACCAATTAGACAACCAGCCATTGAGTGAACACAATCTACTAACTATCTCATCACTCCTTCGAACAGGAAGGGGGCCAGAGCAGATTACAGTGCCTGACATCGTACTTGCGAGTTCAAACACCTCTTTAATATTAATTTTGGTGATCTCCGACTGGCGAAGTCGAACATCATTAGTGCCGACGTGAATAACAATCTTAGAGAACTTACGATTAGCATTAGCCAGCACTTTTAAGTTTGATTTGATGTCAGGCGCTCTGGCTCCCGGCAAACATGTGACTATGGTGGCTGGTGTCTCTATTTTCACGTTCCGTGTAATAGAATCGCCAATTACCAGGGCACAATCAACAGCATTCTCAGTGGGTGTTTCACTGAGAGGGGCAAATCGATTTGTTATGGTAACCGGAACAGAGGAGTGGTTTTTTGATCCGCGACTAGAGCGATTTCTCACCGTCACCCATCTGCCTGGCTGCACAGGCAATAACTCAGCCGGAACCGAATCATGTAAATGGTTCACTATGCTAGGCGCATCCAAAGTAGTATCTAAAGCTCGAGCACACTTACTATCCTCAATTAAAGTTTGGATGCGTGTCTCTAATTCTGAAATCTTCTCCGTCAGCCTGACTGTCTCCTTGCATTTATCACATATAAACCCTATGCCGACGGGGAAGGCTATGGTAAACATATGGCATGATGTGCAAGTGACAATAACAGGACAAGACATTACTCACCGTGTTTGTTGACTGATTCTTACTCACCTGGGCTTTTTATGAACTCAGATGTGCGGGCGCGCACGAGAAAAATAAATAAATAACTGAGCGCACGGGTGGCGCTTTAACAGGCTAGCGAGATACTAGCGTGTTGTGCTAACAATAACAGAAGCTAGCGATGTTAGGTAAACTGTAATTAGTAGTATAAACAACTAGAAATGATAGTAAACGATGGTTCAAAACAGAAAGAAATGCGAGGCTTAGACGGAGCTAACAGCCTCGGAGCAAACACACTCACACACAACAGCAGGCAGCGAGGCAGACAGGAGCAATCGATCGGCAGCAAAAAGTAAACCCTGACCCTCGCACGCTAGATCTGCTCTCGTAGTAATGCTTACTTTCTGACAACAGCTAACTCTGTAAGCATAGGTTTATTGTGTTGAACTGGTATTTCTGTTTCCTATTTGAAATAGGGCCATTAAATAAGATACAATAGTTTTATAAATTGTCCCAAACCGTTCTCGTGTCAAATTGTTTAAAACTGAATAATATTATTAATTTAAAGGTTAAATGTTTTTTTTTCTTTTTAGGGCTGTCAATTTCTATTAAACTACAAAATTACTTTGAACTGAATATAGCTGATAAACAGCTGTTAAATAAATATAGTAACAGACTTAATATTCTGTGTATTGTGTATATTTTCTGTTCACCTGTTGAGGGCAACCTGTGGACAATAATGTTATGTGTGCTCCTCCTATTTCCCTGTTTTTGATTAACAAGAGTTTTCAGTGATGGAAGAGACACCAACATGTGACTTGTGTATGATACCATTGAATATTGAACATATTTTATTGGATTGTCCTGATAACTGACAGCTGTTTTATTCATTAAGCTCTTAAAGAAATGTTTTTAAACCAGTTCTAACAAGAAAAAACTATATCACTATCAAACATCAATAACAAGAATCAGATATTTATATAAAAGATCTTTTACAGCCTATAAGTATAATGTTGTGAGAAGTTTTTTAACTAATTCAGTAAAGTGTCACATCATTACTATCTGTGTTATGCTCTGCTTTATTATTTACAGTAAAGAAGCCAAAGGTCATTTCATTCAGATATGCTTTCAGAGAAAAAAAAAGTATAAGCACTTTTTGTTATCAGCAGCATGATTAAAAAAATTCCACCGCAGAACTAAAACCAAAGGTACTGATTCGAGTCCTGTGCTTTCATTTCTCCAAAGATAAGTAATTCTGTTGAACCACATGAACTTTGACCACCTTATTAAAGCAGGACACACAGGTTGATCTGCTTGACAAACATGTTTTAAAGATGACTAAAGACATGTGACAAGAAAGGGGATGTTTGTGTAATATGCTGAAGAGTTCTTGTATGTGTTCTCCTGAGGTTTAACTCAGTTTAACAAATGCACTTTTACTTTTGAATTAAATGTTATAAAAATTTTAAAAAATCCAGCTCAAAGTTCACCTCAGTCCCATAGAAGCAACAGTGCTGGAACACAGAGAAGAAACAACTGCCAGCATACGCAGTCCAATCTCACTTCATATCCACACGGTTTGTACGTTTATTAGATGATAACTAGCATATCCTTTAAAAATATCGGCTGATTCAAATGTCACTCATTTAAAGGGTTGGTATGATGCCCTTTTCAAGATGTAAAATAAATCTCTGATGTCCCCAGAGTGTGTGTGTGAAATTTTAGCTCAAAATACCCCAGAGATATTTTTATATAGCATGTTAAAGTTGTAACAGAGGTAAATTAGGAGTATGCACAAGGAAAATGAATGAAATTAAAGCTCTCCTTCACTGCATGAAAAGTGGGATTTTCATCAGTAAGCGTCACTGTAGATTGTCGTGGAAGTTCAGGTTTACGACAGTACACGGCAATTTACAGGCAACACTGAAAACTGCCATGAATTGTCGGAAATTGACGTGGGCCTTGGCAGCAAGGCACCTCGCTAACAGACATCTGCAGAGCTGCAGGCTGGGTGACACCTAACACATTTGCCAGATTCTACAATCTCAGAGTGGAGCCAGTGTCCTCTCATGTACTCACTTCAACCAGCTGGTACCCGCTCAGGTGTCTTCGGTTGCTCGCCACTCCACTCCACGGACTGGATACGTGTGATATTTCCTCAGGTGAGCTTCCCCGAAATCCCTGAGTTCCTCCAGCACTCCTGACGTCGGCGCCAGTGTCTTTTGCCTGTGCGTTGGCTAGGTGCCTCCCGTGTGCATGATCCCTCCCCTGAGCGACCCCCACATGTACTAAGTAGGAGTCCTTCGTCCGTGCTAGTCTCACGACAGGGATCTCAGATTTACGCAGGGCACTGGAAGACAGCTGTGAAGGTGGCGTGATTAGACTGGAACCCCATTCGTCGTCACTCGACGTAACTCGGAGTGACAACGAAAGGGAACGTCTCGATTACGTATGTAACCCTCGTTCCCTGAGTAGGGAACGGAGACGTTACGTCTGCCTGCTACTTCCGCTGTACCGCGGGGATCGCCTGAGTTCAGTCCCGGCTCCTCAGCGAAGAAACATATCTGCATGTTGCCGGCGTCCTCCTTTATACCCACGAGGTGGGGCGGAGTTACGCTATGCAAATTCCATAGACCCATGGCATTTCTTTGCCATTGGCTCGTTTTGTATACTCGAAGTCGATAGGCTTTCTAAGCAAAACACCAATCGTCGTCACTCGACGTAACCTCTCTGTTCCCAACTCAGGGAACGAGGGTTACAAACGTAACTGAGACGTTCACTGTTATAACATACTCATGAATGACCTGCAGATGGAGCCGTTGCTCAAAAAAACACACAGGTGATCACGTGACTTCAGATAAAACGTCTCAGGTTACTACTGTAACCATAGTTCCCTTTATCGAAAAAGGGAACTTCGAGATGCGTCGAACGACACGGTGGGAACGCCTCTTGCGTGATTGCGTCTGAAGCATCTATGCCAACTAGTCCAATGGAATGAGAGAATGAGCGTCACGGGCGGGTGACGTCATGAACCAGGAAAGGATAAGAGCACTTCCGCTGCTCGCCGGCATTTAGCTTCTGTTGCCTCAGCAAGCGATCTGTGTCAAACTGTCTCTGTCTATTTATTGTTGTCTGTTACAATATTGTCGGAAACGTTATGGCGAAACAAATGTACAAACAGTGTGTTCCTCCCTGCCCGCGTTTATTTAAACGGGTGGGGACACACACAGCTTTGTGTCATTTTGTTTGAGAGTAAGAGCATGCTGAGTGCTAACATTGTGAAAGTGAAACTACCAGATTTGCATGCTCTGCTCTCGCCTGTCACTATGATAGTGGCAGGCTCGCGATTCTCACGGGATGCAGGACCCGCGTTTGCCGAGGCGGCGCGGAGAATGCATTCCTGGGGATCGCAAAAGGATCTTTTGGAGGGGTGGGAGAACGGTCCGAGGGCCTTTTCTTCTTCCTTGCCCGGAAGATCCAGCTCTATCTCCCCGGTGTTGGAAGCACGCTCTGCGGTTTCTTCCGCTCGGGGAGAGAGAGCCCTTTTTCCTTCATATTCTTCCTCCGAGGAGGTTTGTGTTTGAGAATGTTGAAAGTGAAAGCAAGCACACACACTGTTGAATTAGATTCGCCATCTATTTTTCCAGTATATGATGAACTGGTGGAGGTTTTGTCCCGTGCTGTTAGTAAATTAAATATTTAATGGCCAGCTGAGAAAAAGGAACGCTCGTCCTTAGAAACTTGACGAGCATTTTCTTATTTCTATCACATTATCTCCACCACGAGGCTTCCATTTTTTCCCTGATTTACACACTGAATATTTAAATTATGGAATAAACCGTATTTATCACTACTTTCAGCCCTCGTGTTAAATGTTTATTCAAGATTAGAGGGTTGAAAGATTACGGTTATGATATGATGCCCCAGGCTGAACAGAAAAAAAATAGGAAAATGCTATTTTTTCACCTGGTCCAGTATCATCATTTAAGCCTCTGCTTTGCTCATAAGCCTATACTAAAGAATCTCGCGTTTGCCGAGGCAGCGTGTAGGTTTAATGTTGTAATCAGAATCTAGCTCGGATCTCGCGTTTGCCGAGGCACCGCTTAGATTTCGAGTGTATTTTGCAAAAATAAGATTCTGTGGCTGGGATCTCGCGTTTGCCGAGGCAGCGCGTAGGTTTAAGCAGAACTACTGGTTTTATGGGTAAAGCTTATACGGCAGCAGGTCAGCTGGAGAATGTTTATAGAAATCTATATTATAATGCTCCAGGCTTATCAGGCCGATCTGCTGGGGTTCTGGATATAGCGAAATTTGAGCCTTCGGGTCTCTTCGGCGACGCATTCCATGCGGTCGTTGTTAGGTGATACAAGATATATATATATATATATAAAAATAATATATATAATAAGGTTTCTCCCTCGCTGTGTCCAGCCCCCCTGGGGCTGCTGGGCGTGAGCAGCCCCAGCCGTCGAGTTCATCATATTATGTGCACAGAAAGAGAGTGCTGCGTCTCGTGTTCCTCCATGTAGATACTGGAGACAGACGCAACCCTCTCAACCGAAGTCGTCTAAGCCTAAGCCGGATCTGAGGACCGTTCTTCAGGCGAAGAAAATTTCGGTTCAAGGGTCTTGACGTTTAGGCGTCAGGCCTGTGAGGACAGCCCCGACCGAAGTAGAGTGGTGTACACCTCATTTCACGGTGCCCGTTCCATTTCGGGGTCCTCACGAGACCCTCCTGCCAACCCTGCCACCTCCGGTGCTTCAGGGCGCAGCGGTCTCCAGCGAGTCGCTGATGCTATGCTGCGGTACAGCATTGGTTTCGCGCCCTCTGAGGGGGGCTTTTGAGTAGTCAGGTCAGGTAGTTCCTGCCATTATGTTTCAGGCTCCAGATTTGGCTCCCTCAGTAACACCAGAGACCAGCCTCGAGGGGCTGGTTCCCTTAGTAAATTTTCTGGCAGCGTGGATGCTTCTGCCGAATATTTCTCATTGGGTCCTGCAGTTTGTAGAGAAGGGATACAGAATCCAGTTTGGCTCTCGTCCTCCTCATTACAGCGGGGTGCTGCCCACAGTGGTGCATCCCGAGCAGGCTCTGGTAATGGGACAAGAAGTAAAGGCCCTGTTAGCAAAGAAGCTATAGAACAGGTGTACTCACCCGTCAGAGAGTCGGGTTTTTACAGCCATTATTTCATTGTTCCAAAAAAGGATGGAGGGTTGCGTCCCTTTTAGATCTTCGCCTGTTTATTCGGTCAGTTCAGAAACTAAAGTTCAAGTTAGCTGACCCTCAAACAGATCGTGACCCAAATCAGATCCGAGGACTGGTTCGTCACGATAGATCTAAAGGATGCATACTTCCATATCTCCATCCACCCTCAGCACAGGAAGTTCCTGAGGTTTTCTTTCAGGGGCAAAGAATACCAATATCGGGTTCTTCCTTTCGGCCTAGCTTTGTCACCCCGCACGTTCACGAAATGCATGGATGCAGCTTTAGCCCCTCTCAGGCTTCAGGGCATACGCATTCTGAATTATATCGACTGGCTGATTCTAGCGGAATCAGAGCAGTTGGCGGTTCGGCACTGAGGTGTCGTTCTCGCTCATATAGAGATGTTGGGGTTGAGGCTCAATGCCAAGAAGAGTGTACTTTCTCCAGTACAGAGAACCACTTTCCTTGGTGTGGTATGGGATTTATTATCCTAACAGCCACAGAAGAGCTGAGGCTAGGCCAGTCACGCACTGTAAAACAGTTCGAGAGACTGTTGGGTCTACTGGCAGCAGCGTCCAACGGAATTCCTTTTGGCATGCTGTACATGAGACCTTTACAGTGCTGGCTCAGGACCAGAAGGTTCTCCCCGAGGGGAAACCCACTTTGCATATCAAGGCACGCGGCGATGCTTTCGTGCCTTAGTTATATGTAAATTCTGGTTCTTAACCCAGGGTCCGGTGTTGGGAGCTCTTTGCCATCGAGTAGTGATCTCGACAGATGCTTCTCTCACCGGCTGGGGAGCGGTAATGGAAGGCCGCTCGGTTCAGGGTCTGTGGAAAAGCCATCATCTTTCTTGGCACATAAATTGCCTGGAGATGATGGCCGTCTTCAATGCGTTGAGACATTTCCTTCCGGACCTAAGAGGCTATCATGTGCTCGTTCGAACAGACAACACATCAGTGGTCTCTTATCTGAACCGCCAGGGGGGTCTGCGCTCGCGTCCGCTTTGCAAACTGGCGCACCAGATCCTCCTGTTGTCTCTGGGGAAGGTACTCTCTCTGAGGGCAGTGTATATTCCTGGGGACCAGAATATAGGAGCAGACATCCTGTCGAGGCAGGAGCTGAGGCCAGGGGATTGGAGACTCCACCCCGAGGCGGTGGAGAAAATCTGGGAGGCATATGGTCAGGCAGAGGTGGATCTGTTCGCGTCTCAGAACACGACGCACTGTCCTCTCTGGTATTCTCTGACGCACCCAGCCCCCCTGGGGCTGGACGCCATGGTGCAGACGTGGCCGAGGCTACGTCTGTACGCCTTTCCCCCTGTTGCTCTGCTCCCAGGAGTTCTGGAGAGGGTCCGTCGGTATGGAATAAGCCTACTGCTAGTAGCACCACGCTGGCCAAGTCGGATCTGGTTTGCGGACCTGATCCTTCTGCTAGACGGGCCTCCATTGGAGATCCCTTTGAGGAGGGACCTTCTGTCTCAGGCCGGGGGCACAATATTTCACCCTCGACCAGACATGTGGAATCTTTGGGTTTGGCCTCTGAGGGGGCCCAACGTATAGATAGTGGTCTTTCAGCTGAGGCTGCTGAGACCATCCTAAGCTCCAGAGCTCCGGCTACGAGGAAACTTTATGCGCTTAAATGGAGAGTTTTCTCCTTGTGGTGTCACCGACATCAGTGGGATCCAGTTAACTGTTCTGTCAACACAGTACTCGAGTTCCTGCAGGAGCGCTTTGTGTCAGGTCTTTGTCCTTCCACACTAAAAGTTTACGTGGCAGCCATTGCGGCTTACCATACCATGGTGGGAGGTATATCTTTGGGTCGAGACCCCCTGATTACACGTTTCCTTCGTGGCACTTTGAGGCTGAGGCCTGCAATTCGCACTAAGGTGCCAGCTTGGGATTTGACTATAGTTCTAGAAGGCCTGTCTAGGGCCCCATTCGAGCCCTTAGATTCGGTCTCAGAAAAGTTCCTTACTTTCAAGACTATCTTTCTGCTAGCTATTTCGTCCCTAAAGAGAGTTGGTGACCTTCAGGCTCTTTCGCTCTCCCCCACCTGCCTTGAATTTGCACCGGGGATGGTCAAGGCGTTCCTATATCCAAAACAGGGATACGTCCCTAAGGTTCCAACCTTGACTCCGAGGCCTATTGTGCTGCAGGCTTTCTGTCCTCCTTTTGCAACTGCGGACCAGGAAAGACTGCACCTTTTGTGTCCAGTGCGAGCACTGGACACTTATGTACGGCGGACTTCCTCAATCAGAAAGTCCGACCAATTACTGATTTGCTTTGGATCACCTAAGAAAGGTCTTCCTGCTTCAAAACAGACAGTCAGTAAGTGGATAGTCGAGGCTATTTCACTGGCATACGAGTACTCGGGCCAGCCTTGTCCTTTGGTGGTCCGAGCTCACTCGACCAGGAGTATGGCGGCTTCTAAAGCCATATTGCAGGGGGTATCTCTTCAAGATGTTTGTGATGCGGCGGGCTGGTCCTCTCCGCTCACATTCGTGAGATTTTACAGTTTGGACCTGGATGCTGCCCCAGGTTCTCAGGTGCTGAGTGCTTAGATCAACAGACTGACACTCAGGTACTTGTAATTATGGCGGGTTGGGTATTCTCGTTCCCACCGTGTCGTTCGACGCATCTCGAAGTTCCCTTTTTCGATAAAGGGAACGTCTCAGGTTACTATTGTAACCATAGTTCCCTGAGAAACAGGGAACGAGACGATGCGTCCCCCTGCCATACTTCCTGCGTCCCTGCGACAACTGTCGAAGCTAAATGCCGGCGAGCAGCGGAAGTGCTCTTATCCTTTCCTGGTTCATGACGTCACCCGCACGTGAACTCCAGATAATACGCTTAGAAGCCATACTCCTAGTGGAATGAGCCCATACCACCAAATGGTTGGCCAGAAGACTCACAAGCAAGAAGAATAGTCTCGACTATCTATTTGCTCAATAGGTTGGATTTTCTCAACAGAGAAGTCCACTGAACATAAGTGTCCAGTGCTCGCACTGGGCAAAAGAGGTTCAGCTTTTCCTGGTCCGAAAAATGGGGGAGGACAGAAACCTGCAGCACAATAGGCCTCGGAATAATGGTAGGCAACTTTGGAACATATCCATGTTTCGGGTAAGATTGCCTTGGCCATCCCCGATGCACTCAAGGCAGGTGGGGACCGAAAGGGCCTGAAGGTCTGACTCTTATAGGGACAAAAACTGCTAGCAGAAAATAGTCTTAAAAGAAAGGAACTTCTCTGAGACCAAATCTAAGGGCTCAAAGGGAGCCCCAGATAGGCCTTCTAGAACTATAGTAAGGTCCCAAGCCGGCACCCTAGTGCAAGTTGCAGGCCTCAGCCTCAAAGTGCCATGAAGGAAACGAGTGATCAAGGGGTCTCGACCCAAAAATGTACCACCCACCAGGGCGTGGAAAACTGCAATGGCCGCCACATATACCTTAAGCGTGGAAGGACAAATACCTGATACAAAGCTTTCTTGCAGAAACTCAAATACTGTGTTTACTGAACAGTTAACCGGATTCCACTGACGCTGATAACACCAAGAAGTGAAAAACTCTCGAAATAGTGAATATAGTTTCCTCGTAGCGGGAGCTCTGGAGCTTAGAATGGTCTCAACAACCTCTGTTGAGAGACCACTCTCTATGAGTTGGGCCCCCTCAGAGGCCAAACCCACAGTTTCCAAATCCCCTGCGGGGGTGCAATATTGCATCCCCTGCCTGAGATGGAAGTTCTCTCCGGATCGGGACCTCCAAGGGAGGGCCGTCGAGGAGAAGAATTAGGTCCGCAAACCAAATTCGGCTTGGCCAGGGTGGTGCTACTAGCAAAAGGCTTATACCATTCTGGCGGATTCACTCCAGAACTCCTGGGAGCAGAGCAACAGGGGGAAATGCGTACAGACGTAGCCTCGGCCACGTCTGGACCATAGGGGGCTGGTTGAGCGTGGGAGAACCAGAGTGGACAGTGCGTCGTATGCTGAGACGTGAACAGATCCACTTCAGCCTGGCCGTAAAACTCCCATATTTGCTCCACCGCCTCAGGGTGGAGGCCCCTGGCCTCAGCCCCTGCCTCGACAGGGTGTCTGCTCCAATATTCTGGCCCCCTGGAATATACACTGCCCTCAGATAGCGTATTTTCTTGAGGGACCAAAATAAGAGGCCACCAACGTGTTGTCTGTGGAACAAGAACCAGAGATTCCTCCATATGTCCAAGGCGCGGGGATACTGCCGCGTGATCTTGATGGTATGGAGTGGGTTTCCCCTCTGGGAGAACCCTCTGGTCCTGATCCAGAACAACACATGATGGCCCCTCAGGTCTGGGAGGAGATGTCTCAATGCATTGACAACGACCATCATCTCTAGGCAATAAATGTGCCAAAAGAGATGATGACTCCTCCACAAGCCCTGAGCTGAGCGGCCTTCCAATGCCGCTCCCCAGCCGGTGAGGGAAGCATCTGTCGAGATCACAACTCGATGGCAAAGAGCTCCCAACACCGGACCCTGGGTTAAGAACCAGTGTTTCCTCCATATAACCAAGGCGCGAGACACCGCCACGTGATCTTGATCTTGAGAGAACCCTCTGGTCCTGGGCCACCACTGTAAAGGTCTAATGTACAGCATGCCAAAAGGTATCCCGTTGAACGCTGCTGCCACAAGACCCAACAGTCTCTCGAACTGTTTTACAGTGCGTGACTGGCCTAGCCTCAGCTCTTTTGTGGCTGTTAGGATAGCAGCTACACGAACGGGCGACAGAGTGGCCCGCATCGTCACTGAATCCCATACCACACCAAGGAAAGTGGTTCTCTGTACTGGAGAAAGCACACTCTTCTTAGCATTGAGCCTCAACCCCAACATCTGCATATGAGCGAGAACGACACCTCGGTGCCGAACCGCTAACTGTTCTGATTCCGCTAGAATTAGCCAGTCATCTATGCAATTCTGAATGCGTATGCACTGCAGCCTGGCGGGGCCAGAGCTGCATCTACACGCTTCGTGAATGTGCGGGGTGATAGAGCTAGACCGAAAGGAAGTGCCTGACACTGGTGTTCTTTGCCCCAAAGGAAACCTCAGGAACCTCCTGTGCTGAGGGAGGATGGAGATATGGAAGTATGCGTATTTTAGATCTATCGTGACAAACCTGTCCTCGGATCTGATTTGAATCACGATCTGTTTGAGTGTCAGCATCTTGGACTTGAGTTCCAGCACCAAACACTCCAACAGACGAAGATCTAGTAAGTGACACAGCTCTCCATCCTTTTTTGGAACAATGAGATAACGACTATAAAGACTCGACGCAATGTCGGGTGAGTACACCTGCTCTATAGCTTTCTTTGCTAACAGGGCCTTTACCTCTTGCTCCATTACCAGAGCCTGCTCGGAATGCACTAACGTGAGCAACACCCCGTTGTAGCCTGGAGGACGAGAACAAAATCTGCCTCTTACTACTAACTGCAGGACCCATAGAGATATATTTGGCAGTAGCTTCCGCGCTGCCAGAAAATCTACCAAGGGAACCAGCCCCTCCAGGCTGGCCTCTGGTCTAATAAAGACAGCCAGTTCGGGGACCTGAAGCATACTGGCAGGAACCACCTGAACTGACTGTTTTAGAACCCCCCTCAGAGGGCACGAGTCTGACGCAATGTCGAGTTGACGCTGTGCCAGAAGCTCGCTGGAGACTGCTGCGCCCCGAAGCACCAAGGGTGGCGGGGTTGGCAGAACGGTCCCCTGAGGGCACCGAGATGGATAGGGCACCGTATAATGAGGTGTACACCATTCCACCCCGGTTGGGGCTGCCCTTACCGGTCTGACGGCGGTGGCGCCAGATCTTTTTTTTTTTTTTTTTTGAGCTACAGTCTTCTCAGCGTGAAGAACGTTCCTCGGATCCGGCTTCTGCTTTGAAGGCTTTGGCTGTAGTGTATGAGAAACTAGACGGCTGGAGCTGCTCACGCCCAGCAGCCCCAGGGGGTTGGACATAGCGAGGGAGAGATTATCTTGTAACTTTCTCCATGATTCCCATCAAATTGAGCCAGAGGTGTCTCTCAGTGACCACAATTTTTTTATTTTTTATTTGGGCTGCCATCCTTGAGAGATAAATCTGTGGCCCGACGGAGTTCTCAAACCCCATCGGGCCAAACCCCCTCACTTCTGTCCAAATACCGCAGCAGGTCAGCCAGATATGCTTAAAGCACTGCTATAGTGTGCAAGCAGGCTCATGCTAGACCCACTGCCATATATGCTTTTCCCACTAGATTAAAAAATAGTTTTCTTTAATGGTTTAGTGAGAGAAGCCGACGCCTTCAGGGACGATACTGAACCGGGAGACAGATAGCTCGCAAGCGTCTGTACTACCCGGGGTATTGCCCCATAGCCATACTCTCTTAACCCCCAAATATCTGAATATACATGAATGTGGGGCTAAAAGACAAGATGAGTAAGGCTTTTTCCATGATCTAGACAGCTCGCTGTGCAGATCGGGAAAAATGGAAGGCCTCGTGATGGAGGTGGAAAATATAGAGGGAAGGAAACTCGTTTAATTTATTTCATTTTTAGGACGAGTGACCCCTTATTTCTGCTGGCCATTAAATATTTAATTTATCTACAGCCTTAGTAAACACCTCCACCAGGTGCTTGCTCCATCAGCATGTTTAAATAATCATCATACAGTATTTATAATGATTATTTGATTAATGGTATTAAATTATTTCAATTTAAATATTATAAGAATCTTTCAGAATCTTTAGTTTGGTGTTTATTTTCGATTTGTTTATTTTCACATGGACATTTATTGAATAAAAAATAAATTAGTTTATCAAAATCTGTTAACAGAAAACGATGTCAGTGAACGATGCCTTGTCACAAGTGTGACCTGTGTTTCTTAGTTTTCCCCGTCTCTGTGTTTTGGTTTAGTCCTGTGTCTCAGTTTTTCCCGCTCCTCGTTTGTGTTTAGTTCCTTCACCTGTGTCTAGTTAATTTGCCCCAGCTGTGTCTTGTTCCCCTATCTGTTCTGTGTATGTAAACCCAGTGTTCTCCCTCACTCCTGGGGCCTGTTTCAATAAGGAGGTTCAACCAACTCTGAGTTAAAACTTGAACTCTGAGTTGACTTACCCTGAGATGGGAAACTCTGAGTTTTCGGTTACAGAACAGCTGAAATTAGTTGGTTCAATCAACTCTGAGTTGACTGACTCTGAGTTAAGCGCGTGCACCACAACTATAAAAAGACATTATCAATGGAGCGCAGATATTATGAGTCACCATGGCAACAACGCCAGACAAAAAGAGGTGTTGGGTGTAATTAATTACCAAGTAATCTAAATATTGTAATTTAATTAAAAGGATTACTCTTAATTCTTATGTAATTTAAAATAAAATATGATGCAATTACATTAAATATGCTACTGCATAAACTATAGACCAATTCAGTATAAAACAATAGTGGATTTAACATACATTTTTAAAAGGTATTTTTATGTAACCTTCTCCCTCTACACACTTTGATCAATTCAAGAATAATTCATGCAATTGTATATTGTTAATTTGAAAGCATTAAAAGTGCAGTTTCTTGTCTCTCCTTGTATTGTTCAAGTGATTGAGGTCGATATAGGATTTAGTAATTAGTAATATGTAGACCAATTCTTTCTAAAGATAGTAATTATCACATTAATCTAATTACACTGTTGAAGATGTCATTTGTAGTAACTATAAATATTTTAGAGTAACTTACTGTTATAATATCAGAGGTGAAACTGGAAGAATGTTATTCAAGTAAAAAGTAGCTAATTTAAAATGTGAGTAAAAGTTGCTGAGTTACTTGTTTAACAGCGGGGGTGTGGTGGGGGACTCTCCCATGTAGGGTTGTAACGTATGAGAGTTTCACAGTATGATAACCGTCTCAGAAAATATCGCGGTTTATGGTATTAAACAATTATTAAATATATAAACTGCATTATAAATTACAGTTATTATTATCATCAGTTAAAATGACAGTTAAATAAATTAAACATTTGTTCAATAAAACATATTTAATCAACTAATTTCAATAATTGATTATGAATTAGATTAACATCTTATTTTTTAGCAAAAACTTTTTAACTTTTGATGTAATAAACATAACATAATAAATTATGTTAAAAAATTATTGAGTTCTATGAAATGATTTTTATTCCGATTTTTTTTTTAATGATTTAATACAAATATATTATCAAAAACGGTGGTAATCAAATAAAAGTTTAGCAAACGTTTTAATCCTTTTATTTTTTGGCAAAGTGCTGCAAAACAGATTTAGTCAATTAAACCATGGACAAACAATATACATTCCTTAAAGAATGTGTCATTTTAGCATTATTGTTGGTGTTTAAACACCACTTCCTCTTTAAAAAAGGGGAGGAGACCGCAAGAAACTCTGGGTTTACTGAAGAAAACCTGCTCCTGACCAGGTTAGGTTCACAGAGTAAGTTACCATGGTAACTGACTCTGAGTATAAGTTACCTCTCTTTCAGAAACGGGCTTGACTTACTCTCCTTTCTGAGGTTTGACTTACCTCCCTTTCTGAAACGCAAAACCCAGAGTTTCCCTCATTTCAGGGTTAACATACTCAGAGTTTTCACTTAACCTGCTTTCTGAAACAGGCCCCTGGTCGGTTATTGTATATGTTGCGTTTATATGGTATGTGTTGCATCTCCTGAGTTCTTTGAGCATTAAATTCCTGTTAGTGGTTATTCCTCGTCTCCTCGTGCTTCCTATCTACACACCCATCCGTGACAGTCCTGTTCTGCCAGTATTTTTATCATGACATTTACTGGTTTCCTTGCGTGAGACTGAACATCAACTTTTTGTTCTAGACATTTACATTCTTCATATTTGTGCTGCCAGTAATTCTTCAAAACTGTGGTTAAAGGAATGAGGACACAAGGGTGTTTTTCTTTCTTGGGTACTGAAACCATGACAAGACTGACAAGTATGCTCTGTTCTGCAAGGAGTTTTTGTCATGTTGATGATCTGAGTACCGTATATACCCTAATATAAGACGAGGTTTTTGTCCTAAAAATAGGCTGAAAATGAGGGCTCGTCTTATATTCGCGATATAGACAAAATCACGGGGGAAAAGGGAGAAAGCAGGGAGAAACAGCAGAGCGCGCCAACACAAGCTCACGGTAGTGTGGGGCAGGCGCCGCGGTGCGCTTCATAAGAAGAGAAAAATGCTCGTTTTGGATGCATTCCGCGGACACTTAACGGAGCCCTTCAAATCTCAGTTGCGGGAAATGGCGTTCTCATCCCAAGGCGTCACCTATATGACGCTACACCATATTGACGCTAAAGGGTGCCATGTGCGTCAGTTTTTGACGAATGTCAAAAAAGCGTCACCTATATGACGCCTTGGGATGAGAATGCGTTGAAAATGAACGGCGATCTAGTGATCATACCCGGGGGGATGGCAAGCCAGCTACAGGTATTGGATGTAGTCGTCAACAAGCCATTCAAGGATAATCTGCGCAAGAGGTACACACTGAGTGGCTCCTGACAGGCGTTCTCACTGACGCCTACTGGAAACGCAAGCCAAGGTCTCTCGCTCTCTCTCTCTTGCGCGCGCTACACTGTTTGGTTTGGAGCACATACAGTAGGCTATGTTCTGTCTCGCATGCGTGGCTCTAATCTAGATTCCAGGAGATTTGAACCAATTTGCGGGCATCAGGAAGCCGCTATCAATATGCGGGATTTGTATAAGTTAATAATTGAACTGATGCGCACAGTGAACTGAATTGAAAACAAAAACAGCGCCGGACAGGGGGCTTAAAATCCGGACTGTCCAGCCAAAATCTGGACGTATGGCTGGCCACCCTAACCACAATTACATACATACATAGGCTTACATAATTATTGCATATTTGTGAAAAGGACGGTTATTCATTTTTGTCACTCATTCATTCATTAATTTCTCTCTTCTACAATTAGATGTTTTGTTTCCAGTCAAAACTTAGAGAAACTTGTGCATGCTTTTATCACCAGCAGGGTGGATTATTGTAATGGACTCCTCACTGGCCTTCCTAAAAAGACCATAAGACAGTTGCAGCTCATACAGAACGCTGCTGCCAGGATTCTGAGCAGAACCAGAAAATATGAACATATCACACCAGTCCTCAGGTCTTTACACTGGCTCCCATTTACATTTAGGATTGATTTTAAAATATTATTACTGGTATATAAATCATTCAATGGGCTAGGACCTCAATACATTGCAGATATGCTCACTGAATATAAACCCAACAGATCACTCAGATCATTAGGATCACATCAGTTAGAAATACCAAGGGTTCACTCTAAGCAAGGAGAGTCTGCTTTTAGCTACTATGCCAGCCGCAGCTGGAACCAGCTTCCAGAAGAGATCAGATGTGCTCCTACAGTAGTCACATTCAAATCCAGACTCAAAACACTTCTGTTTAGCTATGCATTTACTGAATGAGCACTGTGCCACTGTTCGTCCGACTGTTTTTACTGTACTTTATTTTATTTCTTATTCTAAACTGTTTTAATTAGGGCCCGAGCACCCGTGCGAGGACCTTCTTGAAACTGTTAGGATTATTATTCTTATTTGTTTTGATTATTTTATTTTCTCCTATGTAAAGCACCGATAAAGCAGAGATCAATAAGCTAAAGAGAACAGGTAGGTTTTTACCAAAGACTTAAAGGTAGAAAGGGTGGGGGCCGTTCGGATCTCTAGGGGCAGGGTGTTCCACAGACGAGGCCCTGCCACTGCAAAAGCACGCTCCCCTCGACGCTTAAGTCTGACACGAGGGACTACCAGCAGAGCCCGGTCGTGTGACCTTAGGCTTCTGGACGGAGTATAGGGCTGAATAAGTTCGGATAGATAGGCTGGAGCTAAGTTGTGTAAAGATTTAAAAACAAATAGGAGGATTTTAAAATCTATTCTCTGCCGGACTGGCAGCCAGTGTAACGATTTAAGAATCGGAGAGATATGGTCATATTTGCGACAGTTAAGAAGGAGTCTGGCCGCAGCATTTTGGACCAACTGAACACGTGCAATTTGGGAAACTGATGTCCCACAGTATCCTGAATTGCAATAGTCTAGCCGACACGTGATGAATGCATGAACCGCCATTTCCATAGTTATTGGAGTAAGAAAGCCTTTGATTTTAGAAAGTAAACGAAGTTGGTAGAAACCGGAACTGATGACAGATGAAATATGTTTGTCAAATTTTAAAGACTGGTCAACAAGAAAACCTAAGTTCCGCACTCCTGTAGATTTAAAGGGAGATAGACTCCCCAAGTCTGGGCTTGTACACTGGGACCTTTCACTCGGGCTGAAGACAATGACCTCGGTCTTATCATCATTTAGAGAGAGGAAATTTTGAGCCAACCATGCCTTTACCTCCTCTAGGCATAATAGAAGAGAGTTTAACGCTGCAGGGTTATTTCTTTTAAATGGAATGTAAATTTGGGTGTCGTCTGCATAAAGATGAAATGATACACTGTGTTTCCTTAAGATAGCGCCCAACAGTAGCATGTATAGAGAAAATAGAGAGGGAGCCAAAATGGAGCCCTGTGGAAGACCACAGGTTAGAGGTGCCATGGAGCTGGAAAAATTACCCATTTTAACTAAAAACTTTCTGTCAGAGAGGTACGACTGAAACCATGACAGGACAGAGGCTTTTAGGCCCACCCCAGTCTCAAGTCTAGCCAACAGAGTAGGGTGGTCAACAGTGTCAAAAGCTGCCGAAAGGTCTAAGAGAACTAGAACCATTGTGTATGAAATGTGCTATATAAATAAACTTGCCTTGCCTTTCCTTGCCTCTTCAACTCTTTAACAGAGTGCACTTTATTTTGTGACAAATTAATTCATGTTTAATGAATGATGTTAAAATGTTTTAGTTTTTTTTTTTTCAAATGAATTATCACTAGAATTTTCAAATAAAATTTATTTTCTGTTGAAAACCAGATTTTTTTCCACAAAAGTGTCTTTCCCCAAAAAATAAGTCAAAAAATAGAATGGAAAATATTCAGGGTCTTCTTATATTCGGGTATATACGGTAATCTGATGCTGTTATATGCGACTAAAATATTCCCTGTAAACACAGATGCCACGACAGTGGAAATATACACTCGTATACTTTTTCTTTCTTTCTCCATTTCACACACAGTATACCTTTATGTAATACATTTGAGCAGTTTTACTCCAGTGGATATGTCTATAAGTCAGTTTCTGTATAATTTTGACTAAGCAAGCTGAACTTTTCCACCATTATTAACTCACACTGACACTACAGTAGGTAGCCAACCAGAATGCCTATTGCCGCCGCGGCGTCTACCGCGGTGAATTCACCGCGGCAAAAAAAAACCCAGTCGCATTTCTAAGTCATTCGCGAAATGACCGCCAGGTGGCGCAAAGGGACATTTAGCGAAAGCAAAACGTATGTAAAAGTAGCCTACATTTTAAATAGAATATAGCAAACTTTTAGAGCAGAACATTTTATGAATCAAAATTTAAAAGAGGCCTATCTCGCAGTCAGTGAAAATAAATTAGGTGCAATCAATGATGCTAAACTATTGAGGAATGAGAAGATTGAAGAGTGCATCTGTCGTTTGTGGGCACACTGACGCGTAAACAACCGAACTTGTGGTCGAGTGGTAGAGCTGAAGGTTTAAGCAGTACAAAGACACGGGTTCGAAACCCTAATAAATATGTTTTTTATATAATTACCATGCATTTCCATTTTACACTAAGGAACAAATCTCATCCAACAGATTGACTAAATTTACGTCTTCAAAAACAGTTCTGTTAAAAAATAAACAAACAAACAAACAAAAAACTTCACGGACAGGACAGCAGACAGCAGGACTGGAATTCTTTCCATATGCAGAAATAATTTAAAAAAAACATGGTTAAGCAAGGTGCGATTTGCCGGTGGGTGATTTCCCCCCTCCACAGTAGGCTATAGCGAATAGGCCTACCCTAAATAGACCTTATCAAATATAGTATATATATATATTTTTAAATATAGCCTAAAACACGCACGTTTAAACAACAAACAATAAAATCTGAACCAGCGCTTCTGCTCCTGTATTGAGAGATAACATGCAGCGCATTTCAGTTACGATCCTGGTTCCAATGGCATTAATACATTCACAGCTTTTTAAAATGTCACAAAGCGTTTTGATGTGGTTTTGAACGAAATATTGAAGTTTATAATTAAGTATTTTGACACACCACGCCTAGTGCGTATAAAATAGGGTTTTCTTCTGCCACTGAATTAAGTTCGACAAACGCAGCAGCGCGTTCACTTGAATTTATTTTTCTGCTAAAATAACTTAATAGGCTATAGCCTACTTCGTAATTTTTGGTCATACAGATAGGATATCATATTTTAAAACTGTAAAAGGTCTATTTTATTCATGTAAAGTAGGCTACACTCACAATAGGCTAACAACAAAACGTTCTCACTCATTTGAGCGAACACACACTGCTGAAATAAACGTTTGGGCTTTTCTCAGTGAGCTTCGACATGGCCGAGTGGTAGAGCTGACGGTTCATCAATCGGAAGACCTGCGTTCAAATCCCGAACAAACATGGACTTCTGTAAAATATATATATATATATTTTTAGGCTATTAATGCAGATTTGTTTAGTTCTAAAACTCTGTTACACCACATATTTTTTTGCTTATATTTATAAAATAATAGGCCTATTACCATGCATTTCCATTTTACACTAAGGAACAAATAGGCAGAACGACTTTAGATCTGTAGCTAATAATACCAATTGTTCAAAAGCAGTTTTGTATTAAAAAAAAGATATATAGGCCTATATATATCTATATTTGTTTTATTCCCTATAGCCTAGAGTTTTTAAAAACATGGTTTTAAGTAAAGTTTTCGACAAACGAGGCAGCGCGTTCATTTGATTTATTTTTCTCATAACAGCTAAAATAACTTAATAGGCTATACGTGATTTTTTTTGGTCATACAGATAAGAGTAGAGTAGCCTACATCGTTCAAAACTGTAAACTTTTTTTTAGGCTAATGACAAAAGTTTATCTGTCGTCTCTCTCGGAAAGAGACGGAAAGCCTTTAAATGTCTAAATATTTAGGTTAATAAATGTTATCTGATTATGTAATCCATATGAAAACGAGAGGTACAGAGAATCTGCTCAAATATGTTTGATGTGATTGTGAGCGCCTCGCAATGAGAAAATGACAAGGTGAAAATCTCGTTTAATTAAATGTAGAGACTAAATCGCCCTGAATTAAAATGTAAAAAAAGATCAAATCATTTATTCGTCGAAGTGTTGCTATATTGTTTCATTTAAAGTTCATAATTATTATCTAAATGTTATTTAGTTTATCAGCAGTAGGCTACCACGAAGCACCGATATTTATTTGAATAATAATAATTTAAAAAATAACTAATTCACATTTTGCATGCCTGGATCCAAAGATCCCTGTAGAATTTAATATTGAGTTGAGCATTTTGTTCATGACAACAAAATGAACATGCGTTTGAAGATTATATTTAGTTTTGCTTGGAAAAAGCTGGCCCAAACCAGTTTTATTTCTTAAATTATTTAAATAATGAAATATTTAGTAATAAACTTTTATGACAGAAATACCACTACATGTAGCTTAAATAATTTAATTCTTTCATTATCAACACTTTAATAGCCTAATGCTAGAAGAGCGATTTAAGTGTGAATTACGACTTCTCTTTATTTTAAGTCAGACTCAAGACTCAGAGAGCCTGTGGGGGGTTTGGAGGGACAGACAATAGGTGTTAATGTTCCTCATTCATATGGAGAGTGTCGGATAGCCAGCCCGATGGCAAAGGCAAAATTATTTTAAGGATAGGCTACATCTCTCGATGTGTCCCCATATTTGATTAAATTATAAATATTGTAGTTTATTTATTGTAGCCTATTTAAAGTGTTTTCACACACAAATTTAAATTGAAGTGTTCAATCCAGTTGTTTCAACTGGTTCTGTAGAGTTTAAGAATGTTTGAGCAAGGGATACTAAATAAACTTGCTGAGATCCAGCGCGAGAGAGGCAAAACTCATGTTTTTAATTTATGTTGCTGTGGACCATTTTCGATTTGTACCGTTTCGTTTAAATTAGCTGCAATTTCTTTGGCAAAACAAATTTAAAATGTAGCAAGAATAAGATTGTGTGTTTCTTTTTTGCATGGAAATAAAGTCTAAATGCAAGTTAGGTTGCCACCGGTCCCGGTTTTACCGGGATTGTCATTCTTTTTAATAACCTGTCCCGGGAAATTTAAGCACTCTCCCGGGACACTGAATGTCCCGGTTCTCGAAAGGCTACGTGATTATGTAAGTTCAAACCATAGACTGTAGGTTCAAACTGTGTAGCGCGCGGCCGCTTGCACGGCAGAGAGCAGAGAGAGGGAGAGACAGAACACCGGCTAGATCCCCCCTAACTACAGATGGTAGTCGCCGCTCAAAGTGTGGGGCGCGCCCCTCTATGGGTGGGAAATAGAGAAGTGACAGGTTGGGCGCGCCAACGGGAGGAACTTTTCCTTTTTATGCCTTTATATCTTTATTCGTTCATGGCGAGTCTACATCGCATCTTCATCTTTGCAGTGACGCGGAAAACACCAGTTTATTAATAAACAATTAAATGTCTCCTTGCTATTTTTGTCTCCGGCTCGTGCGCTTAAGTGCAGCTTTATAACACTCACTCATTACCCTGTATAGCCTATTTAAGTTATTAAATCAATATAAAGGGGTGATTTGTCCACTGATGGCTTAAATAAACAAATAGGCTACTAGTTGACTAGAAAAAAACTAGTCGGAGACAGCCTGAGCACGCGACCCTGAGCGGAATGAGCGAGCCGAGGAATATCCAGAAATGCTCACATGCTCTGATCGGAACAAAGGAATTTTGACATAATTAATCATTAGTTTATATCTCATGCACTGCCCATAATTTTAATCCCATATCAAACACATTAGCCTGTTATGTCTATTTGAATTTTTTCATTTTTTTGTCTTGCCAAATGGATTTCTCTTCTTTTCTTTTTTTAACATTTTGACACAGCAGCACTTTTATTTTCTCTATTTTTGTTTTTGTTTGTTTAGTTTGTATTTAGATACTAGCCTACTTGTTAGGCCTACTTCAATAAATTGGAACATTTTAAGCTTGTTGCGTATTTCATTAGCATTGTGTTGGGGCGATGGGGGCAGTGGGGCTTGAAAATTATGAGTCTATCCATCGGGTGCAGAAAAAAGATTGCATGTGTGTGCTAGTGTGCGTGTGTTTATGAAGCGAATGTAAGAAGCCCAACATAGAACCCCCCAGCAATGTTGTAATATGCCATTGATTATTAAAAAAAAACGCTTGACTTTAAATAAATAAACAGTTAATAAACTCGCAAATAAACAGTCACCTATTTAAGCATCAAGAACGGTTAAAGACTAATGCTGTCGGCCAATATGGTGTTATATTCATTGAGATTTGATCTCGGATCTCCGTGTCGTTGCGTTAACCACAGAGCCACCGCCTGAACGTTTACATCAACGTCTTATACGCTTCCAAAGCCTTGATGTAGCCTAATATGTTTCTATTGCAATGTTTTATATTGAAATGTTTTCATTATTTATTCAATTTAATTTAAGTATTGTGATGAATTATTTTAACTACATTTCACTTAAATTCATCTGCTACCAGCTTTCAATCGCTCTGAATGAGCCGCGACGCAGCGGCAGATTACGCAATAGAGAGAATAAACGGACACTTTTCAAAGTCTGTGATTGTAGCGCCTCTTAGCGGTTAAAGGCAGCAAATACACCCCGAATTTCACCGCCGCGGCAAAGCGGCGGCGTTGAAAGTATTATTCTGGTTGGTAACCTACTGTATAATATTCAGATACATGAATAATGTTCCCCTACTCATAATGCTTACTTTCTGACAACAGCTAACGCCTCGGTTACGACTGTAACCTCGGTTCCCTGAAGAGGGAACGAGTGTTGCGTCGAGATTGACGCCATGGGAACGCTCCGCGTGATTGCATCATGAAGCACTTGTAAAATCAGTCCAATGGCGTATAGGTGGGTAATGTCATGGCAGGAAGCTATAAAGCGCAACCAGACCAAACATTGTCAACTTCTGATAGGTCGAAGCAAGTCGATCACAGGCACGCCGGAAGTATGGCAAGGAGACGCAACGCTCGTTCCCTCTTCAGGGAACCGAGGTTACAGTCGTAAACGAGGCGTTCCCTTTCAAGGGAACTCGCATTGCGTCGAGATTGACGCCATGGGAACTTCTATACCAACGCCACCATAGTGACCAGTGCCTTTCTTGTGTGAAATCATGCGAGCACAACAAAGACAGAATCACCTGGGACCCAGGAGTAAAGCCCAAAAATAGGTTGTAAACCCAATGAGTGTGTGCGGAAAGGAATAGCCCGCCGCATCACCAGCTCTAGTAGGAATACCCCAACTACGAGGCTACAAAGCCGCCATACTCCTCCTGCCACAGAGGAAACCGGTTTGTTTCCTGTGCAGGGAGCTCTAGAGTTATCGTGGCCTCAACAACCTTAGTTGAGAGACCTGAGTCAATGAGTTGGGGCCCCCTCAGAGGCCAAACCCACATTTCCAAAACTCTGTTCTCCAGAACTCCCGGGAGTAGAACAATCAGGGAAACCATGTACAGATGCAGTACAGCCACATCTGCAACTCCATATGAGCTCCACAACCTTGGGGTGGAGTCTCCCTTCCCTGGGCCTCAGCCCCTGCCTCGACAGGATGTCTGCTCCCTGAATCTGGTGCCCAGGGATGTAGAGCCTGAGCCATCATCACCAGGTGATTAAATGCCAGGTAAGATGGTGACCCGTCCCTTGGCACCGAGCGAGCATCCGTCGTAAGTGTAAAGCGACGACAATGAGCGCCCAACACAGGAGCCTGGGATAAGAATCAAGGCTTCTTCCACATAACTAGGGCACGTAAGCATCGCCGCGTGACCCTGATCATGTAAAGGGGTTTGCCCCTCTGGGAAACCCTTTGGTCCTGAGCCACCACTGCAGGGGTCTCATGTACAACAGGCCAAAAGTATCACGTTGGACGCTGCTGCCATCAGACCCCAGAGTCTATGAAACGGTTTTACAGTGAGTGACTGGCCTAGCTTTATTCTTTTCACAGCCGACAGGATGTACTCTATGCGTGCAGGTGAGAGGTATGCCTGCATCGACATTGAGTCCAAAACCACGCCTAGAAAAGTGGTCCTCTGTAATGGAGAAAGCACACTGTTTTTTTGGCGTTTAGCCGTAACCCCAACTCTTTCATGTCAGTGAGAACGACATCTCGATGCCGAACCGCCAACTAATGCGACTGAGCTAGAATCAACCAATCGTTGATGTAGTTCATGATGCGAATACCTTGCAGGCGCAGTGGCGCCAGAGCTGCATCTACGCATTTCGTGAAAGTGTGGGGTGATATTGCTAGGCCGAACAGAAGAACTCAATATTGGTACGCTTTGCCCCCGAAAGCAAACCTCAGGAACTTCCTGTGATATGGAAGGATGGAAAACTGGAAGTATGCGTCCTTGAGATCTATCATGACAAACCAGTCCTCTGATCTGATCTGTGGCACGATTTGTCTCAATTTAATATTTTGAATTTTAGTAGCATGGCTGAATCGTTCAGAACTCTTAGATCCAAAAAGGGACGCAACCCCCCATCCTTCTTTGGAACGATGAAATACCGGCTGTAAAACCCATGTCCCTGCTGGAGGGAGGTACATATTCTATGGCCCCTTTTTCCAACAGGGTTTTAACTTCTTGTTCCATTACCAGAACCTGCTTGGGGCCCACCACGGTGGATAGGACCCCATAAACCTGGGCAGGCGAGACCTTATGATAACCCTTTTCTGTGGTCTGCAGGACCCAACGAGAAATATTTGGTAGTAGCTTCCACGCTGTCAAAAATTCTACTAAAGGTACGAGCCTCTTGAGATTGGCTTCTGGATTTAGTTGTTTAGCAGACAGACCGTCGCCCTGGGTGTCAGGACCTTTTCCCCGCAGCCTTCTTGGAAATAATGACGGTCCTCAGATCCGTCTTACCCCTCGAAGGCTGCGGGTGAGAGCACCAACACGACCCCATTCTTTTAGTGGGGGATCGGGAACAGACACTCTGTTTCTGTTTAGATATGTTTGGCAGAAGTTCCGACGCTGCCAAAAAATCTACTAAGAGAACCAGGCTATCAAGACTGGTCTAGGTGTTAATCAAGCGACCAATTTAGTGCCCTGTACGGCGAACCGGCAGGGAACAACCTAACTGACTGCTCTGAGACCCTCATCAAAGGGGGCGAGCATCCCAGTGCTGCTACGTTTCCGGGAAGACACTGAGATAAGGGCTTGTCTGAGACTAGAACTCACTGAAGACCTTTGCCGAGACCCACGCGCTGCCTCGGCAAACGCGAGATCCAAGCCACTACACTCTTATTCAGCCCCGTAATCAACGCGCGGCCTCAGCACACGCGAGATCCGAGATCGAGTCACAGAATCTTTATTGCAGACACGTCATTTACGCGCTGCCTCAGCAAACGCGAGATTTTCTCAAAAATTAAATGCAGCCAAATATAAACTAGACAAGTAGAAAGGGTCTAGGTGAAAAGCTAAATATATTGTATTAATACAGACATCAACTCAGATGAGTAGGCCTAATAACATTTAATTTCATCACAATTAAATGCAGCCAGAAATGAGCTCAGATAGAACTTGGTCTGGATGAAAGAATGAATATATTATTTTCATCCATCTACTTTCAAATCCAGACAAATATTTAATTTAATTCTCAAAATTAAATACATATTATAATCTCAAACACAAAAAGAACCATATAATAATATTGTGCAAAACATCAGTTCAGTTCACACACAATCATACAATAAAAGAAAGAGAGAAAGGGAAATTCCCGTCTGCTCAGTTCCCTGCGCATATTGCGGACCCACTATATACACGATGCCTCGGCAAACGCGAGAACTGGGCCAATAGATTCTTATTGAAGAGATGTAGACAAATAATCAACGCGCTCCCTCGGCAAACGCGCAATCTGATCCATAGATTCTTATTGCAGAAGCATAATCTACGCGCTACCTCGGCAAACGCGCGATCTGAGCCATTAGATTCTTATTGCAGAGGTGCAGACCCACGCGCTGCCTTGGCAAACGCGAGATCCAAGCCACTACACTCTTATTCAGCCCCGTAACCAACGCGCGGCCTCAGCACACGCGAGATCCGAGATCGAGTCACAGAATCTTTATTGCAGACACGTCATCTACGCGCTGCCTCAGCAAACGCGAGATCCGAGCCAAATAATCTTTATTGACTTTCTTCCCTCGAGAAGAAAGCCAACAGGAGTAGAGCTCAAACTCTCGATAGTGCATATGTAACACGTCGTGAATTTATGAATGAACACTGTCAGCCCCCTTTTACTAGAGCTGACCGTGCATGCTCCACTCCCAAACAAACAACACATAAATCGCCTGTATCCCCACTCGTAATGAAGCGAGGGCAGGGAGGAACGCACGATACAAAAATGCAGTTTGCTCGCCATTATATTCCTGTCTAGATATATAATATGCTTGTGGACAAACAACAATAAATAGACAGAGACAGATTCACACAGAGCGCTTGCTGAAGACACAGAAGCTGACAATGTTTGGTCTGGGTGCGCTTTATAGCTTCCTGCCATGACGTCACCCACCTATACGCCATTGGACAGATTTTACAAGTGCTAGTTTCTAGGCACGATTCGTCGACCGAAAATGCATGCAGGTCCCCTACCCTCTTGATGGAGGCCAATGCAACCAGGAGTACTGTTTTACAGGACAGGATTTTTAACTCAGCTGACTGCAAAGGCTCAAAAGGTGGTCTCTGAAGTGCCGAAAGGACCAGAGACAAATCCCAAGAGGGTATAGAGAGTGGGCGAGGAGGATTCAGTCTCCTTGCTCGCCCTAGGAATTTAGTCGGATCGACTTCAAATTTCTGCTGTGCCTTCTAAAGGCATTGACGATGAAAAGTTGTGCTCTCTGCGCGTTTTCGTCAATGGGCGTGTCCGTGGCATCGATGATTCGCCATGAAACAGGAAGTTGGAGTATCTTTGCTGTACATGCTCAGATCTGCACCAAAATTTGCACGCTTGAGAAGAGTCCCGCCCTGAACACATGTACATGCCGACATTTACCCCCAGTCATAGCGCCACCTGCTGGCAACAGGAAGTGACCTTTAACAAAGCAGCCCCCGCCGCATGTTTGACCTACATGTACGAAATTTCTGTGGCACATCAACCATGTCCAGACGCACAAAAAAGCCTCTTGGAGTGATGCCCTAAACCCAACAGGAAATCGGCCATTTTGAATTTTACGTCAAATTTTGGCTGATTTACACACTAACGACATAAACGAACTCCTCCTAGGGATTTAATCAGATCAACTTCAAATTTCTGCTGTGCCTTCTAAAGGCATTGAGGATGAAAAGTTGTGCTATCTGTGAGCTTTCGTCAATCGGCGTGTCCGTGGCGTGGCGTCAAACATCAAACATCTTCGCCATGACACAGGATGTGGTTATAACTTCAGTGTACATGCTCACAGCTGCACCAAACTTTACATGTAGGATAAGAGTCCCGCCCTGAACTCATGTACATGCCCACATTCACCCACAGTCATAGCGCCACCTGCTGGCAACAGGAAGTGACGTATAACACCTTCATGCAGTGTCTGAAAAGCGTAGCAAATTCACAGCCGCACTGGCAGAGCTCCAGAATATGCAACGCGGCCGCATCACTCCCCGACGCGCTACATGTGCGAGGGCCCGCCCATTGCTGCTTGCAGCTTTAATTCTTTCTTTCTTTCTTTCTTTCTTTCTTTTCTTTCTTTCTTTCTTTCTTCTTTCTTTCTTTCTTTCTTTCTTCTTCTCCTTCTAACTAAGATTTCTTTCTTTTTTCTTTAATTTGTCTTTCTTTCTAACTAATATTTCTTTCTTCTTTCTTTCTTTCTTTCTTTCTAACTAATCTTTATTTCTTACTAATCTTTCTTTCTTTCTAATCTTTCTTTCTTTCTTTTTTTCTAACTAATCTTTTTCTTTTTTCTTTCTTTCTAACTATTTTTTCTGTCACAGTGTCTGGTTGTGTTTCCCTTGTTT
Source organism: Chrosomus eos (assembly GCA_036326025.1). NCBI lineage: Eukaryota > Metazoa > Chordata > Actinopteri > Cypriniformes > Leuciscidae > Chrosomus > Chrosomus eos. The sequence goes on from JAZAVI010000023.1 coordinate 78,028, forward strand.
GTCACTAGAGGTCCTCGTTATCACGGTGTCCTTCACTATTGACTTCATTTCCCAGCATTCTGTCTGTCACTGTCACTCATCAGTTCATTACACTCAGCTGTTTCCCGTCATCATTGTTCCCAGCTGTTCATCGTTAGTCTTGTTAGATATGTGTATATATTTTCTGTCTGTGTTAGTATGTGTACGGATTCGTTGCTAAATGTCACTTACGCTCTGAAGTCTGTTTCCTTGCCTGTTCTTGTTTTGTTTCTTGTTTATTTGTTTATTGGACTGCTAAAATGGATTTTGATCCCTGCATGGATGACTATGAGTTGGATTGCCCTGACAATAAATATGCTACATTTGGATCCACCTGTTTCTCCGTGTGTTCCCGTGACAGAACGAATCCGTCAACAAATGGATCCAGTAGCATGAACATTTTGCAGGGCTTTGCTTTATGGGCCCGCCAGACTGAGGCCATGGTGGTCAATTCCCCTGAGCACCCTTCCACCGATGACCGAGAATCTTTTGGGGGAACCCGTCTGGCCAAGTTTTCAGGGACTCGTGGAGGCCGCAGGAGTGGAGGTCCTAGAAGTGAGCCCCGGAATCACTTTCCACTTTGGTCTTTCTCGGACCATGAGCCGGTGATGCTCAGCCCAGATCTCCCTTCACCGCTGGTCCTGTCCAGCCCGGAGCCTGCACCTCGCCATAAGAAACGGCGGAGGGGGAGGAAGACTTCCTGCCTCCCCAGTGAACCAGAGGCCATCCCGGTGGCAGTCCCCGTGCAGCCGGCTGTCAGTCCCCGTGCAGCCGGCTGTCAGTCCAGAGATCATCCCGTCTGCACAGTCAGAGACCGTTCACGTCCCGTCTGCACAGTCAGAGACCGTTCACATCCCGTCTGCCCAGTCAGAGACCGTTCACGTCCCGTCTGCCCAGTCAGAGACCGTTCACATCCCGTCTGCCCAGTCAGAGACTGTTCACGTTCCATCTGCCTTCATGGAACTGGACTATCTGGAGCGTCTGGCTCAGATCCTGGACATGCCTGTGTCTGCTTTTCCAGAGCCGGAGGCAGAGCCAGTGCCCGTTCCAGAGCCGGAGGCAGAGCCAGTGCCCGTTCCAGAGCCGGAGGCAGAGCCAGTGCCCGTTCCAGAGCCGGAGGCAGAGCCAGTGCCCGTTCCAGAGCCGGAGGCAGAGCCAGTGCCCGTTCCAGAGCCGGAGGCAGAGCCAGTGCCCGTTCCAGAGCCGGAGGCAGAGCCAGTGCCCGTTCCAGAGCCAGAGGCAGAGCCAGTCCCCTTTCCAGAGCCGGAGCCAGTTCCAGTGTCTGCTGTTCCTGAGCCGGGGGCAGAGCCAGTGCCTGTTCTAGAGCTGGAGCCAATGTCTGTTCCAGACCCAGGGTTTGTTTCTGTGTTTGTGTCTGTCCTTGTGACCATTTCTGTTCTAGTGGCAGTTCCTGAGCCGGTGGCTGCTGCTCCAGAGCTGGAGGCAGTGTCTGGTCCCGAGCCGGTGTCTGGTAATGAGAGGGCATCACCGCCTTGGCCGCCCGAGGGGTATGCTCCGCCCTGGCCGCCCGAGGGGTCTGCTCCGCCCTGGCCGCCCGAGGGGTCTGCTCCGCCCTGGCCGCCCGAGGGGTCTGCTCCGCCCTGCCCGCCCGAGGGGTCTTCACCGCCCTGCCCGCCCGAGGGGTCTTCACCGCCCTGGCCGCCCGAGGGGTCTTCACCGCCCTGGCCGCCCGAGGGGTCTTCACCGCCCTGGCCGCCCGAGGGGTCTTCACCGCCCTGGCCGCCCGATGGGTCTTCACCGCCCTGGCCGCCCGAGGGGTCTTCACCGCCCTGGCCGCCCGAGGGGTCTTCGCCGCCCGAGGGGTCTTCACCGCCCTGGCCGCCCGAGGGGTCTTCACCGCCCTGGCCGCCCGAGGGGTCTTCACCGCCCTGGCCGCCCGAGGGGTCTTCACTTAAGCCCTCACCTCTTGTTCCTGTCTCCCTTCCTGGACCTGGCCCACCATCCCTCCCCCTGATCCTCCACCGTTCCACCTCCCTCCTGAACTCTTGTGTTGTGTTTTAGTGTTGTCGTGGAGCATCTGGTAGCCGCTCCGTAGAGGGGGGGTTATGTCACAGTGTCTGGTTGTGTTTCCCTCGTTTGTCACTAGAGGTCCTCGTTATCACGGTGTCCTTCACTATTGACTTCATTTCCCAGCATTCTGTCTGTCACTGTCACTCATCAGTTCATTACACTCAGCTGTTCCCCGTCATCATTGTTCCCAGCTGTTCATTGTTAGTCTTGTTAGATATGTGTATATATTCCCTGCCTGTGTTAGTATGTGTACGGATTCGTTGCTAAATGTCACTTACACTTCTGAAGTCTGTTTCCTTGCCTGTTCTTGTTTTGTTTCTTGTTTATTTGTTTATTGGACTGCTAAAATGGATTTTGATCCCTGCATGGATGACTATGAGTTGGATTGCCCTGACAATAAATATGCTACATTTGGATCCACCTGTTTCTCCGTGTGTTCCCGTGACATTTTCTTTCTTTCTTTTTAACTAATCTTTTTTTCTTTATAACTAATCTTTATTTCTAACTCATCTTTATTTCTTTCTTTCAAATTTATTTAGTAGGATAAACCCCTTGAGATGCATCATCTCGTTTTCGAGGGGGTCCTAAGGTACATCACAGCCATCACAAAAGAACAATAATAAAATAAACAAAAATACAATTATACATATTAGGCAAACAAATACATACATAACCACAAACACATATCAACAAAACAAAAACAAAAAACAAACAACAACAACAACAAATAATAATAATAATAATAATAATAATAATACATAAATAAATAAATATAAATAAATAAATAGAATAAAAATAGTATAAACCGAAATATACAGAACTTTACAACCACTAGATCAAATTGGCATAAATAACTTTGAAATTGAATATATATATATATAATATATATATATATATATATATATATATATATATATATATATATACATACATATATACATACATATACACATATATATACAGTATATATGTATTTGGATCACAGAATAATAATACAATTAATTTAAATAAAAAATAAAATAAATAAAAAATTCAACTCGTGCCAACATCATACATTACAAGAGCAGTCAATCACAAAGTAAGAGGACAGAGTATGCTTAAACATCCCAAATGAAGTGATGGATCTAATTTGGGAAGGTAAGTTATTCCAATCTAAGGTGGCTTTAAACATAAAAGCTCTTTTGCCAACTGTCTTCTTGGCTCGGGGGACAGAGAAATAAAGCTGAACAGAGTGCCTCAAATGATAATTTGAAGTAATAAGAACAAAATACTGTTTTAAATAAGAAGGGTAATTGAAATGGATACATTTGAATATTAATTGAAGCCAGTGGATTTGTCTTCTTATATTTAAAGATGGCCAATTAAGGGCATGATACATTGTGCAATGATGTGTGAAAAAAGGGCATCCAAGAACAAATCTGCACAGTCTGTTATAGGCTGTTTTAAGACAGGAAAGGTCTGATTTTACTGAGTTTTGATAAACAACATCACAATAGTCAAAAATCGGAAGTATAAGTTGAGAGGCAAGTTTCTTGCGCACACTTGAAGTGAAGCAGTTACGAGAACGATATAAAACATTAATTCCATAATTGACTTTACGTAAAATATGACCAATATGAATTTTGAAAGAAAGCTCAGAATCTTGCAATACCCCAAGATATTTAATTTTTTCAACTTGAGGCAGAGGAGTACAGTCAGAACAAGTTATTATACAGGAATTTGATTCAGATTTGAGTTTTTGTCTGGTACCAAAAATCATAAGATATGTTTTAGTTTTGTTGAGCAATAATTTGTTATAAAAAAGCCAATCTTGTAGAATTTTGAAATCATACTGAAGACATGCTTGGATTTGTGGAAGATCATGTTTAGATAAGACTGTGTCATCGGCATAAAGTTGAGCACAACAGTTTTTAAAAATTGATGGTAAGTTATTAACGTAAATGGAAAAAAGGAGTGGTCCCAATGTTGAACCCTGGGGCACACCTCTTTGCTGAGTTAGCAGATTAGATTTATTTCCATGTAGGATAACATTTTTCTATTGTGGAGGTATGAACTAAACCACAATACTGCATTTTTAGACAGGCCAACAGCATAGAGCTTATCTAAAAGAAGATAGTGATCAACAAGGTCAAAGGCTTTAGTCAAGTCAATAAATATTGCACCTGTAAGTTCACCATTATCTGCAGCAGAGAAGACATCATTGGTGAATTTAAGAAGGGCAGTAGAAGTAGAGTGGTTAGATCTAAAGCCAGATTGAAATGGTGACAATATGTTGTTTTCACTAAGAAAATGTGTGAGTTGATTATAAATTAGTTTTTCAAACACTTTAGCAATAGAACATATAATAGATATGGGTCTATAATTGTTAAGATCTAGTACATCTCCTCCTTTATGTATTGGAGTGATGCGTGCACATTTCCAGATAGCTGGTAACTCACATGAAGACAAAGAGAGATTGAATAAATCAGTAAGTGGATACATGAGTATATGGGATGCTAGTTTAATCAACTTATTATCTAAACCATCCAGTCCACCACCACTGTTCCCTTTTAATTCATTTATGCCTTTTTGCACTTCATCTGGTTGAATTTTCCTAAAATAAAAAGAACTGTGATTGGGCAAAGGATTATTTAAAAAAACAGTACCCAGGTCAGATTCGGGTATTAAGGTAGAACAAACAGAAGAAAAATGATGATTAAATGCTTCAGCAATAGATAAAAAGTCATGTAGAATTGTATTTGAAACTCGTATTTGATTAATAAAATGTTTATCTGATGTGTTGGTAATAGTTTTAATTTTTTTCCAGAATTGTTTTGGATTCTTAAAATCATTACTGAGGCTATCCTTATAGTAGTTGGATTTTGCATTACGGGTTTTAGTCTTACTCATATTTCTCAGCTGCCTGTATATTTCCCAATCTACATTAGCCCTTGTACGACGCAAAATTGACCATGCTTTATCCCTCTGCCTAAAGAGACTAATGAGTTCAGAGTCAATCCAAGGGAGGTGTTTACCCTTGACCAGGACAGATTTCCAAGGAGCATGTTTGTCCAGAACATCAATAAACTCGGTATAGAGGAAATCCCAAGCGTCTTGAACATTAGGTATAAGTTGGTATCTGTCCCAATTTATAGCGATCAGATCATTAAAAAATAAATCTGAATTTAGTTTCTAACTACTCTATCTATCTTTCTTTCTAACTTATCTTTCTTTTTTCTTTCTAACTAATCTTTCTTTCCAACTAATCTTTCTTTCTAACTTATCTTTCTAACTAATCTTTCTTTATTTCTAACTAATCCATCTTTCTAACTAATCTTCTCTTTCTTTCTTTCTTTCTTTTTCTTTCTTTCTTTCTTTCTTTCTTTCTTTCTTTCTTTCTTTCTAACTAATCTTTCTTTCTTACTAATCTTACTTTCTTTCTAACTAATCTTTCTTTCTTTCTAACTAATCTTTCTTTCTTTCTAACTAATCTTTCTTTCCAACTAATCTTTCTTTCTAACTTATCTTTCTAACTAATCTTTCTTTATTTCTAACTAATCCATCTTTCTAACTAATCTTTCTTTCTTTCTTTTCTTTCTTTCTTTCTTTCTTTCTTTCTTTCTTTCTTTCTTTCTTTCTTTCTTTCTTTCTTTCTTCTTTCTATCTTTCTAACTAATCTTTCTTTCTTTCTTTCTTTCTTTCTTTCTTTCTCTTTCTTTCTTTCTAACTAATCTTTCTTTCTTACTAATCTTACTTTCTTTCTAACTAATCTTTCTTTCTTTCTAACTAATCTTTCTTTCTTTCTAACTAATCTTTCTTTCTTTCTAACTAATCTTTCTTTCCAACTAATCTTTCTTCTAACTTATCTTTCTAACTAATCTTTCTTTATTTCTAACTAATCTTTCTTTCTTTCTTTTCTTTTCTTTCTTTTCTTTCTTTCTTTCTTTCTTTCTTTCTTTCTTTCTCTTTCTTTCTTTCTAACTAATTTTTCTTTCTTTCTTTCTATCTTTCTAACTAATCTTTCTTTCTTACTAATCTTACTTTCTTTCTAACTAATCTTTCTTTCTTTCTAACTAATCTTTCTTTCTTTCTAACTAATCTTTCTTTCTAAATTTTCTTTCTTTCTAACTAATCTTTCTTTCTAAAAAATCTTTTTTCTTTCTAACTATTCTTTATTTCTTTCTAACTAATCTTTCTTTCTTTCTAACTAAACTTTCTTTCTTTCTTTCATTCTAACAAATCTTTCTTTCTAACTTTCTAATCTATCTGTCAAACTTCAAACTACTTTAAACTTCTTCAAACTCTCTCGTCCGGCTTTTTCAAGCCAACTTAAAGTTTGTTTCATCAAACTTTTTTTTCTAGTTAAAACTAACATCATAAAGTATGATATATTTTTTTTTACTTTGAGCAATGATGGAGCTATACTTGACTTTTAGGAGCATATAAAACAAAACAGCTCCTTGGACAAAATGAAATGTTATATTGTAGTAGGCTAGTTATAAACAAAGGTTTATTTTAGTTCAGATTAACATTTGAGGGCAGCAATTGTATTCATAATGGCAAAATAAAACCGGCGTAATGTTACTTGAAAGCATTATAGCCTACTATTCCTGCCAAACCTCCATGGTTACAGTGAGTGTTACTACAGTAAATCCATGGTGAATGTCGCTGATCTGTGGACACTGAATACTTCATTCATGGCACAATGTTTCTTCCTGGTTTCCACGTCAGCGCGGTTTGATCCGTTAATAGCGGAGAAATGTGAATGTTTCTCACTAGATCTCGCAGCGATGTTATTACTTCAAGTTCAATAGTGGATTCAAATGCTTTCTTTAATGGATGTCTCAGAGCTGTGTAGTAACCCTAGTAACAGAGATCGGCTCGTGCTGCATTGGTCCAAACTGATAAACAGTCCGTCAACCACATAATAATGAGTAGCTCAGTTTCGTTCCACTTACATTACATTTGCCATTTGATGTTGGGCAATGTTGTGTACGCACCAGCATCTCGAGTGCACTTCCCACGCGCAACGCGCAGCGCGCGCCTACATTTAAAATGATGAAATTTTGGTCGGCAGGAAAAATGGTCCAACGAACCGATCTGTTTGAAAATGCGTACCGAAAATCGAACCGAAAGCCTTGTACCAAATGGTTCGATATGAATACGCGTATCGTTACACCCCTACTAATCAACAAACCGAGGTGAGCTGACTGAGATGCTTTGGCTGTATAATGAGACAAATGTCCAGTGAAAGTCCGGTGAACACGAAGAGTAGACTAGTGAACAGTCGCTGTTTTAAGAATTTGTCGCTGTTTTGATAATTAGCCGACGACAGCAGGGAGACAAGCTATAAGCCGAGTCCAGAACAATGGCGCTAGCCGTAGTTCGTTAGTCGTATGTCTGATCCATTCCAGGTGACTGGCTGGCTATGATGATCCTGTAGTACACGGCAGCCAATGTCCAGTGAAAAAAAAAGAACTGACCCCTGCGGTACCCCACAGGTCAGAGGGGCCACTGAGGATGAAAACTGTCCCATATGTACTGAAATTGATCTGTCTGTTAAATACGACTCAAACCACTTAAGAACAGTGCCTTTTAAGCCAACACAGTGCTCTAAGCACCACAGAAGAATTTTATGATCCACTGTGTCGAAGGCTGCAGTCAAATCAAGCAGAATTAAAATGGCACAGTTGCCAGTATCAAGGTGTAAGAACAGATCATTGAAAACTTTTAATAGAGCAGTCTGAACAGCAAAATGTTCACAAACATCAACTGTTTTCAGAAATTCTTGGACCTGAATTAACACAGATCTTTCTAAAATCTTTGAAATAAAAGGGAGCTTAGAAATGGGTCTTAAATTAGACAAAACCACAGGGTCTAAGTTCTTCTTCTTCAGAAGAGGCTGAACTATGGCATGTTTAAAGGAAGATGGAACGCAGCCAGAACTAAAACACAAATTGATAAATTTTAAAATAAAAGACTCCACTGAACAGAATACCTCCTTAAACAGACATGATGGAATACTATCTGTTTGACAGTTAGCAGGACGTAAATGTGCAACTATCTCATTCAGTTCAGTAAGAGTGACCGGTTCAAAGCTGTCAAAGACAGCTGTGCTTGCTATAGGAGCTGAGGGGATCTGAGCAGACCGAGAGAGTGGGTTTCTAATAGCAGAGATCTTATCTGTAAAAAACTGCAGAAAAGCCTCACACAAGCTACTGTAGAAGGCGGCTCCATACAGACAGCATCACCAGAGTTCACCAGTGAATCAAATACATTAAAAAAAGAACCTGAGGCTTATGAGCATTTTTTGACACAAGTGAGGAGAAATAATCAGTTTTTGCAGTTTTTACAGCCTGCTGATAATTAATAAGACTGAGGACAGAGGACGAGGTTTCAAGAGCTTGTGTGTGTTAGCAGCTCCGATTACCTTATACAGACGCAGTAAAATGACAGAAAATGTTCTGCCTTTTACGTTTAAACGGAGTCAGCCAAAGATGGAGAGGCTCAAGAAGAAGTGACAATATGTAGAATGCAGCAGGATGTCTCTGAATGGTTAGTTGATGAATTTATGTTGCTGATGTGGAATTAACTATCTTCAATTAGCATATTCTTAAATGATAATCTATAAATCGCTCGTATAGGAACTGTTGTGAGATACACACAGAGTGACTTTCTATTGCATGTGAAAAGAAGGATGCTAAAGTTTGAGCTGACCTACAAATGTACTCTCATACAACAACTCTTCCTCTTCTCAACATGGACTGCATGTTCCCGGGGGCGGGTTTATGTGAATTTTAGGGTTTGTGATGTCACTAATAGGGGTGTCACGATTCTCCAAATCCTTGATTCGATTACATTTTCGATTCTTAGGTCACGGTTCGATTCGATTCTCGATTTTTACTTTTTTTTTTTAAGCACAGGTTGCTGTTGCTCCTAAAAAGCTGACATCAGTTCATCGCGATCTCACACATCTCTGTTATTATCAATGAAGCTGACTGCACAATGAATCTTTCATAATATATACACTTTGTTTGTTATAATTAGAGGATTTGCCAGCGTACACAATTCAGCACTGAACAGAAAGTCAGTTGAGCGGTGAGGGGAGTCTATCTTAAATGCTTCTGATTGGCCGTTGCGTTCAAGAAATCAACACATATGTCTGTGATTGGCTAAATCTCTCAACGCTGCAAACATGTTTAGAATCTCTGGCCTGTAAATCGTTTCTATTTTGTTTTAGTTGTTCTTGTTGCTTTTCCGCAACAGATACATAAAAATGTATTAGTTTTTATATGTTTTATTCATAGATATTTCTAGTTTGCAGGAGTCCCGCGAATCGTTTTATTCTCACACACAGAGTGAGTGCATTACCGCTCGCACTCGGCCATCAAATCTAGTCCCGCGCCGCACTCTATTGTGTTGGGAGAGCACGTCTCTAGATCAAGGGTCCGGCCCGAGGATAGTGACGGGAAATGGGTTGGGTTGGGTCAAGTTCAGGCTCGGGCAGAGAATCTAAGCTAAGTTAGAGGACTCACAGCCTTTTAACACGTGTGTTTTTTCCCCACGCCGTGAGGAGTCGTTCATGAATGATCCGTTCATTGCCTCTGTCACACGACAAATGAACAAAAGACTCGGAAGGTAGGGATGGGCGATATGGCCTAAAAAATGTATCACGATAATTTCAGGGATTTATTGCGATAACGATACAAATGACGATAAATTATTTTCTTCTGTAAAATATCAGATTATGTTATGTTTAAGTTGTGTTCCAGTGACTGTACTGAAAAACATCACACAACAACAATTACACAATAATAATAATTCAAATCAATTACAAGTTTAAAATGTAAACACACATTATTTATTTATAAATAAATAACACACTTTATTTATTTATACTCTCATGGTGGAAAAATAGTGCAAAGCAAACAGCAAAAGTAACAATCACCAACCATGTCTTCAGTTGTTTCAAAATTACAACAGAGTACAACTGCAAATAAATGTACTCCTGATAAAGTAAAGAAGTTCAGAGTGAAACACACTCTTAGAATGTAAATATAATACGTAAGTGGAACATGCTAACATCAATTAGGTAGTTAAATTATCAACACTATTGTCCCATGGAACAAATTGTAAAAATAGTGCAAACACTGTATCAAAAAGTAATGATCCCAACTATGTCTTGCAGATAGTACACAAAATAGTGCAAAACAAGATGATAAATTAAAAAAACAAGATGATAAATTAAAAAACAAATCAATAAATTAAATTTAAATAAAAGTGTAATTAAACTGTAAACACTGATATACTCTTGAAAAATATAGAAATGAGGCTGACATGAACATGTCTGGTAGTGCAAGTTGCATAACACACATACTAGTGTGATTCAGTAGCTTTCAAAAGAGAACAGGGCTCACACCTTAAGATTTTTTGTCGAGAAGACCAACATATTCACTGTAGCTGGTTTCAGAAGAGACCTTTGGCATGTCACTACATTTCCAGCAGCGCTGAACACCCTCTCTGAGGGTGTACTAGTGGCGGGGATGCACAAGTACTTTTTCACCAAACGACTGATGTTAGGGAAATTCACCTCATGTACCTTCCACCACATAAGGGGATTGCTTTCACCATCTGCAAGTGGCCCATGCAGGTAGTTGTTTAATTCAGCCTCAATTTGCTCTGTTTCAGAAAGGGTGGTCATCTCAGCAGCTGGTTTCTTGAAAAAACTTCCAAGACTCTTCTTCTGCCTTTTAAATGCACTCTGAGCTTCTTTTGTTGATTCAGATGACGTTACAGGGGTAGAAGAGCCAGCGTCACTTAGCATGACAGAAAGGGATTCCACCTCTCTGACTACTCTGGCTTTGATGACCAGGATCTCTTCTTGACTCATATACTGAGTGCTGAAGCGTGGATCAAGAATTGTTGCCATGTTGATCAGTTTCTGAACCTCTTGGTCACCATATTTGGTGTTCATGTAGTCCAGTATTGAACTTTTAATTGTCCTGGTGAGATCTGTGTCTTCATCTTTCCCCTGCAGCAGCTCACTGTTGAACAGGTGAAGAGTAGGCTTCAAGCATGACACTGTGACATAGTTTTCAGAAGAGAGGGCATCTGTAAAATCAAGAAGAGGCCCAAGTGCTTTACTGACAGAGTCTAGGACATCAATATCCTGCCAAGTAGGCACCAGATGTCTGGTTGACCTGTCAGCAGCCAGGACTTGTGTAATGGCCTTCTCTTGCTCAAGTATCCGCTCAATCATCTTCTGCCTTGATCCCCATCGTGTTGCAGATTCAGTCACAAGTTTGTGTTGTGGAAGGCCAAGTTCTACTTGAGCATCTTTGAGTGTTCGGTGCTTTTTCAAGCTGTGCGAAAAAACACTGACAATCTTCTTACAGACTCCCACAGCTCTGTCAATCCTGGTACCCCTTATGCTTATCTCTGCAAAACAACAACAAAACTATTTATTTTTATGCATTTATTTATGTTTCTTTTGCACAAGAATAAAATAAATACAATAAAATATAAAAAAAATAAAATAAAAAAAAGTCGTTACTCCAGAAACAAATACATAAATAAAGTTAATGCAGTTAAATACAGTTAAATACAGTTATATTAAGCTCATGTTTGCTCAGTGTGCATGCATTAAATATACTGACACTAAGAGAAAAAGAGTAAACTTACCAATAGCAATGTATAGACAATGGCCAAAGCAAGACAGTCTTGTCCACATGTTTAGAGTGGCTGCTTTTACTATATTGGCCCCGCTGTCCGTTGTTAGGCACACCTGTTTCTCCTCATCTAAATTCCATTCTTGAAGAAACTGCTTCACGCCACTCGCGATGTTTTCACCCGTGTGGTCATCAGGGAAAAAACTTGTCTGGATGCAACAGCTGTTCAAACTCTAGTTACTCGTTATGTAGTGGGCCGTAAGGCTAATGTACGCTTGTACGACGTGACGACGTTAGGGGATCCCATGGAAGACGCCATCGGTTGCTGCCACATCCAGCGCCCTACGGAAGGCTCTCAGACCCCCAATGGCTGGGGCGGAAGACCTGCGTAGAGGGAGTTCAACTGCTGTTCCATATACCCACACGTGAACTCTTGGATAACACTTGGAAAGCGTGCCTTTCCAGGGGAGAGGGACGCTGCGGAGGCCACATCCTGCCCGAAGGGAGGTAACATGTGGAGGATACACATATGGACTGGCCAGAGGGCAGTGCGACATATGGAATGTCACTGGGGTGGCTCCAGCCTGAGAAGGGGGAGGCAACACCAGACAGTGACGGCAGAGCGGACTCTGCCAAGGGAAAGACACGGGCTCACCGCAGGGAGCTGGTCGTGGAAGAATACTCATATGGGATCGCCGCAGGAATCACCACATATGGAACCCAGCCTAGCACAAGTTACACAGGCATACGAGCACTAGGCCTGGCGTCGGACGCTCCGCAACGTCCGACTGCCGGAGGGGTGCGGAGGAACTCACAGGGTTCGCCAGAGTGGGGAACTCGACTGGAGCAAAAAAGCGCGCGTATCCGCTCTATGTGGAGGGGAGTGGCGCAGCAAGCCGACACAAGAGCGGAAACTTCGGTGTTACCGGCTGGTTGAAGCGAGCACACAGGAAGAAACCGGCTCAACACGTAGGCTATAAAATCTAGCGAACGTGTTAGGTGTCGCCCAGCCCGCAGCTCTACAGATATCTGTCAGCGAGGCGCCGTGTGCCAGCGCCCAAGAAGAAGCGACACCCCTAGTGGAGTGGGCTCTCAACCCGGGCGGGCAAGGCACGCCTTGGGCTTCGTAAGCCAAGGCGATGGCATCCACTATCCAGTGGGCCATCCTCTGCTTGGAGACAGCCTTTCCCTTCTGCTGGCCTCCGTAACAGACGAAGAGCTGATCTGAGGTCCTGAGGCTTTGCGTTCTGTCCACGTACAGATGCAGAGCGCGGACGGGACAGAGAAAAGCCAGGGCTGGGTCTGCCTCCTCCGAAGGCAGCGCTTGCAGGTTCACCACCTGGTCCCGGAAGGGAGTGGTAGGAACCTTGGGCACGTATCCGGGCCGGGGTCTCAGGATCACGTGAGAGTTAGCCGGGCCGAATTCCAGGCACGATTCGTCGACCGAAAATGCATGCAGGTCCCCTACCCTCTTGATGGAGGCCAATGCAACCAGGAGTACTGTTTTACAGGACAGAATTTTTAACTCAGCTGACTGCAAAGGCTCAAAGGGTGGTCTCTGAAGTGCCGAAAGGACCAGAGACAAGTCCCAAGAGGGTATAGAGAGTGGGCGAGGAGGATTTAGTCTCCTTGCTCCCCTCAGGAACCTGACGATCAGGTCATGCTTTCCCAACGACTTACCTTCAACTGCATCGTGATGTGCGGCAACGGCGGCAACATACACTTTAAGGGTGGAGGGAGACAGCCTTCGCTCCAACCAGTCCTGCAGGAAGGAAAGCACGGTTCTGACCGAGCAAGTTCGGGGGTTCTCCTCGTGAGAAGAACACCATTAGACGAATAGGTTCCACTTCGACGCATAGAGGCGCCTCGTAGAGGGGGCTCTAGCTGAAGTGATGGTGTCAACTACCGCTGGGGGTAGGTCACCTAGAACCTCCGCGTCCCGTCCAGGGACCAGACATGGAGTTTCCAGAGGTCCGGACGCGGGTGCCAGAGGGTGCCCCGTCTCTGAGAGAGCAGGTCCTCTCTCAGAGGAATGGGCCAGGGAGGGGCTGTCGCGAGGAGCACTAGTTCGGGGAACCAGGTCCGGTTGGGCCTGGTTCTCCCGGTAGCACCTGCTGCCGTGAGAGCTCGTCGGCTGCACGGTTGAGCAGGCCAGGAATATAAATGGCACGGAGCGACCTCAGATGCTTCTGACTCCAAAGGAGGAGATGGCGGGCGAGTTGTGACATGCGGCGGGAACGTAGACCACCCTGACGGTTGATGTACGCAACGGTCGCAGTGCTGTCCGTACGGACCAGTACATGCTTGCCACGAAGCGGCGTTTCGAAGCGGCCCAATGCAAGATGTACTGCTAACAACTCGGGGCAATTGATGTGCCAATGCAGTTGAGGCCCCGTCCACAGACCTGAAGCTGCATGCCCGTTGTACGTGGCCCCCCAGCCGGTGGCAGAGGCATCCGTGGTGACCACAGAGTGCCTGGACACTTGTTCTAGGGGAACACCTGCCCGCAGGAACGAAGGGTCTGACCACAAGCTGAGAGTTTGGCGACAGTGCGGGGTCACTTGGACCCGGCACGAGCCGCTCTGCCACGCCCATCTCGGGACTCGATCGTGGAGCCAGTGTTGGAGCGGTCTCATATGAAGCAATCCGAGCGGCGTTACCGCGGCTGCAGATGCCATATGCCCCAGGAGCCTCTGAAACAGTTTCAGTGGAGCCGCTGTTCTGCGTCTGAGCGTGCTCACGCAGTTCAACACTGACTGGACGCGGGCCTCGGTGAGGCGCGCTGTCATGTTGATCGAGTCCAACTCCATACCGAGAAAAGAGATCCTCTGCCCGGGGGTGAGTTTGCTCTTTTCCCAGTTGACCCGAAGCCCTAGGTGGCTGAGGTGACTGAGCACCATGTCCCTGTGTTCGCACAACTGCTCTCTCGACTGGGCGAGAATAAGCCAGTCGTCGAGGTCGTTGAGAATGCGAACACCACGCTCGCACATGGGAGCAATGGCTGCCTCCGCGACTTTCGTGAAGACACGGGGCGACAGGGCCAGCCCGAAGGGTAAGACTTTGTACTGATATGCCCGTCCCTCGAACGCAAAGCGAAGAAACGGTCTGTGTCGAGGGAGAATCGAGACATGAAAGTACGCGTCCTTCAGGTCGATCGCTGCAAACCAATCTTGGGGACGGATGCACTTGAAAATGCGTTTCTGCGTAAGCATCTTGAACGGCAGTTTGTGAAGGGACAGGTTCAAGACACGCAGGTCCAAGATTGGCCGTAACCCACCGCCTTTCTTGGGTACAATGAAGTACGGGCTGTAGAAGCCGGTCTTCATATCGGCTGGAGGGACCGGCTCGATCGCGTCCTTCGCCAGTAGGACTGCGATCTCTGCCCTGAGCACAGGGGCACTGTCCGGCAGAACGCGGGTAAACAGAATGCCCCTGAATACAGGGGGGCGCCGGGCGAACTGAATCGCATAGCCGAGTCTGACAGTACGGATGAGCCAGCGAGACGGGCTGGGAAGCGCTAGCCAGGCTCCCAGACACCGCGCAAGCGGAATCAACGGCACCACAGACGTACCCGGGGTAAGGCAGCGCGGCGGAATGCAGGGACCCGACTCGGACGGCACAGCGGCCCGGAGTGGGGTCTGAATGTGTGGTGCAACACGTACCTGCTTCCGTCGAAGGGCAGAGTGAGTGAGTGGAGGCGGCAGAGCGTCCGGAACACAGCCACTGCTGCTCGCTGGCGATGAGAGAGGGGCTCGAGGGTGACAAGGCACAGCGTCGTCTACCGTCAAGCGCGCTCTCTTGGGACCCAGAGGTTTCAGAAATTGCTCTTTTATTGAATATGTGGGTACCACTGAAGGCAGTGGCGGAAAAGGAACAAAAGGAAACAAAAGATTCTCCACCCGGCCCTCCACCGGGGGAAGGAGCGGTGCCTTCACCGTCTCCTGGAGAGCAACTTGATCCACCTCTGGGTCGCCCGTCTCAGGGTCGTTTGCACCTGCGCTTACCACCTGGTTTGGTAGCGGCCTGGACGGGCGTGGCCGACTTCCTGCGGCTTGCTCCACGCTGAGGCCTGGATGGTGGCTGCTGCTGCTGAGGCTTAGCGGGAGCGGAGGACGCCGCAGGAGGACGGCCTCGGCGACGAGCGGACGGAGGGTCTGCGGCCGGCGGACGGGAGGGAGCAGCAGGGGTCCGCCGGGGCAGGATGTGTCGGATAGCCTCCGTCTGCTTCTGGGCGGCCGAGAACTGTTGGGCGAAGCTCTCGACCACATCGCCGAATAACCCAACCTGGGAGAGAGGGGCATCCAGGAACCGATATTTATCGGTGTCCCTCATGTCCGCCAGGTTGAGCCAAAGGTGGCGCTCCTGGACCACCAAGGTGGACATCGCCTGACCAACGGAACGTGCGGTTTCCTTCGTCGCCCAGAGGGCGAGGTCAGTAGCCACACGGAGCTCCCGGAGGAGCTCTGGGTCAGAACCACCCTCGTTCATGTCCATGAGCGCCTGGGCCTGGTGGACCTGCAAGAGCGCCATGGCATGGAGGGCGGAAGCAGCCTGTCCACAGGCCTTATAAGCCTTCGCCGTAAGACCGGACGAAAACTTACAGGCCTTGGACGGGAGGCGCGGATTACCCCGCCAGGAGGAGGCGGACGCCGGACACAGTTGCATCGCGACAGCCCGCTCCACCGGGGGGATATCCACATACCCCTTAGCTGCCCCGCCGTCGAGGGTGGCGAGGGGGGAGGAGCTACTAGAACGGCTTCGGGCACTATACGGTGCCTTCCACGTCCTAGAAAGCTCCTCATGCACCTCCGGGAAGAAAGGTACCGGGGCGGCGCACTGAGAACCAGCACGGCCCGCCCCGAGAAACCAATCGTCCAACCGAGAAGGTTCGGGACGTGGCGGAGGATTCCACACAAGCCCGACCTTCTCGGCGGCCCGGGAAAGCATAGCCGCCCACTCTGGATCCGGCTCGGACAACGCTACACAGCCAGACGGGGGCAACGCAGCCGAGTCGTCATCTCCAGAGGAGTGAAGCTCCCCCTCTGATGCTGCGATCGACATCTGATCGTCAGCTGGCGCCCCAAAGGAAACGACCGGCCGTTCAGGAGAAGGACCGAGTCGATCGCAAAGGGGCGCGGATGGCAACAGCGCATGAGAGGCGTGAGGGGCCCGCGGAGATTGCCTCGACGGGGAAGCCCTCACGGTAATCCTCAGATCACCCTGGTCATGCGCCGAAGTAGGCCTATTCTGCGGGGCAGAATAAGCACTAGATCGGGGCATAGGCGAGGGGACTGCACCTCCCGTGAGGTAAGCGAGTCTCGATCTAAGCGCTGCCATAGTCATATTCCCGCAATGGGAACATGAACTATTTACAAAAGCTGCTTCAGCGTGCTGAATGCCCAAACACGAGAGGCAACTCTTGTGGCCATCTGCTGGCGCCAGGGAACGACCGCACCCAGAAACGCACAAGCGGAATGACATCCTGAAAAGGACGCAGGGTCACGCTTGTGTTGCTCTTTTAGTAAAAATAACAAACAGAGGAAAGAAATAGACTCTTTAGTGCTGAAGCACCCAGGGATAGCCGCGGTGTAATCGGGTACACTCTCAGATGAGGAACGCCCACGAGACCGACACACACACACATAAACAGTGCCGTGAAAACGGCAGTTGTGGTTAGAGATGCTCGCGGCCACCACTGATCGCGCCGTCACACCAGCACTGCAGCAGAGTTTTCTTCTCCCTCTAGTTGTCGACAGATATAACGTACGGCAGTCTGTAGAACTCAGAGTCAAACAAAGCTCGGCTCCGAAGCGAAAGACAATGAGTGCGGCGTCCGCTTCCTGTTTATACCCGCGCTGCGGGGCGGGGCGCGTGACGCGTTTCACGCACCGCCAACGTTCATTGGCTTGTTCTTTAGATACTCGAAGTTGATAGGGCTCCCTGAAGTGATCCCCTATCGTCGTCACGTCGACGTCACGTCGAACGTGAGCGACTGAAGGGGAACTACATCATCAACTAGACTTATCGTTGTTATTGTGAGGAGACACATTTTTGTCGTGAGGAGAATTTTCAACGATATATCGCAAATGATAAGATAACGCCCATCCCTATCGGAAGGTAAAGTAATTATTTATGTTCCCTTTAAATTATTTTTGACTGCATTATAATGATTTCTTAATTCAGCATATGATCAAGATTGCGTTGGTGGATGTGTTCGGGGAATTTGCCTGTGAAAAGTATAAAATTTAAAGCCCCTGAAATGAATGAAATGACTAGAAAAAAAGATTAGGCCTAGTTCATTTTGATGAACGAGATCGAACAAGAGAGTCAGTAAAATGATCCAAACTTCCCATCACGGGTGGGACATGGGGGTGTGGCAGCATCGACGATTCCATTTTTTAATTCGAAGTTCGAGATTGTGACTTAATTTCGGTCGATTTGACACCCCTAGTCACTAACCCGGGAGGAATGTCTTGTAGTCCTCAAAAAATTATTTCTTTAAAAGAAAATATCTCACAAAGCCCACAATTGTAGAAACCGACCACCAACCTTTAGTGACCATCATGAAAAAGCCCATCCGAAGCAACATCCTCTGGAGACGTCTCCAGAGGATGTTGCTTCGTCTGCAAATCTACGACATCAGCCTGGTCTACAAAAAGGGCAAGTACATGTACCTGGCAGACACACTCTCAAGAGCTTCCAGCTCACAAGCACCACAAAGCCCTGTGGAAAACGGTGACTACAAAGTCATGAGCGTGAGCAGCTACTCCTCAGCACGCCTGGAGGAACTCCGCAGACACACAGCAGAGGATGAGGTGTTATAAACTCTTACCACTACCATTCGACGCGGATGGCCCACCAGAGAAAGCCAGCTCCAGCTTGCCATTTTTTTCCATACAGAGATGAGCTGACAGTGGAGGATGGTATCATCATGAAAGGCCATAAAGCCGTCATCCCATGATCCCTACACAAGGAATACATCAACATTGTACACAAAGGCCACCCAGGTATTGAGGCAACCAAGCATAGAGCTAAAGGTGTAATCTTTTGGCCTACAATGTCAAAGAACATCACAGAAGAGTTGCTTTAATGTGCAGTATGCAATCCCAGATAGCAAAAAATATCGGCACGGCTTCTTTTTGCCGCCGGCCCTAAGCTGTCGGCTATAGGTGCGTCTCGCTGGCGGGGATCTTACGTTTGCCGCCGAATTCGTCACGCCCATTTTTTGAGAGATGCCGCCGGCGAATAGCTGGCGGGCCGCCGGCTTCATTTTCTCTGGCGGTTTCCTCCGTCTAATGGACTACGGCCGGCTGGCGGCAAGCCGCTTTGAAATACAAGGATTTCTACTCTCAAAATCGACCAGCCATGGCTATAATTTCTTTTGCTCCAAAGCCATTGGGGTTTTTAGGCTATAACAGATTTGACTCTTGATTCAATTATAAGGTTTAGGAAATGACATTTAAATTACTTTCAAACTCTAAAGATTATACAGTAATAGGCTATGTAAAATATATTTAATTATTTTATGCAGGTAAAAATTGTTTACATTTCTTTGATTGATGCACATTTGAGACATGCAGCAATAAACCAAAAAATATTTTGCAATAAAACTTACTTGGCAATAAATATCTTTCTGATTAGATTTTAAAATAGATATTTAATTCATGGTATGAACAATTTAGCAGATTATTTTGTAAAGGCAATTAAATAAATCTAAACACATTATAAATGTTACAAATGTATTGCTAAAACTCATTACAAAGACTGTAAACTGTGAAGTAGCCTACTGAATTGTGGAGTTAGACCGTTAAACAGTTTTGCACCATTGGTGTGTTCAGGATTTTTTGGACGGGGCTAAAACGGTGGCTCGATGACGCACTGGAGGAGCCCCTGAGGCTGGCTCGTGGCTCGCGGCTCGCACATTGCGCATCAGTTGACGGGCTTTGGTTATGGGTTTGCCGCAGTTAGATTAAAACACTTAAATAGCATGGTGTTACACACTCCTGTACAGTCGCTGGCGGTATGCACCTACAAGTTGGTTACATCTTACAATCCGCCATTAATCAAGAGAAGAAGAAGATTGCCGAAGTTACTACAGGCTAGTTTGCTAGCTAGCAAAGTCATCAACTACCGTCGTTTAAGTAAGTATATGTTTCCCTTTTTTGTAACGCAATATTATGTTTACATTGTTTTCGTTTATATTTTATATTAAAATATCCAAGTTAGTAATCTTTGTTCTTGCAGTATGCTGCTAGGTTAGTCCAGTAGCTAGAGTGGCTAACGTTAGCAAGTGTTAGCTAACACATGCTGTTTTGCATTTGTTACAGGACACAATGAGGTTAACGTTACATGTAGAAATGTAATTAGCTACTTACAGTAGTTAGCCAAAGCTTCACATCTAGAAAGACTAAGTATAACTTATTTTTTTTCTAACAAAAAATAACATAATAATGTATATAGGTTGTGTAATAAATTATTTTGTTTGTCCGAACAAGTATGCTGCTAGTTCAGTTCACAATGTAGCTACAGTGGTTAATATTGGTTCTCTTTGATCACTGCAGCAAGCTTTATGGAAAAGAACATGTGACATACAACATGCATGGATTGGTTTGGTGCACCTCATACAAGATGCCAAAAAGCATGGTGTCCTTGATAACATCTCATGCTTCCCATATGAAAACTTCCCTGTGTGCCTGAATAAACAATGGGAGAAAGTCATCGCTCAGTTATTGGCCCTTGGACTCCCCTGGCACCTCGTGTACAGCATGAAGTTTTCTGCTATGAAGGTATATTCTAGGCCTATATTAGTGTCCAGTGTTTTAACAGTATTGAAAATAGTGCCTTTAGTTGTGTGTGTGTGTGTGTGTATATATATATATATATATATATATATATATATATATATATATATATATATATATATATATATATATATATATATATTATTTTTTTAGGTAGATTTCCACAGACTCCAGAATGAAAAACAAGCCCTGAGGGAAAGCAATGCACCAGCAGGTGAGAACATGCACTCTTTCTTAAATTTAACTTTTGTGTGTGTGTCCAAAATTACCATATGCCTTTTATTTTGTAGCTTCAGATGACAGCGGCTCACTTCGAGAGCAGGTGAAGCAAGTTGGGACAATGTTGAAAATGTTTGCTTGCACTGGGCAAGTGGGCAATCAGGTACAACTTGCAAACAACGCAGGCGTTGGTTTAATTCCCACTGGGGCCATCTGTACATGTAGTAGATCTAGATATAACTGTCATAGTTTAGTTGTTGAGGGGCCAGGACTGACTACTTTATTCTTTTATTCTGGGAACCCCTGTAGGTGCAGATCAGACCCCAATGCTGACCCCGTAGCATGGACAACAAAATGGACACTATGCTGCAACATTTTCAGTGCCAATGTGTCTGTTGGAGAGTTATCCCTGCCAGGAGATCCGTTACTCCCCCTAGACACCCAGGAAGATTTGGCGTTACTTGACAACAGTATGAGGCAGGATAAAGAGCTCCAGGAACGATTTGTAAGTATTCTGATTTCATTTATAACGCCATAGGGTAATCTAAAAGTAAAATTAAGATTGTAAACTGCATATTCTACAGTCTGAATCCACAGCCTGTTACATTTTAAATTTATGAGAAGCTTCAGAGAAATGTAATTTGTTACACTTTTTTTGTATTTTCAGCTTCGGTTTTTGGCAATCAAATGCGGGAGGGACCTAAAGACAACCGTGTGGCGAATACTTCAGAGTATCTTCTCTAATCACCTTTCCATCAATACAATCTGGACTGGTGTAGGGGATAAAGCATGTTTTAGAGACATGTTCCTAAAGACCATTGTTCAAAGTAAGTTGGATATTTTTTTAATATTTAAGTAGATGTGTATGACCTTATGCTATTCAAATAGAATGACAGATCTGTATTTTCTACAGGAGCCATCCGGAAGAACCCGGCGACCCAGGATGCCACTGATGAAGCGATCCAGGTTAACGTTATGCGTTACCTGAAAGGAGCATCTGACCGTGAAGGCAGAAATAGGTGCCGCACCGCTGAGAGGGACCCACAGCCGACCCCTTAAACCTTGTTACAGTGTTTGACTATTCTATTTTTAAATATAGCTTGTAAATCCTAGATTATACATCTAATACTTGATATCTGCACATTATCTGGTATCAAATATTCTACTTACCGTGACTTCAGTATTGGCTTATTTAATTCTGTCAGTGCTTAACGATTCTATTATAGTTTGTAAATCCTATTTTATGCCTGATATTTGATATTGCACATTAACTAGTACCAAAAATGTTACTTTCATTCCATCAGTGTGCTTAAAGGGATACGCCACTTTTTTTTTTGGAAATAGGCTCATTTTACAACTCCCTCAGAGTTAAACGGTTGAGTTTTACCATTTTCAAATACATTCAGCTGATTTTTTGACATTTAGAAGAATATCAGTAACCAGACAGTTTCTGGTCCCATTGACTTCCATAGTAGGAAAAAATATATACTATGGAAGTCAATGGGACCAGAAACTGTCTGGTTACTGATATTCTTCTAAATGTCAGAAAATCAGCTGAATGTATTTGAAAACGGTAAAACTCAACTGTTTAACTCAACTGGAGTTGTAAAATGAGCCTATCTCCAAAAAAAGTGGAGTATCCCTTTAACTGTTATTCTATTAAAAATAGCTTGGAATACTATACCAAGCTATATCTCTGATAATTGATATTGCACATTACCTGGTACTAAATATTCTACTTCATTCCATCACAGTGCTTAACTGTTATTCTATTGTTAAAAATAGCTTGTAAATCCTCGTGCCACAGGTCAGCATTGCAGTTATAATGGTATATTCTACTCCAGAGCTTTACTCTCAGTTATTACCACTTCACCTATTGTTAGAAATGACTTGTAAATATGATGTATACCTCAAATTATTTGGTATCCTTCACTTTCTTTTGTACCAAATATCCTCATTACGTGAGTTTACTGGTAATTCTTTTAATCCCAGAGCTGACCTCTTTATATTATTACCAAGTATTGTAAGTGTTACAATAGTGTTTTTTACAAGTGTTTTTTTTTTAACCAAAATTTAATTGGAAACCTGCATGTTAGTGTGTGTGTATTTGTATTTTTCTGTTATATTTCAGTGATCTGACATCTTGTTTTAATGACAGTTACTGTACTTTGAAATGTGGAATTAAAATGCCAAATGGAAATGTGTCTGGTTTGATCAATCTTTATTCTTGATAAACTGCATGCCATATATATATATATATATATATATATATATATATATATATATATATATATATATATATATATATATATATATATATATATATATATATATGCAATAAGCGGCGGGGCAGCTCGCTCGAAAATAGCGTTTGCCTCCGACGGGCCGCGGAAGGTCCGCCTTCGGTAGAACGGCGGCTGGCCTGCGGGCCGGCCGCGGAACGAAGGCGGTAGGACGGCGGCTGCCGCTTTTAAAAAGCCGTCAAACGTGTTTGCGATTTCGCCATTCTGACGCTTCTACTGCCTCCGGCGCGCCGCCGGCGGTCCGCCGACTCATTGCTATCTGGGATAGCACAAAGTCGCATCAGCGGAAAGAGCCCCTCCAGCTCCACCCTGTTTCAGATCTGCCTTGGTCCACAGTGGCCGCAGACATTCTTCATTGACATGATAAACATTATCAAGTTCTCGTGGATTCGTATTCCGGTTGGTTGGCAAGTGATCCGCATCCAGACAGCGAAAGGCTACGACAAACTTGGAATGGTGAAGGAGATGAGAAGGGAACCACAGTCCTAAGCAGATGGGAAGACTTATCCTCCTTGATGCAGCTCCTTGATGACCCAGACCCTCAGGACACCAGCCCCACTACATTGGATAGTTTTACTTCACCAAAAATGCCAAAAACAGACACTGTGCAACCACAACACCCATCCTCCCCCCAGTTCAAGTCCACAGTGCACCCACCCAGTGAAAATCACAACAGACAATACATCACACGTTCAGGTCGCATCGGCAGACCAAATCCCAAATACATGTGAAATTTTTTTTTTTCTTTTGTGTAATGTGTGAATGGCCATGAATATTAATGTGATTTACACCTGGGAAGACTAAAGACACTCCCTCAATGGCTAATGGCACCATCAAGGTGCTGTGAGGCAGCCTGAACTAAGAATGATTCACTGATGAATAAAAAGTTAAAAAGCTTAAAAGCTTAAACAGCATTTATTCAAAATAGAAATCTTTCCTAAGAACACAAAGACTTAAAGTCATTCATATCACTTAACACATCCTTTCAAAAAAAAAAAAAAAAAAAAAGACCAAACTTGTTTTTTTTTATATAAAAAAAAAAGTGCATTCAAAGAATCCTAAACAACTATCACAGGTTAAAAAAAATTAAGCAGCACAACTGTTTCCAACATTGATTTTTTTAAAAAGTATATCAGAATGATTTCTGAAGGCTGATGGTGACGATGTAAACACAACAAAACAAAAGCAAAAAACTGTTAGCACATTATCCAAAGTAAACTGATGGACAATTATGATTATAGATGCACAATGTATCAGTTGATGGACGGAGAAACATCTATTGATGGGTAGACCGCGTCACCGCGAGTATCTGTTTATGGCCCATATAGACCGCACACATTTACTAATACACTCAATGAACGGCTGTACCTAATACAAATAAAACATCTCCAGTTAACTAGTAGAGCATTCATTTAGTCCGCTCTTAAATAAGAAATCTACATTTACATTTATTCATTTAGCTGACGCTTTTATCCAAAGCGACTTACAATTGCTATATTTCAGAGGTCGCACGCCTCTGGAGCAACTAGGGGTTAAGTGTCTTGCTCAGGGACACATTGGTGTTTCACAGTGGATTTGAACCCGGGTCTCTCACACCAAAGGCATATGTCTTATCCACTGCATCATCACCACCAATCTAGCTCTAAAATGTTTTGTTTTTGAACTCAAGCTGAGCGCTCGTGTCCGCTGCTATCAGTGTCATGGATACAGTCTCTTGTGGCGGCGTGCGCGCAGTCTTCACTCGCTCTTAGGATGCGCTCTTCAATCTATCGCCATAGCGGACACGATTCATTCCGGTGAAATCACAAAATAAAATGCACACAAACGTGTGTCCTATATACGTGTGTGTTTGATATAGACTGTAACCACTGATGAACATATTCGGTTTTGATGGGGAAAAAAAACTTTACCGAGGGCGGATTCGAACCCGTAATCTCTGACACGCTAGGCAAAAGATCTGCCGCTACACTACTGGAGTACTCACACAAAACTTGCGGATCACTAAATCACTATATTTCACTAAATCATTATAACCTGAGAAGTTATTCAAAAAGTTTACACGAGCGTATAGGCCTACACGAATGTTGTGAGGTAATATTTCCTATGTCAAAACCTAGGCAAAATATAGTCTGAAAATGCATTTGAGCTCTATGATCAGAAAAGGAAGTATAACACTAAACAACTTACTCCGAACTCCGGTCAATTCGTTCTTCAAAACGCAGCCACTCGTCGTCCGAGTTTCAAATTTATCTGAGGAAAAGGTGAATTATTCCCCGCTTTCCATAATCCTCTGAATCCTTCTTGTGTGTGTGTGTGTGTGTGTGTGTGTGTGTGTGTGTGTGTGTGTGTGTGTGTGTGTGTGTGTGTGTGTGTGTGTGTGTGTGTGTGTGTGTGTGTGTGTGACAGAGAGAGACAGATTTAAAAAGCTTCAAGTAGACTCTAATATAATATAATATAATCATACATTGTTTCTTCAACTTATTAAAATATCTGACTTTACTGCTACTATCTCTTTCTGCTTCTCTATCATTATAGTGTGTGATTTGCAAAATACATAACGCTATCATAGCCAACATCACATATCATAGGGTGACATCCCCGGTTTCAGGGAACAGTCCCTGTTTTTGGTGGCCTTGGCTAAATGAGATATGACAATTGTGGTAAGATCAATGGATAAATTTTGTTGTTCTAAACAAACATTGTTAAGTTGTTTTGATTGATACTGTGAAGCAGCTGCGTGTATTGCGAAAAGCGCTATATACATATATTTGTATGGAAACAAAAGCTTAAAGTTGTGTTACTTTAGTCTAAGCATGCCCCCTGAGCAAAGTTACCTCCAGATGACGTAGTTTCAATGGTGTGCTTGTCCGTCCTATGTCGGTATCAGGAGGGTGCAGACTGTGACGCCAATCAACGTATTTTTCCGCCGTCTACCGAACTTCCTGTATCGACTTCCACAGGACTTCTGTTTAAGGGCTAAATGTAGTCCAGATATGGTCGTTGTGGACGTCTCATTTTGGTCCCCTATGGGTGCAGACTGTAACGCCAGACGACGTCTTTTTTTGTCGTCTAATGATCGTCCTGTACTAACGACCAGAGGACCTCTGTGTAAGGGCTAATTGTACTCCAAATGTGGTCATCCCACTGCGCAATGAGTGACGTCTTTTCTTTAATATTGACGTCGGTGGGACCAAATGTGGTCGTTTGTGGACGTCTTTTTTAACATCAAATTTAGTATATTCTATAACTTCTATAACTGTTTCAAAAAGGTAGAGGACATTTTTAAAGGATGTTATCTGTACCATGTATTTACATTTATGCATTTGGCAGACGCTTTTATCCACAGTGACTTACATTGCATTACACATTTACATTGCATTACACATTTACATTGGCATTACACTTTTACATTCCTGCTTTCCCTGGGAATCGAACCCATGATCTAGGCGTTGCACTAGGTGGCCGTTACACAAGCGCTAACACTCTACTGTTTGAGCTACAGAAATACACCTTTGCATGCTTGAGACAATCAAATGCAGTTTTTGGAAAACTATCTTAAATGATTATAAATAATCTGTAGCCTATTCATATTGTTGATATCATGTTGATAACAACAATGTTGATATTTGTAAATAAAAAAAATATTGATTATTAATCATGTAAATTTCCTGTACCTGTAATAGACGTCCAAATGAGGTCCAAAAACATGATCCAGTTCAACGGTCAAATGTTGAACGATAGCATGACGTCCAAGTTGGGTCATGGTTGGACGTCCAAATAGTGGACCTAGTTTGGACGTCGAATAGATGTCCAGAATTGGTCATGGACTGACGGACCCAATATAGACATGATCTGCATGTTGACGTCTATCCGACGTCCAATGTTTAGTGGGATTGTGGACATCCCATTTTGATACCTTAAAGGTGCAGACTGTGACGCCAAATTACGTCTTATTAGTCGTCCAACAAACGTCCTGTATTAACGTCCATAGAATTTCTGCATAAGGGCTAATTATACTTCAAATGTGGTCATTGTGGACGTCCCATTTTGATACCTTAAAGGTGCAGACTATGACGCCAAATTACATCTTATTAATCGTCCAACAAACGTCCTGTATTAACGTCCAAAGGACCTGAGGAGGTGCAGACAGTGCTTTTATACTGCACTGTTCATAACCTTTTCTCATTTCAACTGTTCCAGTTAATTTTTCTGTTGCCTTATTTGATTGCCTTTCCACCACATAAACTAAGCCAAACAAAGCTACAGGAAATTTAACTGTTACAGAAAACAGGCCCTCCACCTTCTGGAAAGGGCATTAATCAGCATGTCAATGATTAATGCCTCAGTCAATCAAACATTTCCCTACATTCATTGTTCATGTCAATTTCCTGCACCTGAGACGTCCACATGGCGTCAAAGTCTGCACCTTCAGGGAACCAAAATCTGACTTGTAAACATGACATAGAAAATACCTCATTTGGAGGTAACTTTTCAAACCTAGATCTTGTCAATTTCCTGCACCGGTCTTAGACGTCCACATAACATCCAGAAAATTACCTATTCCGGCGTTCAAATATTGAACATTATATTGACGTCCAGGTGGGGTCATAGTTAGATGTCCAAATAGCGGACCTAGATTGCACGTTACATAAAGGTCAGAAATTGGTCTTGGACCGACTGACGCAATATAGACACGTTGCCTGCCTGTCCAATAGACGTCTGATGTTTAGTGGGTGGGTCTATAGTGTTCAAGCATTGGGCAAAAACTGTAAAGTGTATGATGGAAAATGCGTAATCAGAAAACCTTTGTGTGGTCCCATTAAACTCTTGTGTTGTAAAGTAGTGACATTCCCCAGGTGCTAGTATATTATGTGCAAAGACAGTTTCCATATCACATATTTTGTTACTGTTTATATCAACATTTGGGACCATGATAGAAAAAATGAGTACTTTGGATGTCGAATAGATATTCTAAGAAAACCATACAGGCCCAGTCCAACAAGTCAAGTCAAGTCAAATATATGTATATAGCGCTTTTCGCAATACACGCAGCTGCTTCACAGTATCAATCAAAACAACTTAACAATGTTTGTTTAATCATGAATCATGATTCAGGAACGTCGGACTGGGGGTAAAACCAGTACTGATTACCAGTGCCCCAAGGGGAGAGAGGGCCCTTGAAAAGTCAATATTTTATTTGGAACATGGGGGCCCATCAGGACTGCCTATACATAGGGCCCGGTATCTTGTGCTACGCCCCTGCCATGATTACTTACAGTATATTGAGATGTTTCAGTACAGTGGATGATACAGTATATACAGTAAAGTAATGTAAGAAAAAGAAGCAAACTGATGACAATTTGTGGTTGTATTTCTCTAGAATGACAAGAAGACCTTGATGGTTTCGACATGCAAGGGGATATTTTTCCCCGGTGCCTAGCGGGAGAAGACATTGCTTGCGATGTCGATGAGGTCCTGTGGCCAGACCCCAACAGACGGCGGGATCCATGAGCCCACGTATGCACAATTGCCATGATTTTCTGTGTTTACAGTATGGTGTTTTTTCTATTATAAATAATATATATATATATTTTTTTTGCTTTATTTGAATTCATGTTACTGCAATGTACAGTGCTGCAATGTACAATATTGAGTAGGCCTATTTGCTTTTTTGGTTGTTTGAAAATGTGCCTCCTGAAAATATGCCTTCTGAATAAACAGTGAAAATCAATGACTGCAGTGTTTTATATAAAGTAGACTAGTGTGTTCCCCCTGATCTGAAAGTGTATGCATATGATGCAAGTATGTGTCATTTTGTCATCAGAGTTATATTTTGACAAAGGAATGTTAGGTTTTGATAGCAGCGTTTAGGTTTTGATGGTAGAGTTTCAATTTGACACAGATGTGAATGGTATATTTCCCAGTGTTGTGTCATGTTTACTTGTGTGTAGAGTTTTGGCACAATGAGCGAAGTTTTGCAAAATGTGTTCAAGCAATGTGCAAAAACTGTAATAGCCAAAGTTTGAAATGTAAATTATTAAAGATTAACAACTTTCTTAGCAATTTAAAACGGACATTTAAAGTGATTGCTGTAACAGAAACCTGGTTGAAGGAAAAGCAAGTTGACAGTGTACAGATCAACGGTTACAACATGTTTTATGTAAACAGGATGGGGAAAGGCGGAGGAGGTGTTGCCCTCTATGTTGATGCTAAACTGAAATGTAAAGTTGTTGAGCATAAAACCATAGCTGTGACTGATTTGATGGAAGCATTAACGATAGAAATTATAAATGACAAAGGAAAAAATGTGTTAATTACTTGTGTTTATAGACCACCTGGGCCTGCTACTGATTTGTTTACAGAAAAAATAATAGAATTGTTTGACGATGTAAAGAATAAATCAGTAATTCTATGTGGTGATTTCAATATAGATTTGGGTAGTAACATAGCAACTAACGATTTTAAGAATCATATGGAAATTGCAGGTTTATGCCCAATGATAACTAAACCGACTAGAATCACAACTCATAGTGCTACGATTATTGATAATATATATATACAAATATACACGGCAAAATTATAAATGGTATTTTTACAACTGATGTGAGTGATCATCTCCCTGTATTTATAATTTATGACAATTTCTGCAATAAGACCACGCAAGATAACTCTTTTGTTGTCATAAGGGACAAGTCTAGTAAAGCTATTGAGGATTTTAAAGAAGATCTTAAGAGACAAAACTGGGATCAAGTATATACGAATGACTTAAATAATGCTTATAATGCTTTCATGACTACACTAATTAATTTACATGATCAAAATTGTAAACAAATCAAAATTTGTGCTCAAACTGAGAAGAAATCATTTGATAACCCTTGGATGACAAATGGGTTGAAAAATGCTTGTGAATTTTTCTTTATCTGTATAGAATGTTTCTTAAAAAAAGAACAGAAGATGCAGAGTGCAGATATAAAAAATATAAAAACAAACTCGTATCAATTATAAGAAGACAAAAAAAGGATTATTATACCAATCTGATCGACAAAAGTAAAGGCAATATCAAAAACACATGGGGTGTAATATATACAGTCATGCATAAAGGCAGGCCCAAAATTATATTACTCCCTTATTTTATAACCAAGAATAACTCAGATATTTTTTTTTTTACATTTATTTACATTTATTTATTCATTTAGCTGACGCTTTTATCCAAAGCGACTTACAATTGCTATATTTCAGAGGTCGCACTCCTCTGGAGCAATTAGGGGTTAAGTGTCTTGCTCAGGGACACATTGGTGTCTCACAGTGGATTCGAACCCGGGTCTCTCACACCAAAGGCATGTGTCTTATCCACTGCGCCAAATATTAAACACGAATACATGAAATTTTATTGATTAAATTATATAAATATGGTATAAGAGGTATGGCTCATCAGTGAGTCAAAAGTTATTTAAAAGACAGAGAGCAGTTTGTTGAAATCAATAGCATAAAATCAAGAAATTGTCCAATAAATTGTGGTGTACCCCAGGGATCGGTACTAGGTCCAGTACTTTTTCTTCTTTATGTGAATGATATAGTAAATGTTTTTAAGTTACTAAAATGTATTTTGTTTGCGGATGATACTACTTTTTTTTTATGCTGGCAAAAATATAAATGAGGTATTACAAGTTGTAGAGTATGAGTTTGGGAAAATTATAAGATGGTTTAACGCCAATAGACTGTCTTTAAATATCAGTAAGACAAAATGTATTATTTTTAGTTGTATAAATGTAGATTTAGATGCAGCATTGTCAGTACAAGGAGTACAGATTGAAAGGACTCATGAATTTAAGTTTTTAGGTGTTGTGATCGATGAACAGTTGACATGGAAATTCCATTTTGATCATGTTAAATCTAGGGTATCCCAAATTATATCTGTGTTACATAAAGTAAAATATTCTGTTAATAAATGTGCCTTAATTTTGCTATATAATTCATTGATTGTTCCACATCTGACCTATTGCATTGAGGCATGGGGAAGTGCAAACAAGACCTATATAGAACCTGTTTTTAAATTACAAAAACGTGCCATTCGCGTTGTAAATGCAAGCGAATATAGGGCCCACACAAATCCAATATTTATACAGTTAAAAACTTTAAAATTCAATGACTTGACACGCATCCAATAATACCCGCAGATTATACAATTTAATGCACTACTCATCAGTACAACAGAAAGATACTCTCATTGCCACATTAGACGCCGAAAAAGCTTTTGATAGGGTCAACTGGAAATTTTATTCACCACGTTACAAAAATTCGGCTTTGGAGAGTCGTTTATTAACTGGATCAAGATTTTATACACATCACCATCGGCCACAGTCACAACCAATGGACTAACATCACAAAGCTTCACACTGCACAGGGGGACGAGGCAGGGATGTCCACTCTCTCCATCCCTATTCACGATTTTTATTGAACCTTTAGCAGCAGCTATCCGTCAAAACCCAGCAATCAAAGGTATTGAAACACCACAACAAACACATAAAATCTCACTTTATGCAGATGATATCCTACTATATATACAGGAACCCCTAGCATCTACTCAAGAAATAATTAAAACAATCCAATCCTTCTCAAAAATATCAGATTATGCAATAAACTGGAACAAATCTTTCATCCTCCCTTTACATAAAACCAAATGGGATGTGGCACACCATCAATCACCGATACCTATATGTCATGATCACATCACTTACTTAGGCATTAAGATTTCCTCCAGACTGTCAGAGTTGGTAACACTCAACTTCACACCACTGCTAAAAAAAATAGAAGACGATTTGCTCAGGTGGCTCAACCTTCCAATCTCCATAATCGGCAGGATAGCAGCAATAAAAATGACGATTTTACTGAAAATTAATTACCTGTTCTCAATGATTCCAACCCACCCCACACTCACCTGGTTTAAATCACTAG
This sequence comes from Chrosomus eos, assembly GCA_036326025.1. Lineage (NCBI taxonomy): Eukaryota > Metazoa > Chordata > Actinopteri > Cypriniformes > Leuciscidae > Chrosomus > Chrosomus eos. The sequence goes on from JAZAVI010000023.1 coordinate 110,002, forward strand.
ACTCCATTATAACTCGCTTCTACTGGAAAAATAAAACACCAAGGATTAAACTCACTACACTACAAAAAAGTAAGGTTCAAGGAGGACTAGAAACACCAAATTTCCAATATTACTCAATGGCTAACCAACTGCAATACATATACAAATGGATTCACCCCACCCAATCTGATATTATATGGCTAGATATAGAACAATCACTATGCAAAGAATTAAATATAGCTGACATACCGTTCCTCACCAAATCAATTAAACAACACACATGTTTTAATGCAGTAACTATAGCCACCACTCTGACAGTGTAACCCCCTCTTCTGGTTCATTCTTTCGACCCCCCCGGAAAGGACCACACAGAGACGAAGTCGAGGCGATTCAACATCCATCACGTGTTTACTGGAGATATGCGAAATAACACCATACAGACTTGAAATACAGCTCATCCGGTCACATAACATTCTCCTCAACAGCTCGCATAAACTCTTTCATCAATTCAACAAACAATAAATCACATTTTTATCGCAATTAAAAGCTCAGTTTATTTTCTTTCTTTTCTCTGAACACAGAAAACATAACATACAAACAGTACATCATACCTGGAGATATGCGAAATAACACCATACAGACTTGAAATACAGCTCATCCGGTCACATAACTGTCAAAAATAAATATGAAGTAAATTACATGTGAATATAAACAACAGGAAATACAACGAAAACCATGTGCTCCTAATGAGCTCGACAATGAGTTTCAGTATAAGGTAAATCATTCATCAACTCTATGTCTCTTATGACTCAATTATGAAATAAAATACTTTCAAAAGAATAATTCTGATCTTAGATGAGAAATAGTCATCACTGACAACACTTTATTTTTGTTTGACCGGAGAGAGATTTTCCACCTACCATTCTCCTCAACAGCTCGCATAAACTGAAGAAAAAATGGCGGATTGACTGATAGGTACTCTATTCGCCTGTAGGTGTCCCCATATACATTTCTTAGATGCACTTGGTACATTATATTTAACGAATATTTTAGGAACATTATAGAACATGAACAAACATTTTGGCATAATTCATCACAAATTTATTTTACCCGTTACATTCTCCCCCACTGAATTTGCCAAAATGTAACCAAAAAAACAAAACAACCAAAATCGGTTTACTCTTTTCTTTACCTTTTTCCTTCTGAAAACACAGAAATAAATCAGAATTGCCATACTTAGCACATTGCTTTTGATCAGTTACAACTGTTCATATAAAGAACTGACAGGAAAAAGTGCTGCGCATATCACTTTTCCTTGATCATGACCCAAATGGAATGCCTTTTACATTTCACTTTAGCAATTCCTATTCACACACAGATGAACACAATACATGGAATTTAACGCTTCATTATTTCAAACTAAGGACCGAAACAGACCATTTACCCAGGATTTGCTTTCTAGTGTGAAACAAAGTGTGCTGATTCATCGAAGAGATAAGACGATTCACTGGTTTCAACAATCTGCCAAACTTTGACCTACGACCCTGTAACTCAGTACGGTCTACTGTATCATCAGTACCAAGGTTAGGATTACAGGCACTACTGTTTTCGGGACTGTCCTGTAAGGCCTGGCAGTCTGGAGAATCATTTCCAGGAGCCACACTTTGCGATGGAACATCAACAACCTCAACTGAGTCGTGATCATCGCATGACTCGGTTATCTGCGGATCATCGTCAGCCACAACTGAGCCTTCACCCTCAGACATCGAATCATCAGAAGATACAGAACAATTATCAGATGCACCATCATCTACAGAAAATACACTCTCATCATCATTTTTTCCCCACAATATCACTCAAAGGAGGAAATTCACACACAAAAGGAGGTTTCTGTGTACCACCTTTAGCTGACCAGATACAGGGTGCTTAACTTTGAAAATGTGAGTGTTAGGATCACAATCAACCACAGTATACACTACATTTTCCCACTTGTCTGAAAGTTTGCGCTTTCCGCGTTCACTTTTATTGGCTAATAGGACCCTGTCGCCAACTTCAATTCTCATTCCCTTATTTTTCCGGTTGTACATGTGGGCTTGATGAGACTGTTCTTTTGATGTGTTAGCCTCCGCAACAGCAAGAGCATCCTTCAAATCCCTCCTCAGAGACTCCACATACTTGGGAAGAGAATTATTTGAATCATCCCACAGTACACTCTTGAAAACAACATCAATTGGCAGTCTTGGGGTACGGCCAAACATTAGATAGAAGGGAGGAAACCCTGTGGTCTCGTGCACAGTGCAATTGTACACAAATGTTAATGTATGGAGCATTCGAGGCCAATCTTGCTTTGGGCGTGGTTCAAGGGCTCTGATCATATTTCCCAACGTCCGATTAAATCTTTCTGTGATTCCGTTGCCCATCGGATGATATGGTGTTGTCCGTGACTTCTTGACACCAGAAAACTCAAGCAAATGACTAATGAGCTCACTAGAGAAATTCGCCCCCTGATCGGAATGAATGCGTTCCGGGAAACCATAGTAACAGAAATAGTTGTCCCAGAGCTGCTTTGCTACCGACTTAGCTGACTGGTCTGGACAACGGAAAGCATGGGCCAGTTTGGTAAAATGGTCCGTTACCACTAAAACATCAACTGACCTATTCTGACAATCCTCCGCCGTCCAGAAATCAATGCAGACTAACTCAAGAGGAGCAGAAGTCCTGACACTCTCCAATAGAGCTCGACCCTCCGGCTCTGGTGTCTTCGCTAGAACACAGCGGCCGCATACTTTCACATAGTCACGAATATCACGTTCCATGTCAGTCCAGTAGAAACGTTGACGAGACAGTTGGAAAGTGCGATACTGGCCTTGGTGTCCAGCCTCATCGTGACATCCTCTCATCACGTCACCTTTCAGGGAAGAAGGTACCACGAACTGAAATCTTCTGTGGCGTGTTAAGGGATCTTTTGAAACACGATACAAGACACCATCGTTCAGTAATAACTTCTCCCACTGTTTCATAAACTTACGTACAGCACTGGGGTCCCCCATGCGCTCACGTCTCGAAGGCCTGCGTTTCCGGTCAACGTAGTACATCACTCTCTGCAAATGTTCATCCTCAATCTGTTTCTTTCTCAACTCCTGGCGTGAGTATGAAGGAAGGGCATCAAACTCAACATCTGCGATTTGTTGGACAATTCCAGCCAGTGGAATGGCCCATGTTCGTGCGTTGTCGTCCCAAGAAAGGTGATTAGAAAAAACAGCAGACACTTCAGCACTTGAAAAACTCCCTGGCACATCATCCGAATTGACACCTGACTGCTCACAAACGCCCGCTGGGCCCTTTGCCTTGCCAACCACTTGCTGGCTGGCATTGGACAACCGGAAAACATCCTGTACAGCAGCACAGGTATGATCTCTTGACTCTGCTAACAACACATCATAGGGTTCCCTTACTAAGCGGTGACTGACATGACCGTCAGCAAAAGGTTGCCTGCTTAAGGTGTCAGCTATTAAGTTCTTCGGTCCGGGAACATATTTGATGTCAAACTCAAAGGCAGCGAGTTTAGCCACCCATCTTTGTTCACAGGCATCAAGCCTAGGTTTGGTCAAAATATGCGTCAAGGGATTGTTATCTGTCCAGGCTGTGAACTGATGTCCTTTTAGCCAGTGGCTAAATTTATCACAGACAGCCCACTTGAGGGCAAGGAATTCAAGGCGGTGTGCTGGATATCTGGATTGCGCTCGGGACAGTGACTTACTCGCAAATGCAATGGGTCGAGCCCTGCTTTCTCCAGGACTCAGTTGCGAGAGCACGGCCCCTAATCCCTCAGACGAAGCGTCAGTGGCAAGAATGAAAGGTCTGGAAAAGTCAGGGTGGGCAAGGACAACATTGGACAGTAGGGCTTCCTTTAATGCAGACAAAGCCGCTTCACAAGCTGGAGACCAGTCATCACTGGTGAGTTTTCTGGACGCTGGAACCCCTCTGCGGCCAACGCCTCTAGCTTTCTTAACTCCGCTAGTTAGAGCAAAAAGTGGCCGTGCAAGGGAAGAACAATTCTCGATGAAGCGTTGATACCACATAACGAGACCAAGAAAAGATTGGATTTTCTTAACCGATGGGGTGACACCATCTGGGCACATCAAATCCGCAGAAGTAATTTTAGTAATTGCCTCAACTTTTCCGGGGTCCGTAGACACGCCTTCTTCTGAGATCAAATGACCGAGGAATTTCACAGAGCGTCTTAAGAAGTGGCATTTCTTCGGCGACAATTTCAAATTGTGCTTCTTCAACATTTCAAAAACGGTTTCAAGCCTCTGCAATGCAACTTCTTCATTAGGCGCGAAGACCATTAAATCATCCAGGTAGCATAACAGTGACAAAAAATTCTGTTCACCAAAGATCCTGGTCATCATGCGCATAAAGCTTGCAGGCGAGTTACAGAGGGCCTGTGAGCCTATTGTATTCATGTAGCCCAACTGGTGTTGTGAACGCTGTATATTTTTTGTCGTCCTCATGTAACGGGATATTATAAAATCCTGAGGTCAAATCCATTGTGCTAAATAACGAGTTGCCACCTAGTGCTGCAAGACAGTCTTCTTGATGGGGTAGGGGGTGCGCGTCTTTCACGGTTCGCGCATTAAGCCAGCGAAAATCAGTGCATATGCGAAGATCGCCATCTTTTTTCCAGCACAGAACCAGAGGTGATGCAAATTCGCTAACTGACTTACGGATTATGCCTCTCTCCTCCATCTCGTTCAAAGCAACACGTAACTTCTGGTATTGTGAAGGGGGAACTCGTCTATATGGTAAGCGAAAGGGCCTTTCGTCAAACAGATGGATTCTGTGTACAAAGTCCTTGACTTCACCGCAATCAAGAGAATGTCTGGAAAAGATAGACTCATATTCGAGCAGTAAGTCACACAGTTTCGCCTTCCACAATTTAGAAACTTCACAATTTTCCAAATCAACAGTCTCCAATCCACACTTTCGCAGCCTGTCGGTCAATGTATCAGACTTGTCTGACTCAGCAACTGACTGCTGAATGCTTGAACGAATTGGAAGCTCAGGCTTAGTTTCGCACACATCCTCCAATGCAATACAGGGGTAAACATCAGCCACTTTGGTGTTTCGCCTCACCGTTACTGGTTTGTCGCTAGGGTTGATCAGCTTAAGGGGAATCCAGCCGTCGCCCCAAAGTGGAGTGACGATACGACACACTAGAACGTTCTTGGGGGCAGAACGGAGTCTAGATGGTTCCACCATGACGGTGCTGCCCGGTTGGCTACAGGACTTACTGGGTAGTTTACCCCAGACAAGATGCTCTTGGCCAGGCGAAAGTGTAACTGCATGTTGTAGTTTGACTGTACCAACAACATCAGGAATCGTTCCGCCCTTCCATCGACATACACCAGCCATCATAGACAAGAACTCGTCGCTTTCTAGGTTACTTTCACTGGGCGTAGATATCAGTTCCCAATATCTGTCAGAATCTTTCAGCCTGTGGACAAGATGTTTGATAACGTTTGTCCCCAAAATGAGGTCATCTCCTTGGCCTGGAACAACGAGACATGGGACAATAAGGTTACAGCCGTAAACGTCCAGCTTAAGCTCAAGCGTGCACTTTGGAAATACTCGTTTGCCACCGCACCCAACTAAGACGACGTTGGTATCTTCTTCATTAACATTATCCAAAGCGCCATGTTCTCTCAGTTTACTGACGACTGAATCATTTAATGTACAGGCCATAGAGCCGGTGTCCAGCATTGCACTCACGGTGATAGAATCATTAACACGAACAGGTGTGTAGAAGAGTGTATCTGAGCATTCAAGGCGTTGTATATTTTGAAAGACGACTTTCTGGGAATCAGGACATATATTCTCAAAGGAACTGAACAAAGCTTCGAAATCAGTATCTGCTCCGAGGGAATTTTCAAGATCACCCACACCCCCCCTCTCCGGATGTGAGCGTGTCAGTTTCCCTGACTATTAGGCGCTGTTGGTGCAAAGGCTGAATTTGGGAATTTAGCAGTGCAGTCACGTTTTGAGTGACCGGCGTCATGACATCTAAAACACAAGTGATCAGATCTGCAGTGATCGAAAGTAGTATGCGTTGTGTCGCCACAAATCTTACAGTTCCTTGGTTCAGCTGCGTTCCTTCTGTGGAATCTCCCGGAAGACACAAACTCAGATTTACTCTTCTCCTTTGTCTTCAACACCTCGATCAACTGAGCTAGCATGTCAGCCATCCGATTCAGACTAGATTGGTCCTTCGCGTCCTCCTTAGATTCACCAAGCCCGTTGGTCCCCTGCTTCAGACACATTAATGCAGACTCAGAGACAACATTAGAATTTCCACAGCTCTGTGTGGTCATTTGTGCATTATGGCAGACTGGGTAGGCGTGTGGGTTCGGTCTTAGTTTAAGCTCACGTTGGAAACTGTCTAAAAGCTCCTGAACATCTTTTGCAGTCCAGCATTCTAGTGGCCGTACTTTAAAAGTGCGTGCTAAATCAGGGTCTGGGCAGTTTCTCACAAACATCATTGCAACTTCAGAGTTCAAATTGTCCATTCTTCTGCCCTGCCCCCTGAGACACTCGTCAGCTATATCCGCTGCCTTATTAAGGCGAAGCCAGTAGTCAAAAGGATTCTCGCCTTGTTTAGGCAATGTACTGTAAAAGTCTGCGAGTGGCATACTAGAGTAGGAGACTTCACTGAAATGTTGCTTAAGTATACTGTAAATAATCTCAGGGTGATTTGTGCAGTCAAGAGCAGGGTTGCTGCGTAGGGCTACTTTCACAATGTCTTTGGCCCTGCCCATTAGATGACTAATAATCTCATTAGCTTGATCAGCAATTTTGACATTTCTCTTTTGCAGGTAGACTTGCATCATATCAATCCATTCTTGAATGTCACATCTGCCCAAACCATCTCCCCTAAACACTGGTGGGTCTTTTTCATCTGATTTCAGAATGACATTCAACTGTGACAAATCAAGATTAGCACATTGAGAGCCTGTGTTGTTATTACCATTATTGGCTCTGGTAAATTCACCCCCTGACAAAAGTTTGGCCGTTACTGAATCACCAATCTGTCTGCCCAATTCTTTGACTAAATCACCTAATTCGCTGACATCTCGATCACTAGAACTTTCCACAATGTGTGGCTTTGGGGTAGAAGTAACAGGGAAAGTTTTGTTTACATCATGAGCTCTATAATTTCCCTTAGTACCATCAGAAATGTGAGTCTTATAACCTAATTCGCCCGAACCCGGCTTGGTGTCAGAAAACTGCATCAGGTATTTACCCCGTCCAGTCCCAAAAAAATAACTGTCTGCACCCCCCTCAGCCATTTTTACAATTGCAAAATACTCTGAATTTTCTAAAAACTAAAATCAAAAGTCAGATTAATCAAACAAAACTGTTGTTTAAAACACTTCACTTATCTGCAGTCCAATGTAATTTATCTTTCAGTTCGAAAGTCCCTCGAAGAGAAGGAAAAGAAAAAAAGTCTTTAACCGGAGAATCTGGCAACCGCAGTCCACCTGATCAGATTTCGCGCGCGCCGTCCTCGATGCACTCCGCGGTATGCCTTGTTGTCGTCCTTCCGGAGATCGGCTGCTTTGCGTGGATCACAAACGGGAATCACGGCACCATTGTAACCCCCTCTTCTGGTTCATTCTTTCGACCCCCCCGGAAAGGACCACACAGAGACGAAGTCGAGGCGATTCAACATCCATCACGTGTTTACTGGAGATATGCGAAATAACACCATACAGACTTGAAATACAGCTCATCCGGTCACATAACATTCTCCTCAACAGCTCGCATAAACTCTTTCATCAATTCAACAAACAATAAATCACATTTTTATCGCAATTAAAAGCTCAGTTTATTTTCTTTCTTTTCTCTGAACACAGAAAACATAACATACAAACAGTACATCATACCTGGAGATATGCGAAATAACACCATACAGACTTGAAATACAGCTCATCCGGTCACATAACTGTCAAAAATAAATATGAAGTAAATTACATGTGAATATAAACAACAGGAAATACAACGAAAACCATGTGCTCCTAATGAGCTCGACAATGAGTTTCAGTATAAGGTAAATCATTCATCAACTCTATGTCTCTTATGACTCAATTATGAAATAAAATACTTTCAAAAGAATAATTCTGATCTTAGATGAGAAATAGTCATCACTGACAACACTTTATTTTTGTTTGACCGGAGAGAGATTTTCCACCTACCATTCTCCTCAACAGCTCGCATAAACTGAAGAAAAAATGGCGGATTGACTGATAGGTACTCTATTCGCCTGTAGGTGTCCCCATATACATTTCTTAGATGCACTTGGTACATTATATTTAACGAATATTTTAGGAACATTATAGAACATGAACAAACATTTTGGCATAATTCATCACAAATTTATTTTACCCGTTACAACAGCCTGGTGGAAATTTCACCAAATCACAAATTCTACATTAGCTCCATCTAACCTCACCCCACTGTGGAACAACCGTGACTTTATAAGCAATAAAAAAACATTGAATTTTCACACATGGGCAGAAAAGGGTATCACCCACATTAAGCACATTTTCAAATCTAACACATTTACACCATTTCCGCAACTGGCCCAGGAGTATGGCATCGGGAGCAACGAATTTTTAAAATACCTACAACTCAAATCTTCTGTTCTGACAAAAATAAACATCAGAGACACAAATTTAGAACTTCCACCGGCAATATCAGACTTGGTCAACATTTCCTCCCCAAAGAAACTTCTCTCTAAAATATACAAAATGATTTCAAACCAACTTCAGACCATATACTTACCAAAAATAAAATGGGAAAAACGATCTTTCAATAGCCCCTGATGCCAACTTCTGGACCCAAATCTGTAAAAACATCTATCTCATGTCCAAAAATGCGAATCTTCAGTTAATACAATACAAAATACTTCACAGAACACATTACACGGGCAGCAGATTAGCTAAAATGGGTTTCACATCAGAAGTTTGCACACACTGCAATCAAAATTCTACAGATACATACATCCATGCAACCTGGCACTGCACTCCAATCAAACACTTTTGGGAAGAGGTCACACAGTCACTATCCACTGTAGTTGGCTGCCACATCCCACTGTCGCCTTCTCTTTGCTTGCTGGGGGACCTGACAATAATCACTGATAAAACTATAAACTCTAAAATGCTCCTCATAGCTCTAACCATCGCCAAGAAAACTATCCTCATGAACTGGAAAACTAGAAATAAATTACACATTAACATTTGGAAAAATCTTATTACAGACTTCATTGCAATGGAATACGCATCTCCCCTTCATGATTACGCATCTGAAACTGACCTCTGCCGTCCAACACTTTCTGACCTCTTACAGCTATGAATCCTTTCTCTGTTTTCAACTTCGACTCCTCCCACCTTCTTAACCAACCCACGAATATTAATGCATTTTAGCTGTTTGAACTTGCTTATGTCATCATTGTTATTACTATCTTCACTGTTATTGTTATGATTACTATTTTCACTTTTATCTTTTCATTGTTGTAATTGCTGTTGTTGCTGTCTTTTGCTCTCACCATTGCGGTCACCACTGCCATCATCATTATCATTTATTAATAATATTATTATTATCATTATTATTATAATCATCAATATTGCCATTGTCAATGCTGTATTGGAATTAAATGTCATTATCATCACTACTGCAATAATTCTCCCCTTATCTCTTCATGGGTTTTTAATGCACCACAACATAGAATAGAAAAAAAAAAAAAAAAAAAAAAGGAATATGTATATATGGAAAACGTCTCGGTTACATATGTAACCCTCGTTCCCTGAGTACAGGGAACGGAGACGTGTCGTCGGGGGAGTTCCCTGACGAATTGGGATCACGCTAGGGAGACCAATCGACTTCGAGTGAACTAAAACGAGCCAATAAATATTGGCATGCAAGATTTGCATTCCGCGACCCGCCTGCCAGTGCGGGTATAAAGGGCGGAAGCAAACGCATACACAATGCTTTTTCGCTGAGGAGCCGAACAGTGTCCAGCCCTCCGCGAAGGTACAGCAACATGGCGAAGGGACGACACGTCTCCGTTCCCTGTACTCAGGGAACGAGGGTTACATATGTAACCGAGACGTTCCCTTTCGTCATGGGAACTCCGACGTGTCGTCGGGGGAGTTCCCTGACGAATTGGGATCCCTACAAACACGCCATGGTGCTGACCCCTTCCAGCGCCCAGCTAAGCTACCCTGCAGCAGTTTCTTGAACAAGATGCGGGAGCTAGCTAGGGAAAATCACACTGCTGTTCCGCAAGACCCACTCAGTGGATTTGGATAACACTGGGAAAGCGTGCCCAACCCGTAGGAGGGAACGCTACGGAGCCCCTGCCCGCCCGAAGGGAGGCACTGGAATACACGTATGTACTAACCCGTGGGGTAGTGAAACATACGGAAGTCCTTGCGGTAGTCCCAACCCGAGGGGTGGGAGCGTACTCAGCAAGGACGACAGAGGGATCTGTCGAGAGGAAGACACGGAGCTAACCCGGAGGGTAGCTGGAACGTGGAAAAAATGGGTCGCCGAAGGGACCACTGTTAAGGCCACCCAGTCTAATAGCAACTCCTACGAGAGGTAATAGACCAGGCACCGGCGATCCGCCTCGCCTGATGCCGAAGGGGTGATGGAGGAACTCACGAGGTTAGCCGTATGTTGGGGAACCAACGGAGTAAAAGACGCACGTATCCGGCCCACGGGGCGGGAATGGCGTAGCAAGCCGACATAACCTAATTCCTCGCGCTACCGGCCGTAGCGAGTACACGGGAGGAAGCAGGTTCAACACGAAGGCTATAAAACCTAGCGAACGTGTTAGGTGTTGCCCAGCCCGCAGCTCTACAAATGTCTGTCAGCGAGGTGCCTTGCGCCAAAGCCCAGGAGGAGGCAACACTCCTAGTAGAGTGTGCCGTCAACCTAGGTGGGCAAGGCACGCCCTGGAACTCATAAGCCCGGGCGATAGCATCCACTAGCCAGTGGGACAACCTCTGCTTGGAGACAGCCTTCCCCTTCTGCTGGCCTCCGTAACAAACAAAGAGCTGATCTGAGGTCCTGAAGCTTTGCGTTCTGTCCACGTAACAGCGTAGGGCGCGGACGGGACAGAGAAAAGCTAGGGCTGGGTCTGCCTCCTCCAGGGGCAGCGCTTGCAGGTTCACTACCTGATCCACAAACGGGGTGGTAGGAACCCTGGGCACGTATCCGAGCCGGGGTCTCAACACAGCGTGAGAAAGGCCCGGTCCGAACTCTAGGCACGATTCATCGACCGAAAATGCCTGCAGATCCCCTACCCTCTTAAAAGAAGCCAAAGCCAACAGGAGAGCTGTCTTCATAGACAAGATATTTAACTCGACTGAAGGCAAGGGCTCGAACGGGGGCCTCTGGAGTGCACTAAGCACTAGAGACAAGTCCCAAGAGGGTAAGGGGTGCACACTACGAGGTGGATTCAGCCTCCTGGCACCCTTAAGGAATCTGATGATCAGGTCGTGCTTTCCCAATGACTTACCTTCTACTGCATCGTGATGAGCGGCTATTGCGGCAACATACACTTTGAGGGTGGAGGGAGACAGCCTTCGCTCCAACCCATCTTGCAGGAAGGAAAGCACGACTCTGATCGGGCAAGTTCGGGGGTCTTCCCGGTGGGAAGAACACCACTCGACGAACAGGTTCCACTTCAACGCATAGAGGCGCCTCGTAGAGGGGGCTCTGGCGGAAGTGATGGTGTCTACCACACCCTGCGGTAGGCCACCTAGAACCTCCGCGTCCCGTCCAGAGACCACACATGGAGTCTCCAGAGATCTGGACGCGGGTGCCATAAGGTGCCCCGTCTCTGGGAAAGGAGGTCCTTCCTCAGAGGAATCGGCCAAGGAGGGGCTGTCGCGAGGAGCATGAGTTCCGCGAAACAAGTCCGGTTGGGCCAATACGGCGCAACGAGCAGGACCTGCTCCTCGTCCTCCCTGACTTTGCACAAGATCTGTGCAAGAAGGCTCACTGGGGGAAACGCATATTTGCGAAGACCCAGGGGCCAGCTGTGCGCCAGTGCATCCGTGCCGAGAGAACCCTCGGTCAGGGAGTAAAACAACCGGCAATGAGTCGTGTCCGGAGAGGCAAACAGGTCTACCTGAGCGGCTCCGAAGACTTCCCATATCAGCTGAACCGTCTGGGGGTGGAGTCGCCATTCTCCCGGAAGAGGTGGCTGCCGTGAAAGCTCGTCGGCTGTACGGTTGAGCACCCCAGGGATGTGAATGGCTCGAAGCGACCTCAGATGCTTCTGACTCCACAGGAGGAGATGGCGGGCGAGTCGCGACATACGACGGGAGCGTAGACCACCCTGACGGTTGATGTACGCAACGGTCGCAGTGCTGTCCGTACGGACCAGTACGTGCTTGTGAAAAAGCAGCCCTTGAGGCGAGACAAGGCTAAGTGTACTGCTTGCAACTCTAGGCAGTTGATGTGCCAATGCAGTTGAGGCCCCGTCCACAGACCTGAACTACATGCCCGTTGTACGTGGCCCCCCATCCGTTGGCAGAGGCATCTGTGAAAACCACAGCATGCCTGGAGACCTGGACTAAGGGCACTCCGGCCCGTAGAACGCAGGGTCTGACCAAGGACTGAAGGTTTGGCGACAGTGCGGGGTAATGATGACCCGGAACGTGCCTCTCTGCCACGCCCATCTCGGGACTCGATCGTGAAGCCAGCGCTAAAGCGGTCTCATATGAAGCAGGCCGAGCGGCGTTACTGCGGCTGCCATATGCCCCAGGAGCCTCTGAAACTGTTTCAGTGGACCGCTGATCTGCCTTGAAAGGAATTGAGGCAGTTGAGCACTGACTGGACGCGCTCCTCGGTGAGGCGCGCAGTCTGAGCGACCGAATCCAACTCCATACCGAGATAAGAGATCCTCTGCACTGGGCAGAGTTTGCTCTTGTCCCAGTTGACCTGAAGACCCAAGCGGCTGAGGTGCTGAAGCACCAGGTCCCTGTGTTCGCACAACAGATCTCGCGAGTGAGCTATTATGAGCCAGTCGTCGAGATAGTTGAGAATGCGAACGCCATGTTCTCTCATGGGAACAATGGCCGCCTCTGCGACTTTCGTGAAGACACGGGGCGAGAGGGCCAGGCCGAAGGGTAAGACCTTGTACTGGTATACTCGACCTTCGAACGCGAACCAAAGAAAAGGTCGGTGTCGAAGGAAAATCGAGACATGAAAGTACGTGTCCTTCAGGTCGATCGCTGCAAACCAATCCTGGGGACGGATGCACTCAAAGATGCGTATCTGCATGAGCATTTTGAACGGGAGCTTGTGCAGGGCCCGATTCAAAACTCGCAGGTCCAGGATTGGCCGTAACCCCCCACCCTTCTTGGGTACAATGAAGTAAGGGCTGTAAAACCCAGACCTCATCTCGGCTGGAGGAACCGGCTCGACCGCGTCCTTCGCCAGCAGGACGACGATCTCCTTCCTCAGGACAGGGGCACTGTACCTGGGAGGCCGGCGGGCAAACATAGCCGAGCCGGATAGAACGGGTGAGCCAGTGGGACGGCCTCAGAAGCGCTAGCCAGGCTTTGAGAATCGTACCAACGAACCCACCCGGACCACCGGCGTACCAGCGGAGGGGCAGCGAGGTGGAAGGCAGGGACCAGACTCCGGAGGCATTACTGCGGCCGAGAGAGAGGTCTGAGTGTGCGGGGCAACACCTACCTGCTTCCACAGAGGAACAGACGGCAGGGAAGGCTCGGAGGCGTTCGGCTGCGGGCTGTCCCGAGGCGAAGAAAGGAGGGGAAACGAGGAGCGAGGCCCGAGGGCGTCGAGTCCAGGTTTTCGCACCACCTTGCCCAGCGGGAGATGAGAGTGACGAGGCCGTGGCGGCGTCACTGACATCTAAGAAATGGAAGAGGGGGAAAGGAGTGGCAAGGCATGGGAGCGTTGCTCACTGCAGTCCGCACCCTCGTGACCCAGAGATGGAAGAAAACTGCTCTAGAAATGAGGGTACCACTGGACTCCGGGGAGCCAGCGGCGGAACAGAATGAAGATACTCCACCCCGTCCTCCTCCGGGGGGAGGGAGAGGTGCGTGCACCGTCTCCGAGAGAGCAATTCCCTACAACGCTGGGTCACCTGTCTCAGGGCTGCCGAGACAGGTGGCGCCGTCTTCCTGCGAAGCTAGACGTCACAGTAGAGCTAGCTGTGACAGCTTCCACAGGGGACTGACACCCTTGGCGACAAACAGACTGAGGAGGAGCATGAGGGACTCGGAAGCACATCAAGTCAAGCTCGTAGTTTCCTCAGCCTGCTTCTGAACTGTGGAGAGCCGCTGGGCACAGTCTCCAACAGTGTCACCGAAACAGGGCAAACCTTGAAAAATAGGAGCATCGAGAAAGAAAACTTTGGCGATGTCTCGTACGTCTACAAGGTTAGCCCTGGGAAACTTCTGGACCACAGTGTGAACATCGTCTGACCGAGGGCCAGTGCTGTGACTAAAATCACGGTAGTCACTAAGCACAGCTCAACCCCGACTCAGAACTACCCTTGTGCACTGCGTGTTTTTTGGTCTACACTGACCATCACATGCAGGGAAGAGGTGGTCTGCTATTAGCAAAACCACCATCAAGGGTAGTGAGAGAGGAAAATTTTCCACAGATTTTGGCACCAATATGCCTCCATACTGCAAAAAGTTTTTCACACACATCCAGGCAAGCACGGGGGCGGGGCAAGGCGACACGCGTTGCACTGCGCCCCCAGAGTAGCCCGGGAAGTGTGGCTGTCAAGTCTGGACCTGATTTAGCATGAGTGCACACACCATTACAGTGGGACTCAGTAACACCATATCCAGAGAGTAACAGCCCTCTCTCCGATGCAGCGATCGACATCTGATCCTCCCCTGGAGCCCCGAATGAAACACTTGGTTCCTCATGAGAACCACCAGTAATTCCATCCGTAAGCTGCCAGGCATGCACAAAACAGTGAACGTGGCCATCAAGCTTGATGACACACGGCACGTTGAAAGCTCTTTCAAGACAAACAACGCGCCGACGTGGTCATGCTCTCATAAGAGAGCATAAACCACCCACGAACACAGTTTCAGCATGTTTGCGATGCGCTAGAGGAGTGAGGGGTACCCCCACTGTAATCCTCAGATCACCAATGCTATTAGCCAAAGTAGCCCTCTTCTGGTGCAGAAGAGGAACTAGATCGGGGAATATGCAAAGGGACTCCACCTCGTTTGAGGCACTTGAGTCTTGACCGCGCATCTAGAGCGCCGAATGACGCGCGCTGGGTTGCCGTGACAACCGCGCTGTCAGCCGGCGGCTCGACGGCACACGGCACGCTGAACGGCTCAAGCCTTTACGAGAAAGGGGAGACGAACAACGCGCCGACGTGGTCATGTTCTCATGAGAGAACACGAACCACCCACGAACGCAGTCTCAACACGCTTAAGCCCAGGCATGTGAAACAGTGATCGTGGCCGTCAATGAGGA
This sequence comes from Chrosomus eos, assembly GCA_036326025.1. Lineage (NCBI taxonomy): Eukaryota > Metazoa > Chordata > Actinopteri > Cypriniformes > Leuciscidae > Chrosomus > Chrosomus eos. The sequence continues at coordinate 125,530 of JAZAVI010000023.1, forward strand.
CAGGAAACGACCGCATCCAGAAACACACAGGTGAAACGTCATCCTGAAAAGGACGCGATCTTCACCCGTGTTGCTCTTTCAGAGAAAAATACTCTCTAGTTGTGCTGAAGCACACAGGGATCAACGCGGCAACACAGCGGGGAAACTGCAAGCCCGCTGCGTGCACTCAACCGTATACCAGCTGTTAAAACAGCTCTTTGTAAACACAGCGCGTGTAGTAACAGACAGACAGCAGACGGGAGATCGCGAAGACCGCTGAAGCGCCGTCACACCAGCACAGAGAGACTCTCAGGAAACAGCAGACTCACAGTCTACAAGCTCATTCCACTCAGAGGACACAACTGGTCGGCTCCGAAGCAAAAAGCATTGTGTATGCGTTTGCTTCCGCCCTTTATACCCGCACTGGCAGGCGGGTCGCGGAATGCAAATCTTGCATGCCAATATTTATTGGCTCGTTTTAGTTCACTCGAAGTCGATTGGTCTCCCTAGCGTGATCCCAATTCGTCAGGGAACTCCCCCGACGACACGTCGGAGTTCCCAGGACGAAAGGGAACCTCACAAACACCAGGGCAGGCAAGACAGACGAGAAGTGGTTTCAACGGGACAGCATCTCTGTCCCAATTTGAGACACTCTCGCACTGTACTCCCTCTTTTAATGCACCTTAGACATTGCACATAACACACACACAAAAAAAAAAACAATATTAGGAAAAGATAGGGACTGATGAGATGTGGGGGAAGGTTATCTTATATTATCTTATCATCTTATTATATCATCTTTTATTTTATACAGCATTGACAATGGCAATTGTTACATAGGAGGAAGGATGGAAAAAAAATCGACCAACACAATATTGGCAATATGGTGGTAGTGGGGTGGTGATGGTAATGACAATGGTAATAAATAATAAATGGTTACTTTGTTTACGCATACACACACATACACATACCCACACTCACACCCGCTCAAATACACACTTAGATCAAACAATTATACCACTTTTATGTCACTTCTGGAATTATGGATTTACAAGATTGCTCACTACTGTACTATGTTGGTTTGTATGTATGTCTGACTGTTAAATAAAAAAAAAAAAATAATAAAAAAAATTCAATGACTTATTAGAATATAGCCTTCTAAATAATGTATAAAGCTCATTTGAAAACATTACCTGATAAATTGCAAAATAGATTCATCAAGGGAGTTAGTAAATTTAATTTAAGAGGAACTGAAGTCTTTCAGAAACCTGAGTTTAGAACAAAATTAAAGGAAAGATGTGTCTCAATGCAAGGTGTCAGTCTGTGGAACAATCTAAATAGTGAAAGTAAAACTTCAACATCGTTTTTTGTTTTTAAGAAGAGTGTAAAAACATTACTAATAGAAAAATATATTTAGTATGAAAATGTGATATTTGATTTATCACTTGGCATAGGTGCTGCAAAGTAGATGTGTGTTGTAAGTGTACCTCTTTGGAATTGTAATTTGATTTATGTTGATAAGGGGCAGATATTATAAGTTTATCTTCTTTTTGCTCCTTTTCATTTCTTTTTCAAAAGAATGAAATAAAAAAATATGAATGAATGAATGAATGAATGAATGAATGAATGATCATGAAAACAGCAATACTAAGAAACATTTCAATATTGATTATTTTCCCTAATCATTTATCTTTGTCATATTTACCTGATATATATATATATATATATATACACACACACACACACACACACACACATTTAATTGTGTATATTTAATACATTTAATATAATTTTTCCAAAACAAATCTCCAGATCTGTACACACATTTTTATATATACATTTTTGTCATGCTGATGGAAAAAATGTAAAATCAGTGGGTCTCAGACAGCAAATGTACATTTAATATGTAATTATTTCAACTATGCCTGATATTTTTTCCAAATACCAGATTCTTATTACCAGATAAGCATTAATCAATTTTTAACATAGTACATATTATCTCAGCAGATTATAACATCAACTGGAAAACCCATCAGAAAAAAACTCTTTATGTCTGTTCTGTGAAAAGCCCTATACAAATAAATCTTAGATGCTATTCAAAATGTGAAATTTATCAAACTGAATTTTGCATGTATATAATTTTTCCAAAACAAATCTGCAGATCTGCTGTCACTCACTCTGACAATTTCATCTTAAGACCACAAGACACAAGTTTTTCAGGACCTCTTCAGCCTGTGAAAGGAGGAAAGAAAAAGGAGGGGATTAGCTGTTGAATTATGAGTTTCAAAATGAATGACACAAAAAGCACTGGAGGCAAAAATAAGAAATCCCAAGTGTTTGATTTATATCGTACACATTGTGTCTGCTTCTACATAACACAATAGTGATCATTAATCTAATTTTTTTAAATGGACCTTTTTAGTAGCACAAAACAACAATTAGATGATATTTTAGTTGGTGATGACTTTTCTCTTTTTTGTTGTCAGGTATAAAACTTATTTTCTGTCAGTGTTTTTTTATCAACAGCAGCTGAATAATGACATTTACCTCAGTTTCTCCAGTTTACACTGAGGATGTTCCAGTAGAGCTGAAAGCCGCTTCACTCCTGAATGTGTGATGTTATTCTCACTCAGGTCCAGCTCTCTCAGATGAGACACGTTTGATCTAAGAGCTGAACTCAGAACAGCACAACCTCTCTCATTGATACGACAAGATCTCAACCTGCGAGTGAGAGAGAAAAACTGTTTAAAAAAACTACACTAAACAAAGTCAACATAATTTCAGCTTTTAACATCCTTGTGTTATCCACATGTAAACAAAACATAAGCAACACAAGACACACAACACTTGAATTGTACATATGCTACCATTACCAAATAGGAATCTTGTGTAACATTATGAACGTGTTTGCTCAGATTTCTGATCATTTTAATGCATCCTTGATTTATCAGAGTATCAGTTTCTTAAAAAGAGAATAACTATGCGCGCGGCCGACCGCACACACACACACACACACACACACACACACACACACACACACACACACACACACACACACACACACACACACACACACACACACACACACACACACACACACACACACACACACACACACACACACACACACACACACACACACACACACACACACACACACACACACACACACACACACACACACACACTCTCTCTTTAAAAGCTGTTTGTCCTCTAGTTGGAATTTCTGAATGCATTTAGCCTATCTTAGTGTTTAACTAGAACACTAATAAAAACACAAGCACACATAATGTTCAAAATACAAAAATGGAAACATGCATATCCACACACTCAGAGTGTTGAGTGTTGCTTTTTTTTTCTTTTTCTTTTTTTTTACAAATGTACCAGATTTTTCAGTTACTGACATTGTGTCATGTTGGAATGTTAACTAGTAATCTGTCTGAGAGAAATATTAGGTGTCTGTTAATTAGCATTTAGCAGGTTTGTAGTCTAAATACAATTTAAGATTAAACTAGAAAAAAAGTTTGATGAGACAAACTTTAAGTTGGCTTGAAAAAGCCGGACCAGAGAGTTTGAAGAAGTTTAAAATAGTTTAAAGTTTAAAGTAGTTTGAAGGATTAGTTAGAAAGAAATAATAAGTAGAAAGAAAACAATAAGTTAGAAAGAAAAGAAAGATTAGTTAGATAGAAAGATTAGTTAGAAAGAAAGAAAGAAAGATTAGTTAGAAAGAAAGATGGATTAGTCAGAAAGAAAGAAGGATAGATTAGTTAGAAAGAAAGAAAGAAAGAAAGATTAGTCAGAAAGAAAGAAGGATAGATTAGTTAGAAAGAAAGAAAGATTAGTTAGAAAGAGAGAAAGAAAGAAAGAAAGATTAGTTAGAAAGAAAGAAAGATAAATTAGTTAGAAAGAAAGAAAGATAGATTAGTTAGAAAGAAAGATTAGTTAGAAATAAAGAAAGATAGATTAGTTAGAAAGAAAGAAAGATAGATTAGTTAGAAAGAAAGTTAGATTAGTTAGAAAGAAAGAAAGATAGATTAGTTAGAAAGAAAGATTAGTTAGAAAGAGAGAAAGAAAGAAAGAAAGATTAGTTAGAAAGAAAGAAAGAAAGATTAGTTAGAAAGAAAGAAAGATAGATTAGTTAGAAAGAAAAAAAGAAAGAAAGATAGATTAGTTAGAAAGAAAGAAAGATAGATTAGTTAGAAAGAAAGAAAGAAAGAAAGATAGATTAGTTAGAAAGAAAGAAAGATAGATTAGTTAGAAAGAAAGATTAGTTAGAAAGAAAGAAAGAAAGGAAGGAAGAAAGAAAGAAAGAAAGAAAGAAAGAAAGAAAGAAAGAAAGAAAGAAAGAAAGAAAGAAAGAAAGAAAGAAAAAGAAAGAAAGATAGATTAGTTAGAAAGAAAGATAGATTAGTTAAAGATAGATAGATGAGTTGAAAGAAAAAAGATTAGTTAGAAAGAAAGATAGATTAGTTAAGAAAGAAGAAGAAAAGAAAATAAGAAAGAATAGTAGAAAAGAAAAAAAGATAGATTAGTTAGAAAGATAGAAAGAAAGATAGATTAGTTAGAAAAAAAAAAAAGTAAGAAAGAAAGAAAGATAGATTAGTTAGAAAAGAAGAAAGAAGATTAGTTAGAATAGAAAAAAATATAGATTAGTTAGAAAGAAAGAAAGATAGATTAGTTAGAAAGAAGAAAGAAAGATTAGTTAGAAAGAAGATTAGGTTAGAAAGAAAGATTATAGAAAGAAAGAAGAAGAGAAAGATAGATTAGTAGAAAAAGAAAGATAGATTAGTTAAGAAAGAAAGATAGATAGAAGATAGAAAGAAAGATAGATTAGTTAGAAGAAAGAAAGATAGATTAGTTAGAAAGAAAGAAAGAAAAAGTTAGAAAGAAAGAAATAAGTTAAAGAAAGAAAGATAGATTAGTTAGAAAGAAAGAATTAGAAGACAGAAAGATAGATTAGTTAGAAAGAAGAAAGATTAGTTAAAGAAAAATAGATAGATAGATAGAAGAAGAAAGAAAGATAGTTAGAAGAGAAGAAAGAAAGATTAGTTAAAGAAAGAAAGTAAAGAAAGAAAAAAAGATAGATTAGTTAGTTAGAAAGAAAGAAAGAAAGAAGATAGATTAGTTAGAAAGATAAGATTAGTTAGAAAGAAAGAAAAGAAAGAAAGATTAGTTAGAAAAATAATAAGAAAGATATATAGTTAGAAAGAAAGAAAGATATATTAGTTAGAAAGAAAGAAAGATTAGTTAGTTAAAGAAAGAAAGAAAGATTAGTTAGAAGAGAAAGAAAGATTAGTTAGAAAGAAAGAAAGATAGATTAGTTAAAGAAAGAAAGAAGATAGATAGATTAGTTAGAAAGAAAGAAGAGTTAGTTAGAAAGAAAGAAAGAAAGAAAAAGATAAGAAAGAAAGAAAGATTAGTTAGAAAAAAAAAGAAAGAAAGATAGATTAGTTAGAAAGAAAGAAAAGATTAGTTAGAAAGAAAGAAAGATTAGTTAGAAAGAAAGAAAAATTAGTTTGAAAGAAAAGAAAATTAGTTTAAAAGAAAAAAGATTAGTTAGAAGGAAAGAAAGATTAGTTAGAAAGTGAAAAAAAGAAAGATATATTAGTTAAAAAACAAACAAAGATAGATTTGTTAGAAAGAAAGATAGATTAGTTCAAAAGAAAGAAAGAAAGAAAGATTAGTTAGAAAGAAAGATTTGTTAGAAAGAAAAAAAGAAAGATTAGTTCAAAAGAAAGAAAAAAAGATAGATTAGTTAGTAAGAAAGAAAGATAGATAGATAGATAGATAGATAGATAGATAGATAGATAGATAGATAGATAGATAAAGTTAGAAAGAAAGAAAGAAAGAAAGACTAATTAGTTAAAAAAACAAAGAAAGATAGATTTGTTAGAACGAAATAAAAGAAAGATAGATTAGTTCAAAAGAAAGAAAGAAAGATGGATTAGTTAGAAAGAAAGATTTGTTAGAAAGAAAAAAGAAAGATTAGTGAAAAGAAAGAAAGAAAGATTAGTTAGAAAGAAATATTAGTTAAAAAGAAAGAAGATTAGTTAGAAAAAAAGATAGATTAGTTAGAAAGAAAGATAGATTAGTTCAAAAGAAAGAAAGATAGATAGATTAGTTAGAAAGAAAGATTTTTTAGAAAGAAAAAAAGAAAGATTAGTTAAAAGAAAGAAAGATAGATAGATTATTTATTTAGACGGTCTCTGGCTGGACGGTCTCTGGCTGGACGGTCTCTGGCTGGACGGGTCTCTGGCTGGACGGGTCTCTGGCTGGACGGGTCTCTGGCTGGACGGGTCTCTGGCTGGACGGGTCTCTGGCTGGACGGGTCTCTGGCTGGACGGGTCTCTGGCTGGACGGTCTCTGGCTGGACGGTGATCCTTGTAGATCGTACGGACCTTAGCGGAGAATCTGCCAAGCTGGACATCAGCCCCGAACGTCCATAGACCGATCGGGTGGCAGACCCGATGGCTGGCGTGACGCGAAGATTTTCAGTCTCGGTAGAGAAGACGTGAAGGGACTCAGTCTCGGCAGGAGGAGATACTGTGGGTTCACAGAGCGCTTCCTCTACCACGCCCACAGTCAATGATGAGCCACTCAACAGAAGGGCCAGGTCAATATAGTGCTCCAAAGTCCAGTGGGGATCATGCAAGGGCATGAATGATCCGAGCGGCTCAGAAAGTCCTCCCCGAAAAAAGATCATGAGGCATTCTGTGCTCATTGAGGTGAGATGTGCCAGCTCAATAAACTCTTCCACATACCTCTCAATCGACCGATTCCCCTGACGGAGATGCAGGATTTGTATACCTGTATCCATGGTTGGCATTGCTGCTGGATCTAGCTGTGGCGAAGTCTTCTGTTACGAAACATAGGCGTCATTAAGATCCAAATGGAGCTTTATTATAGAAGGGTCGACAGGCAGGGTGAATCAACAGCAGGTAGTACAACGGAGAGAATCACAGAGCAGAATCGAGTCACAGGCAAGGGTCGAGGCAGGCAGCAGAAAGCAAGGTCCAATAAACAATACGGGTCGAGGCAGGCAGCAGAACAATCAAGAAACGGTGTAACAATCCAGGATCAGGAAAACCAGAAATCAAACATGGGAAAATAATGCTTAGAGATGCAGTAACAGTACAACAAGACTTCGCAGTGAGTGATTGAATGAACATGATATAAATAGACTGAGACTAGCAGGATGAGAAGACACAGGTGAATGCAATCAGTGACAATGAGGTACAGGTGTGATGCAATCAATGATGAGTCCGGGCAGTGGGTATTGGGAAATGTAGTCTGTAATGGAGTGTAATAGTCTATTGTGGAGTGCCCTCTGGTGGCTCTCGAGGGCACTCCAGCTGGTGATCGTTACAGAAATAAAGAAAGAATGATTAGTTAGAAAGAAAGAAAAAAAGAAAAGAAAGAAAGAAAGAAAGAAAGAAAGAAAGAAAGAAAGAGAAAGAAAGAAAGAAAGAAAGAAAGAAAAGAAAGAAAGAAAGAAAGAAAGAAAGATTGGTTAGAAAGAAAGAAAGATAGATTAGATATAAAGATTAGTTAGAAAGAAAGATTAGTTAGAAAGAAAGATAGATTAGTTAGAAAGAAAGATTTGTTAGAAAGAAAAAAGAAAGATTAATTAAAAGAAAGAAAGAAAGATAGATTACATAGAAAGATTAGTTAGAAAGAAAGAAGATTAGTTAGAAAGACAGATTAGTTAGAAAGAAAGAAAGAAAGAAAGAAAGAAAGATTAGTTAGAAAGAAAGAAAAATTAGTTTGAAAGAAAAAAAATAGTTTAAAAGAAAAAAGATTAGTTAGAAGGAAAGAAAGATTAGTTAGAAAGTGAAAAAAAGAAAGATATATTAGTTAAAAAACAAACAAAGATAGATTTGTTAGAAAGAAAGAAAGATAGATTAGTTAGAAAGAAAGATTTGTTAGAAAGAAAAAAAGAAAGATTAGTTCAAAAGAAAGAAAAAAAGATAGATTAGTTAGTAAGAAAGAAAGAAAGAAAGATAGATAGATAGATAGATAGATAGATAGATAGATAGATAGATAGATAGATTAGAAAGAAAGAAAGAAACAAACAAACAAACAAAGAAAGAAAGAAACAAAGAAAGAAAGAAACAAAGAAAGAAAGAAACAAAGAAAGAAAGACTAATTAGTCAAAAAAAACAAAGAAAGATAGATTTGTTAGAACGAAATAAAAGAAAGATAGATTAGTTCAAAAGAAAGAAAGAAAGATATATTAGATAGAAAGATTAGTTAGAAAGAAAGATTAGTTAAAAAGAAAGAAGATTAGTTAGAAAGAAAGAAAGATTAGTTAGAAAGAAATAAAGAAAGAATGATTAGTTAGAACGAAATAAAAGAAAGATAGATTAGTTCAAAAGAAAGAAAGAAAAATGGATTAGTTAGAAAGAAAGATTTGTTAGAAAGAAAAAAGAAAGATTAGTGAAAAGAAAGAAAGAAAGATTAGTTAGAATGAAAGATTAGTTAAAAAGAAAGAAGATTAGTTAGAAAAAAAGAAAGATTAGTTAGAAAGAAAGAAAGATTAGTTAGAAAGAAAGAAAGAAAGATTAGTTAGAAAGAAATAAAGAAAGAATGATTAGTTAGAAAGAAAGAAAAAAAGAAAGAAAGAAAGAAAGATTGGTTAGAAAGAAAGAAAGATAGATTAGATATAAAGATTAGTTAGAAAGAAAGATTAATTAGAAAGAAAAAAGAAAGATTAGTTAAAAGAAAGAAAGAAAGATAGATTACATAGAAAGATTAGTTAGAAAGAAAGATTAGTTAAAAAGAAAGAAGATTAGTTAGAAAGAAAGAAAGAAAGATTAGTTAGAAAGAAATAAAGAAAGAATGATTAGTTAGAAAGAAAGAAAGAAAGAAAGATTGGTTAGAAAGAAAGAAAGATAGATTAGATATAAAGATTAGTTAGAAAGAAAGATTAGTTAGAAAGAAAAAAGAAAGATTAGTTAAAAGAAAGAAAGATAGATTACATAGAAAGATTAGTTAGAAAGAAAGAAGATTAGTTAGAAAGACAGATTAGTTAGAAAGAAAGAAAGAAAGAAAGATTAGTTAAAAGAAAGAAAGAAAGAAAGAAAGAAAGAAAGATTAGTTAGAAAGAAAGAAAGATTAGTTAGAAAGAAAGAAAGATTAGTTAGAAAGAAAGATAGATTAGTTAGAAATAAAGATAGATTAGTTAGAAAGAAATAATGAAATAAAAGATAGATTAGTTAGAAAGAAATAATGAAAGAAAGATAGATTAGTTAGAGCTTAGTTAGAAAGAAAGATAGATATATTTAGTAACCGATAGATAGATAGATAGATAGATAGATAGATAGATAGATAGATAGATAGATAGATAGATAGATAGATAGATAGATAGATAGATAGATAGATAGATAGATAGATAGATAGATAGATAGATAGATAGATAGATAAGTTCATTAGTACATACCGTAATTCCTCAAATAAAAACCGGTATTCAAATAAACGCCGGGCCTCTGATAGTGGCCGGGTACGTGGTCAACGCGGACAAATAAAGGCCGGTCTCAAATTAAGGCCGGGGAAAAATTAGTGTACACTCAAAGACGGACGTGCTCAGCGCTTGTCATATCACAACTATTCAGTGTTTTTAACCACATGTTTATTTTAGGTTTCAGACATTTAAATAGATAAGATTTATAGCAAAACAATACATTTATAGTTTGTAAAATACACAATGGTGTCTATGGAAGCAGCAATAACAATCCATTCAAATATATTTGGCGACGTGTTTTATTCATATCAGATACACAGTGTAAGTATAAAGTTTACTCTATTCTTCTCCCAGTTCACCGGCCACTTACTTTCATGCATTTCGGGAGAAACTGAAGAATTCACGCGCTGTGTAACGTAATAAATCCAACAGACAGGAATCTCTGAACTGCGGCGCCCATCTCACGTTACAGATCAGGATCAATTATAAAGGGTTTTAAACGACAAAACAAACTCACTTACACGGATTTGAGAGTCAGAATAGAAGATAGTTGATGACATGGTAAGCAAGTTTGTTAATATTTAGAAATAAAAGAAATAAAGAAATAAAAGCGCTACATCTGTCATACAGCGCTATTTTGGCTGTGGTGAACAGTGCCAAGCATGACGCGTCACCATGGAAACTTGGCTGGCGGGCGGGCGGGGATCGCGAATTAGAAATAAAGGCCTGCCTCTAATAAAAGCCTGCTTCAAATAAAAGCCGGCTACCATCTACAGTTCAGGTAAATAAAGGCCCCGGTCTTTATTTGAGGAATTAAGGCATAGAATGGTAGTTTAAATGAGTCTAGAGCTTCCGGGAGTTTAGATTTGAGTTTTGTGTTGTACACTACTGGGACTACTTTGCAATGAAAGTCAATGGGATTTTTATGATTTTTAATATTAATTTTTAAGAAATCTGAAAGTCAAATCAGTCTGAAAAGATATAGCACACTAAGTCAGAACAGTCTGAAGGTCTGACCCGAGTTTGGAGTTTGTAGAGTTAAAACTCTAGGAGGAGTTAGAGTCAGAAAATTTTGGTTAAGAAGAAGAAGAAGAAGAAGAAGAAGAAGAAGAAGAAGAAGAAGAAGAAGAAGAAGAAGAAGAAGAAGAAGAAGAAGAAGAAGTTTAAATAGGATTTCAGTAAGTTGGCTTTCTCAAGCCAACTTAACTAGAATGTACATTTCCAGGAGAAAATGTGAAATGGTGCTTGCAGTGGCAAAACTCGACGCTCGGTTGCTAGGGTGTGGTACATGATTGCATACGAGCCAACAAACATGTACAATGTTCTGGTGCTGAGATATGGCTTATTCATGTGTTCAGGTGGTTGCTAGGCGGTTGCTAGGGTATTCTGGGTTGTTGCTAGGGCGTTGCTAGGCGGTTGCTAGGGTGTTCTGGATGGTTGCTAGGTGGTTGCTAGGGTATTCTGGGTGGTTGCTAGGGCGTTGCTAGTCGGTTGCTAGGGTTTTCTGGGTGGTTGCTATGGTGTTGCTAGGTGGTTGCTAAGGTATTTTGGATGGTTGCTAGGCGGTTGCTAGGGTGTTCTGGGTGGTTGCTAGGCGGTTGCTAGGGTATTCTGGGTGGTTGCTAGGGCTATGCTTGGCGGTTGCTAGGGTACTCTGGATGGTTACGAGGCGGTTGCTAGGGTGTTCTGGGGGGTTGCTAGGCGGTTGCTAGGGTATTCTAGGTGGTTGCTAGGGCGTTTCTAGGCGGTTGCTAGGGTATTCTGTGTGATTGCTAGGCAGTTGCTAGGGTATTATGGGTTGTTGCTATAGTGTAACTAGGTGGTTGGTAGGTGTCAGATGGTTACTATTGGAATTCTTTACATTTACTTTGCATGATTTAGCACTTACCTTATCACTATTCGCATGTAGCTATTCACAGCTAGCATGTGTAGCATGTTGGAATTCCTGTTTGCTAGCATGAGTCAAAAGAGCCAACCCCCATCTCAATACGATGTTCTGATGCATAGATATAGGTCTTGCAAAATGGTTGCTAGGGTACTCTGTTTGGTTGTCAGGGAGTGGCTTGGAAGCTGCCAATCATGAAACTCCAAAGGCTGATTGTCAGTGTGAATGATATAAACCAACCCCCATCTCTATAAGATGTTGTGATGCAGAGATGTAGGTCTTGCAAAATGGTTGCTAGGGTACCCTGATTGGTTACTATGGAGTTGATTGGCAGCTGCCAGTGTTGAATCTCTAAAGGCTGCTTGTCAGTATGAATGATATAAACCAACTCCCATGCCTCTGTGACATTCAGAATGGAAGATATCCCTCTTTGGATTTTGGTTGCTAAGGTGCTCGACAATGGTTGCTAGGGCGTGGCCAGTAAGTGTTGAGGTGATTCAGGACTGGCTGTTTGCTGACCCCAGTCAAATGAGCCCACCCTCATGTTTCTATGAAACTTATATCCTGAGAAAGACCTGGCTGCACGTGTCGCCCCGCCTCATATCTACGCTGATTGGCTCCACCATCTTTCATAAGCGTACGTGATAGAAAATGAGTTCGTAGTTGGTCTAGGAAGGAGTATATGATTAAAAAAACTGGAAAAGCTGTCCAGTTTCACAAAGCCTTCATTATAATGTACAGAGGGGGAAAAAACATTAGCATGTAACTCGCAATATCACCGAAATGATTGGTTTGGTAAATTAAGCTGGTATTTAGGCTAACGTATGAACGACCACACGACATTTAAAAAAATTAATTCCACAGCAGGAGGTTCAGGTCTTCAGGTAGAGGAATGAATTATGAAATAATCCAAATATCATACATCATTTAGCCTAATTCATATTATTGAGACTCATTGAGACTTGGGTCTGGGAACCACATGTTCATTTTCTCGTATTTGAGGTGTGGTTTACGAATGCCCAGAGCCGTTTATTGGGTGCTACGAATGTCTATGAAATGCGCTTGTACGGCTCATAGCCAATCATTTCAATTATACCAGATGACGTATGTAGAGCGACAGAAATTAGACGAGGAAGAAAACGATGGGTCAGAGATGTATGTGTACACGATGTATCTAACAGCCGTTTCACACCACATTCGTGAGCGGAGTGTATTTTTTCCAGCGTGCATGTTAATCAATGAGTGCATTCTCACCGGGAGCAGGAGCAGCGCGTGAGCAGCAGTGAAGCGGGGGTTTCGGCGCCGAGATGCGCCGGTTATGCAAAAGCACACTTTGATGGACACAAATAAATATGATTTCACACAAAAAGCTCCCAAAATGATGTCTAGTGAGTTTTAACAAGAACTTGAGTAGGCAAATAAAAGAAAACCAAGACTCAAAAATATTTATAAAAGATTTAGGCTACCCGTTTAAACTTGTTTTTAATTATTCAGTTTGGGTGAAAGTTGTGTATTATATAAAAAAACCTGAAGTAAACTAGCCAGAAAATATTATATATAAACGTTCTTTTAGTTTATGTAACACACAGACAGCTACATAGGCTAGCACAACCCAAATCAAACCCGAGTGTGTGGTTTTTTGTGTGTTTTGTTTTTTATCCGCGGAGTTGCAGTCTTGTAAACATACATCCAAAGTATGACTGAAACTAATAGATTGGAGCCATTTTCTGGGTTGTTTTGTTGTTTAACATTTATATGCGAATGTTGTACACCTCCCCATAACAAACTTTCAAGACTATCAATGTTATAAATGACCAACTTCTAAAAACAAATGTATAGTTGTCTTTGTAAAGAATTGCTTGCTTAAATAAGTAGCTTTTGAGCCGCTGCTGTGACGCTGTACAAACGCTTCCAGTGTGAATACTCTCGCGCAGCTGCAGTGGCGATGTAGTTACGCTGACGCACTGCTCAAGTGCCGCTCACGCTTGCAGTGTGAAACGGCCGTAAGGCTGCATCGAAAGGTAACTTCGCGTCTGCTGCCATGTTGGATCCATAGGTATAAACAAACTGCTTCGGTGCGTCGCATAGACGTCGTCATCGTCTTGCTGCTCCCTCCCCGTTCTGTGATTGGTTCCCTAGATGAGGCGAAAATATGGACCATGGTATCCATACTGCCTTGCAGCGTGAATAAAATCTACACTACATTGAGTATAATATCAAACTTTTTGCTACACTTTATTTCAGAAAAACAATCTGTTCCTAGTTGTTTTAAAGAGACAAAATCGAGAACTTTTTATTTTTGTATTCATGGTTACAATAATAATAATAAAAATCCAATACCTTTCATACACAAGTATAATTTATCAAAGAGTGACAATAGTTCTATAAGATGTTTTGGGGCCTTCATATTCACATAGGGCCCAACAGTAAGTTCCAGGGAGCCCTCATAGTCATAGACTTGTTTAAGAGGCCTTGTGTAGGCTATGGGACACATATATTACAGCTTTAATAAACATTTGTTTTCATTATTAATGGGTTTTCTGAACCAAACTGGATTGCGCGGCCTTAAACCCCAGGCCTCTTTCTCTCTTTTTCTCTCTTTCTCTGAATTCCAAAGTGATGTAATATGTATAAGTCCCTGAACCTCTGGCTCTCTTTTATGGCCTATGGCTTTTCACTTTTGTACTTTGTAAGTAAATGTTTAATAAAAATAAATAAAAAAAGACAAGCATTTGTGGTTAAAAACTATATAAATATTTATTGATAATTTCAAAAACTATAAAGTCTGATTTAAATGAAATATTATTTGTGAGCTCAAGTGTTTTAACCGATAAATAAATGCATATGACTTGTCTGCTGGGCATTTCACTTTTAAATGCATGATATGATCTGTTTGGAATGCAACAACCTGTCACACGTTTAAAAATAACCCACCTATATCTTCACTACAAACAAAAGGGAAAGGTAATACATGTATTTAATGTTTAAAATACTATTTTAATGCTCTATTTCTAATGCACAGAGCTGCTCATGTGCACCATTAAAACGGCTTAACTGAAGAAGATGGGGAAGCTGTTGGCTGTTGTGACAGTAATTTCACCTATATTACACAAATTCATATGTGTATGAGTTGAATCCAGTTTTTCATTAGTCAGCTACTTATTGATGCTTTTTTCTGTTCTATCTTGAAAACGTGACACTTCTATAATGTGATGTTCCCATAACAGAGTAAATCACTGTTTCTCTGTAATTTTCAAAGGCTCATAAAATATAATACTGTTGCTTGGCTTGATACACAGTCTAATGGTGTAATGAAATATAATTTTTTACTGTACCAAATGTATGGGCCTCATACTTCCTTATTGAGCCAATGCAGATTAATGAGCAAAGTTATTTCAGTGCAAGACTGCCTGAAATAACCTTAATAACTAATGATCTTTGCAACGGAAGTGAATCAATCAAAACTAGCTTTATATGTGTCACGGTTCATGGATTCAGTGACTCGCCCTTGCTATGTGTGTGCGTGTAGTACGAATGGGCGCGGCTCGTCAGCATTGCTCGTTATTCCCGCTGATGAGCTGATTTAGCGCCAGCTGTGTTGAATGAGAATGTCCTATATATTGTTTGTCATATCGTCTTGTCTTTGTCAGATGGTTGTTGAGGTTCTCGGAGTTCTCACCAGTATTTCTCATCGATCTAGTGTTTGTTCCTGTGCTTTGGACTATTTTCTGTTTGGAGTTCTACTACGATTTATGCCTGTCCCTGATCGGCGGTGGATTCGGTCCTGCTCTGGATTACGTGGCCTGACTACCGTCTGTACCTGATCCTTGGATTCGTTCCAGCTCTGTGTGGATCTTCTGTGCCTGTTCTGTCTGCCCACGGAGGCCTGCGCTATCGAGTCTGGCTTCACCATTTTGCCTGCCTATTCACCTGTTCTTCTGCTCTCTCTGTGCTTTAAATAAATCTGTTCACTTGCAATTGAATCTACGTCTGTTCGTTACTGCCGCGACAGAACCATCTGACCATTCATGGATTCAGCAAGTGCGGAGAACGTCGGGCAGATGGTGGTCAACAACAACGCCCGCATGGATCGTCAAGATGAACAAATCGGAGCCTCGGGTCGGGCGATCCAGGCTCTGGTAGCGCAGGTGTCGGAGCTCACCTCTCAAGTACAGCGTCTGAGGGGTCCCGCTGTGCCAGCACCGCCCCCGTCTGTTCCCCTGGTACCTCCCAACTTCAATCGACCTGAGCCGCGCATTCCCACCCCAGAAAGGTATTCGGGTGAACCTAATTTGTGCAGAGCTTTCTTAACTAAATGCTCAATTTTTTTTTTCTCTCCAGCCTGTGACATTTTGTTCGGAGGAGAGTAAGGTGGCTCTTGTCATGACGTTGCTATCTGGACGCGCGGCTCAGTGGGGAACAGCGGTGTGGCAGAACCAACACGAGTGCTGCTCCTCGTTCCAAGCACTCGAGCAGGAGATGAAGCGCGTGTTCGACCGCGCGGTGGCGCGTGGCGGCTCGTCAATTGGCCGATCTTCGTCAGAACAACAGCTCCGTGTCCGACTATTCCATCCAGTTTCGAACATTGGCCGCCGAGTGCAAATGGAACGAGGAGGCACAGCGGGACCTATTCCTGCATGGGCTGGCTGACCGTATTCAACGCGAGATCTGTACTGTGGAACTATCTGAGACTCTTGATGGACTGATTGAACTGGCACTACGTGTTGATGCTCGTTTACAACAAGGAATGAAGCGTCAGTTCCAGATTCCTATGGTCGATGGAGGAGACTTTTCCGGTCTCAGAGGTACGAGCACGGTCAGCCCCTCGAACGATCCTGAGCCCATGCAGGTAGGTCGAGCCCGACTCTCCCGGGAGGAGAGAGAACACCGTCGCTCGAGAGGTCTGTGTCTCTACTGCGGGGAGGCCGGCCACTTTGTTTCCACCTGTCCTTTAAAAGGCCAAGCCCGGCGGTAGGATGGAGGCTACTGTCGGGCGGATTATCCTGGAACAGACCCTCGAGCGCCACCCTTCTCCCGGTGAGACTCCAGTGGGCAGACGGATCCTTCAACGGCGAGGCACTGGTGGATTCTGGAGCGGAGGGGAACCTGATTGACTCTTCACTGGCCCGAAGACTTCACCTCCCCATCACGGCTCTCAATCATCCCATCCACATCCACGCACTCAACGGACAGGAGCTCCCGGGAGTCACTCACACCACTGGGGTTATCACACTCGTCACTTCGGGTAACCACACCGAGAGGGTCTCACTCTATCTCACCCAGTCACCTCATGCCCCGATTGTCCTGGGTCATCCGTGGTTGGTGAAACACGGGCCCCGGATAGAGTGGGGACAGAACTCAGTGTCCAGTTGGAGTGAACAATGTTATGCCTCATGTCTTTCGTCTGCTGTTCCGTCTGTTTCTCGTTCTATGTTGCAGGAGGAGCCGGTGAATCTGTCTAACGTGCCACCAGAGTATCTCGACCTAAAAGGAAGTGTTCAGTAAGTCCCGGGCCGCTTCTCTTCCTCCGCATCGTCCCTATGACTGTGCTATAGATTTATTACCAGGTATGTCTCCGCCTAAGGGCAAGTTATATTCACTTTCTGTTCCAGAAAGGGAGGCTATGGAGAAATATATTTCTGATTCTCTGGCAGCGGGGTTCATCCGTCCCTCCTCTTCTCCAGCGGGGTCGGGATTCTTTTTCGTGGGGAAGAAGGATGGGTCGTTGCGACCTTGTATTGATTACCGGGGTTGAACAACATTACGGTAAAGAATACTTATCCTTTGCCGTTGATGTCTTCAGCTTTCGAGAGGTTGCAAGGAGCATCCATTTTCACGAAATTGGATTTACGTAATGCTTATCATTTGGTTCGCATCAGGAAGGGGGATGAATGGAAGACTGCGTTTAACACCCCCAGGGGGCACTTTGAATATTTGGTTATGCCGTTTGGGCTTTCCAACTCCCCAGCGGTCTTCCAGGCACTCGTGAATGACGTGTTGAGAGACATGGTAGACCAGTTCATATATGTTTACCTGGATGACATATTGATTTTTTCTTCGTCTCTCCAGGAACACGGTCAACACGTCAGGCGTGTGCTTCAGAGGCTGCTAGAGAATGGGCTTTTTGTCAAGGCGGAGAAATGCGCGTTTCATGCACAGTCTGTTCCTTTTTTAGGGTACATCATTTCGTCTGAGGGAGTGCGGATGGACCCTGAGAAGGTTAAGGCTGTGGTGGAGTGGCCAAGCCCAGATTCCCGTAAGGCCCTACAGAGGTTTCTGGGGTTCGCCAACTTCTACCGGCGTTTCATTCGCAACTTCAGCCAACTAGCCGCGCCTCTGACTGCCTTGACCTCCCCCAGAACGGCGTTCAGGTGGTCAAACACAGCTGAGGCTGTGTTTGCCAAACTGAAAGGCCGCTTCGTTTCAGCCCCTATCCTTATAGCCCCTGATTCATCACGCCAGTTTGTGGTGGAGGTCGACGCGTCAGAGGTGGGGGTAGGAGCAGTGCTGTCGCAACGTTCTCCCACAGACGACAAGATGCATCCCTGCGCGTTTTTTTCCCATCGTTTATCGCCCACCGAATGTAACTACGACATTGGTAACAGAGAGTTGTTGGCTGTCAAGTTAGCGTTGGAGGAATGGCGTCATTGGTTAGAAGGGTCGGGGGTACCTTTTATTGTCTGGACCGATCACAAGAACTTAGAGTACATTAGAACTGCCAAAAGATTGAACTCCAGGCAGGCTCGGTGGGCACTTTTTTTCGGACGTTTTGATTTTGTTCTCTCGTACCGCCCGGGTTCCAAAAACATCAAACCCGACTCCTTATCTCGTATTTTTGACCGCTCCGAACGCCCGTCTACTCCCGAGTGCATTTTTCCCGAGACCCTAATTGTCTCCACACTCACATGGGAGGTCGAATCGAAGGTCAAGTCGGCCTTAGAAGGGGTAACGCCTCCGCCCGGGTGTCCACCGAACCGTTTATTTGTGCCGGAGGGATTACGGTCTGACGTCATTCAGTGGGGGCATTGTTCCAACGTGGCTTGTCATCCAGGAGTCAATCGGACTAGTTTCTTAGTCAAGCAACGATTCTGGTGGCCTCGCATGGCTCGTGACGTCCGCAGTTTTGTTTTGGCTTGCTCGGTTTGTGCCATTGGTAAGACGTCCAATCGACCCCCAGATGGGTTACTCCAACCGCTGCCTGTCCCTTCGAGACCCTGGTCACACATAGCGCTAGATTTTATCACCGGCCTCCCACCCTCCCAGGGTAACACGGTCGTTTTGACTGTGGTGGACCGGTTCTCGAAGGCGGCTCATTTCATTCCCTTGCCCAAATTACCCTCAGCCAAGGAAACAGCGTTGGCCGTCGTAGATCACGTCTTTCGGTTACATGGCCTCCCGACAGACGTGGTTTCCGACAGAGGTCCCCAGTTCGTGTCCAAATTTTGGAGAGAGTTTTGTAAATTACTGGGAGCGACTGTTAGTCTGTCCTCAGGGTTTCACCCCCAGAGCAATGGTCAAACCGAGAGAGCCAACCAAGATCTGGAAAGGACGTTACGATGTTTAGTCTCTAAGAATCCTTCGTCCTGGAGTCAACAACTTTCTGTGGTGGAGTACGCACACAACACGTTGCCAGTGTCATCCACGGGTCTTTCTCCGTTTGAATGTAGTGTAGGATACCAGCCACCAATTTTTCCCAGTCTGGAATCCGAGGTCGCTGTCCCCTCCGCTTACGCCTTTATCCAGAGGTGTCAACGCACATGGACCAGAGCCCGTGAGACTCTGCTCCAGGTGCGTGCACGCACCAAGGCTAAGGCCGATCGCCACCGGTCTAAACCTCCCGTATACGTCGTGGGTCAAAAAGTGTGGCTTTCTACCAAGAACATTCCGCTCCGCTCCGTCTCTAACAAACTTGCTCCTAAATTTATTGGCCCGTTTACTGTCGCCAAATTGATTAATCCGGTGACAGTCCGCCTCAACCTGCCTCCAGTGTACAGGAGGATTCACCCCGCCTTCCATGTATCTAAAATTAAACCCTTGTTTCGTTCCACCATTAATCCGCCTGCCCCGGTTCCTCCCCCGCCGCGACTCTTAGATGGGGAACCAACTTATTCGGTTAATCGTATACTGGATTCTAGACGGAGGGGACGCGGATTTCAGTATTTGGTGGACTGGGAAGGTTACGGTCCGGAGGAGAGAAGTTGGGTTCCGGCTAGGGACATCTTGGATCACTCCCTTATCGATGATTACAATCGGCAGGTAAGGGGGTCCGAGAACGCCAGGCGGCGTTCTTAAGGGAGGGGGTACTGTCACGGTTCATGGATTCAGTGACTCGCCCTTGCTATGTGTGTGCGTGTAGTACGAATGAGCGCGGCTCGTCAGCATTGCTCGTTATTCCCGCTGATGAGCTGATTTAGCGCCAGCTGTGTTGAATGAGAATGTCCTATATATTGTTTGTCATATCGTCTTGTCTTTGTCAGATGGTTGTTGAGGTTCTCGGAGTTCTCACCAGTATTTCTCCTCGATCTAGTGTTTGTTCCTGTGCTTTGGACTATTTTCTGTTTGGAGTTCTACTACGATTTATGCCTGTCCCTGATCGGCGGTGGATTCGGTCCTGCTCTGGATTACGTGGCCTGACTACCGTCTGTACCTGATCCTTGGATTCGTTCCAGCTCTGTGTGGATCTTCTGTGCCTGTTCTGTCTGCCCACGGAGGCCTGCGCTATCGAGTCTGGCTTCACCATTTTGCCTGCCTATTCACCTGTTCTTCTGCTCTCTCTGTGCTTTAAATAAATCTGTTCACTTGCAATTGAATCTACGTCTGTTCGTTACTGCCGCGACAATATGGACAATAACTTTATTCTAGATCTGCTGTAAAGCCTAAACAATCTCTGTTACTGTAATCATAAAGCTGCTGTGAAACTCTATATTTATATAGCGCTTTGAAAGATGACTTGACATTGAAGATGAAGTTGACTCGACATTCACAGAGAGAGAAAAAAATACTATAGAATGTGCAATAAATTACGATAAAATAAATAATTTGCAAATTATTATGAAGTGCCTTGCCTGAACAATGTGTATTGTGTAAATGTTAATGTAAGAGTGCATTAACCTGAAACAACTTAAGGAATAATAATGATACACACCCCAGTTTCTCCAGTTTGCACTGAGGATCTGCCAGTAGAGCTGAAAGCTGCTTCACTCCTGAACCTCCAAGAATATTCCCACTCAGATCCAACTCTCTCAGATGAGACGGGTTTAATCTCAGAGCTGAACTCAGAACAGCACAACCTCTCTCACTGATATGACAAGATCTCATCCTGTGAGTGGAGAAGCACATGTTAAATATTTCACATATAATCCGATTAAAGTTGTTCCACCTTTTTGTGTATTTCCAGTTTTATAAATAGGAAAAAATACTTTGAGGTTTTAAGAAAAAAAATCACTTGTCAATGATAAATGGTACATTCAGTCTTTACTAAAACATATATTAAATAAAGCCAGTGATACACACCCCAGTTTCTCCAGTTTGCACTGAGGATCTGCCAGTAGAGCTGAAAGCTGCTTCACTCCTGAACCTCCAAGAATATTCCCACTCAGATCCAACTCTCTCAGATGAGACGGGTTTAATCTCAGAGCTGAACTCAGAACAGCACAACCTCTCTCACTGATATGACAAGATCTCATCCTGTGAGTGGAGAAGCACATGTTAAATATTTCACATATAATCCGATTAAAGTTGTTCCACCTTTTTGTGTATTTCCAGTTTTATAAATAGGAAAAAATACTTTGAGGTTTTAAGAAAAAAAATCACTTGTCAATGATAAATGGTACATTCAGTCTTTACTAAAACATATATTAAATAAAGCCAGTGATACACACCCCAGTTTCTCCAGTTTGCACTGAGGATCTGCCAGTAGAGCTGAAAGCTGCTTCACTCCTGAACCTCCAAGAATATTCCCACTCAGATCCAACTCTCTCAGATGAGACGGGTTTAATCTCAGAGCTGAACTCAGAACAGCACAACCTCTCTCACTGATATGACAAGATCTCAACCTGTGAGTGGAGAAGCACATGTTAAATATTTCACATATAATCCGATTAAAGTTGTTCCACCTTTTTGTGTATTTCCAGTTTTATAAATAGGAAAAAATACTTTGAGGTTTTAAGAAAAAAAAATCACTTGTCAATGATAAATGGTACATTCAGTCTTTACTAAAACATATATTAAATAAAGCCAGTGATACACACCCCAGTTTCTCCAGTTTACACTGAGGATGTTCCAGTAGATCTGAAAGCTGCTTTATTCCTGAACCTCCAAGAACATACCTACTCAAGTCCAGCTCTCTCAGATGAGACAGGTTTGATCTCAGAGCTGAATAACCTCTGTCACCTAGTCCACACTGAGATGCCCTACATTAAATTATTGGCAAGAAAAAAACTAGTAAATGTTACATTATTAAATTGTTTATAATATTGAACATTACAAACTGATAGGCTTTACAGAATATTTAGTGTCACTGAAGGAGTATCACTGTCACACTGATGCACTTGATTAAAATATTATTCCTGGACTATAAAATCAATCAGTTTTTAAAATTTGTAAAGGAAAGTTATTACATGCACTACACAGCTCATAATTAATTACTGACTCCAGTTCTCCTGATGGTTCTGGTCGAAGTACCAGAGGAAGTCCATTTGACCGATGAGATTTGAAAGCATCCAGCTTCTCTTCTGGGATAAGCAGCACAAACATCAGAGCTGAGAACTCATCAGGAGAGAGTCTGAGTCCAGATTTCAGCTGTGTCTTTATCTCCTGGATTAGATAACGGTCATCCAGCTCTTTCAAACAGTCCAACAGGAGACTGCTTTCCACTGCATTTTCTGAAGAGGAATTCATGATCATTGTTTTGATGTGTTGAATTATTTCTTGACTGGATGAAGAGCTGCTGCTTCTCTGTGTCAGGAGGATCTTTGAAGCTCTTTTTTTAAAGGACTCCAGTCTGAAACCCAGTAAGAAGCAGAAGAAGAGATCCATCTGTTTTTGTAAAGCGTTTTCCACCACTTTCTCAAATAAGTAGTAGTCTGTGAAGCTCTGCTCTCCCCGTTCAAGTTTTAGACTAGAGAGATTTTGTTGGTTTTCTCCATTAATGGCCGAAGTTACATACAAAGCTGCTATAAACTCCTGTGTTTTGTGATTCACAAAGCAGAATTTACGCTTGGTTTTGCTTTCAATCACTTTTATGATTGATGAGTTTGCCAGAACACTTTCATCTCTAATGCCGCATTTCTTCAAATCTATATCACAGAAGAGAGAGTTGGCCTTTACCAGCAGGTCAAAGGCTATTTTCCCCAGAGCGATGATGGTCTTTCTTCTCTCTGGATTCAGTTCAGTCTGAGCTAACAGGAGTTTGCTGTACATCTGAGTGAGAGTCTTTGGGAAATCTGAACCCGTCTCGTCTGTTCTGAACATTTCCTCTGGAATCGCTGCGATGATTCTGCAGTAATCTGGTAAATAACACATGCTGTTGATGCGTGGAGATTTCTGGATGTGTCTGATGACTTTATTGGCCTTACTCTGGTCACTAATGCTCTTTCTGAAATACTCCTTCTTCTGTTCATCATTAAAGCCCTGGATCTCTGTCACACGATTAATGTATTTAGCAGGAATCTGATTGGCTGCTGCCGGTCTGCTGGTGATCCAGATACGAGCGTTTGGAAGCAGATTTCCCATGATGAGGTTTGTCAGGAGATCAGAGACTGAGGCTGGTTTGTTTGGATCTTCAATCTTCTTTGTGGTTTGGAAATCTAGAGGAAGTTTAAACTCATTTAGTCCATCAAAGATCAGCATGATCCTAGACTCAGGATTCAGATGTTCAGTGTTTTCACAGCATCGCTGCAGAAGCTCCATGAAGCTGCACTCCTTCACCGTCTCTCTGATGATGTTCAGCTTCTGGAAAGGGATTGGAAATATATATTCGATGTCATGGTTTGATTTCTCTTCAGCCCAGTCCAGGATGAACTTCTGCACAGTCACAGTTTTTGCCAATGCCAGCTTCACCCTTCATCAAAACTGTCCTGATAGTGAAGAAGTTTCTACGCATGATCTCTCTTTTATCACTGATGTGAGAAACTGGTTCCTCTGTGATGGGGCACTCAATGAAGACATCATTCAGTAGTCTTTCTCCAGGTGTTTTTTCTTTATTCAAATACTGATACTCCTCCTTCAGTCTCTGTTTTAACATCTTTGATGAGGACTCTGATACTACAGACACAAACACAGTCCATCACATGTGAATCTTTTTATCAGTAACACTTGTTTTGCACATACACTTTAGTCTGTATCAAGGAATTTTCAAGAATCTAGGGATTCTAATGCAGACTAATTAAAGATTGAGAGAACAGTAAGACAAATTTGTGTTTTGATAAGGAATATGAATATGACAAGCAATAGCAATGCAGCAATTCATTTAGGGTTCTACAGATGACAAAACTTAAATATCTAATTCTATAACTCACTTGAATATAGGGGCTATCCCACCGAGATTGTTTGTGGAACTTAGTTATAGGAACTATCCAGGATGGTTCCGCGAGAACTAATAGTTCCCCTAGGAATGTTTTTCTGGTTGCATTTGCAGGACTTCCTTACGAACTCTAAAGTGACGTGAGACGCACTAGTTGTTGGGACTTTTATTTTGATGCCACTGAGAAGGCAATGCTCACATTCTCGGTGTTCATTAGTTTACAATCTGTCTAACAGTCCTGTCTAAAGCCGCTTTCCGACCGCTTTTCCTTTTGCAGTTCCTAGAACCTAACGTTCCTATAACCCTTTTTTTCGCGTGTTCCGACGTTATGGATTTTTTAGTTCCTCAGACCGTAGTTCCTATAACTCTTTCAGTACCTAGTCTAGAGCGAGGACTTTTTTAGTTCCCTTTCCCTAGAAAACAATCGTTCGCACTAACGTTAACCAAGCATCAGTGGTGACGCGCGCGCGCACACACACACACACACACCACACACACACACACACACACACACACACACACACACACACACACACACACACACACACACACACACACACACACACACATACACACACACACACACACACACACACACACACACACACACACACACACACACACACACACACACACACACACGTTGGTGCAACAGCATTATGAGGACTCTCCATAGGCGTAATGGTTTTTATACTGGACAAACTATATATTCTATCCCCCTACACTGCCCCTATCCCTAAACCTACCCCTTACAGGAGACATGCTGGATTTTAAATTTTTTAATAAAACATTGTTTTTTATGTTTTTTAAGCCATTTGATTTATGAGGACTTTTGACATGTCCCCATAAACCACCCATAAGTTGTAATACCAGTGTAATACACATGTCATTATACAAATTTGTGTCCTCATAAACCACATAAACCCGCCCACACACACACACACACACACACACACACACACACACACACACACACACACACACACACACACACACACACACACACACACACACACACACACACACACACACACACACACACACACACACACACACACACACACACACACTCTTGTCAGATTCTGTGTGCTATGAAGATTGTCTATGCATCATACGTGTAATAATCCACTTTTTTCGTCACGATCGACAGGGCAAACGCCTCATAAATCATGTTAGTTTTTGTCAATCCGGTATAATATTGACAAAAAGTAACATGATTTATGAGGCGTTTGCTCTGTCGACCGTGAGACCGATTAGGCTACAGCAGTCCGCAATCCTGAACCATTTTCCTGTGTGCGTGCATTTGGACTGGGTGATGTATTGAATATTCACAGTGGTTTAGCAAGTTAAGCAAGATTATGAATATTGCAATAATTTAAATGTACTTTCTATCAAGTTTACTAATGTCATTATTAGAGTAGTTTCACAATCCATCTAGTCTCAAAACTCGCAATGAACCATTTCCTTAAAATAACCTAAATTAAACCTAATATTATCAAACGTTACACATTACCTACTGCCTATACAGTATATCTACTTCCGTACCGCTATTCCCACAATGCATTGCGACGTTGACGAAACGATCCAAAGCTCTATACATAATCATGTTTGGCTTGGTCTCCTTAAAGTTGCGTTGGGTTTTCTCCTCAGCGTAAAGGTTTAGAGGTCCATCTATCTCTGTTTTCCATGTTCGTAGAGTGAGTTTCTATAGAGTAAATATATAGGCTAGGCTATAATCTGTGTTTTTACACAGCTTTTTTTTAAATGGTGGGTGCTGCCGTTTCGCGTTCATTCGGCCAATCAGCGAACACTAACGTCACTGTAGTTCCTATAGCGCTGGTTTAGACGACTCTAAAATAGTAGTAAATGAGTTCCTCCAAAAGGAGTTCCTAGAACTAAAATCATTCCTAGTTCCTGCGGTGTAAAACATCCAGGAACTTCCGCTAATAATTCTAGGAACTATGAAATGGTTCTTCCAGTGCGAAAGTCCCTATTGTTTGGTTATTGGTTACCTGAAGATTGATTCTCTGTGCTGCTCTTTGGACGCTTCATGGACGGTTTGATCTGTTCCAATCCAAAACAAACCCAATTAAAGCTGCTTTCTCAGACACAGAAACATCACTAAACTACAGTCTAAGTGACACAGTCAAATATTTTAATGCTTTAATACATCAACAGACATTAAAGGAATAGTTCACCCAAAAATTTTAATTCTGAATGAATCAGGCAGTTTCACTTTATTTTGATGGTCCCTTTATCATATTACCTTTATTCACATATTGACAATAAGTAATGGCTGGTAGGGTTATTGTGTTAGAATAAGTTGACATGTAGTTGAAAAGTTACTTATAGTCAATAATATGTTCAAAATGGACCATGAAAATAAAGTGTTACCATTTAATGCAAGTCTTCTGATTCTGAATAGACAGAATTACTCTAAGCTCTAATACTCTATTCACATGAGCATTGATCAGCACACATACGTAGAGCACACCAAATATAAGAAAAAGCAAAACCGTGCTTGGTTGACTCATCATGAAACACTCTATACTTTTTAATGATTGAACATTTTAGTTGTGTGGACCTTTAAAGAATGGAAAATATGACAAAAGAACATTAAAATATCATATTCATAAATTAATTTGTGTTTTTGAAGAAGTCTTATAGGTTTGGAGATTATTTTAATTTTTGTGTGAACTATTCCTTTAAACTACATTTACTACATTTATATGTAAGGGATAATGTATAGCAAGGCGGTAGTTATAGATATAAATGCCTCATTCATTCATTCATTCATTCATTCTTTCATTCAGTCATTCATTCATTCATTCATTCATTCATTATAGCAAATACCTCCCAGACAGGCTGACTAGGAGCCCGATGCGAAGCGGAGCCTGAAGGGGTGGTATTCGTTATAACACCCGCCTCGCTATACATTATCCCGCTTATTACATGGCTACCTACCAAATAAATCAATAATTTGACTCAAAATATTGATTTAAAAATGAGTTTATTGATTTAAAAACAATTGTATTGCTTCCGCTAAAGAAAATAGTCCGTTCCGTCTCTGAACTGCGTCCATGGCAACGGTCTGTTTTTCATGGCAACGGTCTGTTATACTAAGCAGCGTCTAAAACACACCGAAATAACACACCACATTCTACATTGGAATTCTACCCAGCCATGTAATAATCACTGATAACAATGAAAACACAAACACAAAATTCTCTATACACTTGTGCTCATATTCATGAACATACAATACCTTGGTTCTGGTATCCTCTTGCTTCAGTACATTTGGTTCCTGATAGTACTGTCTGCAGAAAATAATAGTTTTTCAAGCTCAAAGATTGGTTTTTAGTCCTGTTTTAATATGAATACACTTACATGTTTCTTGAAACTAATAATTAAATAATATTCAGTTGATCAATTTGC
Organism: Chrosomus eos; assembly: GCA_036326025.1. Taxonomy (NCBI): domain Eukaryota; kingdom Metazoa; phylum Chordata; class Actinopteri; order Cypriniformes; family Leuciscidae; genus Chrosomus; species Chrosomus eos. The sequence goes on from JAZAVI010000023.1 coordinate 152,812, forward strand.
ATTGATAGTCAGATATTTTATTTCAGCTGGTAACAGCTCTGTTTCTTCTATGCAAATGTGGTTCTCATTTAAAATAGATTATTGCAAATTTACAAGTAAACAAATGCATAATCTGATTTAAAATGAGAAAATTGTAATTACGAAATTTCATTCCAGTGTCTTTCCAGTGTTTACATCACCAAGTAAATTTCATTGCCATCAGTCAGTTTTCTGAACAGTTAAAACGTCTCGGGTTATGACTATAACCTTTGTTCCCTGAGAAGGGAACGAGACACTGCGTCAAGAATCGACACTTTGGGGACGCTCCCTTAGCATGCGCCTCTGAAGTAAGAATGAAACTAATCCAATCCTGATTGGTGTTGCGTCATGACGTAACATGTGACGGCACATAAAAGTGACGCCGCCACACACACACATTAGCCTAGAGATGAAGCAAGACGCTCTCAGGCCTCGAGAGGCGTGGCAGGACGACGCAGTGTCTCGTTCCCTTCTCAGGGAACAAGGGTTATAGTCATAACCCGAGACGTTCCCTTTTGAGGGAACTCAACACTGCGTCGAGAATCGACACTTTGGAGAACGAATGCCCACTAGACCACGCACCAAAAACAGGCCTGCCCTAGAGTGAAACTGATCTCAGGCACTAGCTAGTACGAGAGCACATGTGCGCAATGCGTACTAGGGAGGTGCAGACTAAAAACCTGATAAAAGTGTGTGGGGTAGCCCAACCGGCTGCCTCACAGATCTCCTGGAGGGGGCACTCCCGAGAGGAGGGCCCTAGAGGACGGCATGCCTCTAGTAGAATGAGCCCTTGTGGCCAAAGGTGAAGGCAAATTGCGCACCTTGTAGGCCTATGGTTTGTATAGCCGGGAGCCCCTAATAGGTGATCCAAAACACACTACAGTAGGTCCAACCTCCTCCAAGAAGAGGACCTCTCAAGGTAAATACTCGGAACTCTGACTGGCAGAGCAAGGAACCTCTCCTTTTTTGCCGACACATGAGGTGGAGGATTAAATACTTGCAGGACCATGGACCTAGCCATGTTAAATTGCACTTAAGGCACATAGCTGGGTCTCAGATGCAGGATGGCCTTAACTCCGCCGGGGGCACACCCCAAGCAAGCTGGAGATAATGCCAGGGCTTGAAGATCTCCCAGTCTCTTTAAAGAAATAGCTAAGAGAAAGGCTATCTTGAACGTGAGGTCCTTGACAAAGTCGACTGGAGGTATTCGAAGGGAGCCAGGGATAGCCCTTCGAGAACCACCGCCAGGTCCCAGGAAGGAACCCTGGACCTGACTGTCGGTCTCATCCTCCAACACCATGGAGAAATAGTATGACCAGTTGGTGCCTCCCCAAAGGCCCAACATTTAGAGGTGCATGGAATGCCACAATGGCAGCCACGTACACCCTACGTGTGGATGGGGAGAGATTCGCAGAGAAACGATCTTGAAGAAACTCCAGAACTGAAGCCATTGGGCAGTTAACTGGGCCTAACTCAAGTTCTCTACACCAAGTAGAAAAACATTCCACTTGAGGCCATATAATCTCCTAGTAGACGGAGCCCTAGAGATAAGTATGGTTTCGACCACCCCAGATAATAGACCAGCATCTAGGTACTGAGCCCCCTCAGAGGCCAGACCCACAATTTCCACAGCTCTGGATGAGGATGGAATATAGTGCCCTCTGCCTGAGACAACAGATCCATCCTCAGAGGAATAAAGCGTACATGAGACATGAAAATAAGCGTCTTTTAGATCCATCGTGACAAACCAGTCCTCGGATCTGATTTGGTTCACGATAATGGGAATAGTAAGCATTTTGAACCTGAATCTCCTCAAAGAACGATTCAAAAGCCCTAGATCTAAAATTGCCCTCAGTCCGCCATCCTTCTTTGGAACTATAAAGTACTGGCTGTAAAACCCGGACTCCCTGTCTGGTAGGGGAACACGTTCTATGGCCCCTTAACCCTCTGAGGTCGGGAAACGCGCCCGCGCGTTTTGCTGGATTTTTTCCTTATCAGTGCAAAAGAGAATCAAATTACTCTGTTGATTTTGATCTTACATTTAAGTGTTGTACATCATTAGATCCTGTTAAGTGTCTTTTTTTGTGGGTACTCACAATAAAAACAAAATGTTGTGCTTTTCGTCAAATAAAGAAAAATAAACATGATGCGCGTTTTGCCTTCTCTCTGTCAGTGAGGTCCATTCTGAAACGTGTCCGAAAAAATAACTAACTCTGTCAATGCTTGTCACAGAGATGCGAGATATTTCTCTTTATGAAGCTGAAATTCTCTTCTTTTAAATGAAGTAATTTATTTTACAAAAAAAATATTTCCAGTTTATGTAATCCGTTTGAAACCCAGGAGAGTTAAATTTTTTTCGCTCTCCCTTCATTATCTGTAATTAGCTGAGGCCGCCACGCCCCCAGAGCTTTTCACATGGTAAATAGGCGATCTATGCATAGCACACGCGCGCACGCCCCCCGATCAATTAGTGATGGGAAGTTCGGATCATTTTACTGACTCGGATCTTTGAGTCTCGTTCAGCAAAGTGAACAAATCTTTTTTCGAGTCATTTCGTTCATTTCGTTCATTTCAGCATAATATAATTAAAATGGCATGTTAAATATACCAACACATCTAGTACTTACGAAAATGTTGATTACATTTGTAAAAAATAATAAAAATAAACAATAGGGTAATGCAGCCAAAGCCAAATTATAGGAAACCTAAATGTTTTATTAATTGATTAGTTGTTGGGTTATTGTATAGGGTATTGCAGTCTGATTCTGTTAGTTCACCTCATCTCCTGATCCGAGACGTTCTTTCCTTTGCAACTTCATAATTATATCAGGTTAGTTCTCCTCTCGTGTCTCGAGACGTTAGTTGTCGACTCGTCAGTGTCTGACTCTGATCTGTCTGCTGGGCCGACCGTGCCGTGTGTGATACAGCAGGACCGGAAAGAGAAATGATTAGTTCATCTTTCGAGTCTCGGGTTCGGCCGGGTCCGAGTCCTTCGTTCTTCCTGTCAGTCCCATAGAGCCGATGCTGTCACTCCCGGAAAGAGAAATGATTAGTTCATCTTTCGAGTCTTCGGGTTTGAGTCCTTCGTTCTTTTGTCACGTGACCGCTGGTATCTGGTATTAGATTCGTATTATTGACTGCGTCTGAATGTATAAGCCTATTGTTTTATATTTAGGAATATACATTTCTAAATATGTGCAATAAACATTATCTGAAAAATAAAAGTTCCATCTTATTATTGTCCCTGTCCGTCTCTTTTCTAAATGTTTAGAACTTGTGCATCTGTGGTGTGTTTTATTATATATTATACATGAATTAACTACTATTATAACTACGTGCTTGTTTGTAAAAAGGTTGTTAGTAGGCTATTCAATACGGTGACAAGTCACGTGACAAAAGAACGAAGGACTCAAACCCGAGACTCGAAAGATGAACTAATCATTTCTCTTTCCGGGACTGACAGCATATAGCCTCTATGGGACTGACAGGAAGAACGAAGGACTCGGACCCGGCCGAACCCGAGACTCGAGACTCGAAAGATGAACTAATCATTTCTCTTTCCGGGACTGACAGCATAGCCTCTATGGGACCGACAGAAAGAACGAAGGACTCGGACCCGGCCAAACCCGAGACTCGAGACTCGAAAGATGAACTAATCATTTCTCTTTCCGGGACTGACAGCATAGCCTCTATGGGACCGACAGGAAGAACGAAGGACTCGGACCCGGCCGAACCCGAGACTCGAGACTCGAAAGATGAACTAATCATTTCTCTTTCCGGGACTGACAGCATAGCCTCTATGGGACTGACAGGAAGAACGAAGGACTCGGAGCCGTCCCAAACCCGAAGACTCGAGAGATGAACTAATCATTTCTGTTTCCAGTACAGATTCAGAACCCATATGTTGCGCAATGCGCATGCGCGGTCAACACAAAATGAACGAATCACTCTCTGAGACAACTCGGTAGTCCCAAATCATATTAAAGATTCGTTCAAAATGAACGAATCGTTCATGAACGACACATCACTACGATCAATCCCATAACAACACGAAGTTTCTTCATCAGAGATTCACTGATCGTTCATCGCGTTTTGAGGATGGCAGCACGCTACTCCTTCAGAGGATTATGGACAGCGGGAAGAATTCACCTTTTCCTCAGAGGAATTTGAAACTCGGACGACGAACGGCTGCATTTTGAAGAACGAATTGACCCCGCCGAGGATACAAGTTCGGAGTAAGTTGTTTAGTGTTATAATTCCTTTTCTGATCATAGAGCTCAAATGCATTTTCAGACTATATTTTGCCTAGTTTTGACACAGGAAATATTACCTCACAATATCCCTAAATTCGCGTAGGCCGTGTAAACTCTTTAAATAACTGCTTAGGTTATAATGATTTAGTTAAATATATCGATCCGCAAGTTCTGTTTGAGTACTTCTGTGGTCTAGTGGCAGATCGTTTGCCAAGTGTGTCAGAAGTTACAGGTTCGAATCTGCCCTTGGTGTAGTTTTTTTTCTCTCATCAAAACCGAATATGTTCATCAGTGGTTACAGTCTATATCAAGCACACACGTATATAGGACACACGTTTGTGTGCATGTTATTTTGTGATTTCACCGGAATGAATAGTGTCCGCAACGGTGATAGATTGAAGAGCGCATCCGAGTGAAGACCGCCACAAGAGAACACTGTATCCATGACACTGATAGCAGGACACGAGCGCTCAGCTTGAGTTCAAAAACAACATTTTAGCGCTAGATCTCTTATTTAAGAGCGACTAAATGAATGCTCTGCTAGTTAACTGGAGATGTTTTATTTGTATTAGGTACAGCCGTTCATTGAGTGTATCAGTAAATGTGTGCGGTCTATATGGGCCATAAACAGACACTCGCGGTGACGCGGTCTACCCATCAATAGATGTTTCTCCGTCCATCAACAGATACATTGTGCATCTATAATCATAATTGTCCATCAGTTTACTTTGGATAATGTGCTAACAGTTTTTTGCTTTTGTTTTTTAGGAATGTGGCTACAGTGCTCAGTGCGATCGAGAATCATACTGAGTAAGTGCAGATGTAATATTTTACAGATGTAATGTAGCCTAATTGTGTTTACATCATCACCATCAGCCTTCAGAAATCATTCTGATATAATTTTTTTAAAATCAATGTTGGAAACAGTTGTGCTGCTTAATTTTTTTAACCTGTGATAGTTTTTTTAGGATTCTTTGAATGCACCTTTTTTTATAAAAAATAAAACCAGTTTGGTCTTTTTATGTTTTTTATTTATTTTTTGAAAGAATGTGTTAAGTGATATGAATGACTTTAAGTCTTTATGTTCTTAAATGCTGTTCTTTTTAACTTTTTATTCATCAGTGAATCATTCTTAGTTCAGGCTGCCTCACAGAACATTGGGCCATTAGCCATTGGGGGAGTGTCTTTAGTCTTCCCAGCTGTAAATCACATTAATATTCATGGCCATTCACACATACCCCGCATACTGCACTGCTGACCCAAAAACTGATGTAAGAAATTTAAATCGTTATATTGGTGTTTGTGGAAGAGTGGTCAGAATGATTTTCACTTCATTTTGAAGTAAAAATTCTAGCCTACAAGAATAGTAACTCAAAAGTATTGTGGACAACTATTCAATATGTGTTAAATGGCCTTGTTGCGGTGACATTTTTTTCCCAAAACGTACTAACCACGCATATTATTTTTTTTTTCTATAAAATGCAAACATGTACATCCATTTTGCTCACATATTATTGTAGCAGAACAGTTTGTGCTGAATATAGCAAATTTATATGTTGGCAAATGGTATATTTTAAGTAGCTGAAATAAGCACAAATGTCAGGGCATGTCAAAACATCTCAAGAACCACGAAAACACCTCAGACCCCAGAGGTTAATTCCAGTAGAGTCTGTACCTCTTGTTCCATAACCCGAGCCTGTTCTGGAACCACTGCAGTCGGTACCACCCCAGCAAACTAGGGAGGTCGGTGACCGAACTGCAATCTGTACCCATATTTTAGAATATTTTATAATATACAGGACCCATATAGATATATTCGGAAGGCTTTGCCATTCTTCTACAAAATCTACTAAGGGAACCAGCCCCTCGAGACTGGCCTCGGGTGTTTTTCAAGCACTATTCTTGACTTCCTGAAGCGGAGGACCGGCAGGAAAAAGTCGATACAGATTTTGTGACCATAGTCGGTGCCCTGTTGCAAGCTTTTGGGGCGAACGCCAAGGTGTGCACAGGAGGGGCTCTAGAGGCAACGCTCTCTTTTTGCTCTTGCCGATGGGAGGAGCTGGTTGATGGCTGAGGCTGCTCACTTGGACCAGCCCTCCTAGATCTTGATTTAGAGCGGCGAGGGAAATACCGTTGGAATGCCGCCGACTTTTTTTTTTTCGCTTCCTGAAACCTGTCGACGACTGTAGTGACAGCGTTGGAAAACAGGCCAGAAGGAGATAGCGGAGCGGCCAACAGGAATATTTGCCTAATTTAGTGCAGGCACGCACCAGCCTGACCAGCCATCATATATGCCCGGCCAACCAGTGCAGAGGTGTCCCTGCACGGTTTGTTGGGCAGCGCCGGGGCTTAAAGAGAAGATGCCGCAACAGGAGAACGATAGCTCGCTAAAGCTTCTTCCATCTGCGGCATCTTGCCATAACCCGCCTCTCTCGCACCCATCACATTCGAATAAACATATAATGAATGTGGTGAGATACATAAAGAGTGGGTTTTTTTTCCCCAGGATCTATATATATATATATATATATATATATATATATAATATATATATATATATATATATATATATATATATATATATATATATATATATATTTTTTTTTTTTTTTTTTTTTTATAAAGATCTGGGAAAAACAGTAAGCCCCGGCTCTGAGGTTGTGAACGGTGCTGCAGGAATCTCTCGTCTAGTTCATTTTGACGGGGATCATCCTGCTTATTTTGTGGCCAGCTGATATATTTTATATATATATATTTATTTATTTATTTAGTCTGGCCACAGCACGCATCACAACCTCCACGAGCTCTACATAAGCAGAAACTTAAAGGAGTAGTTCACTTTAAAAAAAACTTTTGCTGATAATTTACTCACCCCCATGTCATCCAAGATGTCCACGTCTTTCTTTCTTCAGTCGAAAAGAAATTAAGGTTTTTGTTGAAAACATTCCAGGATTTTCTCCATATAATGGACTTCATTGGGAGCCAAACGGTTCAAGGTCCAAAAGTTTCAGTGCAGCTTCAAATGGCTTTAAACGATACCAGACGATGAATAAGGGTCTTATCTAGGACCCTTCGAGTCATGACTCGAAAAAAGATTTGTTCATTTTAATGAACGAGTTCGAACAGGACAGTCACGAACGCTCATCACAGAACAGAGCAAGGCGAGCATTTGTGCTTAAAAAACGTAAACTTTGTTATTTATTTTTTAAATGAGCGATGGTTTCGCTAGATAAGACCCCTATTCATCGTCTGGTGTCGTTTAAAAGCCCTTTGAAGTTGCACTGAAACTGTCTTTTGGACCTTGAAGGGTTTGGCTCCCAATGAAGTCCATTATATGGAGAAAATCCTGGAATGTTTTCATCCAAAACCTTAATTTCTCTTCGACTGAAGACTCACTTTTTTTAAAAGTGAACTACTCCTTTAAGCCGACGAGTGTGACTCATGTTGCTCGTTCCCGATGCTGAGCACATCTACTTCCTTATAAACAGATAGCTCGAGCACTGGGCACTCGTCACGGACAGAAGAAGCCGCATCGCGGGATTCAGCGTCGTGAACGAGTGTTATAGAATCTGCGATGATGAACGAAAAGGTGCCTCAGCAGTCTCGTTCTCATCCGCGAGATCCTTCTGCGATCTCCACGATCTAAGCCGTCGCGCCGCCTCAACGGATGCGGGACCCGAATCGCAGGGATCGCAAGCCTGGCCATCATCAGGAAATAATGTAGCCAAGCGGGAGCGCAGCACTCTAATAGGAAGTGCTTCACAGTATCACAGGCAGCCCTCTCGAGAGCTGACAGTGCGTGCTGCGCCCCTAAACAATACACACACACAGCTGATGCGTGTCCCCACCCGTGGCATATAATCTTGGGCAGGGGTGCACACACTTAGTGTATTGTTCACTCGCCATAATATAGAGCTTAGCACAGACAAACAACCACTGACGTGCGGTCTGGGTAGGCAAACTAGGCACTGCCTACCCTGCCAAAATTCAAAAATAAAAATGTTTATTAATAATAAACTTGTATTTGTATTTTTACTGTTTATTTTTGTGATTTATATATGCAATATGTGTGTTGTTTAGACGTTATGATGACAAATGTAGCAGTTACGCATACTCAAATAAAAACAATCGGCTGAATAAGCAGTGCTTATGCGGTCCATTCATTGCAGACGACAAGCGGAAAAAAAATTTTGCGCATGCGCACTTCGATCCTGTATTCTTCAACATGTACGGCAAAAAGCACAATCCTGCTGTGCCTTTTGACGTAAATATGGTATGCCCGTAATCATCTCCGTTACGTATCATACATGGACAAATTAAAATCGAGACATTCCTGTACATTTGCGCAGCTGACCTCATTACACCACAGCTAGCGTACGTCTAATCAACCGCCAAAATCAAAATGACAGCACCGGCCGTGATAACAGAATTAAGAAAATTTTACAAGCTCGATTTTATTTCCAAATATGAATTAATTGCAAGAGGGAGGTCTACGCCAGCCTTAGAAGGTTTAGTACAGCAAAAGGGCCCAAAAATTGTCCGATCATTTCAAAGTGATTGGTATGCAAGAACAGATTGGCTATGTGGCTGTGCTAACAATCAGCGGCTGTACTGCTATCCCTGTCTGGTTTTTTCAACCAGTCAGACTGTTTGGACTTCAGCGGGATATTGTGATTTAAACAACCTGCCCGCAGCTTTAACCAAGCATGAAAAGTCGTCAGCTCACATACAGTGTCAAATTACACTTAAAACCTTTGGAAAATCTCGGATCGACCTTGCACTTGACGAGCAAAGGAAGCTGAATATAACCTACCACAATGAAAAGGTAAAGGAAAACCGAGAAGTTTTGAAGGATCTGATAAATGCGATCTGCTTCCTTGCAAAACAAGAGCTTGCGTTTCGTGGCAATGATGAAAGCGCTAGCTCTAGCAATAGGGGCAATTACATCGAGTTGCTGGATGTGCTAGCTGAGAAAGACGAGAGGTTGGCTAGACATCTACGTACATCTACTGTATTTTCTGGAACATCTAACAGAATACAAAATGATCTGATCGACTCAGTGGCAGACATGCTCCTCTCTGACATTAGGAGTGACCTAAATGCGGCCCCCTTTGTTGCTGTGGGAGGGAGGGAAGGAGGGAGAGAGAGGGAGGGAGGGAGGGAGAGAGAGGGAGGGAGGGAGGGGGGGGGGGGGGAGGGAGGGAGGGAGGGGAGGGGGAGGGGGAGGGAGGGAGGGAGGAGAGAGAGGGAGGGATGGAGGGAGGCGCGGGCGCGATCTAAGTGTGTGTGTGTGTGTGTGTGTGTGTGTGTGTGTGTGTGTGTGTGTGTGTGTGTGTGTGTGTGTGTGTGTTCGTGTTCGCGCATGTGTGTGTATGCGTGTGAGAGAGAGAGAGAGAGAGAGAGAGAGAGAGAGAGAGAGAACACTATAGATCCTGATCTGTACATTTCTTGATGCCGCGCTTGTGCGTAACGTTCACTGTTTACGCGCTTCTGTGTGTGTGTGTGTGTGTGTGTGTGTGTGTGTGTGTGTGTGTGCGTCACACATCATGATTTGTACATTCCTTGATATGCCATTGTGCGTAACGTTACGCGCTTGTGTGTGTGCGTGTGTGTGAGAGAGAGAGAGAGAGAGAGAGAGAGAGAGAGAGAGAGAGAGAGAGAGAGAGAGAGAGAGAGAGAGAGAGACAGAGAGAGAGAGAGCACGACATACATCTGGATATACATTCCTTGATATGCCGTGCTTGTGCGTAACGTTTACGTATTATTAGCCTAAACAAATCAGGTAATATGGCTTTCATAACTCAGTGCCTAGCCTCTTTAAGACATCACCGCACGTCACTGCAAACAACACCAAATAAGACAGACAGTTTCACAGAGAGCGCTGAAGAGCGAAAGCTAATGTGTGTGTGTGCCGCCGTCACTTTTATGTGCCGTCACATGTTACGTCATGACGCAACACCAATCAGGATTGGATTAGTTTCATTCTTACTTCAGAGGCGCACGCTAAGGGAGCGTCCCCAAAGTGTCGATTCTCGACGCAGTGTTGAGTTCCCTCGAAAGGGAACCAGAGTTTACTCAAACTAAACTCAAATGACCTGAGTAGCATCTGAAACGAGCTTCATGCGACAGCCCTCATGCATAAAATAAGAAGTCACCATAATATTTTGTCAGGATTCTTTTTGTATTATTTTAAGCAATATCACTCATAAAAACTATCCAGTAACTCTAATTGGATTGTATCATGTTGTTCATTCACACTGCAAGAGCATTCCCATATGTGAAAAAAGACCTGTCAGAGAATTTTCACTTCTTGTAGCAGACCAGAAATGTAAGCAATGGCAAATTATGTATCTCGTATCAGTGTAATTTTACTGAAATCTAAATATTCCTCTATATTTTCTTATAGAAAGTAATTGTTTCGGGTATAGATATTAGTTACTATTTCATTTACATTTTTATTATTGTCTATATTATTCTGCTATTGATATTAAATTGTATTTGCTATTATTATTATTGTTTTTATTATATTATATCACTTGCGATTATTAATCTATTATAGTTATGCTCTTAAATTATTGTTATTTATTTATTTATTTTACTTTATTTATATAACACCACTAAAAACAACAATTGTTGACCAAGGTGCTGTACACTATGTCGGACATCGTCTGCATTTAATACCATGTACAACAAATTACAGGACAGAACACAGAACAGACCAGACACCGGACAAATCAGTTACAGTTATAAGCCAAAGAGAAATGATAGGTTTTGAGTTTTGCTTTAAACTCATGCAGTGTAGTGGCAGTTCTAAAAAAAACAGGGAGGCTGTTACAAAGTTTTGGTGCAGCAACGGCAAAAGCTCGATTTCCTATTGTTTTCAATCTAGCCCGAGGAACATTTAACAGTCTCTGGTTGGATGACCTAAGAGACCTTCCAGGATTGTGAATGGATAATAATTCAGAGATGTAAACAGGAGCCAGACCATTCATACATTTAAAAACCAGCATTAAGATTTTAAAATCAATTCTGTAATGGATTGGCAGCCAATGCAGAGATTTCAGAACTGGGGTAATGTGCTCTCGTTTACGTACACCGGTAAGGAGCCTAGCAGCTGCATTCTGCACCATTTGCAGACGGTTGAAAGTTGCTTGGTTAATGCCCAAGTACAGAGAATTACAGTAGTCGAGTCTTGTCGAAATAAAAGCATGAATCACCCTTTCAAAGTCCTTAAAAGAAAGAAATGGTTTTACTTTAGCTAGGACTCTGAGGTGAAAAAAACTGGATTTGACTACCATATTAATCTGTTTATTGAATTTGAGAGCACTATAAAAAAATCACGCCCAAATTCTTCACTGCTGGTTTCAGATATGGAGACAAAAGGCCAAAATTTAAGCAGAGGGAGCTAGTAGCTTCTGATGGTTCAAAAACTATAACCTCAGTTTTACCTTCATCTAGGTGAAGAAAATTTAGGGACATCCAGGCTTTTACCTCCGCTATACAAGCCATCAGAGTATCTATACCCATGTTATTTGATCCCAAGGGCAAATATTTTTGGGTATCGTCAGCATAACTATGAAAGGAGATGCCATGTTTCCTAAAAATCGACCCCAAGGGGAGCATATACAGGCAGAATAAAATCGGAGCAAGAATAGAACCTTGAGGGACCCCACATGTAAGAGGCTTTGCTTTTGAAGTAAGCTCACCAATATTAACAGAAAATCGTCTATTACTCAAATAGGATTGAAACCATTTAAGGGCACTTCCCCGAATGCCCACCCAGTGTTCCAAACGAGAGATGAGGACAGAGTGGTCAATAGTGTCAAACGCCATACTCAGATCTAACAGCACTAACACAGCGGACTTACCAGAATCAAGGGTCAGTAAAATATCGTTTAAAACTTTAACCAATGCTGTTTCTGTAGAATGGTTTTTCTTAAAACCTGATTGGAACACCTCAAAAATCTTATTTTCATTTAGAAAGCTCTGTAGTTGGTGAAACACTATTTTCTCTAACATTTTCGATATAAAGGAACGATTTGAGACTGGCCTAAAATTTGTCAGACCTGTCGGGTCTAAATTTGGCTTTTTGAGATGTGGATGGACAATGACATGTTTCATGTCATCTGGTACTGTTGCTGTTTCAAGGCAGCTGTTCATAATCTTTTGAACAACAGGTCCAATCACCTCAAAAATTTGTTTAAAAAAAACGTGGGGGAAGAACGTAATGGGTGGATCCTGAAGGATTGAGCTTGCCTGCAATATCTTGTAAAGCATGCAGAGTTACAGGCTCAAAATGACTCAGAGTACTAGTGCAAAGTGGCGGGGCAGAAAAGTCAAGAGATACAGTGGGAATACTTAGCCTGATATTACTTATCTTATCCACAAAAAAAAATTATGAATGTGTCACATATAGCCAGAGAATCTGTGTGAAAAAGACCAACAGAGGGGTTATAAGCAGCATTTATGGTGGAAAAAAGAGCTCTTGGATTGTGATTATGTTTTTCAATCAGATCTGAGAAATACTTAAACTGCTTTTTTAACCACATTTTGATATTGTATCAAATTGTCCCTTAATATTTCATAAGAGACTTGCAGCTTGTCTTTTTTCCACCTTCTTTCGGCCCTTCTGCAGACCTGACAAAGAGCACGGGTATCATCACTGAGCCAAGGCTCAGACTTTGGTTTGTGTTGTTTGGCTTTTATGGGCGCCAAAGAGTTTAAAATATTAGCGGAGACGGAATTGAAATGATTAAAAAAATCCGCGCCACTCCAATTATCACAAAATAAATCAGATGATTGAGACACCTCCTTAAAAACAGTTGTGCATTCAGTACAACTAGTCTGTGTGATTTTACGAGACCATCGAACAGCCTTAGTGGGTGTTGTAATATTAAAATAAGTGGGGATTTTGAAAGTAATAGGCTTGTGATCTTGGCTATTTAACTTATTATTTTTTTATTATCTATATTCTGTCATTGATATTTCATATTCTATTGGTATTATTATAGTATTATACATACAACTTTATACTATTATCAATATATTATTATTATATTACTGTAGGCTACTTATGATATTATATAATTATACTATTCATTACTGTTTTATTTGCTGTATACTGTTTGTTTGTTTGTTTGTTTGTTTATTTGATTGACTATACACTAAACTATTTACAATAACTTCTCACTTTATCTTATATTTACTATTTGCATTGTACTATAGTTGTACCATATCATATGTATTACCATAAAGGATCCATCAGTTATCTTTGTTATTGTATATTTGGAGTATTTATCTGTAAATATCTATTATTTTAGTGCAATAAACATGCAGAAAGCATCTGCCGCTGTGGTTTATATTTGCCGATTTGTTTCATTTTCTCAATGGCGGTCAATTCTAAGCACACGAAAAGCTAAAATCGGGTTAAAGACAGAAAATGCTTTTTCCACAATAAGAAAACTTTATTTCATTTACAGTTTTTCTCAGTCGCTTTGGTGCATTTCTCACATCACTATTTACATTTGCACAACAGTTAGTTCAACCTCCACAACATTTAGTCATTTGTGCACATCATAGTAGCAGTTTCTAATTCCTTCCAACAAATTGCAAATGCTTTTGGACATGCATCAATTGCTTTCATACAACTCTCTGCTGTTTTATAACATTATCATTTGCTTATGTCATGTCAGTCAAAATTAACTATACTTGTGAATGCTGAATAGTCATTCCATATAAAACGAATAGTCCTCATTTCAGTGTTTGAGTCATCACATACAAAAATGTTGAACTTTGTCAAAATCTGTCAAGCTAATTTTACAACTTTTTATATCTTTTTTTTTTCTTTATGAAAACGTCTCTTAAATTGAACATTTTCTCTCAGGTGAACTTATGTGGCCAGACAGAGAGGATCATCTGGATGTATGTTATATGTTCAGTTCCAATATGTACTGCAATATTGTTTACAGTTGTGCACAGCTCTACCCAAAGGGAGTTTATGTTTGTAATAAATAAGAGTGTATTTTTGTCTTTTGCACAATGCTGTGAACAAATTAGAATTGCAAAGAGCATATGCAGTAAAAATGTGAAACATACATTTTCAGTGTCTTTTACTCAGTTACCTCACAGTAATGTGTAACTTTCCTGTAGTTTTAAAATGGCTGTGCAAATAGTATAGAGGTGCTGGTCATATAAGAAGGATATCATCAAAAAGTTTATTTATTTCAGTAATTCCATTCAAAAAGTGAAACTTGGATATTATAAATGGACTGCATTTACATAGCGCTTTCACCAACGGCGGTGTCAAAAATGCACTTAACATGAACGCGCGAGAACGCTGTCCATTCGCGAAGTGCTGAAATATAACCTTATATGGAACCGTATTCTGAACGTTTAACCTAAAAATCGTCATTTGTTTTGGATTAGAAATCAAGACTAGTCAATATAAAGCATCTATACAGGCGGAGGCCCTGACAAAATGGTTGAAAAAAAACTAAAAAAACAAGAGAGGATACCTTTCAATAAGACAAAATGAATGTCCTTTTAGAGGAGATAGAGCGAAACAAAGATTTTATTTTTAACAGATTTAAAGGACACTATACAAATAAGGAAAAACAAAACATCTGGGAGGACATTGCAAACTAATGGTGCTTTTCCACTACACAGTACCAGCTCGACTCGACTCGACTCGCCTTTGTTTGGTTTTCCACTGTGTAAATGTTCCTGTACCTGCTTTCGGGTGCTTTTTTTCATATCACCTCCGGCGAGGTTCTGAGCGAGCTGAGGCGAGCTGAGGCGATAATAAAAATGTGACGTGGAAACAAGACAGACTGCTGATTGGTCAGAGAGAATCGTCACTATTCACTGCGTTATTATTGCACGCGCTAGGCGGAGTATCCTGAATAACCCCGCCATTTTTACATAGTTTGGCCAGAGATTGCCTGATATACCCATTACTACTATTAAAACCGCATACACTCAATTTCCTCCATTGTCCTGTGTGTGTGTGGGTAGCAGGTGTGTGTGGCGTAGAATATTATGTCACGGCAGTTTCCTGTGGCGTTGCTATGACGACCAGGTACTATTGTGGAGGTACTATCTGTAATGGAAAACAAGCGAAAAGCGGGCCGAGTCGAGTCGGTACTTGTAATGGAAAAGCACCATAACTGCAACCAGGGGTGTTCAAAGATAAGGGAAGGAGGTCCACAAGAAATGCCCAATACATGACTGGTTTTCGTGCATGTCGCAAGTCATTGACAGATTTTTTTTAATTCATCCCTATTTTGCCCAGTCTTTAAAGCATAATTCCCACATTACTTCTTTTATGATTTTTTTTCATTTATTTAATTTAGATGTGTATTTCCATTTTTTTTCATTTACAGTTTTTCAAATTCATTTACAGTTTTTTACAGTCGCTAGGACCCATTTTTCAATACTTAAGTCACTTTTTCAAAACTCTTCACACAGTTCTCCTAACCAACTTTCAGCTCGGCACAGCAGTTCATTTCACATTAAAAGTGCACTAAAACTACCAAATCACTTCATACATATCTCAAATCAACACATTCTTCCAGAACACTAGCAAAGGTTGTCAGCTAACAAAAACACACTTTGTCACCCACAAAACAATAACATAAAAAACACGAACAACAGGTAACTTTATACAATGTTTTCCTATGTAAATGCTTTCTTTTTTTTCTTTCTTTTTTCTTTCTTTTTTTTATAATATTTTTATTAAAGGAAGAACAGAATGATGTATCATATACAGAAAAAGTTAACAATGTTCCTTGTTTTTACATTTTCTCCCTTTCCCCACAACCCACCCACTGAACAAAAAAAAGTAGATGTAAATGCTTTCTTTCTTCTACCTCTCTACTGTTTAGAAGTCACTGCAATATACGTTACTAGAATGAATCAGACATCATGCAGTTATTATATTTTATGTTTTTGGAGTAATTCCAAAGTATACCAATTTGTATATACACCATCCACCGATACAGATACAATAGGAATCAGCTGTGGTTGTTCCAATTGTTTTTATACCATTTAATTTTTAGATTCTAAATATATTTCATTACAATACTGTAGAAATGTGGCAAAAATGCTGTCTTATTCAGTTTTGTATTATGTTATTGTTTTGAACTTAAGTTTAACAGTTTTGAAAACAGTGTGTAAGCATGTGCAAATTGGCCTGTAGGTACACAGAGTTTTGGCGGTTGTTGTGTCAAAGTGAGAAAAAAATTACTGTAATTTGAAAGATGTAGTTATTGGATGCATTTTGTGCCAAAGCAATGATAAATGATCCACAGTTTAGCCCACATATACTTCTGTTGTGCTCACTGTGTGAAGAGTGAAGAAAAAGTGACCTAAGTATTGAGAAATGTGTCCTAGCGACTGTAAAAAACTGTAAAGGTGCTATATGTCATTTTTAGCTGCCTCTAGCGGTGATGTTTCAGATTGCAACAAGAGCGCTCGTGCTCGATGATCTCAAGAGCGAGCATTCACTACCGGCCACACGGAGACTTTCAACGCAACGGCGAAAGCATCACACAACATGCTGGAAACTCATGTAAACTCACACTGCACTGCAACTTACAATAATAGGCTTCGTTTTGGGGTGTTATCAGACTCCATGTCGTTAGCTGAAGTGCCGTCGGTCGCTCGGGAGCGCGCATGCACGTCACATCCGATGGATTTCGCGGTAAATCTGACCCGGAGACTTCACATATAAATATGAATATTGGCCTTCAGAGGTAATAGCAAACCCCGACAAGTGAATCATTGTAATGTGTGATTACAACCCCTTCACACACGGGCAATAAAAAAAGGATTCATTTTAGAAGAAAAGTTACATTTAGCACCTTTAAACAAAACATGAGTACAATAAAGATAGACAAAAAGTGTAATCTGCCGGTTCTCTTCTTTGTCTTCTGTCTTCTTACGATGCACTTGGGGATTAACAATTACTCCAGAGCACTTTATAGTTCTATGAAGATTTTCAAGTGCTACTTAAGTTACGATGCTTTTGGGAAACAGACCATAATATTAAGATCAGCCGTACGATCGTTTTTAGATGCACTTTTATGATGGATAGATGCACTTTTATGATGGACAGATGCACTTTTATGATGATAGATGCACTTTTATGATGGATAGATGCACTTTTATGATGATAGATGCAATTTTATGATGGACAGATGCACTTTTATGATGATAGATGCACTTTTATGATGGACAGATGCACTTTTATGATGGACAGATGCACTTTTATGATGGATAGATGCACTTTTATGATGGACAGATGTACTTTTATGATGGACAGATGCACTTTTATGATGGACAGATGCACTTTTATGATGGACAGATGCACTTTTATGATAGACAGATGCACTTTTATGATGGACAGATGCACTTTTATGATGTATAGATGCACTTTTATGATGGACAGATGCACTTTTATGATGGACAGATGCACTTTTATGATGATAGATGCACTTTTATGATGTATAGATGCACTTTTATGATGATAAATGCACTTTTATGATGGACAGATGCACTTTTATGATGGACAGATGCACTTTTATGATGGACAGATGCACTTTTATGATGATAGATGCACTTTTATGATGATAGATGCACTTTTATGATGGACAGATGCACTTTTATGATGTATAGATGCACTTTTATTATGGACAGATGCACTTTTATGATGGACAGATGCACTTTTATGATGGACAGATGCACTTTTATGATGGAGAGATGCACTTTTATGATGAGCAGATGCACTTTTATGATGGATAGATGCACTTTTATGATGGATAGATGCACGTTTATGATGAGCAGATGCACTTTTATGATGGATAGATGCACTTTTATGATGTATAGATGCACTTTTATGATGGACAGATGCACTTTTATGATGTATAGATGCACTTTTATGATGGACAGATGCACTATTATGATGTACAGATGCACTTTTATGATGGATAGATGCACTATTATGATGTACAAATGCACTTTTATAATGGATAGATGCACTTTTATGATGGACAGATGCACTTTTATGATGGATAGATGCACTTTTATGATGGATAGATGCACTTTTATGATGGATAGATGCACTTTTATGATGGACAGATGCACTTTTATGATGGATAGATGCACTTTTATGATGGATAGATGCACTTTTATGATGGATAGATGCACTTTTATGATGGACAGATGCACTTTTATGATAGACAGATGCACTTTTATGATGGATAGATGCACTTTTATGATGGACAGATGCACTTTTATGATGGACAGATGCACTTTTATAGAGTTCAAAACAGAAATTAGCCATTCACTGCCATTATAAAGCTTGGAAGAGCCAGGACATTTTTTAATATAACTCAGATTGTATTTGTCTGAGAGAAGAGAGTCATATACTATGTGACACTGTCACACATGACACATGTTTTAACCACTCTATATATTATGTTTTTTATGTATATTAGAGGTTTTATAGGTTTACATGTTGTCTTTGTCATTTTAGTCCATTTTATTCCTCTTATCTATTTAATGTGTGTATGTCTTTAAATGATTGAGGCTGCCTGTCATGGGAGCGATCACATGACAGGAAATGGCCAGCATAAAAGAAGCAGCATGGCAAACAATCGAGGTCTCTGTCAAGACGACCAAAGCGGGATTGAGGAGTTTCTTTTAAGGACTTACCATTCCAGCAAACTTCATCACTTTTCATTGGATTATCACTACAGTTGGATTGTATATACACCGGTGGACACTCACACATTGGGACTTACAGCACGCACGGACTCTTAAGGACTGTTTTAGGGTATGGAACCAATGGACTCTATGCTTTTAACAGCCTAAGTTTTCTTGTTTTATAGTGTTGTTTTAAGTTCCTTGTGGAGTTTGTAAATACACTTAATTTATTCACTTTATTTCTGTTGTCGTCTCATCTTTTAAAACACTTCTTAAAAAACTCACACAGTTTAATCTGACCCCAATTTTACTTTGTAACCCAGCTGATTGGGCCGAGTGTTACATACTGTACACCTATGATGACTGGAGGTGAGTAAATCATGAGCTAATTTAAATTTTTTGGGTGAACTGGGTGAACACACAGCTGCTAGACGGAGCAGCTAGATTATGCAGAGCTGTTGGAATTAATCTATGCAAAAAAAAAAAAAAATTTAAATGGAGGTATTCAAAACACCATTATTTTATAGTTTGTTTATTAATTGTTTAAGGACATAGTTTAACCCATGCGCATATGCTGAATTGTCCCCGACTACAGTCCCAAGACAGGGCTATATCAATTCTATCTGCACATAACTAAACTATAAATTGTAAAAATGCTTTGATAAACGTATAAGCTCAGTTTGATTTTCCTAAACATTTGCTCTTTTATAAATGATGCAGAAGACTCACTCACCCTCTGCCTTCATGTACTTGTGGTTTGTGGTAAATGTTCTCTTCCTTTTGTCCTGTAGAAACATCTTCTATTTCAAATGGACATAAGATGAAAACCCATTAAACATGTCTGTTCACATTTATTCCAAAGGATATCAAATTGTATAAAAATGGAAAGCATGATGATTGCATTTTAATTTACTGCATGTAAATGTTTGTCTGGAGCACAATACACCTGTGGTAAAATAATTTTCTATTTAGGCATAGTTTTCATTTATGGACAGAAATTTAGCAAAAACAATCATATTATATATTTATTATATTTCCAGAGAGTATTGTCACTGAAATGAATCAACTATGCAAAACAACCTCAACAGTGTGTACATTTACAAGTTTGAATGCAGAAAAAAAAAAAAAAAAAAAAAGAGAGATCACTCACCTTTTTTGTACATCAGTAAGTATGCTGACCTAGAGCTGAGTGTAGGGCATATTTTTATGTAAATGTCAAAAATAATTAGCATGTGTTGATATGTTCATACAACCATTCATGTATCATTTACTGCCAGATATTCAGATAAACTAATTTTTATTCTGTGTCATTCCACAAACTATCATTTTTAGTGAATGAACATGATATTTATCAATCTGCACAATGTTTTATAAGGCAGTCTTTAAAGAGGCTCTGTTACTAGTTTCATCAGTCATTATATTGATTTCAGTCCCGTGGTTCAGCCTCTAAATTAGTTTAAAAGGTTTGTGTTTATAATGTATACTACCTGTATTTGATCCATTGATCATATTTTTTATGAACCTACAGAAAAAAAGAAGTTGATAAATTAGTAAAATAACATACAGAAAAATTTGAAGGATTACTTATTTTGTACAAAGTCATTTCTAATTTGACTTCTTTATTTATATATTCCACATGTATTTGCTTATAATTTTGTTACTGAAGCCAGGAAAAGATAACACCCTAAGTACCCCCATAACACACAAATTATATATAGAATTGTTTTTTTTTTTTTTTTTTTTTTTTACTATGGCACTGGCTTCTAGATTAAAAAATTGAATATTACAAATTGTTAGTGAGTCAATCAGGATTCTTAAAGGTTATGTCAATTCATAATAATATCAGGTTAGGTTTTCATATGATTGCGTGTGGTCATCGAATTGAAGATAATGATGGTTTCATTTTATTTTTGTATTTTTATATGGTCTTTGACATTGTCATAGATCGCACCTCCGTGGCTCTCTCCGATCACCAAAGGACACTGTCACCTGAGTACTGAACTTCATTTCCCATCAGCCCCGTACCTAGGTCTAATCACCGGCACAGGTGTACCGACTTGCCTCTTCTATATAAACTGTCTCTGAACTGCTACACATTGTGAAGTCTTGTTCTGCCCCGGCTAACATTTCCAAGCGTTATTTCTACTTTGATTGCATCCCTGTTTACTGACCCTTGAATTTCTGAGCCATGGCTGCACCGGGACATTCCGGACGATGCTCTGGGGCTGGATGGATTCTTGCTGGTGCGGGCGGATAGGAATGCCCAGTCAGGGAAAACCAGAGGCGGCGGTCTGGCTGTGTATGTGAGTAACGCTTGGTGTAAACAGTATACAATTAAAGACACAATCTGCTGTCCTGATGCTGAAGTTCTGTGCTTGAAAATGAGACCTTTCTATCTACCGAGGGAGTTTGGTAGCGTCATCGTTTGTGCCGTCTATGTCCCTCCTAGTGGAAATGCAGTTAAAGCAGCAAAATGTATAGCGGACTGTGTTCACCAGCAATTACAGTGCTCGCCAGAGGCTCCCGTATTTATATTAGGTGATTTTAATCAATGCAAGCTGGAACTGTTCTTGCCTGGCTTCGAACAATATATAAAATGTGGGACAAGAAAGGACAGAACCCTAGACAAGTGCTATGGCAATATTAAAAAGGATTACGAAGCCAGAGCGAAACCTCCGCTCGCGAACTCTGACCACAACACAGTCCATCTTATTCCTACATACAGGACTATGCTCAAACGCAGTAAACCATGCATGAAGGAAGTAACAGTTTGGTCAGACGATGCCATAGAGAGACTCAAAGGTTGTTTCCTTTGTACAGATTGGAATGTTTTTAACGATATGGACATTGATACGACTACTGAGACAATAACGGAGTATATCAACTTTTGTGTGGACAATGTACTCACTAAAAAAAATGTTATTATGTATCCAAACAACAAACCTTATATAAGTAAAGAAATTAAGAGTTGTATTAACAGGAAAAATGCTGCATTTAGAAACCATGATCTTGCTGAGCTGAAAATAATACAAAAAGAGCTTAATCATAAGATAAAAGAAGCAAGGGGGCGACAGAAAGATCTTATTGAGCATCAGTTTTCCACTTCAAATCCGAGAAAAATGTGGGACACAATAAAGGCCGTTACTAATATGGAAATAAATAGTCCACTTATAAATACTAATGACGATTTACAGAAAGCTAATGAACTTAATGAGTTCTATCTGCGGTTTCAAACTCATGACTTCTCGGATACATGTAGATCTGTTATAGGTTCTCTGACAGGTGGCAGTAGATTAATAATAGATAGTTCTAAGGTGCAATTACTGTTTCAGCAGTTATGTACTAAGAAATCTAAGGGACCTGATGGGATTTCCTCACAGCTTTTGAAAACCTGTGCTGCAGAACTTACTCCAGTGTGGTGTACACTCTTTCAGCGTTCATTGGACTCACATACAGTTCCTGCGCTCTGGAAAAAAGCTGTGATTATTCCAATTCCAAAAAAGCCACATCCGTCTGAGAATAATGATTTTAGACCTGTAGCACTAACATCAATAATAATGAAATGTTTTGAGAAGTACATGGTGTCTTTATTAAAATATGAAGTTATGTCAAAACTAGATCCATGGCAGTTTGCGTACAGGCAGGGTAGAAGCACGGATGATGCAGTAGGAAGTATCACCCATCTTGTATCTAAACATTTGGATGATTCAAAGGCATATGCGCGTCTACTTTTTATTGATTTAAGCTCAGCTTTTAATACTTTGCAACCGTACTTATTACTGGAGAAACTTAAATCGATGGATGTAAACCCGTTTATTATTAAATGGTATTTTTCTTTTTAACAAACAGAACCCAACGGGTTAGGGTTAATGGGAAGATCTCTGACTCTCTTGACATCAGTACAGGTGCCCCTCAGGGGTGTGTGAGCTCCCCAGTTCTCTTCACACTGTATACAAACAGTTGTGTGAGGATTTGTAGTAACAACTACATTGTGAAATTTAGTGACGATACTGCAATTCTTAGCTTGTTATATAAAGATCAAGATATTTTTTCTTACTGCTCTGAGATTAGTCAGTTTATAGAGTGGTGTGATGCTAATCACCTGATTGTAAATGTGAAGAAAACTGAGGAGATGATATTTGATCCAAAGTCAATTGGGAACCATAACTCTATTTATATCCATGATGTTCCTATCACACAAGTGTCCTCATATAAATATCTGGGTGTTTACATTGACTGTTCTCTTACATGGCAGGCTCATATAGATACCTTGTGCACTCGGCTACAACAAAGACTGTATTTTTTGAGAAGGCTGAGACTTTATGGGGTCAGTAATAGGATTATGATGTTGTTTTATCAGGCTGTATTGGAGAATGTGATTTCTTATGGAATACATCTTTGGTACGGTAATTTAACAGTACATTTGAAATCTAGGCTTGGTCGTCTCATTCGAACGGCCATGAAGGTCATGGGCAGAACAGAACCTCTTTATCTCCAGACCTTATATGAAAAATCTACATTAAGGGAGGCAAATAAGATTATACATGATATAACACATGTCCTGCACTCTGAGTTCGTATTGCTGCCATCGGGGAGAAGACTTAGAATGCCTAGCTGTAGACTAAACCGGTTTAAGAATTCATTCATTCCTTCAGCGGTTAAGTTATTAAATAGTATCAAGTAGAAATAATAATTTTCCTAAGTGTATAGAGTAGCGTGAGGCCGTTTACTTCCTAGTGGAGAGAGTGGCGTGATGCCAATTACTTAATAATGGACAGAGTAGCGTGATGCCGATTACTTAATAGTGGACAGAGTAGTGTGATGCCGATTATTTTATAGTGGACAGAGTAGTGTGATGCCAAACATTTTATAGTGGACAGAGTAGTGTGATGCCAAACATTTTATAGTGGACAGAGTAGTGTGATGCCAATTAATTTTTAGTGCACAGAGTGACGTGATGCAGATTACTTTTCTGGCGGACAGAGTGGCGTGATGCCAGTTAATTTTTAGTGTATAGAGTGGCATGATGCCGTTTGTGTCCCATTGTAGAGAGTGATGTGACGCTAATCATCTTACAGTGCATAGAAGTGCACTTCCAGTGTTCAGTAGCATGATGCCGGTACTCTCTGGTGCACATAGTAATGTGAGGCCAAATACTTGATTTTAAGTGTGTATTTTTCTCTGTTTTTTATGTATTGTGTTTGTTTTAAATGTCGGGTTGCAGTGGTTGTATTTGTGAGCCCAAAACAAATTTCCCTTTGGGACAATAAAGTATATACCATACCATACCATACCATACGTCTCTTGTCTGCTGCCTGCCTCGACCCTTGCCTGGTATTGTTCATGATTCTGGATTTCCTATTACATCCCTGTTTGCTGATCTCTGTATTTCGCCTGTCTGACTACTCTTCAATAAATACTGCAAATGGATTCGAACGTCTCTGACTCTGCATCACAGAAGACTTCGCCAGAACAGGATCCAGCAGCTATGCAGCGCCTTACCACTGAAGTGTCATCCCAAGCCTCAGTACTGGCTGTTCACCAGCAACAGCTCGTGAAGTTGACATCAATGACTGAGGAGCTAGTAAGATCCATGCGGGCGCTTAATACACGGAACATCGCATCAGCTCCTGCCGCCGCATCTCCTGATCCGCCCACTCAGAGTGTGAATACCAACCCGGTAATCCTCGTCTGTCACTCCCTGATAAATATGATGGCTCAGCTGCAAAGTGTAAAGGATTCCTTCTGCAATGCGAGATATTTATCAATCAACAACCCAACTTCTATTCAACCGACGACAGCCGAGTGTCATTCATTTGTTCACTTTTGATCGAGAGGGCTCTGGAGTGGGTAACGGCACTTTGGGAGGGAGGAAGCTTAACATTTCCATCATATGCCAATTTTCTCAGTCAGTTCAGAGAAGTGTTCGAGCATCCAGCCGGTGGAAAGGAGCCTGGCGAGCTGTTACTTTCTCTACGCCAGGGAGGATCTTCGGCCGCGGATTACACTCTTTCCTTCTGCACTCTTGCCGCACAAACGGGCTGGGAGGAGGATCCTTTGAAACTACTTTATTGCAAGGGCCTCAATTCGGATTTTCAAGGAGAACTGGCGTGTCGAGATGAGGGTAAAACGCTCAGTCAATTAATGGACCTGACCATTCGCCTTGACAATCTGATGCGCGCGCGGCGCGTGCCTCAGACGCATCGAGCCGTCGAGTCTGCCTCTGCGAGTCCGGAACCCGAGCCCATGCAGATCGGTTACACTCGGCTCAGTCCGAGGAGAAGGAGAGAAGATATCATAATCGTCTATGCTTATACTGCGGACAATCCGGCCACATGAGGGCAGCATGTCCTAATAGACCCAAATCCAGAGACTCCGCTACGGTGAGTTCCAGTCCCTGTTCTTCTCAATCCTTTGAACTGTCTGTCACCTTACGCTTTGGAAATAAGATAGTAAACACCTGTGCTTTAATTGATTCTGGAGCTGCAGGAAACTTTATTGATCTGTCATTTGCTAAAAATCATCATCTCTCTCTTATTCCATGTACATCCCGGGTGTCAGTGGCAGCACTAGACGGACGCCCTTTGGGCACCGGCCAGGTTCACTACATCTCTCAAGAGGTCACTCTAAGCACCAGCACCCTGCACACGGAGATCATCCAACTGTACACTATTGAATCTCCACGACACCCCATCATTCTAGGTCTACCCTGGCTGGAGAAACATAACCCCACTATTTCATGGACTGAGAAACAAATAATCCGCTGGTCCGATACCTGTCAGAAGGAATGCCTGCACCCTCTCACGAAGCTCACTCCGATTTCAACCCACTCTGAGAATCCAGATCTTCAGGAGATTCCTGTAGAATACCACAATCTCGCTCCTGCCTTCAGCGAAAGTAAGGCTGCTCAGCTTCCCCCTCACAGAACCAGTGACTGTGCGATAGATCTTACTCCAGGAGCAATTCCCACACGGGGAAGAATATTTCCCCTCTCTCAACCTGAATCCGAAGCAATGAAAGTCTACATCGAGGAACAACTCTCTAAGGGATTTATTAGACCGCTTCAGCCGGTTTCTTCTTCTTAAAGAGGTTTGCGTCCATGTATTGATTATCGCAGCCTCAACGATATTACAGTGAAATTTCGCTACCCACTGCCATTGGTTCCTGCCGCCCTAGAACAGCTCCGCACAGCAAAGTACTTCACAAAGTTGGATTTACGCAATGCCTACAATCTAATCCGGATCAAGGAGGGTGAAGAGTGGAAGACGGGGTTCTCAACCATGACCGGGCACTATGAATATCTCGTTATGCCGTTTGGGCTTGCTAACAGTCCCTCAGTATTCCAGGCGTTTGTCAACGAGATCTTCCGAGATATGCTCAACCAGAGACTCATTATCTACATCGATGACATTCTGATCTATTCTGAGACTCTCAAAACTCACGTGCAAGGTGTCAGAGCAGTACTCCAACGACTCATAGACCATCAGCTATACGCCAAGATCCAGAAATGCGAGTTTCATCAAACACAGACAGCCTTCTTGGGTTACGTCGTCAACGCTGAGGGGGTAACCATGGACAACGGCAAAGTACAAGCAGTAGTTAACTAGCCACAGCCCACCAATGTGAAGGAGTTACAGCGTTTCCTGGGTTTCGCCAACTTCTATCGACGGTTCATTAGAAACTTCAGCACAACGGCAGCACCACTCACAGCTCTTCTTCGGGGAGGGAAACAATGGTTAAAGTGGTCATCTGAGAGTAGTACTGCATTCAAACAGCTCAAGGAGAAGTTCACCACAGCACCCATTCTGCACCATCCAGATCCCGAACGAGAGTTCATTGTGGAGGTAGATGCTTCCAATACAGGAGTTGGGGCAATCTTATCACAATGGCATGGAAGCCCAGCTAAACCCAGCTAAGCCCAGCTTCTGGATCCAAGAATGGCAAAGCCGACGCCCTATCTAGTCAGTTTGACGGTTCCTCTAACTCACCCAAGTCTGAGCCCATACTGCCCTCGACACTTATTCTCGCCCCAGTACAGTGGGATATCATGACCGAAATCTCTGCAGCCCAGGAGGAACAATCACCACCCGAATGCCCTCCAGATCGCACCTATGTGCCACGAGACATTCGTATACGAGTATTACAATGGGTGCATAATAGGGATGCATCAAAAAACACAATTCTTGAATTTTGATATGGCTGGGTGCTAAAAGTGTTCCAATATATGTAGAAACAACACATGCAAAATATTTTTCCAGTACATGATGATTTAGGGGTGCCACTGCACATCTGTTTTTGTTGGATAAAGTGGTTAACGGTGCACAATTTTCGCCATGGAGATCTGAGGTAAACAATACTACAGCTCAAGAAAACTGAGGTGATCTTTCTGTTTGAGGTGATCTTTCTGTGTTGGGTATGTATTATTACATATTACTATCATATCTGTAGTTGTGTTTTTGTATACTTATTTATCATAAGACATTTAAGTCATATTTATAGGCATTTGGTGCTCATTACATCTAGCAAACGTTATCTATGTTAGCTAAGCTATTAAGCTTAACATCAACAGTATTCTAGAGGGGACAATGTCATATTCAGAGTATAGATGTCTCATGTTTATTGAGAGTAGCATTGTAGTTGTTACAGTAAATTAACATTTTAAATACAAATATATTTGCAAGCACAGCTAGCTACTCTGGTATTGATGTAACGGTAAGTTATGATGAAGTTAGACTCTGGTGTGAAAAGGCTGTGAAAATGAGCTGGAGGAGATGACGGCAATGTCCAGCTTGGAGTCGGAGAGTGATGAGGAGTCAGAGGAGGATACTAACAAGCAGTGGACACCACCTCCATTGTGCACCCTATAATGGGACAGCAATGTGTACCAGTTGGAGGAGCTCCAACCAGTGGTGGTTGGAGATGCAGAGCGGCTGAAATTGCTTGGTGTCCTGGCGTATAAGAAGCAGAAAAATGAGGCATGTAGAGTGTACCCGGTTGTCATGTAAGTTGCTGCAGGACTGGTGTTGCGCTGATCAGGTTGTCAACATGGCTTTTGACACCACTGCTTCAAACACCGGCCATCTTACAGCAGCCTGCATTGCCATACAGCTCTTACTGGGCCGACCACTGCTTTGATCTGGGTGCCGGCACCACATTGGTGAGGTCCTCCTGAAGCAGGTTTTCACAGACCTGAAGGTAGAGTCATCACTTTTGCTGACTTTTTTCTCTCTGAGAGAGAAATGGAATCTGTTACCACAAGAATCCAGCAGCCAATGGTCCCGCTACATTCCTTTCAACACTGAGCAACCACTCCTGGGCAATTTGCGTGCTGAACTTGTCAGGTGCGCAAAAGAAGTCACTGACCACAAGCGAGATGACTACCATGAGTTTGCGCAGCTGTGTCTTGTGTTTCTCGATGCAGATGGTGAAGAGCAGACTGCAGTGACCTTCCAACGACCGGGAGTGCTCCACAAGGCACGGTGGATGGCCAAGCTGCTCTATACTCTCAAGCTGGCTTTGATGGAGCAGCACATCGCGTTGCTTCCCCAGGGCATAATCACCACACGGCAGCAGGTGCCGAAGATTCAGGCATTTGCCATTTTCATTACACACATCCATTGGCACTTTTCCACTGCATGGTACGGCACGGTTCGGTATGGCACACTTTGGCGCTTTTCCACTGCATGGTACAGCTCGACTCGATACGGCTCACTTGTGGCGCTTTTCCACTGCGTTGTTTGGTAAGGTATGGCTCGCTTCGGCTCGCTTTAAATGGTACCACCTCTGTTGAGGTTCCAAGCATACCGTACCGATACTAAAATGTGACGTGAAAACACTGCAGATCACTGATTTGTCAGACAGAATCGCCACTACCAGCGTCATTGTATTTGTGAGATATCAAACCCGCTAGATTTAAATAGCCAGTAACAGTAGCACCTGTTTTAAAATTACTTGCTTGAAGAAAAAAAAAGAAGAAAAAAAAAGCGAACCGAGCCATGCCAAGCCGTACCGTACTGAGCTGTACAAACCGTACTGAGCCGTACCGAGCCGTACCATGCAGTGGAAAAGCGTCATTTGCAAAGTGGTGGTTGACCTGCGAGAAAGCTGTAGATACTCCCTGGAATGACACTCTACCACCATGCATACAAGGCTGTAGATGAGGGCATTGCAGCATCAGCGATCAAGGCACTGGAGAGGCATCGCTGGTACCTGACAGGTGAGATGCTACCCCTGGCTCTCTTCAGCAGCAAGGTGCCCAATAATGACAAGCGTGCACTTGCCAGAGCGATCTTGGAGCACAAGCCCGCTTATCTCCCCATGCACATCCCTGAGCAGCGCTTTGGCACTGGCTTTGTCAAGCCAAAGTTCCCCACCCTCTTGCCAACCACCAGCTTGGCTGACCTCGCCAATAAGTATTGCTGGTTTGGGATGCACCAGCTGCACATTGATCCAGAATTTATGTCTCTCGATGTGAAGGAATGGGCGACCAATGCTGCGTAAAAAAAAAGTGAGGTCAATGTGCCGAGCGTGGTGTCAAGCTCACATCCGACTCCGTCGAAGTGACAAGGACGGAGCAGCACCTGGAGAATGTGCTGTAGGCAGTTGAACATGACCTCAACCAAAAGCCAAACCTTTGCCGCTGCAAACGCAAGCCAATTCCTGAATAGGACAGTTACTCTTGGGTGGCGGGTGGGGAGACATATCTGGGGGGAGACGCTGTGGCTAGAATTCAGGTTAGTTGCCAGTGAGTTGGTCACTAGAGAGGGTTTGTTTTTTTAAGTGTGTCAGTATCGCCCCTTGTGTTTAACAATAAAGTCAGTTAAACTTTATATGTTCGACATCCATCACTGCTGCACACAATTCAGGGTAAGGCCACGTGAACATGTCCCATTGACCTCCATTCATTTTGTCTATAGGACAAATGAATGGAGAATCTTGAAAGTTGAATTCTGAGAAATGCCCAAGTTCCCCAAAGGGCAAGCAAACAACTTTTACTTTGATAACCCTATAGAACATGTTACTATATAAAAGTTCACTGTACTCAAAAGTTCACTTGTACTCAAAGCAATAATTGTTGGCTACTTTAACATACACGTAGATAATACAAATTATGCGTTAGGGGCTGCGTTTACAGATTTATTAAACTCTTTTGGGGTGAAGCAAAACGTCAGTGGTCCCACTCATCATCTAAATCATACACTAGATTTAATTATATCATATGGAACCGATCCAACCGATATAGATATTATACCGCAAAGTGATGATCTTACTGATCATTACATGGTAACTTGCATAATACGTACTGCTGAAATTTGTCATGTTGCACCACGTTATCGACCAGGCAGAACAATCCTTCCAACCACTATAGATAGATTCTCAAATAGCTTACCTGATCTATCTCAGCTGCTCAGTGAACCCAAACAAACAGATGAACTAGAGGAAATGACTAGCAGTTTGAGCACCGTTTTCTCTAGTACTCTAGATATTGTTGCACCAATTAGATTAAAAAAGGTTAGAGAGAAAATTAAAGCACCATGGTACAACAGTGCTACGCATGCTATCAAGAGAGAAACTCGTAACTTAGAGCGTAAATGGAAACAAGCTAATTTAGAGGTCTTTAGAATCGCGTGGAAAGACAGTATGTCACGTTATAAAAGGGCTCTAAAATCAGCCAGGGCTGAGCATATCCGCAAACTAATAGAAAATAACCAAAATAATCCAAGGTTTTTATTTAACACCGTGGCTAGACTAACAAATAATCAGACATCTCCAGAGCAAAATATTCCGTTACAATATAGTAGTAATGATTTTATGAATTACTTCAATGAGAAAATAGAAAGCATCCGAAACATAATTGTAAATGTACAATCCTCTATGGTGTCTTATGACTCAGCCTCAATTATGGCCCCTCTAGAACAACTAAACCGCTTTACAACTATAGGACAGGAAGAGCTAAATAAACTTATCATTGCATCTAAACCAACAACATGTTTCTTAGATCCAATACCCACTAAACTACTTAAAGAAGTGTTACCTGTAGTGGAAGAGCCTCTTCTCAATATTATTAACTCGTCTTTATCTTTAGGTCATGTTCCAAAAACATTCAAGCTGGCAGTAATAAAACCTCTCATTAAGAAACCGCAATTAGATCCAAATAACCTAGCAAATTACAGACCCATCTCAAATCTTCCATTTATGTCTAAAATACTAGAAAAAATTGTGTCCGCTCAATTGTGTTCTTTCTTGCAAGAAAATGATATCTATGAAAAATTTCAGTCGGGATTCAGACCACATCATAGCACAGAAACTGCGCTAGTTAAAATTACAAATGATTTACTTTTAGCCTCTGACCAAGGCTGTTTCTCAATAATAGTTCTACTTGATCTTAGTGCTGCGTTCGACACTATAGATCATAAAATACTCTTAGATCGACTACAAAACTACACTGGTGTTCATGGACAGGCATTAAGCTGGTTTAGATCGTACTTATCAGACATTACCATTTCGTCTGTTTAAATGGGGAAAAATCAAAGATAACATCAGTAGACTATGGAGTGCCGCAAGGATCTGTCCTAGGCCCTCTGGTATTATCAATATATATGCTGCCACTTGGTAATATTATAAGAAAACATGGAATTAATTTTCACTGTTATGCTGATGACACTCAATTATTTATCTCATCACGACCAGATGAAAACACTAACTTATCTAACTTGACAGAGTGTCTAAAATATATAAAATGCTGGATGACGTGTAATTTCCTGCTATTAAATTCAGATAAAACGGAGGTATTACTTATTGGTCCAAAAAACTACCCACAAAATCGCTTACAATACAACTTTAATTTAGAAGGATGTCCTGTTACTTTATCCACTACAGTAAAAGACCTGGGTGTTATGCTAGACCGCAACTTGACTTTCGAAAATCATATTTCATATGTTACAAGAACAGCCTTTTTCCACCTTTGAAACATTGCTAAGCTACGTAACATGCTATCTGCTTCTGATGCAGAAAAGTTAGTTCATGCATTCATGACCTCGAGACTAGATTACTGTAATGCTTTATTAGCTGGTTGTCCTGCATCCTCAATAAACAAGCTTCAGTTAGTGCAAAATGCAGCCGCTAGATTAGAGGTTACAGAGAAGTGAGGAGACCTGGAACAATGCTCACGTACACCTTCAACGAGCAGTTCGTCGAGTAAGAGAACAGGCTGATCGTCACTGGAGAAGGGGACCTGAGTATACTCCTGGACAATGGGTGTGGCTATCATCCAGGGACCTTCGTCTTCGACTGCCCAGCAAGAAACTAAGTCCTAGGTACGTGGGTCCCTTTAAAATTCTCAGACAAATAACACCAGTGTCATACCGTCTAGCCCTGCCATCTACTTATCGCATTTCTCCTACCTTTCATGTTTCCTTACTCAAACCGGCCGGTGGTCCGAGAGGAGAGAGGGACCAGGAAGAGGTCGCGGTGGAGAACACCCCTCCCATCATCATCGACGGTGAGGAGGCCTACCAAGTTAGAGAAATTCTCGACTCAAGGCGCCGAGGCAGGGAGTTGCAGTATTTGATCGACTGGGAGGGGTACGGTCCAGAAGAAAGATCTTGGGTGAGGTCACACGACATACTGGATCCCGCTCTTACCATTGAGTTTCATCAGAACAACCCTGAGAGACCTGCCCCTCGACCCCGTGGAAGACCTCGGCGCCGCACTGGTCCTCGCTTCAGGAGCCGCACGCAGGGATCGCACCTCCGTGGCTCTCTCTGATCACCAAAGGACACTGTCACCTGAGTACTGAACTTCATTTCCCATCAGCCCAGTACCTAGGTCTAATCACCGGCACAGGTGTACCCACTTGCCTCTTCTATATAAACTGTCTCTGAACTGCTACACATTGCGAAGTCTTGTTCTGCCCCGGCTAACATTTCCAAGCGTTATTTCTACTTTGATTGCATCCCTGTTTACTGACCCTTGCCTGTTTGCTGTTTAACGTCTCTTGTCTGCTGCCTGCCTCGACCCTTGCCTGTTTGCTGTTTCACGTCTCTTGTCTGCTGCCTGCCTCGACCCTTGCCTGGTATTGTTCATGATTCTGGATTTCCTATTATATCCCTGTTTGCTGATCTCTGTATTTCACCTGTCTGACTACTCTTCAATAAATACTACAAATGGATTCGAACGTCTCTGACTCTGCATCACAGACACGGTGAAACACTTTAATTTTTCAAACACTTAGATATAGTTTAAATATTATTATTGCTGTATATGGATATAAATATTTCTGAAGGTCTTACACAAAGCACATGTTCAAACACACAAAATAAGATTCTTAATAGATATCACCATGCTCCATTACGACATTATAGGATGAAACAGTCAGGGTTCTGTCACTTTGGTCTGTTTTATTCTTGGTTAGGAGACAAAGCCCTGACACTCCTATAATATTGTTTTTTGTTGAGAGTGTGTGGTTTCAGGTTCAGTCGGGCCATGTGTTCTTTTGTACACTTGATATGTGGTATGTGCGGAGCTTGGTGCTCGGATCCCGGCACTTCGGTATAGTTTGATTTTGGTTAAGCACAGATTAAGTGTTTATTCACTCACTGTGCACTCTTGTCTTGAGTGTTTTGCACTCAATGCCAGCAGGAAATAGGTAACTTTTTACAATATATATGGGCAAGTAGTCTTTGTCAAACCATTCTGGATACATGTTCTGGATGTTTAAATTTGCTAGTTTGGTTTCAAAATATTCTCAGCTCCTTAAAGAGTAACTAAACACTAAACCAACTTTTTTTAGTTAATGGTCTGTAAGACTGGGGCTTTATTAGTGCTGATCATTGATTCAAGTAACTTTTTTGTCATTTGGGTATAAAGTGTTTTAATTCTACAATATATGGTGTAAAAACGTCTAAGTGCTGCCCTCTTCAGGTTGAACAGTGGCTACTGCAGTTGAATTTTCCTATTAGATCTTTGCGGTAGTTCATGACGTAAGCGGTGAGAGCTGATGTAAGCAGGTTCCAGCTAACCACGCTCTTGGTACGAGCTACCACGCCCTTGGCAGTGTAAAAACCATCTTGTTTCGTCAAAACCACTGTAGTGAGTCAGGAGTTGGAATTGAAAGTATTGAAAACGATCAGGATAAAGTATTTAACTGCCCTCAGTTCATCCCGTCTATCTCCGCTAGTCTCCGCCCACTTTTCCAGCATTTTCAAATATTGCCAGTGGGTGGAGTCAGGCTCTGACCAGGGGTTTAGTTACCCTTTAACTACACTAGCCTGGATGCCAGCCGAGCTTAGCCCCGCCCACAACATCTGAGGTCGGGAAGTTCGGTCTGGACTACTGTTGTGAAAGCAAGTACCATAGAAGTATGCCCGAACCAGAGCTGTACAGACCAATCAGATTGTTAGGGCGGGCTTTATGCGATGATGGACAGATGATCAACAGTAGCGTAATCATCCACGTCACCAAAGAGCGCTTGGGTTGAATTTGTTTACAACACAGAATGGCTGCCGCTGGAGAATTTACATGTGTAGATTCAGCCATCGTGTCTGTTATGGCGCTTTTCCACTGCATGGTACGGTACGGTTCGGTTCGGTACGGCTCACTTGTGGTGCTTTTCCACTGCATAGTACGGTACGGTACGGTGCGCTTCGGCGCGCTTTAAATGGTACCTGATCTGTTGAGGTTCCAAGCGTACCGTACCGGTACTAAAATGTGACGTGAAACACTGCAGATCACTGATTGGTCAGACAGACAGAATCGTCACTACCAGCGTCATTGGATTTGCGACACGAGACACTAAACACGCTATACAGAGTCATATAACCAGTAGACAACAGCCAACACGGTAGCACCTGTGTTTTACTTACTTGAAAAAAAGAAGAAGAGATCAACACTTTAAAAAGGAAATGGCTGAATCGTGGTCGAGGTGCAGACGTTCCTCTCGTTGGTTGCCTAAGAGCGGGTCCAGCGGATGGGGCAAAACAGAATGAAAAAGTGTTCCAATAAGTAGCAGCTAGCTCAGCTAGCCGCACACGGCTATCACCGGACCTACAAACAGTGTAACGATCAGTCCCACCCACTTTGAATGGGTACTAACTGCAGTGGAAAAGCAACCGAGCGCGAACCGTTCCGCGCCGAATCGAACCGTACCGAACCGAACCGAGCGTACCATGCAGTGGAAAAGCGCCATTATAGAAGAGGTAGACAGTGCATTTTAAAAGAGGAACCGATAACCGCGATCAAGGCATTTGTCGATCGGAAAGGGCCTCCACGTCCCCCCCGATTGTGCGCGAGCTTCTACTTCTGTCTATACGGTAATGTCTCTATTGTGCGACAGAAAGTCGCGTGTTGTGACGCAATCGTTAGCGTATTTTTACAAAAACGGATTCTACGGGGCCATAACGTAAGATACAAGGTAATAAAGCCTTTTATTTTATTTGTTTTTTATTTAACCTTTGTTTAACCAGTAAAATCAGTTGAGAACAAGTTTTCATTTACAACTGCGACCTGGCCAAGACAAAGCGAAACAGTGCGACGAAAACAACAACACAGAGATACACATATAAATAAATAAACATACAATCAATGAACAAATCCATATACAATTAATATATATATATATATATATATATATATATATATATATATATATATATATATATATATATATATATATATATATATATATAATACAAAATACAATTAATTGTATAAATAAACATACACTCAATAAGCCAAACCATTTACCAAAAAACAAAAAAAAAAAACCTATAAACAAGTGCAGTGATCAATAAACAGCTTTGACAGCTGATGCTTAAAATTGGTAATGGAAATAGGAACCTCTAGTTTCAAGGATTTTTGCAAATAATTCCAGTCGTAGGCAGCAGAAAACTCGAACGAATGGCGACCAAAATAAGTATAAGCTTTGGGGACAGCCAGTAAAATATACTTGCTAGAGCGCATACTACGTGTGGATGTTGCTATGGTTACCAGGGAGCTGAAATAGGGCGGAGATATGCCTAATAAGGACTTATAGATGACTTGGAGCCAATGGATTCGGCGGCGAGTATATAGTGAGGGCCATCCAATAAGAGAATAGAGATTACAGTGATGAGCAGTGTATGGAGCTTTGGTAACAAAATGGATAGCACTATGATAAATTACATCCAGTTTACTAAGTAGAGTTTTGGAGGCTATTTTGTAAATAACATCGCCAAAATCAAAGATTGGTAGGATAGTAAGTTTTACAAGGGCATATTTGGCAGCATAGGTGAAAGATGCTTTGTGACGGAATAGGAAGCCGATTCTAGATTTAATTTTGGATTGGAGATAGTTAATGTGAGTCTGAAAATTAAGTTTACAGTCTAACCACACTCCTAGATATTTATAAGAGTCCACATATTCTAAATCAGCCCCTTCAAGAGTAGTGATGGTAGTTTGGTTGGCAGCTATGGGCAAAGTTCGATTAAAAAGCATGCATTTAGTCTTACTAGCATTTAAAAGCAGATGAAGATCACGAAAAGCGTATTGTATGGCACTGAAACTAGTTTGAAGATTAATTAACACACAATCCAAAGAGGGGCCGGATGTATATAAAATGGTGTCATCTGCATACAAATGTATCAGTGAATCACCAGTAGCACTAGCGATATCGTTAATGTATATAGAAAATAGGGTTGGCCCAAGAATTGAACCCTGGGGCACCCCCATAGAGACTGCAAGAGGGCTGGACAGCAGACCCTCCGATTTTACACACTGAACTCTATCCACGAAATAGTTGGAGAACCAAGCAAGGCAGTCACTTGAGAAACCAAGGCTTTATACATTGTCGTGTTTCTTTAGAAATAATTAATGGACAAATGGAGTCTTTGGACGCCTCAGATGTAAAGTGATTCGCTGTCAAAGTGACGCCAAAATGAATGGGAGTCAATGGAATGCTAACAGCAGGTGAAGTTCTGCTACAATGGCGGCTCCCGTGAGGCTTCAACTTCTGGTTGATGGATTACCCCCTTGCAGTTTTCTCTGTTGAAATCTATGGGGTCGCTGTGTCCATTTCTTTTACTGTCTATGGGATTTTCCATGTCTAAAGACGTTTCCATTTTCAAAACCAAATATAGGCAAATCCATGGACAACTAACAGGCATTAGGACGAACATAAAGAGGACGCTCGAGACGTGAACAAGTCAGCAATATTTCTGATTATTTATTGGCTTGAAGTTTCGTGCACAATGACAAAAAGGAGTGAAACATTCAGGGATTGAAATTAACACCCGCCAACCCTGCCAAATGTGGGAAAAATGTAACTTTGGCGGGTAACGCTGTCAAATCACGAGCCAATTTTGCGCGTTTCTATGTTTACTCACTTTGCGGGGGAAGTTCGTGTAGCCAAATCTGCGTGGATTTAGCCCAAATACGCAACTCGTGAGTCCTCATGATATATTAAATACAGCGTATTGCACAGAATCTGCGCATTTCTGGCTTACTTGAACACACACGTTACTAAGCAACAAATAACGGTGCACTTGGTCACTTGCATTGAAGAAATAGCGAATATTTAAAAGCATTTGGTTAACAGAAAAGACATTGTTATTTTTCAACATCCTACATGTTCTGTGTACTGTATTGATCTGTCCACCTAAAACACATTTTTGGTAAAAAAAAAAAAAAAGGGCGTTAAAATGGATTCCCTATTTTTGTTTTCGAAACATGTGTTGGTTAATCCGATCGATTGTGAAATCGATTTTCGAACGTAAAGTGACAGCCCTAAAACAATGCTCGGTAGAGTAAATGGTGTTACAGAGTAGGCGATATCATTCTGGGATAAGTTCTGGATGCATATAACAATTAAGGATTAGAATGAATAGAAAGCAATTTGGTGTTTTAGCAAATCACAAGTGTAAAAGTGATCAACAATTTCTTTATTGTTGGACATGTTATGTGCAGTGCTCTGTGTTGTATGGGAATAAATGTGTCGATGTGCATGTGTGACCCGTGGAAATACATCAGTGAATTATTAAATGTAGTTTCAAATGTTTTATTTTTAAATAATTTGGTCAAGTAAATTAATCAATGTTAGAAAAGTATATCACTGTTCCACCAAAAATTCAACCTTTCCTGTGGTTTTCTTTAATTTATGGTATAATGCACACCTCATATAATAATCTTAATAACATAACGTATTTTGTCTTAAAACATGCTTATTGTCACAGTTATCGTCTGCACCATTCTGTCTTCGTCATCTTCACTACACTTCCCAGCATCCTCTTGTCTTCACACCTGAACTCACTCCCTCAATCATCCACCTGTTCATCGTTATCATCACCTGTCTTCACCTTGTTATGTTTGATTTGTACTTGTATTTAAGCCCTTCAGTTCAGTCTGTCCTTTGTCGGTTGTTAACGTTAGAGTGTGTTTCCCTGCCTGTTTGTACCCTTTTGATTTATTTTGAGAATAAAACTCTCGTATTGGAACCTTCAGCCTCGTCAACTCGTCTTCATCTGCCTGAACACTTATATTCGATTTTTAAAGTATTATTTCTGCTATAATGTATTGATTTAAAATTAGTAATCATTAATTAACTAATATTTTTAACCACTCTGCGCGCCTCCCTGACATGCTCTGGAACACCCCACACTTTGAAAACCCCGAGATAGTTTACTTCATTTTCGCCATGAAAGGGGGGATGTCAACCATTCAATTAAGTAGGCTATGAATCATTCTTTTTCATATCAACGACAGAATGGATGAATTGTAAATGTGACTGATGACACTGATATTACAATGTATAAAACTCACCTCTGTAACTGTGTGATCATTAAAATGATACCAGTTTCCACTTTCATCTTTAATCTGTGTGTCATAATGGCCTCCACTGTATGTGCCATGGTGATTAATGATGACATACAGCTCATACTTTACTGAATCAATCTGTTGAGAAAGCACATTGTGTTTAACATCTGCTTTACCCTCTTGTCTGTGTCTGACAGGCTCAATAGTAAATTAAAGCTCCTAGCAGCATTTAGCGATGTTTAAGCAGTTAAGGCCATTAAGATTTTTAAGCACACAAGCATCAAAAGACATTAAGTTTTATGTAGCAAGCATTTAACCACTGACATCATAGTTGGAATAGACCATGTTTTAGCATGATTTACCATGATATACCAGATTTAGTGTGATTTTTCATGATTTAACATGTTCCAGTATGATTTACCATGAATCTAGCATGATTTACCATAGTTTACCATGATATACCACATTCTAGAATGATTTACCAGGATTCTAGCATGATTTACCTTATTTACTATGATTTACCATGTTTCTAGCGTTATTCACCATGATTTACCACTTAGTAACAATTATGTGAAGCATCAGAACAAATGAAGTAATAAACACTGACAAAATGTGATTGCGTTATAATAGTAATTGTTATATAAGGGATTTTTAAGTGTCTAATTATATGAATGCAAAAGCACATGTGAAAATATAAATTATAATGGCCAGCAGAGGGCAGTAGAAGACCACTTATTGGCTCACTTTC
Source organism: Chrosomus eos (assembly GCA_036326025.1). Lineage (NCBI taxonomy): Eukaryota > Metazoa > Chordata > Actinopteri > Cypriniformes > Leuciscidae > Chrosomus > Chrosomus eos. Next base: position 192,319 of record JAZAVI010000023.1, read on the forward strand.
ATTTTGATCTACTTGGTTTCACACACACACACACACACACACACACACACACACACACACACACACACACACACACACACACACACACACACACACACACACACACACACACACACACACACAATTTACCATAGGAAATACATGGTTTTTAAGCTTTTTAACAGTTATAGCACCAACTATAGAATAATATTAGTTATATAGCATGACAAAATGACTATTTTAAACAGCAGGGGGCAGTAGTATACCACTTATTGGCATAATATTCAATTATATGCTTAGAATTTTCACCTGTTTAACTGTTATAGAGGTATTAATTATTATCTTATTTAGAGTCACATGTTCTGACATGTTTTTAAGAAGATCTGGGCAGTCATTGAAGAGATATAGGCTTTCGGGGACACATAAGGCTACATATTGAAGTGACCCTATTATAGCCATCCAAATGAATAAGTTATACCTTTTCTGATAATCATTGATCTAGAGAGTCCAGAGAATTGTAGTGCACTGATTTTGAGCATAATGATATAAAGATTATATGAACATAGACGGAACACACCATTTACAGCCAATACAGGCAATTTACCATAGGAAATACATGGTTTTAAAGCTTTTCAACAGTTATAGCACCACCTATTGTCCGATCTCCATGAAACTTTGCATGCTTCTTCACCATGGTATGACACATATGCTCATCAATTTTTGTGAAGTTCTGAGTTTTTATTCATGATTTATAGGCTTTTGAGTGTATTTTGACATGCCCATTTTCTTAACGACCCTGTTATAGCCATGCGAAAAATGCAAAAGTTCAACTTTTTTTCGATAATTATTGATCTAGAGAGTCCAGAGAATTGTCCTAGACTGAGAAGAGTGTTGAAGTGTTGAGTGTTGAATTGTAGAAAAGTCTAGAATTGTTCGTGAATATTTAATGAACGATTTGATTGACAGCAATGGTTCTAGAGGCAAAGTTGTTCAGCATGAGGACATCTATCAAATGATATGCATATTGTGGGGATTTGTGCAACACCACGTGATTACAGAGCCGTAAAACTCGTTAGCACCAACTAGTGGCCGATTTCTTTCAAAATTCTTACAGACCTCTTGGGCCATGTGTCGAACATGCTCATCGAGTTTCGTTCTGATTGGCCTCCGTTAACCTTGTCTCATAGGTGCTCAAACTTCATTGGCCGATGGCGGCCATGTTTTTTGAGATACGCCAATATCCTTTTAGACATACATGGCACCTTGGACCAAGACACTGCAAACCAATTTTCAAGTCAATCGGACTAACGGTCAGGTGGTCATAGCCCTTTTTATGTTTTTTTTCATGTTATAGTGCCATCATGTGGCCAATTGACACAGTTTTTTTATTTTGACCTCAGATTGAATTCATACACATGTCTGTTGAGATTGGTGACGATATCTCATTTACTTCTCGAGTTATAGCCATTTTAGTAAAATAGGCTCCTCCCACAACATTCTTTTTACGCCCCCTAGCGACCGGAAATTGAAAATTCAACTTTTTTTTCGATAATTATTGATATTCAGACTCCAGAGAATATTGTTGCACTGGTTTGGTTCCGATCGGGCAAAAAACCAGGGACTAGTTTGCAAAAGTAATTTTTTGACAAAATTCAAAATGGCTGGAAAATTTGCATACCGAAAATGAAATCGGATATAAGTTTTGTTCTTCAAGCCTCCAGCTTTCCAATGATATAGGACACTTGAGTCTACGACCTACGGTCTAGGAGTTATGACCAGTTTTGCGCTTTTGGTTGCTATAGCGCCACCTATGGGCCAATCGGGGTCATACTCTCTGAACCTCTCCTCAATTTCTGTGCTATCTTAATCCCAAATATCAAGTCTCTAGCACTTACGGTTTAGTCTGCACGATGCGTTTTAAGTCTGAAGAATAATAATAATTAAAGCTGCAAGCAGCATTTATCGGGGTTCAAGCAGTTAAGGCCTTTAAGGCTTTTAAGCACCAAAAGACATTAATTTTATTTAGAAAAACCATTTACAGTCAATACTGGTAATTTACCATAGGGAATACATGGTTTTTAAGCTTTTTAACAGTTATAGCGCCACCTATTGTTCGAGCTCCATAAAAATTTTCATGTTTGCTTACTATGTTATGTCACATATGCCCACCAATTTTTGTGAAGTTCTGACTTTTTATTTGTGATTTATAGGCTTTTGAGTGTATTTTGACACACTCATTTTCTAAATGACCCTATTATAGCAAACCAAAAGACAAAATTAAACTTTGTTTCGATAATTATTGACCTAGAGAGTCCAGAGATTTGTCCTAGACTGGTCTGGTTCCGATCTGGAAAAAAACCAGGGACTAGTTCGCAAAAGTAGGTTTTTAATATATTTGTGAATATTTAATGTACAATTTGATTGACAGCAATAGTTCTTGAGGCAAAGTTGTTCAGGATGAGGAGGTCAATCGACTGATATGCATTTTATGGGGATGTGTGCAACACCATGTGATTACAGAGCCATAAAACTCGTTAGCGCCAACTAGTGGCCGATTTCTTTCAAAACTCTTACAAACCTCTTAGGCCACGAGTCGAACATGTCCATCGAGTTTCGTTCTGATCAGCCTCCGTTAACCTTGTTTAATTGGTGCTCAAACTTCATTGGCCGATGGCGGCCATGTTTTTTTAGATACGCCAATATCCTTTTACAGATACATGGTTCCTTGGACCAAGACACTGCATACCAAATTTCAAGTCAATCGGACTAACGGTCAGGTGGTCACAACCCCTTTTATGTTTTTTTAATGTTATAGCGCCACCTAGTGTTCAATCGTCGAGATGTTTTTACTGTGACCTCAGATTGAACTCATACATATGTGTACCAAGTTTGGTGAAGATATCTCATTTACTTCTCGAGTTATAGCTATTTAAAAAAAATAGGCTCCTCCCACAACGTTCATTTTGCGCCCCCTAGCGACCGTGAATCGAAAATTCAACTTTTTTTCGATAATTATTGATATTCAGTCTCCAGAGAACATTTCTGCACTGGTTTGGTTTGGAACTACGCAAAAGTAGTTTTTCAACAAAATTCAAAATGGCGGAAAATCTATCATGACGGAAAAAAAATCGAAGATATACATTTTTTTCTTCAGGCGTCCAGCTTTCCAATGATATAAGACACTTGAGTCTACGACATACGGTCTAGGAGTTATGACTAGTTTTGCTAAATTGATTGCTATAGCGCCACCTATGGGCCAATCGGGCTCATATTCTCTGAACCTCTCCTCGATTTCTGTGCTACCTTAATCCCAAATATCAAGTCTCTAGCACTTACGGTTTGGGCTGCACGATGCGTTTTACGGCAGAAGAAAAATAATAAAAATCAGTACAATTACAATAGGGTTTCAGTACTTCGTGCTTGAACCCCTAATAAAAACCCTTACAATTACAATAGGTTTTCAGCACTTCGTGCTTGAACACCTAATTAAGATTTACCACCCTTACTTTTCATCACTTATGCTCATAAAAATGGCGGATGAGTGGAAAAGTCAAATACAATATATTAATATATTGTACAGGTAAATTTGATTTTTTTATTAATTTATTATTACCTGAAAGGTTGAAGGAATCTGAACTTCGCATTCATTTTTCCTGTAGGTTTGGAGTTGAGTCATATAAAATCTCTTTAGCTGTAGAGTCAAAATGTCTGGCCACTTTTCAATGTCATTTTTCTGATATGAAAAGAAGAGTTGTCGTTCTTTTAAATGCAGAAATTACATTTCCTTGAAACATATAATGTTAGTGAGCGATATGGATGCTATCTAGGCAAGGCAAGTTTATTTATATAGCACATTCAAAGTGCTTTACATAGGAGAAAATAAAATAATCAAAACAAATAAGAATAATTAAAACAGTTTAGAATAAAAAATAAAATAAAGTACAGTACAAACAGTCGGACGAACAGTGGCACAGTGCTCATTCAGTAAATGCATATCTAAACAGATGTGACCTAATAACAATGTACCTAACAAATACATTGGTACATTTTTTCTCTAATTGATAAATAAAAACATTTCATATACATTCTCAAAAACACTATGATATAGGCTACTATAATAAAGAAATATTGTAATATGTATGGGCCCTCATTTATCAAAAGTGCGTACACCAAATTTCCAGCGTACACCTGGAGTACACCCAAAACCACGGTGACTTAGAGATTTATCAATATGGACGTTGGTGTACGGCACGCTCAAATCCCACGCCAGCTCAGGAGGTGGTGTACATGTACACACGTTTGAGTTAGCGCGGAAATGCGCAGAGAAACAATTCCCAACACCACAAAACGCACTGACAAACTAAAAGATATGATATATTATGACCCACTGTAAAAACAACAACAACAACAACAACAACGTAATTATAAACCGTAGTGTTTATTTTTGTGCAACATGGACTTCAATGTTCAATTTGTGTGACTTTACCAAAGTATTTGATTTGTAAGCATATGTATTCCTTCCGTTGCGAGCCTGTGCGCTTTACCTGACCTTTCAGGGTTAGGTGGTGCGCACGGACTTGGTTCAGTAATGAAAGGCTTTCAATGACCAAAAAATTATTCAGAATGACAAAATAATTAAAATTACATTATTCTTCTTTTAAATAATAATAATAATAATAATAATAACGACATTCTTCTTCTAAATAACAATAAGCGTCATTAATAATAAAAATCATAAATATAAGAAGAAGATCTTCAGTGCCGAGACGTGCCTCTTTGTGGCGATCTTTAGATCTGACCACTTTTTTTCACCTAGGCTACAATAACCAAGAAAACTCATGCTTAACTTGATCACTATTGGTCTATAGGCTATTAAGCAATAAAACATTCTTTACTCTGCTGGAGTTCGCTTCTCAACCCCCACACTACTAACAGAATTCGTAATTTAGGTTGAATTAATCCCACTTTAATCCACTTTAACCTTTAATCCCACTTTAATAAAACAATTTTGTTTCTTTCCAGAAACATGATGGTCTCGATCTTCACGTCGGAGAAGTTTCTCTTCTTTGCCGTCTTCCGTGTGTTTTTGGCGTAAAATGAGGGCGTGGGGGAAGCGGAGACTTGAATATATAGAGGCGTGTTATTCTAATGACGATCGTTTTCAGCCGATGCATTTATCAAGGGCAGGTATTGCGTACACCTAGATTTCAAAGGTACGCACAGCTTCATAAATCAGGCGGTGAGAGGAGTGTAAGCATAATCTTACGCCAACATTTACGCCCGTTTCTACGCAAGAATGATAAATAAATTAGGGCCAATGGTTTTTCGATTGCTCCTGTCTGCCTCGCTGCCTGCTGTTGTGTGTGAGTGTGTTTGCTCCGAGGCTGTTAGCTCCGTCTAAGCCTCGCATTTCTTTCTGTTTTGAACCATCGTTTACTATCATTTCTAGTTGTTTATACTACTAATTACAGCTTACCTAACATCGCTAGCTTCCGTTATTGTTAGCACAACACGCTAGTATCTCGCTAGCCTGTTAAGGCGCCACCCGTGCGCTCAGTTATTTATTTATTTTTCTCGTGCGCGCCCGCACATCTGAGTTCATAAAAAGCCCAGGTGAGTAAGAATCAGTCAACAAACACGGTGAGTAATGTCTTGTCCTGTTATTGTCACTTGCACATCATGCCATATGTTTACCATAGCCTTCCCCGTCGGCATAGGGTTTATATGTGATAAATGCAAGGAGACAGTCAGGCTGACGGAGAAGATTTCAGAATTAGAGACACGCATCCAAACTTTAATTGAGGATAGTAAGTGTGCTCGAGCTTTAGATACTACTTTGGATGCGCCTAGCATAGTGAACCATTTACATGATTCGGTTCCGGCTGAGTTATTGCCTGTGCAGCCAGGCAGATGGGTGACGGTGAGAAATCGCTCTAGTCGCGGATCAAAAAACCACTCTTCTGTTCCGGTTACCATAACAAATCGATTTGCCCCTCTCAGTGAAACACCCACTGAGAATGCTGTTGATTGTGCCCTGGTAATTGGCGATTCTATTACACGGAACGTGAAAATAGAGACACCAGCCACCATAGTCACATGTTTGCCGGGAGCCAGAGCGCCTGACATCAAATCAAACTTAAAAGTGCTGGCTAATGCTAATCGTAAATTCTCTAAGATTGTTATTCACGTCGGCACTAATGATGTTCGACTTCGCCAGTAGGAGATCACCAAAATTAATATTAAAGAGGTGTTTGAACTCGCAAAGACGATGTCAGGCACTGTAATCTGCTCTGGCCCCCTTCCTGTTCGAAGGAGTGATGAGATAGTTAGTAGATTGTGTTCACTCAATGGCTGGTTGTCTAATTGGTGTCCGCAACATAATATAGAATTCATATACAATTGGAAAAGTTTTTGGGGCAAGCCTGACCTGTTGAAAAGAGATGGTATTCATCCCACCTGGGATGGTGCTGCTCTTCTCTCTAGTAATTTGGCTCATAGTCTTAGAGATAAAACATGACAATCTGGGGCTCAGGTCAGGAAGCAGACAAACTGGCTAAACCGACCGTCTGCTAGCGGCCTCACGTCACCAAGGTCAGATAAATCTCATCACATAGAGACTCTTTCACCTAGATATCATCATATAGAGACTGTGTCTGTTCCCCGAATTTGGAAATCCAAAAAACTGCCAAACTTTTCTAAGGTTAAAAATCTAATTGATGTTCAACAAATAAAAAACAGATATAATACAGATGAGCAAACGATAAAGCTTGGGTTGCTGAATATTCGATCCCTTAATTCAAAATCGCTCATAGTTAATGATAAGATTAAAGACTATAACCTAGATGTGCTGTGTTTGACAGAAACCTGGCTAAAACCAAACGATTACATTACTTTAAATGAGTCCACTCCGCAAGATTATTGTTATAAACATGAGCCTCGTCCGAAAGGCAAAGGGGGAGGTGTTGCTGTAATTTATAGTAATATTCTGAAAACCACTAAGAAATCTAGTTTTAAATATACTTCTTTTGAAGTGTTGGTGCTTAATGTAAAAATTTATAGTGTAAACAATAAATCACGTTTGAGAATTCTGCTGGCTACTGTATACAGGCCACCAGGGCACCATAAAGATTTTCTCAAAGAATTTGCTGACTTTCTATCAGAATTAGTATTGGCTGCAGATAAAGTCCTAATTGTTGGTGATTTTAATATACATGTAGATAATGAAAAAGATGCATTGGGATTGGCATTTAAAGACATTATAAACTCAATTGGAGTGAGACAACACGTGTCAGGACCTACTCATTGTCGTAATCATACTCTTGATCTAATATTATCACATGGAATAGATGTTGATGCCGTTGAAATTCTGCAGCAGAGCGACGACATCTCCGATCACTATCTAGTCTCGTGTAAATTACATTTAGCCAAGGCTGCAAAGCCGACTCCGTGTTATAAATATGTTAGACCTATCACTTCTGCCACTAAAGATTGCTTTATCAATAATCTTCCAAATCAGTTTCATAATCTCAGCATCCCAGATAGCTTAGAAGAACTTGATATTGCAACAGAAACTTTTAACTCTCTCTTTTCCAGCACTTTAGACACAGTTGCTCCGCTGCGCTTAAAGAAGATCAAAGAAAATAGTCCAACGCCGTGGTACAATGAGCACACCCGGGCCCTTAAGAGAGCAGCCAGAAAAATGGAGCGAAACTGGAAGAAAACAAAACTAGAGGTATTTCGGATTTCATGGAAGGAGAGCTCGATTGCTTACAGAGAGGCCTTAAAAGATGCTAGAACTAATTATTTTTCAACCCTATTAGAAGAAAATAAACATAATCCTAGGTATTTATTTGAACAAGTGACTAAACTAACGAAAAAGAAAGCTTCAAGCTCAGAAGTTTATAAGAAACACAGCAGTAATGACTTTATGAACTTCTTCACTTATAAGATTGATAATATCAGGGACAAAATTATAACTATGCAACCGTCTACTACAGTATCGCATCAGGGAGTATATTGTAGTCTCTGTGAGGAACATTTTGATTCATTTGTTGCTATAGGAGAGGAAGAATTTTGCAAAATTGTTAATTCATCTAAATCGAAAACTTGTATGCTAGACCCTATACCGACTAAGCTACTGAAAGAGATGCTTCCAGAGGTCATAGATCCTCTTCTAGATATCATTAATTCATCTTTGTCATTAGGATACGTACCAAAAACCTTTAAGTTGGCTATGATTAAACCGCTTGTTAAAAAAACCGCAACTTGATCCTACAGAATTAGTCAATTACAGGCCGATCTCGAATCTGCCTTTTCTGTCAAAGATACTAGAAAAAGCAGTATCCTTACAACTGTGTTCCTTTTTAGAAAGAAATAATATCTGCGAGGATTTTCAGTCCGGATTTAGACCGTACCATAGTACTGAGACTGCTCTCATTAAAGTCACAAATGATTTGCTCCTATCATCCGATCGTGGTTGTATCTCTCTATTAGTGTTACTTGATCTTAGTGCTGCATTTGATACTATCGACCACAACATTCTTTTAAATAGACTAGAAAACTATGTTGGCATTAGCGTAATTGCACTAGCATGGTTTAAATCATACTTATCTGACCGATATCAGTTTGTAGCAGTAAATGAAGAGATGTCTTATCGATCACAAGTTCAGTATGGCGTACCACAAGGCTCAGTACTAGGACCGCTGCTCTTCACTCTGTACATGCTACCATTAGGAGATATAATTAGGAAATATGGAATTAGCTTTCACTGTTATGCTGATGATACTCAGCTGTATATTTCTTCAAAACCTAACGAAACTTACCAATTCACAAAATTAACGGAATGCATAGCTGATATAAAAAATTGGATGACCAGTAATTTCCTATTACTAAATTCTGAAAAAACAGAGATTCTAATCATTGGACAAAAAACTTCCTCACCTAATAACCTAGAATACTGTCTAACACTTGATGGCTGCTCTGTTAAGTCTTCGACGTTAGTTAGGAACCTGGGTGTGCTCTTTGATACCAATCTTTCATTTGAAAGTCACGTGTCTAGTATCTGTAAAACCGCATTTTTCCATCTTAAAAATATATCTAAATTACGTCATATGCTCTCACTGACAAATGCGGAACAATTAGTTCATGCGTTCATGACCTCAAGGCTAGATTATTGTAATGCTCTACTGGGTGGTTGCCCTGCACGCTTATTAAACAAACTACAGCTAGTTCAAAATGCAGCCGCTAGAGTTCTTACCAGAACCAGGAAGTATGACCATATTAGCCCGGTTCTGTCAACACTGCATTGGCTGCCTATTAAACATCGTATAAATTTTAAAATATTGCTGATTACTTACAAAGCACTAAATGGTTTAGCTCCCCAGTACTTGAGCGAGCTCTTAACGCATTATAGTCCTTCACGTCTATTGCGATCTCAAAATTCTGGCCAGTTGATAATACCTAGAATATCAAAATCGACTGCTGGCGGTAGATCCTTTTCCTATTTAGCACCAAAACTTTGGAACAATCTTCCTAACACGGTCCGGGAAGCAGATACAGTCTGTCAGTTTAAATCTAGACTAAAAACACATCTCTTTGGCTTAGCATACACATAACACATTATAGATTTCTATAATTCAATGTTAGGCTGCATAGATTAGATCAGCCGGAACCGGGAACACTTCCCATAATTCCTGATGTACTTTGTACATCATAAGAAGGATGGCGTCTACGCTAATATTAGTTTCTCTGTTTATCCCGAGGTTTACCGCAGACCGCCGGATCCAGGGCATATCCAGATCTGATGAAGGACCATCACATGGACACAACGACACGCATTATCAGGGCTGTGAAGGCCCATGGACACCTCACCACTCATCTCCTCACCGGCCGGATGACCCAACCCAACCAGATGAACTGGATAATATCGTGAAAGTTCTGATCCCATCTGACTCCTGCCATTATGCTGCCTAACTCATAATCATACACTGTTCATTCGTTGGCCAGAGGAGGACTGGCCCCCGACTGAGCCTGGGTTCTCCCAAGGTTTTTTTCTCCATTCTGTCACCTGATGGAGTTTTGGTTCCTTGCCACTGTTGCCTTCGCCTTTTGGCTTGCTTAGTTGGGGACATTTAATTTTCATTTAATTTTCAATTGAACAATACTATTACAACATTGTTTTCCTGTTATCTCTGTAAAGCTGCTTTGAAACAATTTGTATTGTAAAAAGCGCTATATAAATAAAGGTGACTTGACTTGACTTGACTATTATTTAGAATAAGAATTTCGTTAAAAGAAGAATTCTAATGTTATCGATCCACGTGTAATGATTTGCATACTGAATGGAGATTGGTTGTTAGCTCTTTGTATGAGAGTCAGTTGATATAAAGACTGAAGTTAGACGCAAACGTGTGTGCTCTTGATTATTTTTTGGTACGACACTATTTTGAGTGACTGCACAAGAACAATACAAGAGTAATGTAATTTTTATTATTTTGTCATTCTGAATTATTTTTTTGGTCATCGAAAGCCTTTCATTACTGAACCAAGTCCGTGCGCGCACCACCTAACCCTGAAATGTCAGGTTAAGCGCAAAGGCTCGCAACTGAAGGAATACATGCCTACAAATCAAATGCTTTGGTAAAATCACACAAATTAAACATTGAAGTCCATGTTGCACAAAAATAAACACTGAAGTTTATAATATATATATATATATATATATATATATATATATATATATATATATATATATATATATATATATATATATATATATATATATATATAAATATACAGTTCATAATATATCATATCTTTTAGTTTGTCATGCGTTTTGTGGAGGAATTGTTTTTCTGCGCAGCTCCGCACTAACTCAAAACGTGCGTACACCACCTCCTGAGCTGGTGTAGGATTTCAGCGTGCCGTACGCCAAAGTCCATATTGATAAATCTCAAAGTCACCGTGGTTTTGGGTGTACGCCAGGTGTACGCTGGAAATTTGGTGTACGCACTTTTGATAAATGAGGGCCATTGTGTATATTAAAGGTAAATATCACAAATGTTTAACATTAGTATAAAAAGTCTATTTATTGATACAGAACATATTTTTGTTCCTTTTCTAAAAAAGAGTTTATTTTATAGAAAAAAGATACTTGCCGTTTCCATGTCTCTCTTTGATCCACATTCATTACAGTACAGCTGATCATCTCCTTTCATTTTATGGATTTCCAAATACTCAGTTAAAATATTATACTTAGGCTAAGTGATAAATGAAATTGAAAAAAAATTATCATTTATGACATTTAGATTAATTAAAGGTTGAAAATTACTTTGAAATCATTGGACATATTTTCAGTGTTGAAGACATATTAACAAATCATTGTTTCTCTAAATACATCACCTTATACATGGCCATGGCTTAAAGCGCACAGGCTCAACTTATTTATTCCCACTGGTCATAGTTCAAGTAAAATTCACTTTCTCTTACTTACCACTTTACACTCTCCTTTGTCATCAACAGACAGAGGTATTGACAAAAAATTTTTACGGTCTTCATTGTTGAAATGGCAGTGTGAACACCTTGTGGATGTCACCACGATGCCTGTAAAAATCTAGAAGTAAAGAGATTCACAGTTAAGAGTGATTATTTTGACAGTCACCACTGATTATTTAATAAGTCTGAAATTACCTCTGATAGGGAAGTCAATCTGTGTAATATCATCTGCAGATATTCTGCTGCATCTTGCTGCTCATTAACTAATAAAAACCAAAACAATTACTATATGAAATACCAGAAACCTTATGGTGAATAGAACATTATGAGTCTTCAAGCAACAGCTTTCTGAAACTTCCAGTATCCATATGCATCAGTATCACTGAGAACATTGGAAATATTTTTTTTAAATATACCATCTGCTACAGCATCTCTAAGTGTCATTTCATAGAGCAGCTTTACTCTGTTAATGGATAGAAGTCAGGACCGTATTAACTGGTATTAGCTAGACAGTGGAGGAGGCTTAACTGATCACTGCCTCCAACTCTAATTGTTTTAGGATGGAATAAAAAAAAACCCACAAACATGTCTACCATTACATAACTATAAGTATTGAGATATCAAAGCTGGCATGAAAAAAAAAAGACTTTACTTTATTACAGTTTAAAGAACAATGGGTATATATATATATATATATATATATATATATATATATATATATATATATATATATATTATATATATATATATATATATATATATATATATATATTATATATATAGAAAGTTTTCCAGTGACTAACCATTTCTGATGTTTAGAGCTTGTGTGACCTCTTTTGTAGAATGTACACATGTTTTACTGTGCATTAATTTCCCGAATAAATCAACTAGAGCCTTTAAGAGTTTTTTGTCTGGGGACTTTGCATTGATGTCATTTTTCAAGCTAAACACAAAGTTCAGAGATTAGTGGAATACATTAGTTACAATTAATAACAAAAATATGATATTCACAAATAAGAAAAATTATGAACTATGTTTCTCACCCCAGCAAACGTTCCCTAAATTTGACTGTCATGAAGAGCATCTGCAGAATTACATTCAGGTAACATGTTGTCCCTAAATTGGCCAATCCACAGGGAACTAAAATGAGAATAAAGTTAGAATAGTTCAAGGAAATCTCCAACAGAGATCCATTTCATTTGCCATAAAATATGAAAACCCAGTGCAAACATCACTGAGCAGGGTATATGCAGGAATCTTGAAGTTAATTTTAATACCTTTTCAAGACTTTTTCAAGACCTTCTCAATATTTTTTTAATACCTCACCGCCACTTCAAGCTGTAACCATTTACATTAGTGATACTTTTAACTTAACAGTTTTAGTTTGTGATAAAGACTATAGACCACTCTGATACAAAAAAAATCAAATAGGCTGGGATAGTAAATCACCAACCTTCTCTTAAAACATTTCGGTGCATTGTAATACACGTGATTGTTTTTTCCCGCCCTGGGAAAATCCCGCCCTGCAACCGATTTCATTGGTTTAGGTTACAGTGACGGGTAGGTTTAGGGATCAGTGTTTGGTGTAGGCAATCAGTACAGTGATTGACATGACAGAGAGGCAATTTACGAACGCACCCAAAATAGCTTAGTTTTTTATGTACCTGTCCGTTTGTTAATAAAAATGACTAAATTCACACACTTTTACGATATCAAACTGTTGGACAGCTAATTCAGAAAAAATACTTTCAAAATTCAAGACTTTATAAACCCGTGATAAGACTTTTTAATACTTTTTAAGGGTCTTAATTTTCCCAAAATTGATTTATCACCTTTTAATACTTTTCAAGACCCCGCGGATACCCTGCTGAGGGAAACAGAAAAATGTCTAATTTATGTCTCATTTTCACCTCCACCAATTTCCAGAGGCAAATCCAGCCAATCTAGCCAAAGCCGAATTCAAACACGCACGCCTATTATTTTTGCAATTGCAATTTTTGCAGAAATTGAAATTAAAACTTTTTATAGGTTTTGTTAGTTACTGGGTGACATTTAAATTGTAGTGGTATGCAACAAGAACATTAATGTTGTTGCTCCTTTTAGCATCCCATAGTATGATGCACACTGGGCACAGTTGTTATGTCATTGTCTTAACAAGCGAGGTTCATTACATTAGCTATATCCAAACATATTATTCAGCAAAAAACTGCAAATGTCCAGGCTTGTGTTTTAAAGTTAGATAAAAAAATAAAATAAAAACACCTTAAGCACACCTGTACAAATAAACTTAACTAAAGACCTTACATTTTATAAAAACATTAAAAAACATTTTTTTTTGTAATTGTTTTAATTACAGTAAAAAAGGATTTCAATGATTTGTTAACACAACATTTTTTCTTTTGTCAACAACTTAGATTCACTAATGTTGTTTAGATAACAAAACATTTTTAGTTTAGGTTGATTAAACTAATGGCTTGGTGGCAATGCACTAATAAAAAATAAAAACATTAATTTTCCCTGGCCTGCGCATGCGCCGGACGCACGGGAGTAAACGAGTCAACGACACAGACGACACTTCTTGTACGAGAAGGCGCGATTTTCTTCTCAGCTTCTTCAGAAGGGTTAGGGTTAGGTAAGTTTATGGTAAGTAATTTTATAAATTCAATTCTTTATAGACTATGGTTTTGTCTAAGGGTAATTTAATTTATTTCCTAGGCAGCGAAAAATCAGAAGATGGTTTAAATCTAACGTTAGGCCTAGAAGTAATAATTTTGCCCCAGGGATTCCAGAAGTTTCCATTGAGGTTATTTTAAAATTAAAAGTGTTTCTTCTGTCATCTTTACAGTTTAGTAACTGTTAAGGCTGTTAGTGAAGCGATTCAACCTTAAAATAACCCCGATAAATAATAATATTTTTGTTATTTTTCATTTTCGTCTTGATTAAACGAATGCGTATTGCTCATTTTAAAATGCATTCAGGTTAAGCTAACGTTACCTTTAAGAGAAGGAAACGACAATTAAAAACATACTCTACTGGTTTTTCATATTAAACTATGTTATTCCCTTAACTAACGCCCGTTTCACACATACTCCGTCCGTGTGCAGTGCGTATGCGGTGCGTGTTGCGGTGCGTATACAGTACAGGAGCAGCACACGCTATAGTGCTTTCACATATGCTGCGTTTGCAGTGCGTAACTGATCCGCGGCTGTACCACAAACATATACTCACTATTTTTATTTCAAATCCAGAAGTTATGCAGCAACTTTTATTAAAAAAAAGTTTTGTCAGCATTGCGATTCTCTTTGTACACATATACAAACTTGAATGGACATATGCATGTTTAAACACAATTTAAACAACATAGGCCTATAATTCCATGCATTACTTCTATATATATATATATATTAAGTTGCTTAAGAAAGTGGTCAAATATTTAACCATGTACTTAAAATCGTAAACATTTTAAATTAAAACCTAAAATTGACAAAAACAGTTGACTTTCATGCCTTTTCTTTTTTATTTAAATTTTAATACAATAAATATTGCATGTCACAAATAGGGCTGGGTATCGTAACAAAATGTTCGATACCGATACCGATACCGATACCTTGACTTCAATACCGGTTCCTGAACGATACCTTTTTCGATACTAATTTTATGTAACCAGTTTTATAGATAATATTACCTAAATTTTCATTTTATTTTTCAGTTTGTTGACTTTTTCACACTCATATTTTGAGGATGTAAAAAAGTACCAATGCTAAATTTTTCTATGTTTCCTAATCATTTAACAACATGTATTCTTTACTTCAATGAGCTAATTGTTTATGCCTTATCTTAATGCATTGTTTAACAATGAAACTGAATGAAAATTAATTGAAATTTCATTTCACTGTCACCTCTGATAACAGATCACTCTAAATTGTAATTTAGAAACATGCATTTTCTGCAAAGCAGCTTTGAAACGATATGTATTGTGAAAAATGCTATACATATAAATGTGAATTAAATTAAATATAGGCTACTGGGGGGCGGGATTTATGCCTCGCAAGCTCAGCACAGATGAAGCTTGCCGCAAAGCACTGGCAACAGTAGCCTAATGATTATGGATGTGTCGGGAAACAACAGCAAGGATATATTTTAATTGTTTATTAATGAACAAGTGTTTAATAAGTGTGCTGGCAGCAAATATGATTATGGCGATGCTGACTCGTCGTCATTCCTGCAGTAGGCCTAGTGAATGCGCGCGCCTATATGGATATAGAAATAACTATTTATTTCTAATTGTTTTGTTTAAAAGTAGACATATTTTGACCGTCTATAGGCCTATTTCTCATCTCTACGAGGCAAGTATCCTATATGTTGAGTTTCGGTTTCATTTGTGAAGCGCTCCAGTTCTTGCAGTCGAAAATGGATAAACTTTCTAATCTCAAGTGTCTGTGCGCTTATCAGATTTACCGTGTTACCGGTCTTGGCGGCAATTATCTTGTCGAAAATATAGCATCGTGTGCTTCTGGCATCGAGTCAGAATCAGAATCAGAATCAGAATCAGAAAGAGCTTTATTGCCAAGTGTGCTTGCACACACAAGGAATTTTCTTTGGTACTGAAGCTTCCAGTGCACATATACAGATACAAATACAACAAGAAACAGTAATACAAATTCTAAAAATAAAATATAAAAAATATGAAAATACTTTAAAATATAAAATATAAGGCCACAGTTGGGTTTAGTCAGAATAAACATTTATGGATTATGAACATATTTACAGTATTTTGAATATTATGAATAAATATAAATAAAAATAAAAAAATACCCCTGAGTTTAGGAGATATTGCACTAAAGAGTGGGAGTATTGCACTTACAGGCATATGCCTTGGGAGGTGTGTTAACTGTTCAGAAGGGAAATGGCCTGTGGGAAGAAACTGTTCCTGTGCCGAGATGTTCTTGTGGCCAGTGATCTGAGTCTCCGTCTTGACGGTAACAGTTCAAACAGGTGGTGTCCAGGGTGAGTGGAGTCTGTGATGATTTTACCTGCTCTCTTCCTCACTCTGGAAGAGTACAGGTCCTGGAGGGTTGGCAGGGGGGCACCAATAATCCTCTCCGCAGTCCGGACTGTCCGTTGCAGTCTCCTGATGTCTGATTTGGTAGCTGAACCAAACCAGACAGTGATGGATGTGCATAAAACCGACTCAATGATGGCGGAGTAGAACTGAATCAGCAGCTCCTGTGGCAGGTTGAACTTCCTCAGCTGGCGAAGGAAATACAGTCTCTGCTGGGCCTTTTTCACAATGGAGTCAATGTGATTGTCCCACTTCAGATCCAGGGAGATGATAGTGCCCAGGAACCTGAATGACTCCACTGCTTCCACAGTGCTGTTCATGATGGTGAGTGGTGGGGGAGTGCTGGGCTGTTCCTCCTGAAGTCCACGATCATCTCCACTGTTTTGAGCGTGTTCAGCTCAAGGTTGTTATAACTGCACCAGACAGCCAGCTGTTCAACCTCCAGTCTGTAAGCAGACTCGTCACCGTTTTGGATGAGACCAATGACAGTGGTATCGTCTGCAAATTTCAGGAGCTTGACAGTGGGGTCTTTAGAAGTGCAGTCAATAGTGTACAGGGAGAAGAGCAGTGGGGAGAGAACGCACCCTTGGGGGGCGCCAGTGCTGGTGGTGAGAGTCCTGGATGGACTTTCCCCAGTCTCACGAGCTGCTGCCGGTCCGTCAGGAAGCTGGAGATCCACTGACAGATCGAGGATGGCATGGAGAGCTGGGTCAGTTTGGCTGTGAGAAGATCAGGTATGATGGTATTGAAGGCCGAACTGAAGTCCACAAAGAGGATCCTTGCATAAGTCCCAGGTCTGTCGAGATGTTGCAGGATATAATGCAGTCCCATGTTGACTGCATCATCCACAGACCTGTTTGCTCTGTAAGCAAACTGAAAAGGGTCCAGCAGGGGTCCAGTGATGTCCTTCAGGTGGGCCAACACCAGTCTTTCAAACGACTTCATGACCACAGACGTGAGAGCGACAGGTCTGTAGTCGTTAAGTCCAGTGATTTTGTTTTTTTCGGGGACCGGAATGATAGTGGCGCGTTTGAAGCAGCAGGGAACTTCACACTGCTCCAATGATCTGTTGAAGATCTGCGTGAAGATCGGGGCCAGTTGGTCAGCGCAGGCTTTTAGACAAGCAGATGAGATGCCGTCTGGGCCTGAGGCTTTCCTAGTCTTTTGTTTTTTGAAGACTCGGCTCACGTCCTCCACACAGACCTTAAGCTCAGGTTGGATGGCAGGAGGGGGGAGGAGAGGGAGTGCAGAAGGTGATGGTGGATGTGTGAAGTGCAGATCAGAACGGGTGTGTGGTGTGAATGATGGCTTTTCAAACCTGCAATAAAATGAGTTTAAATCATCAGCCAGGTGTTGATTGTCCACAGATCGGGGGGATGGTGACTTGTAGTTGGTGATGTTCCTCAGACCAGTCCAGACTGATGATGGGTCATTGGATGAAAACTGGTTTTTCAGCTTTTCAGAGTAGGCTCTTTTAGCAACTCTGATCTCCTTTGTCAGTCTGTTTCTGGCCTGGTTATACAAGATTTTATCCCCACTTCTGTAAGCATCCTCTTTGGCTTGACGAAGCTGTTTAAGTTTCCCAGTAAACCATGGTTTATCATTAGTGAATGATAAGAATGTCCTGGTAGGAATGCATGTATCCTCACAGAAACTGATATACGATGTTACAGTATCTGTGAGCTCATCCAGATCGGTGGTAGCAGCTTCAAAAACAGTCCAATCAGTGCAATCAAAGCAGGCCTGTAGATCCTGCTCTGCTTCATTAGTCCATCTTTTTACAGTCCTTATTACAGGTTTAGCTGATTTCAGTTTCTGCCTGTAGGTCGGTATAAGATGAACCAAACAGTGATCAGATAGCCCCAGAGCTGCCCGTGGGACGGAGTGATACGCATTCTTTATTGTGGTGTAACAGTGGTCCAGTATATTACTGTCTCTTGTGGGACATGTAACATGCTGTCTGTATTTTGGTAGTTCACGGGACAGTTTTGCTTTGTTAAAATCCCCAAGAATGATTAAAAGAGTCTGGCACATAGGTACACTTTGGATCATTTCCACATATTTTCTATCTATCTGGGTTGGGACGCTTACACGCACACACCATATAGATTGTGAAGCACACACACACTACAGCCTCACGTGCGGCAAGCTACGTCTCTGGGCAGCCACGTAAACTAGTGTTTTCCGCCACAGCCAATCATGCTGCATGTTTATTGTTTCACTGACGTTGAAGAGATTAACCACTTAGGTACCGAAATTTGGTACCGAAAAACAAGACATGTTTCGATACTCGGTAGTACCGAGGCAATTCGGTCGGTACCTAAAAAGTACCGAACTCGGTACCCAGCCCTAGTCACAAAGAACTTGTTTTTCCACTTCCACGAATGAGTGTCGTTCATTATTATGTCCTTGTTGAGGTAAATTGTCGTTTTCCTTGCTTAAAACCCCGGTCTTAAAGTAAAAAGATGAAAAGTCGTATTTAATTAAATACATTTATGGTGAGATTACTACATTTTATTGAATTAAATGCATTTATGGTGAAATTACAAAATTTTCAGGTCAATCTGTGTTCATTTTGACCGCGAACCGTGCGCTGTCACTTTAATTCAGCGTTTGCAGCACAGCAAAAATAGACTTGGTGCAGAAACGATCTCTGCACTGCTGTATACGCACCGCAACTGGAACGGATCGACGGACTGCATCCGCGTGCAGTGTGAAAGCTCTAACCTGTTAACATGGGTACGGAAAAAAAATACGCACCGCATACGCACTGCAAACAGAGTATGTGTGAAACGGGCGTCAGACGAGTTTCATTAAATGTTCTCTCAAAGTGCATTTAGGTTCGCCACACGTTGATTTTTCTATTTTTTTCTATTATTTTTTTTACTAAGCCTATTTAAAATCGTATTTGATTGCAGAGCGCCGTAGCTCTCTCTCTCTCTCTCTCTCTCTCTCTCTCTCTCTCTCTCTCTCTCTCTCTGTGTACCTCTCGCGCGCTTTATCGCTCTCCGTACCTCTCATATCATCTCTCGTGAAAAGTCCGCTCCCGTTGAAGTGAGAGGGAGGAGGAGAGAGAGCGGGTGGCAGAGATGATATTACTGCGCCGAGTCGAAGTGCTCCCAAGCACTTGCTATGGTATTTTGCCATACAATATAGTTATCCATTTTACACGCTTAGAAAAACACGTTTTATTTTGTGTCATCGTCCTAGGTCGAGTTACACTACTCTAGTAACTGTATTTAAATAGGGAAAACGTGGAGGTGTTTGGTTGCTTCTCTTCTTGCCCCTTATTGAATGAACAGTGCTGAGATAACATCTAACGAAGGTTCGTGGCAAGACAACGATTTAGTGCACGCACTGAGACGAGAGAGGTATGTATCAACTCGTCTTAGTTAAAGCTGCAGTAGGGAGTTTTGAGAAAACGTTGACTTAGCCTGAAAATTTGAACAAGTACAACTTACAGGTCCCACCCCCTTGCTCTCTGCTGCGCTACAGCGCTCCCTCCACAGCTCCTCCCCCACAGCAGAGCAACACCGGCCGTGAACGTGCAGGCTAGTAAACAGGGCCACCGATGACGGCGGATAAACAGTTTTATGGCACATTCACTAATAGGGACTAAACGTCAACAATATGCTTTACATTGACTATGGCCTGCCCATACTTTGACTACAAACTTGGTCCTCAAATCAGTATTTTGCAATACATGTAACTTTATAACATTGCACTCTTTCTATAAGTTATAAATAGCTAGTAATATAATGTTAATACAACGTTAACTAACTTTACAGTATGCAAGTAATTATTCTAGCGATATATAATGCTAGATAAGGTGTGCTAGTACATTATTTCAGCAACATGACAAGCCAGCAGTGAATTAGCAGGTTTCAATTGTTGCTTAGCAGAGTGCGTGACATTTTATCTACATGTTATGCGGCTAGAGTTTTGACACCGAATCAATGGTCTCTGTCTAATTCTTTCTTTTTCGCTTGTTTATCGTCATCTGTCTTTTTCCTTTTACCTCTTTGTTTTATTAGCAGGTGTCACTCGAGAATTGGCAGTTTAGGCTGTTTCTCTGTCATAAGCACAGCTGCAGCTCGCCGGCAATCTTGAGTTTGAACGACGGTTTCGCGCTCCGGCGCTCGCGCTGTGCAAGAGGGGGGGGGGGGGGGGTGTTCAGCGCGTACACGAGCGTGATTGACACTGCTAAGACATTCCTCCTGGCTCTGATTGGTTGTTTCTGACCGGGAGCGTTGTATTTTCTGCAAATGGCAATAGGACCACTTGGAGGAGCCAGAGGAGCTTGATTTTTACACAGATTATCTGTCTCATATTCTACTGTCAGGACATAATGACAGTTTTAACAAATATGTAAAAAATATTGTTACCTACAGCAGCTTTAAGGGAATAACATAGTTTAATATGAAAAACCAGTAGAGTATCCCTTTAAAGTCAGATTTACCTGTTATACTTATGGTTCTGAAGCAATATGTGTTTAAATGAATCTTTTTATGGTATATTTCAGACTTGTTGAGCTTTTGAACATGTTTGCCAATACACGACGTAACTTGGACCACACCTGAACGGGAAGGCACCTTTTTCTTCTCAGCTAGGCTGTTTATTGTAAGTTAAGTAATTTTAAAATTGAATATGTCTCTATCTCAACTGGTTTTGTCTAAGATTAATTGAATGTATTTCCTAGGTGGTGAAAAGTCGTAAAATGGTTTAAATTAGGGATGCACCGAATATTCGGCCACCGAAAATTTTCGGCCGAAAATGGCCCAAAAGTGCATTTTCGGTTTTCGGCCGAAAGACTTTTATTACCGAAACAATGCGGCCGAAATGTTGTGATGACGTCGGGTTTAATTTATCACCTGAAATCCAAACATTCTGATCGCTACGCTGAATATGAGAGGAACACGGCCCAGAGAGAGAGAGCGCGCGAGAAAGAGAGAGAGCACGCGTGCGAGAGGTACAAGAGAGAGAGAGAGAGAGAGAGAGAGAGAGAGAGAGAGAGAGAGAGAGAGAGAGAGGAGAGAGAGAGAGAGAGAGAGAGAGAGAGAGAGAGCGCAAGAGGTACGTACTACGGAGAGAGAGAGTGCGCGAGAGGTACGGAGAGCGATAGAGCGCGCGAGAGGTACACAGAGAGAGAGAGAGAGAAAGAGAGAGAGAGAGAGAGAGAGAGAGAGAGAGAGAGAGAGAGAGAGAGAGAGAGAGCTACGGCACTCTGCAATCAAATACGATTTTAAATAGGCTTATTAAAAAAAAAAATAGAAAAAAATAGAAAAATCAACGTGTGGCGAACCTAAATGCACTTTGAGAGAACATTTAATTTTAAAACCTTTCTGCAGGCCAGTACATTATTATTTAATGTACACATGAGTGGGGTCAAGTTACCATTTTAGTTTGAATTTTATTTTATACTGTGCATTGTTGCAATTTGCTAAATAAATATTTGGATAGTTTGTAATTGAATTATTCTTTGAAACTTTAATATTAATTTATGCAATTGCAATGCCTTGATTTTAGTAAAGTTAGTACACAGTCATAGCCATAAATGCAATGGTAGGCCTACTAATAATTGGCATAATTTCTTTCGGTGTTTCGGTTTTCGGCCTTGGTTTCCTCTTTTTCGGTTTTCGGTTTCGGCCAAGAATTTTCATTTCGGTGCATCTCAAGTTTAAATGTATTATAATTTTGTCTCTACAGGGCTCCAGACAAACTTTTTTCACTAGGAGCACAGTAGCCCCCAACTGAAATTTTTAGGGGCACAACCAGAAAATTTAGGAGCACACACCGTAAATCAACATACTAACCAAATATTCACATTTCAACTAATTTCCAGTGTATTACTATTTACCTATAAATACTTTTATAATAGATGCAGAAATGACAATGCCTTTGCGCTCTGTTACAACCTCGTCTTCTAAAAGCAACCAGCGTTGCTTTTTGATTTATTAACATGTCACTGCATACTCTATGCTTGAGGCTAAGATTGTGTTTAACTAGTGTATTGTTTAAACTGTGAAGTGCCTGCACTGTTGGCAAACTTCGTGTTCCCCGCAGTTATGGGGTAGCGACTGCAACATTCGCAGTTCATGGAATTCGTCTCCTTACAGTACTACCTCAACCAGCTGAATTCTCCTTACAGTACTACCTCAACCAGCTGAATTCTCCTTACAGTACTACCTCAACCAGCTGAATTCTCGCAGCCAGTCTTCCCGAAAATGGTGAGTTCGGCCTTTTCGCCACACAAACTTCTCACTCTGAATCATCATCCGACTGTGACACTGTACTGCAACGTTTCAAATAGCTCATGGTTCCGTTTGTATCACGGTTTTAGGTTCACGGTTTCGGTATGATTCGGTATGTGCTATGTTCAGGGAAAAAAAGACTGCTGTCAAATAAAATAAAGAAACAAATAATCTAACAACAAGCAAAAGCACAAATAAATACAATAGAGCAAAGATACTAATAAAATAAACTATGCTTTTCAGGTAGGTCTAACATTAGTTCCCTTTTGTTCGTCACTCCGAGTTCCGTCGGATGACGACGAATGGGGTTTCGCATAGAAAGCCTATCAACTTCGAGTATACAAAACGCGCCAATGGCAAAGAAATGCCATGGGTCTGCGGAATTTGCATGACGTAACTCCGCCCCACCTCGTGGGTATAAAAGGATGAAGTCCAGCAACATGCAGATATGTTTTCGCTTCGGAGCCAAGTTTATTTCTTCACTCCACAAGCCATCTCTGAATTGTCAGCTTCACAAACGAGTTCCTCAGTGTTGGTGTGACGGCGATCTCTGGCGAGCGCACGCTTCCTGCTTATCTGTGCAGTGGTTTGCCAGAGAGTGTGTGTCTCCCGGGCGCTTCAACACTTGAGTGTTTCTCTCACAAAAGAGCTTGCACGCGGCACATCTTTTTAAAGATGCCTCGCCCGTGTACTTCTGGTTGCGGCAGGTCGGTTTCGGACTCTGATGGGCACGAGCGTTGCCTAGTATGTTTGGGCATTGAGCATGCTAGAGCAGCGCTCATGGATGACTCGTGTTCTCTCTGTGAGAACATGAACATCGCGTCATTACGGTCGAGACTCAATGAGCTCGTAAGAGCGAGAGTCCCCTCTGCCACACCCCGATCTAGTGCTCCCCCGCGGGGTGCTACTTCGGCTGGTGGCCAGGGTGATCTGAGGGTTACGGTTTGGAACAAGGCGCCGACTATCTGTCCACGCTCCAAACCCCCCTGCATGACGGGGTCTACTCTCGGGTGGCCCGTGTACTTCGGCTGAAGCTACAGAGGAAGATGCGATGTCTGTAGCAGCATCACTTGGTGGGCTCGAATCTTCTGGAAGTGAAGATTCAGCACAGCTGCCACCCTCTGGTGTGCATACGGTTGTGCCTGAATCAGATCCGGAGATGACAGCCATGCTTTCCCGGGCGGCTGCGAGCATCGGGCTTGAGTGGCGGCCACCACCCTGCCCTGATCGCTCGCGCCTCGATGATTGGTTTTTGGGCCAAGCCGCCGACCCGCGTCCACGGCAAACCCCAATACCTTTCTTCCCGGATGTGCATGATGAGATCTCGAAGTCCTGGAAGACCCCGCTGTCTTCCCGTGACCGCTCACTGGTCTCATCCGCCTTTCCTCCCCTCGATGGGGCAGCTGCCCATGGGTACACTGGACTTCCCCAGGTTGAACGCTCTGTTGCGATGCAACTGTGTCCTCAGAGTGATTCTTCTCGTGGCGAGTTTAAGCACCCCTCCAAAGCCTGTAGATTCACATCTAACATGGTGGCGAAATCTTACAGAGCCGCGGGACAGGCAGCCGCCTCTTTGCATGCTATGGCCACTCTGCAGGTCTATCAGCCCCAAATGCTGAGGGACATGCACGAGGGTAGGACAGACCCAGGCCTCTTTAATGAGCTGCGCGCCGCGACCGACCTTGCCCTCCGGGCGACGAAGGTTACCGCGCGCTCCCTGGGTTTGGTGATGTCCACGGCTGTGGTCCAGGAGAGACACCTCTGGCTGAACCTGGCTGACATGGTGGATTCCGAGCGGACTCGTCTGCTTCATGCGCCCCTGTCCCAGGCCGGCCCTTTTCGGCGGTGCCGTGGAGGACTTTGCCCAGCAGTTCTCCACTGCACAGAAGCAGACTGAGGCCACCCGTCTGGTCGGGCAGAATCCTCAGCCTGCTCGCCGCCGAGGGCGTCCTCCTGCGGCTCCCGCCCCTCCCGCCCGGCCTACACAGCAGCCTCCACCCAGGCCCCGGCGCGGAGGAGGTCGCAAGAAGGCGCCACAGCCCTCTCCAGCCCCGCCCCCCGCTAAACGCCAGGCTAAGCGGCGCTCCTGAGACGGGCTGCTCAGGGATGATGTTCATTTCTCAGGAGATGGTAGCAGGACCACTCCTTCCCCCGGTGGAGGGCCGGGGGAGAATCTTTTGTTCTCCATTCCCCGCTGCTCACCCACGGGTGAGCAGTACCCTAACATGGTTAAAGAAAGAAATGAACCCCTCTTCCCTGAGCTCACAAAGTTCTCGGACGACACAGAGTGCCGCCCACAAGCCACACTCTCCTCGTCCCCCTCTGTCCCAGAGGCGGTTGACACAGCGGGTCGCCCACGGGCCGCCTCAGCCCTGTCCCCCTCTGTCGCCAGACCCCCGACAGAGCACGCCCCCGTGGAACGCTGGTCCTTCCCTGGCCTCCTCTGTTCGGGCGCGGAGTCTAACTGTGCCCCCACATCGGGCCGCTATGCCACCCACGTCCGGGCCAGTTACTCCGCTTCGCTGCCCCTCCGGGGGGACGTCCTGTGGCCCGCATGACCCCGCTGGTTCAGTACCTGGGAGCCTGGCTAGAGCTTCCCCGTCTGTCCCGCTGGGTCGCACGCACCATCAGGTTCGGCTATGCGATTCAGTTCGCACGGTCTCCTCCCCGCTTCAGGGGAGTCTGCTCCACTTTGGTCGGTGGCAATGCCCCTATCATGAGAGTCGAGATTGCCACCCTGCTGGCGAAGGGTGCAATCGAGACTGTCCCTCCAGCCGAGATGAGGTCCGGCTTCTACAGCCCTTACTTCATTGTCCCCAAGAAAACCGGTGGGTTACGGCCAATCCTGGACTTGCGCGTGCTGAATCGTTTCTTACACAGGATGCCGTTCAAGATGCTTACTGCCAAACGCATTTTCGAATGCGTGCGGCCCCAGGATTGGTTTGTAGCGATCGACCTGAAGGACGCCTACTTTCATGTCTCCATTCTTCCTCGACACAGACCGTTCCTCCGGTTTGCTTTCGAGGGGCGGGCATACCAGTACGCGGTTCTCCCTTTCGGGCTAGCCCTGTCTCCTCGCGTCTTCACAAAGGTCGTCGAGGCAGCCCTTGTTCCCCTTCGGGTTCACGGGGTTCGCATCCTGAACTATCTCGACGACTGGCTGATCCTAGCTCACTCTCGAGACCAGGTTTGCAAACACAGGGACCTTGTGCTCCAGCACCTAGCTCGCTTGGGCCTTCGGGTCAACTGGGAAAAGAGCAAACTTTGCCCCGTGCAGAGGATCTCTTTTCTTGGTATGGACATCGACTCGGTCGCCATGTCCGCGCAGCTTATGAGCGAGCGCGCGCAGTCACTGCTGACTTGTCTGAGACAGTTCCAGGACAAGAGTGCGGTTCCACTGAAACGTTTTCAGAGGCTTCTGGGGCATATGGCATCTGCAGCCGCGGCAACGCCGCTCGGATTGCTTCATATGAGACCGCTTCAGCTTTGGCTTCGCGACCGAGTACCGAGGTGGGCATGGCAACATGGCACGCTCCGAGTACCAGTTACTTCGAGCTGCCGTCAGATCTTCACCCCGTGGTCGAGCCTCAGTTTTCTCAGGGCCGGTGTCCCCCTAGAACAGGCTACGAGGCATGTTGTCGCATCGACAGATGCCTCCGCCACGGGCTGGGGTGCCATGTGCAATGGTCATGCTGCCGCAGGCTCCTGGACAGGACCCCAGCGCCTATGGCATGTCAATTGCCTCGAGTTGCTGGCCGTACGCCTTGCCCTGCACCGCTTTCGAGCGCTGCTCAGGGGTCAACACGTACTAGTCCGATCAGACAATACCGCCACAGTAGCATACATCAACCATCAAGGTGGTCTACGTTCGCGCCGTATGTCGCAACTCGCTCGCCACCTCCTCTTATGGAGTCGAAGCATCTGAGGTCCCTTCGTGCTATTTACATTCCCGGAGCCCTGAACTGTGCAGCCGACGAGCTCTCACGGTTTCAGCCCCTCCCTGGCGAATGGCGACTCCATCCCCAGACGGTCCAGCTGATTTGGGACCAGTTCGGCGACGCACAGATAGATCTGTTTGCCTCCCACGACTCGACCCACTGCGCCCTGTATTATTCCCTGACCGAGGGCACGCTCGGCACGGATGCACTGGCGCACAGCTGGCCACGGGGCCGCAAGTATGCGTTTCCCCCAGTGAGCCTTCTTGCGCATTTCTTGCGCAAAGTCTAGGAGGACGAGGAGCAGGTCCTTCTGGTTGCGCCCTATTGGCCCAGCCGGACCTGGTTCTCCGAACTCATACTCCTCGCGACAGCACCTCCTTGGCCCATACCTCTGAGGAAGGACCTTCTTTCTCAGGGACGGGGCACCCTGTGGCACCCTCGTCCTGACCTGTGGAGCCCCCACGTGTGGCCCCTGGACGGGACCAGGTAGGTTTAAGGAACCCTACCACCTCCGGTGGTGGCTACCATCACTTCCGCTAGAGCGTCGTCCACGAGACACCTCTATGCGTTGAAGTGGAACCTCTTCGTCAGCTGGTGCTCTTCTCACTGAGAAGACCCCCGGAAATGCCCGATCAGCATTGTGTTTTCCTTCCTTCAGGATGGGTTGGAGCGAAGGCTGTCTCCCTCCACCCTCAAAGTCTATGTTGCCGCTATCGCCGCACACCATGACTTGATAGAAGGTAAGTCTGTGGGAAAGCACGACCTGGTCATCAGGTTCCTTAGAGGAGCCAGGAGATTACATCCTCCTCGCCCTCCTCTCGTTCCCTCTTGGGACCTCGCAGTGGTTCTAACTGCCCTGCAGCATGCTCCCTTTGAGCCTTTGCAAACAGTGGAGCTCAAGCTCTTGTCAATGAAGACAGTGCTCCTGGTTGCTTTGGCCTCTATCAAGAGGGTAGGGGACCTGCACGCATTCTCCGTTGACGAAGCGTGCCTGGAATTCGGGCCGGCTTACTCTCACGTGATCCTGAGACCCCGGCCTGGATATGTGCCCAAGGTTCCTACCACTCCCTTTCGGGACCAGGTGGTGAACCTGCAAGCGCTGCCCCCGGAGGAGGCAGACCCAGCCTTGGCACTGCTCTGTCCAGTACGTGCTCTCCGCACCTATGTAGACAGGACGCAGTGTTTCAGGACCTCAGACCAGCTCTTTGTCTGTTATGGTGGGAAGCTGAAGGGAAAGGCTCTCTCCAAGCAGAGGTTGTCTCACTGGATAGTGGACACCATTGCTTTGGCATACCAGCAGCAAGGTCGACCGTGCCCCCTTGGTGTGACCGCCCACTCCACCCGGAGTGTGGCGTCCTCTTGGGCTCTAGCGCATGGCGCCTCGCTAACAGACATCTGCAGAGCTGCAGGCTGGGCGACACCCAACACATTCGCCAGATTCTACAATCTCCGAGTGGAGCCTGTGTCCTCTCGTGTGCTCGCTTCAACCAGCCGGCACTATGACCCGCTCAGGTGTCTTCGCTTGCTCGCCATTCCACTCCACGGACTGGATGCGTGCGATATTCTCCTCAGGTGAGCTTCCCCGAAAGCCCTGAGTTCCTCCTGCACTCCTGACGTCGACCCAGTGTCTCTTGCCTGAGCGTCGGCTAGGTGCCTCCTGTGTGCATGGTCCCTCTCCGGAGCAACCCCCACATGTGTATTCCCACTGTAAGCCTCTCTGAGCATGTGTCTTTCCCTTGGCAAGCCACCTTGCCCCCTGGGGTTTAAAATGTTTCCACCTGCGGCTGGATACCCCAGTGTATTCCCATATGCATCCTTCGGGTCATATGTGTATTCTCTAAGTCCCCCCCGTTTGGGCTGGCAATATTTTGCATATTTCCTCTAAACTATGAGATATGCTCCCCAGTGTACCTTGGTATTCCTGTGTTAAATAGGAGTCCTACTTGTCTCATGACCGGGATCTCAGATTTACGCAGGGCACTGGAAGACAGCTGTAAAGGTGGCGTAATTAGACTGGTAACCCCATTCGTCGTCATCCGACGGAACTCGGAATGACGAACGAAAGGGAACGTCTCGGTTACGTATGTAACTCTCATTCCCTGAGTGAGGGAACGGAGACGTTCCGTCTTCTTGCCACTTCCGCTGTATACCGCGGGGATCGCCTGAGCTCAGTCTTGGCTCCTCAGCGAAGAAACATATCTGCATGCTGCTGGACTTCCTCCTTTTATACCCATGAGGTGGGGCGGAGTTACGTCATGCAAATTCCGCAGACCCATGGCATTTCTTTGCCATTGGCTCGTTTTGTATACTCGTAAGTTGATAGGCTTTCTATGCGAAACCCCATTCGTCGACATCCGACGGAACGTCTCCGTTCCCTCACTCAGGGAACGAGGGTTACATACGTAACCGAGACGTTTTCAGGTACAGAAATTGAATAAAATAATCAAATGTAAAATAACATTGCATATTTGACTGTATAAATTAAAGAATAATCCTTATTAAAGTTCCAAAAGCTATTCAATTCAGAGCTGATTCAGTAGATAAGTTCACTTAAGGCATAACAGAAACAGACTATGTCTGCTAGGATACTCATCAAGACGGACATGTTGACATAGGCTACGTTTTGATGTGAATTTTTCCATTCAAGTGCAAGACTTGAAAGAGAACTCAATATTTGCGCGCTGTCATACATCTATGGCTGTCTGAAGGCTCGGTTATACTCCAGTTTGGGCGCGTACAAAAACAGCTGCAGACAGCGCGGACGCGGACTGCTTGTGTTTATACTGTCGGCTGAGGTCCGTTCATTACACACGTTCCACACATGCGCAGTAGATCGGCTGGGACAGTAGCAAAGACGCGCTCACAACCAGCTCAAGAGGGAAACAATACGGGGAACATACATTCTACCACCTGCTGCACCGCTCACTCCCTTCAGCCTCTTCTTTGCCTTGACAAACCGGTCTCTAAGATATTTCCACTTCTGCCGACACATACTTTCTTCTTTGCCTAAACTCTGGCTAATTTCCCTCCAGGAATTATTGCACATCTGGCTGTCTTTATGATCCTTTAATGATGGGTTGTAGAGGTGCGGGTAGCAACGGACTTCTTCGCACAGCCTCTCTTCGAAATCGACGTCCAGTTTTGCCCCAGTGCTTTCGCGGTTTTAATCTAGTAGTGGCCGCGCGTACTTTGACCGCGCGGTCACAAAAAATGGGAGGCACACGGACGTCCACAAGGAACCTCCGGGCAGACCCTCCGATGACGATTTTTACGTCACGCGGACCCTAGCGGACCCTCGCGCAATTGCGGACGCGGAAAGTATAACACTAGCTTTAGATGAGTAGCCTACACACACACAGACACAAACACACGCGATCGCGCGCGCACACGCACACACACACACACACACACACACACGCGCACAAATCTTCTAGACGAG
Source organism: Chrosomus eos (assembly GCA_036326025.1). Classification (NCBI taxonomy): domain Eukaryota; kingdom Metazoa; phylum Chordata; class Actinopteri; order Cypriniformes; family Leuciscidae; genus Chrosomus; species Chrosomus eos. The sequence continues at coordinate 222,481 of JAZAVI010000023.1, forward strand.
AGTTCTCTTTCGCGTCTTGCTCTAGAATGTTTACATTGGCAAAGCTTAAATGAGTTTAGTTTAAGCTTTGCCAATGTAAATCTTAAATGAGTTTAGTTTAAACACCGATGGTAACGTCTGCATTTCAGGTCTCGCCTGCGCTCGTGCGCTATCAACTGACGGGTGATGACGGCGTAAATGACAGGTCATGTTCGAGCATTTGGCACTCACATTGAACAGTGTTTACAAAGAGTAGTCGTTTTGTTCATGTTTTTTTTTTTATTATCGCTGTTGTAATGTATTTTGGAAGCCAGCAAGTGAATTTAAGGCGCAGGTCTGAAGAACGAGTCAATAGTTTGCTTGCTCATTGCTCAGACGCACATAGCAGGTTGTGATATTTGTCTCCTTCCCACAGACGTTTAAATGGTTTAAACGCGCGCTCAATTATCTTTAGAACCTTCCCTCTCCACACATCAGCCACTTACACCCTATTCTTCTTACACTCATGGCCTGCCACACATTCCGGATTCATTGATAAGCCCCTTCCACGTTTAACGTGTAAAAAAAAAAAGGGACAAATTTAATGGTCGCACATGTGCGACTGGATGTAAAATTCAGTCGCACACACTCAAATGTTGGTCGCAAAATGCAACCATTTGGTCGCAGTCTGGAGCCCTGCTCTAGATAGCCAACGGTTTTTAGAGATTATGTGTGAACAGAACCTAAACATGTCTGGACATTAATAGGGTTGAGTATCATTTAAAAATGTTAATGATTCCAATTCTTATTAATTCCTTATTTCGATTCCAATAAGGTAAAACATTATTTTAGATATCATTCACATTTATCCAGTAGGGGGCGGCAAGTCACTTGCTGTGTCCCAATGTGCATACTATCCATCCTAAATAGTATGTGACAGTGACATTAGTAATTGTCAATACTATTTAGGGCATAGTATGCACATTGGGACGCAGCTACTGTCATTTTTTTCAGTTCAGTTCATCTTTAAGGGTGAACTATGCAGGTTTTTTACCTCAACCGATCAGCTTCAGAGTCATTGGAATGGTTATATTACTCTTTTCAGGTTGAATGGTGGTCGTTTCGCATGTGAGCGGAAAAAACACACTTGCAACTTTGAGCCGGCGGGCCGCTGCATCAGCAAGTGCCGCGTGATATCAAGTCTTGCGATGTAACGAATTGCTTTACGGCAAAAAAGATCTGATAAAATTCTGCTAAAATGAGCATCAAACAGAAATAACCCGGCGCCGTATACATGTGGTGTTCGAGGCGCACATACAATACAGCCTGCCGACAGTTCAACAGGGCACGCGCAGCTCTTAAAGGGGCCACACCTTATTTCCACTCGTTACAGCTTCCATCCTACTGAACAGGTACCGGTGTACAGGGGAGCGGATCAGGCCGTGAGTGCAGAGACATCTCTGCGTGCGTGCTATTTACGACAGTACAAGTACTCCACAGCGACTCTAGGGGTCACTGTTTGACAAAAACGGAATTACTGCATAGTGCACCTTTAATCGATTAATTGATTGTTAATTTAAACGACGATCGATCATGGGAATTTGTGAAAATTGACATCCCTACTGTGAATGCACAAGTGAACTTATAGTCATGAAGATGTTGTGAATGCGCTTATCCATAACAAAGAGCTAAAACATGTGCGCACAAAGTTTTCACAATATTCTTTTACAATAGTGTTTTCAGTCATACTGTTCTGACAGATGACGCATTTATGATAATAAAATATATATATATATATATATATATATATATATATATACTGTATATATATATATATATATATATATATATATATATATATATATATATATATATATTAGTGCTGGGCCGTTATCGCCGTTAACGTGCTGCGTTAACGTGAGACTCTTATCGCGCGCTAAAAAAAATATCGCCGTTAATCTAAGTTGGGTTGGGATCATAAATAGCTTTTTCGAATATCGTTATTTTCGCGCAATTCTAATGTGTAGTATGACATTATTGACGCCGCGCCTACTGTCACAGATCGCGCAGCGGGGTATTTTCCTGTCAGGGACACAAGGTGTACTTTTACTTTGTTACGTTGGGTGACGTTCCTCTCGTTACTTTATTTTAATGCAATACGTTGTTAAATGAGTTTATTCCAAGCGCGCTGTATCCTTTGTATGGGCATGAGCGATGCACATTTACAAATGAATCACTCTTTTGAGTCGATTCTGTTCAAAGACTTCATCAAACAAGTTGTCAGATCTGTTAAATCGGTTTGCGAATCAGTTGATCTGTTCAGTTGAGTTCCTCACGCACTGAATTGTCTGAACTCTGAAGCGCTTTCAATTCACACTCGAGGAGTCGTAAGGAAGATTTAAGAACATCAAAAGCGTTGGATGAAGTGTCCGTGGATCTACAGTCTAGTCTAGTGAAAGCAAATCTGCAAATGCATCATATCTTTGCCAGCGATGAAGATCTTAGTTGAACATCTTCGTAAACTGTCTGTGAATGAATGATTCCACAGGACGATTCGAGTTCATTTCATTCAGGTAATACATTTTACAACCAAACAGATTATTACGCCACGATAGCACTACTAAAAAGTATGACATTATCTGGTTTTTGGACATACATTAATTTATAGGCTACAAAAAAAACGCTTCAGAGAGTCGGCGCACTGGTTAACAGGTTTAAATAAGCTACCATTGTCCACAGTTTATGAAATGAACACTCGCCATCCCGCGGTAATGTGTGTGTATTGCGCAGTGGCATAATCACACGAATAGTTTACATTGATTGAAACTAATTTGTTTAAAAAGGAGGCTATTGCAGTAACAAGGCAGGTTCACATAAAATCATTATGACATATGATGACATTATTTTTTGATCTAACGAGCATTGGCGATGCAAAAACGGACTGTCGTGCATAATGTTTTTTTTCTTCTTCCAATTACTATGTTAAAAAAAAAAAAAGACAACATGTTACTTGTTCAATTAATAAACAGTTTGTTTGATGACAAATCGCTAAAGATGAAATTGGCCTCCCTTTCTGTCATTGCGTTTTTTTGTTTTGTTTTTTTAACGATATTCGACTTTTGTTCCTCGATTGTCGAATGGCATTTTTGGCAGAAATGCACATCCCTATGCGAGGCGAACTATTCTCAAAGACTTACTTTTAGTCATTATTTGGGTAGCACACATATTCTGAATGCCTTCGGGAGAATTCAAATGAGCCATTTTAATCTAGATTATAAAAAGTCATCTATGCCCACCTCTAATATATATATATATATATATATATATATATATATATATATATATATATATATATATATATATATATATATATATATATATATATATATATATATATATATATATATATAATATATTATAAATCATTGTTAACCTACAAATGCTTTGCAAATTTGTAATTTTGTGATTAGTAATTTCCTTTATCTCTTATTAGCCAACTGATGAGGAAGAGGTGGTGAAGGGGATGAATATTGGACTCTTGGTGGACACAGAGGAGAAGACTGCAAACCTACTTCCAATGGAAATAATCAACGCATTCTCATCCTTTGGCGTCATATAGGTGACGCCATATGACATTTCGTCGAAATCTTACGCACATGGCATCTTTTAGCGTCGAAATAACACGCACTGTTATGGGTAGGTTTAGGTCTGGGGTAGAGTTAGGTTATGACGCCTTGGGATCTGCGTCTCATATTGACGCTGAAGGATGCCATGTGCGTCGGATTTAGACGCGCGTCACCTGTATGACGCCTTGGGATCTGCGTCTCATATTGACGCTAAAGGATGCCATGTGCGTAAGATTTCGACGAAATGTCAAAAGCGTCACATGTATGACGCCTTGGGATGAGAACGGGCTGAAATAATTGATGTGGCTGTGGTTTTAGAGGAGGATATTGTGCTTGGTGGCTTAGTTCACCCAAAAATGAAAATTGTCATTACTCACTTAAGTCGTTCCAAACCTGTAAGATATTCATTCACTTTGGAACACAAGTAATTTTTTAATGAAATTTGAGAGCTCTTTTTCCATCCATTGACAGCCTATGCAACTCAAGTTTATGAAGCGATGTGAGTGCTTTGTTTGCACAAAAAACATGAACATGCATTGGAGATTGCGCAAACAAAGCACTCACATCGCTTCGTAAACTTGAGGTTAATCCACTGGAGTCACACTGGATTACTTCAATGATGTCTTTATTTCCTTTCTGTGGCTTGAAAGTGGTAATTGCATAGACTGTCAATGGATGGGAAAAAAAGCTCTCAAATTTCATAAAAAAATATCTTAATTTGGGATCATGTTGTTCCAAACCTGTAAGATATTAATTTGTCTTTGAATGAATATCTTACAGGTTTGGAACAACATGAGCGTGAGTAATGACAATTTTTTGGTTGAACTAACAATTTTAATGCTGTTTGAGAAATGCTTTTTAATATTCGTTGAGATTTGTTTTGAACAGTGGCCTGATTTTTTGTGGTTTGCTTGTCAACAGTTTTCTCATTTCATTCACTTTATGAGGTTGTCGCATACTCCATATTAGTTTTTTTTTTTTTTGAACAGACAAAATATTGTTTTGAGCAAATGATTTTCATGTGTCATTAGGGATGTCGCGGTGAAGGAATTTCCCTTGTGGTAATTTTCAGTGGCTCAATAGCGCGATATGCGGTATTACCGCCATTTATTTATTTATATTTATTTGTTGCTATATAAATACGTGTTATGATGTGGTCAGCATACACAAAAACAGCGTCTCTGCGCATTAGACTGTCACTCAGCGTGCAGTTACATTGTTACGCCAACTCTTCGTGAGTCATTAAACCGTTCATTCAACGAAAACGTTCAAAAAAGCTGATTCCTTAAATGATAGATGTAATAAAACAAGGTGTTAATTGTTTTTTTTAACTTTGAGGTCCACTTTTCAAGGCTTAGCTGACCAGCAATGCTTCACTTTTGGGCAAAGCTGAAGCAATGCTTCACTTAATAGAGACCAATGGCATTAGCCGCGTTTCCACTGTCGGGCCAGGGCTAACAGCGAGCCGAGCAGAGCCAGTGGCCTCGGGCCTCAAGCACCGAGCTTGCGTTTCCACTGCCGGGCCAGTAGCCCCGCAGCGCTGCTCTAAACCCCGCCCCTAACACGCCTTTCTGGATCAAACGTCATACAACCCAACCCATTTCAGCGGGTATTATGAATTTATTTATTTTTTAAGTTAGGAAGATAGCATGTATATTAACTCACCGGCCATGGCTGCGATAGTGTCCCGATTGTCTCGCGAGTCGCCACTAACAGAGGGACGGTGACCCAGCACACCGATGGTGACCCAGCACACCGTCCATCAAGTCGAATCATGGAAAGTCCCTTCTCTGAGCTCCGCTTTGTCCATTGTGAGTTTTAATCGCCTTGTACAATATACTGCGCCCGCGACTTGTTTATTTTTCCTGAACTTGAAGCGTTGCTCGCTGAATGCTTAGCTTAGAAAGTTCAGCATCGATGTATTTTATAACGTCCTCGTTTCTTCACACGCCGTCAAATTGACGTTGTACCCTTTCTTCTGCCCAAATGCTCAGAAGAGCTTCGGTATCTTCGACAGACCAGTACAGGCGATTCTCCATTTCCAGCAGCGATTATTTTGCGTGATATAAAAAAGTGAAATGTGCATCTTGCCGCAGGCCATAACTTTCCATAACACCGGTTACTCCGCCTTTTACCTTGAGCACGCCTCTAGACCGAGCTGGCCTGCTTTGGGCCAAGGTATTCGACGGGCCAGAAATCCTGCCGTTGGCCCCGAGTAAACCCCGATCAAGCCCCGGACAGTGACAGGGGAAACGCGACTGGCCCTGGCACGCACTAGCACGGCTCGGCCCTGGCCCAGCAGTGGAAACGCGGGTATTGATTCAATGCGTGACTCACTGCTTTCCCCCCACGACTTCCTCGCGCTGCTGATGCTGACCAGCGCTGTCGCCATTCATGGTAAATACCTTACAAGTTAAAAGGATGATACATCAAAAGTTTCGCTTTCCTTGAAAAACGAATATACATGACTTGACTTCAAAGACGCAGGTAATCGCACGCGCTCAGTCGATCACATTCACTGTCTGTTTAGGCTTAAGTCCAAATCAGCGAAGCCTCTGTACAAATCACCATGATAAACAGTCTTGTTATCATTATTAACTTATTTAACATTCAATACACATGGTACGAACTATGAAGGGTGGCCTTATGAAAAAAGAACATGTGGTTGCTGCGGTTACTTGCATTCCTCTGCGGTTGGCCTGTCAGTAGCGCGGTACTGGAATATTGCGGTTAACGCGACAGCCCTGAGTCATGTTCATTAAATGAGTTTTTGTTTTTAATTCTATTGCACTTAATTCAAGCTGATGTTAATGTCATCACACTGACATTTGTTTATTCTCACACATGCTTGTCATTTATAGCAACAGCTTGTATTCTGTTGCTTTAATGTGTTTTAATGTTTTTATTCATTTAATGTTTTATTTTGTTCTATCATACTCATTTATACTAAGTATAATTTGTTGTCAGACAATTCAATGAATTCATATTTTTGTGAATGTTATAATAAATGTTAAAGTTATGGTTTATTTGTGCTCTGTTACCAGAATGATTTGTTTTAAGTTGTGTTGAAAGTTGATTTAACTCATAATTTTAAGGCAACTGTGTAAACTTCTTAGTTAATTGTAACAACAAACAAACAAAGTTAAGATTAAGTTGAGTGAAATTAAAATTGTTCATATATTAAATTAAGTTGAGTGAACTTAACATTATTTGTTCATATAATATTAAATTAAGTTGAGTGAACTTAAAATTGTTTGTTCATATAATAATCAATTAAGTTGAGTGAACTTAAAATTGTAAGTTAACTTAATTCCTTTGATTGCTTGAATAAGTTGATACAATATTTAATCTTAAATTAGGACAACAAAATCACTTGTAAAAACTCACATTTTTAGTTTCAATTAACTCAAAATTTTAAGGCAACCAGGTAACTTACTTTTCTGAGTCAAACTAACAAATAATTTTAGGCCATATAAAGAGCTAACCAAAATCATAATTTTTTGCACACCTTCATACGCACCTCTGTTCACATCCTTATGAGATTCCAGTGCTTTTGAGTTTCCATCACGTGTGACTTTTCTACCTTGGTTATCAACATGAACTTTGTTTGAAAAACCTTGAAACAGATATTGAAAAACTGATGTTTACTTCAAAATATATGTTTTGCAGTTCGTTTCACATAAGATTAATAGCTTATTTTAAGAATTCATTTAACTTTCTTAACCTTTACTTTAATCAGGTCTACAAATCTTTGGCCCCATCTGCTGGGTCTCAAATTATCACCAAACATTACACCACTGTGTGTTCACCAGGAAACAACAATGTTCACAGGCTAAGTAACTAAATTTCTTCCATTCATCTATTCTCCATACACTTGCCCTTAAGTGCATGATTGCTAGAGTCAGTCTCTCCGGCTGAAGGCAGGAAAACACCTGGACATCCTGGCCAGTCTGTTAAATTTATACTATTAAAAATGTAAATACTTGATATCAGCAATGTCGTTACCACATTTGCAGAAATCAAATTTTTGATATAATTTTTTTTTTAATTTGACTAGTAATTAAAAAAAAAATGTCTCTGCCATTTCACTAGTAGAATTTTGTAATATTACTGAATACCTTTGCAAGCTGATGATTTTACTTCTAATAATTCACAGTAAGAATGTACCCGAAGCCAAATAACTTATTCGGAAAGGCACGGGTATAATGGCTTCAAAACGAATAAAAACTTCTCTCAGAAATCAGAGCTATAATATCAACTAAAATTGTCGAGGAAGAATGGGAAAGGATAACGTCCAGGGAGTTTGATGCACTTAAATGTTTAGTCGAAACACTGGAATGAATAAATTTTTACAGATAAACCATGTTCTTCCAAATCACCAACAATAGATTTTTCTCTCAGAAAAAAAAAAAAAAAATAACTGCATATTCAACGCACCAACTGCTTTATTAACAGCAAATAATATAAATAATAATAATATCTTATAAACATTTGCACAATATTACCTCTGGAATTAGACATCTTCGAGCTGTTTTCACAACACAACTGAAGTCCTTTGAATATCCATTTACATTTCCAACAGCTTCTTCGAAAAAATACAAATAAAAATAAATTTAAGTCCGTATTCAGATAAAAGTTAGATAAAGAAAGAATATTTAACTTCAGTCAGCTCAACGTACGTGTTGTTGATGGGAGATGGGAGATCGCGAGTGACTCTGTAAAATCGAAAGTGATCAGCATTATATCTTTTCATGAAGCTCCTCCCACAAAGCGACTCTCCACTTACCGGCATGCAGTAGGCGTCAACACATTTTTATAAATAAAGCTGGGCTTTCATTTTCTCAGTGCGATCTGCTTCTTCTTCTGCTGTGTGAACATGGTTTTCCAGGTGCTTTGTAATTTCCAAGATAAAAGTAGTAAACCGCTAGACGTGGCAAACAGCCAGGCCAATTTTAATAAAACCACCATTTTACAACTGAAGATGAAATTGAAAGAAAAAGTCCCTGGAGCACCAGGTAGGTTAAACTTAAGTTGTTTATATTACAATACTTGGTACCATCTCTTGATTTTTATCTTTCCCATTTTGTTTATAGATCCAAGTGACTTGAGGTTTATCTTTGGAACAAAACCACTGGAGGACCACAAGACACTTTCCTCTTACAAAATTAAACATTTATCTGTCATTTTCATTGTTATGAAGATGCCTGGCGGAGGTATGACTTCTTAAAACATCATTGATACCCAAATGTTTCAGGACCATCACACTTTAATCTTGATAAAATACATAATTGTTGCTTATTTTTTTATCAATAGCCTGCTGTTATGCCTTTCTCCTAGATATGTCTACATGCACAAATGGATCTGAAAACACAAAGGAATGAGAGGTTAAACAATTAAATTCCAAGATAATCATGTCTTTCCCAGTTTAAAACTAATTTGGAGTCCTCCAGTGTGTTATATTTGGATTTACAACAACCTCTGTTGTGATTTTATTTTAAATATTAATTGTTAAGACTTCTGACAGCTCTATCAAAATGTAAATGTATTTTAAAAACAGTGCTGAGATAGATTGTGATTTGTATCTACTAACGAACTATGGTGATCATAATTTAAAAACATTTAAGATTAGTGAACATAAAATTATATTTTTGCCATGGGAACAGCTTCTTTTGCTGAAGACACATTTTCCATCACCACTTTAACCAAATATTAAAATTAAATCTTTATATAAGCATCTTTGTATCTATATCTTTGTATAATTATGTTTTCTTTCTTTTGCACTAGTTTCTGTACCAATCGTATATTGTTGGTATTGTGAGTCATTTTGGATAAAAGCTTCTGATAAATGCATGAATGTAAATACAATTGTAATTTAAAATGAGAAAAGCTATCTCATCAGCATGATTAAATGTCTCTGTATGTAATTTTGATGATAAAAACATTTTGTAGAGGCTATTACATGTGTGTATGTGGTAACTGAGCTGGAGAGACCTGATAATCTCTGTTAAACAAAAACAAGGTTGAAAAGATTGATGTACAAAACAATAAAAAAGAGATTGCCCAGTCTTTTGTTTCAGTTTCTGTTACTATGAGAAATAAGTAATGTTATTCATCTTTGTTGTAGACTATTGTTCAGATAAGATAAGACACACGTTGTCCACCTTTCTGGAACACACTTTAAACAGTTTAATTTTCTCCAATTACGGTTTATCTGGGTCATCACTGCTTTGGACACTAAACCAGCCACAAATCTTGGAATCTCATGAGCACAGGAAAAAAGTGATGCACTGCAGGTTTATTACAGTTCCTACAGGATAAAAGAAATCAGATTAAATTAATCCAGTTTCAACTTCTTATTAATGGCCAGTGAGCATACATACTCCGATTGCAGCTTATTTCATGAACGCCGGGGTTAGTACTTTTCAAATATAGTGGGTTATTGGACAAATAGTGGGTTTGTGGACACGTGGTTTTTTCCATTCCAATTTCCATTCAATAGATTGCAGGTGGGATTGTGTCCAATTGCAGCATGTTTAATGGCCAGTAAGCATACATACACTCTGAAATTTGAAAGGCTATAACTCTGCGACCAAGCCGCCCAGATGCACCAAGCTGGGTCAAAGTAGGGGCCCTAGGGGCCCTCTCCAACGGGCCCTAGCCCAAGGCTCTAGCGCCCCCACAGGTCGAGATATGGGGCCCAACAGGAAAGGGCTCACTTCAGAAGGAAGGGTCCCAGAACCTCGGGACTCTGGGGTCTGAGTCCCCTAGGGGCCCCTCACCACCCCAAAGGACGAACCGCTGGGACTTGTCATTTCCGAGATATTGACCGTTTTGTCCAAAAGTTCCTTATGTATAACCGGGTGTATCTCGGAAACCAAACCAAGTTGGAGCTCGAAACTTCGGGTGTGATGGGGGCCCATTGGGTCCCTTCAGGCCCCACCGTCCCCAGCTCCTGGGACCTTCCGGTTCCGAGATAGGCCACTTCCTGCCCAGCTTTGACCGGGTATATCTCTGAAACTCAACCGAGTTGGAGCTCCAAACTCGGTGTGTGGGGAGGTACCAATGGGCCCTCCAATACCCCAGAGTATGGAGCCCCAAGTCGGCGTGGTTCTGGACTTATTCGCGTTCAAAGATGGACCTGGTGAAGGGTTAGGATCATGCAATAAGCTGCAGGCGGGATTGTGTCCGATTGCAGCTTATTTCATGAACGTGCCGGGTTAGTACTTTTCAAATATAGTGGGTTATTTGACAAATAGTGGGTTTGTGGACAGTGGAATTATTATTACTTTTCTGGGGGAGGGGCGATTTTTTGAAAAGGCCCTAGAGATCTGTGCTTCGGGGCCCCACGCCAGTGGCCCCTGGAGAGTCAGAATCTGTAATCTCAAAAAAACACGACCCTCTGTCTGCGTACAGGGGCCGTCCCAAGGGCCTTCAAAAGGCATAGTGGTTTTACGGACGGGTGGTGTCTTTTTCGGCCTTTCGACCCCTGAACGAGGTCCCAGGACCACCAAACTTTTCCGCCCGCACCGGGGGGCCGTGGCGAGAAGGAAAACGGTGCCCCCTAGTCGATAGGCCATTGCGAAGCGGTGTCCACGAGACCACTATGGCGAAATACATTCATTTAATGGGCGAGTGGGATTTTTACAGAAATGTCCCAGGGGCCCCAAATTCAGCATGCTGACCCTTGGGGCCTCCCCGAGCGACATATCCAAAGCGCCGGGCTCTTGAGCCAAGGCAAGACGTTGTCAGCTAACTCACGGCCCCTTTTTGGACCTTGCGACCCCTGAACGAGGTCCTAGGGTCACCAAACTTTTCCGCCCGCACCAAAGGATCCCTCTGAGTCCTTATAAACTCGTTTCATCGGAAAAAATTCGAAAGACAAAGCTTAAACGCCATCGTGTCCACGAACCCACTATTTTTAAACAGCCAAACTGTATGTTTGGCCTAATTACAAAGCCTTTTGAATGACTAATTTCACAATACAGCTTGATTTCACAATCACAATGGCCCTGAGAGTCAGAATATCACATTTAAAAAAAGTTTTCATCAAGATATTACCACAGACAAGCTTAAAAACTAGTTTCCCGCCAAAACGTGTCTTCGAGGACACTCGTTTTTGTGGCAATAAAACACTGAAACGACTTGGAAAAACAGTGCCACGTGTTCTGCCAAGTGTGCTTAGTACAGTAGAGGTGGTTTAATCGACGGGGACCGACGCCACAAATGACGGGAGAGCGGAAACACGACAACGTCCCAGTTCAAACCTATTTAGTGGCCGCCAAATAGTGGTTTTGCGGACGCTGCTTTTTTTTGTGCAAATCAAACACAGAAACGGCCCTGGGGTCGAGGAAAATATTTTTCAGCCTCTGTGCAAAATTTCACGCTTAAGGATGTTTCACTCTCACCCTGAAAGAGCCATTCAGGCCTTTAAATGATTTGATGGCGGGGGAGGGGCGTTTTTTTGCAAAGATCCTAGATTTCCACAATTTGGGGCCCCGAGTCAGGGGCCCCTGGAGAGTCGGAACCTGAAGTCTCAAGGCGCCACGACCCTCCGTCTGCGTACGGGGGCCGTCCCACGGCCCATTTACAGGCGTGTCGGTTTTGGCCACTTTTCGGCATTTCTTCCCCTGAAGGAGGTCCCAGGGCCACCAAACTCTGGGGCCCCACTCAAGGTCCCTAGACGATGGAGCTCACCGAGTTTCGGGGTCCTGCGACGTTCCGTCTCCGTATGGCAGCTCGTTTCGTCGGTTTGACCTTTTTGACCTTTGTCAGTTTCAAAATGTTCTTTTTTCACCCTTTTTCGACCTTTCGACCACTAAACGAGGTCCCAGGGCCACCAAACTTTTCCGCCCGCACCGGGGGTCCGTGGCGAGTCGGAAAACGTCGTCCCCTAGTCAATCGCCCATTGCGAAGCGGTGTCCACGAAACCACTATGACAAAATACATTCATTTAATGGGCGAGTGGGATTTTTACAGAAATGTCCCAGGGGCCCCAAATTCGGCATGCTGACCCCTTGGCCCTCCCTGACCGACATACCAAAAGCAGGGGGCGCTAGAGCAGAGTCAAATTTTTCTAAAGGCCCTAGAGATCCGCGCTTCGGGGCACCGCGTCAGGGGCCCCTGGAGAGTGAGAATCTGTAATCTCAAGAAACCACGACCCTGCGTCTGCGTACGGGGCCGAAACCACTATGGCAAATACATTCATTTAATGGGCGAGTGGGATTTTGACAGAAAGGTCCCAGGGGCCCCAAATTCGGCAGGCTGACTCTTGGGCTCTCCCCGAGCAACATACCCAAAGGCCCTTGAGCGAAGGCAACTTCTACGGCACTTTTGGTAAATAAAGTGGGTTATTGGACAAATAGTGGGTCCGTGGGACGGGGGCGTGGCCTGGGAGTGTGGGGGGGGGTGGTCCCGGGAAAATTGGTAAATATAGTGGGTTATTGGACAAATAGTGGGTTCGTGGGATGGGGGGGGGGGTCGTCCTACGGCGCCAACTAGAGGTGTCCAAATAACCCCTATCCCGTGCGAATTAATTCCCGATCCGTCAAAAGGAGGGTAGTCCTAAAAGGCCCACTCCCCACCAAGTATATAGGAGAGTGGGCATCCCACGATCTCCTACGATCCCTCGGGCCATTATGCGTACAATGGCAGCTTATTAACATGGGCGTTTTTCCCCGAACCCACGTTTTGGACTAACTTTAAGTTAGGCTTAATAAGACATTATTACAAAGTACATTTTTAAAAGTGCACTTAAGTGTGTTTATAAATATTGTGATGAAAGTGCACTTACTTTAAGTTAAACTTAATTAGATATTATTACAAAATGCATTTGTAAAAAGTGCACTGAAGTGTGTTAATAAATATTTTCATTAAAGTGTATTCACTTTAAGTACACTTAAGTGGTCTTTAATTTTAATTATATTATATTATATTATCTGCAAGTGCACTTTTCAAAAAGTATACTTTTATGATTTTAAGCACACAAAAAGTATGCTTTCAATACAATTAAGCACACTTATTTTTCACAAGGGAAGATTCAAAACAGAAAGCAATATGGAGCTTCCAGACGCAAACCACTCAGCCCCATCCAGGGATCCGTAAACCCAAGTCAAGTTGTCAAAAGCATCATATCCCTTGTCCAAGTGAGGGGGCACTTTTTAGCCAAGTGGATTTTGAATACAACATCCTTTAGATGATTGTATTTAATAACAAAATTAAGTTATGCTTTGTGCATTGTGCAAAAAATCCAGTTCATTTCAATGGAGATAGTTTCTGAAATAATTTCATGAAAAAAAAGAAGTCTAATTGCACTCTCAGAAAAAAAAGAACGGTATAAAATCTGTCACTGGGACGTTGCCCTTTCAAAAGGTACTAATATTAACGTTTTAGGAGCAGTGTTGGGAACGTTACTTTAAAAAAGTAATTAGTTATAGTTACTCACTACTTGTTCCAAAAAGTAACTGAGTTAGTAACTCAATTACTCTATAATAAAAGTAACTCGTTACCAGGGAAAGTAACTATTTGCGTTACTGTTAAAAAAAAGATGACAGGTGTTTGTACATAACTTTCTATATTTATTGCACGTCGACAGACAACAAGAGGTTTATCCTGCACTTCACTTCACTGCACTATTAACCCAGCTCCTCACTAGCTGTGTGAGCCAGGGGTGCGTTCGGATTACACAGTTTATTCAATCAATACATAGGCTAGTAACACATAGGCGTCATTTTGTACTCACCACTTTTTGAAACAAATAAATAAAACATCTCCAGTTAACTAGCAGAGCATTAATTTAGTTCGCTATTAAATAAGAGATCTAGCGTTAAATTGTTTTAGTTTTGAACTGAAGCTGAGCGCTCGTTGCCGCGGCTGCATTTGTTCTCTTGTGGCGCGCGCCGCACGCAGTCTTCACTCGGATGCGCGCTCTTCAATCTATCGCCGTTGTGGAGACTTTCTATTCATTCCGGTGAAATCACAAAATAAAAAGCACACAAACGTTTCCCTGCTTGATATGGACTGTAAACACTGATGAACATATTCGGTTTTGATACGGGAGAAAAAAAAACTATTCTAGCGTGGATTAGAACCCATACTAGACCACTACGGATCGATGGATTTATTTACGGGTTGAGCAGAGAGGCTGCACAGTTTGACAAGTTTGTACCCAGCACTTCCGAAAATGCACTTCCGAATGCGTCTCTGTCCCCAGCACATTGCAAACCAAACTGACACCCGTGGTAACGGATCGCATTTAACGTCCAGTAACGTTAACGGCGTTGTAACGACGGGAAAAGTAATTAATTAGATTACCCCGTTACTGAAAAAATAACGTCGTTACCTAACGCCGTTATTTTAAACGCCGTTATTCCAAACACTGTTTAGGAGTAAGTAAGGTACAAAAGTGTACATTTAGAAAAGTTATCACCCCAGTGAAAGCATACCTTTATTTCTGAGTGTACATGTACTTTTCATCTGAACTTATCTAATTTCTTCTTTGCTTCACAGAATGCATTTTGTCCACAGAATGTTCTTATACATTACATTTTGTGATTAATCATTTTACAACATGTATTTCATTAATGGAATGCACAGTCTGTGGATGTCAAAAATATTTGTTTTTATGAGACACATAAAACAAATAATTTTGTCAAGTTATTTATCTCTTCCATCTGAATGGGAAATGTTGTGTTCTGCATTACACATTTACACTGTAAGCAACATCCTTCAAGAAACAATTTTATTGGTTAGTATATTGAAATATCATTATATATGTACAACCCATCCAGTAAATCACAGAAGAGAAACAACAAACACATGAAAATAACATGAAGATTAAGACATGGTAAGATAGCAAATCATCTACATTACATCTGACAATTTATGTGATGATTCTAGCAAACATTTAACGGCCTGAGAAAAGAACGCTGAAATCAATTACATGATACAAAGAGCTTAGCGAGAAATCTCAACCAATTTCATTACAAACAATGGCCTACAATGATTGCTTCAGATATTTATTTCACACATTTTAAATGAATTGTATCCTTAGTAAAAGAAGCTTAGGGTTATGTCTTTATATTTCTGTAATATACTAAACAGATTTTAGTAAGTAACGAAACAGTATTGGTGTGTATATTTAATCTGTGCATTTAATCATAAATCAAAAACAGTAAAACAGAACAGAAACAACAAATACAAATAATAGTTTTTCTTCAAGATTAAAACCCAGGTATAATCAATACATGAATGAGAAACTTTGTAAAAGACAAAATAAAATATTTAAAAGAACAAATAATTTTTGTGGTTGAATATTATCTTCAACAGATGTTTTTCCCACAACAACATTTTGTGCCTAAGGTCTCACCATTGTCTGTGTCTGGGTCATTATTTGACTCAGATTCATTAATTTTTTCCTTTCTTATTTTTGAACCACTGTTTTGTACTTGGCTAGAAGACTTGTTTGGTTCGCCCAGTTCGTCATTACTGCCATCGGGTGACTGCATTGGTGTATCTGGTGTCATGTCTTCTGGGTGCTTTGTTGTTGTCTTAGAATCACTGTTGTTCTCGTCTGGCTGATCTCTCACTGTAGAATCAGAACAATGATAATTTTGGTTAGGACTATCCCTCTGCTTAGTGTCCTGCTGTGGCAGATTGCTGGAGTCTTTAGAGACATTACAAATCTTAGTGTCAGTCTTGTTAGTCTGAAGATCTTCGGATTCAGCCGATGTCTCGACTTGCATTGACGTTGGATCACCACCCTTTTCTTGCTGATCATTTGCTCCATGTTTGTGTTGCTCTGAAGCTGAAAAATAAGAACAACAGCTTAAACAGGTTACTAACAGTAAATATGGAACATTTAAAATGTAAATAATTATAAAATATAAGAAAAATATTACATTATATATATTTATCTGTTTATAACACAAAGTAAATATATCTGCAATATATTACACATGCAGTGTCATATCTGATCACATATACATATATTATGAAGTGTATTACTGAATATAAAATTACATTATGATATATTAGTGAATATATTGTCAGATTTTTCACAAAATGAGAAGCGGCAATTCCTTATGTATTAAAGATAAATTGGACTGTTTTCTCCACATACTACAAAATGGAGTACTATAAAATGTACAGACTGGAAACCTGTAGCCAATGTGGAGACATATACAAACTAGGGCTGTCACTTTTTGTTGAAAAATTCCTTTTCAATTTTTGAGACATAAGTGTTCATTGAATCAATTGTAAAATCGATTTTCCATGTCTAAAGACGTTTCCATTTTCAACACCAAATATAGGCAAATTCATGGATAACCAACAGTCATTAGGACGAACGTAAAGAGGGCGCTCGAGACGCGAACAAGTCAGCAATATTTCTGATTATTTATTGGCTTGAAGTTTCGTGCACAATGACAAACAGGAGTGAAACATACAGGGATTGAAATTACCGCCAAATGTGGAAAAAAATTAACTTTGGCGGGTAACGCTGTCAAATCACGAGCCAATTTGGCGTGTTTCTATGTATAGTGCTGAAAAATAGGCGCGCTCAACTCCCAATACGTTTTATGGGTGCGAGTTATAAAACAGTAATCAAATTAAAGATGAAAAACCGCACTCTCTAGTAGCATCTCATAAATATTTATTTACCATGTCCACACAGACGCGTTTCGGCCTAAGCCATCATCAGTGAGTCACTGATGATGGCTTAGGCCGAAACGCGTCTGTGTGGACATGGTAAATAATTATTTATGAGATGCTACTAGAGAGTGCGGTTTTTCATCTTTAATGTGTTTCTATGTATACTCACTGTACGTGAGTGTAGTTCTGTACATGAGTGGAAGTTTGTGTAGCCAAATCTGTGCGGATTTAGCCCAAATACGCAACTTGTGAGTCCTCATGATATATTAAATACAGCGTATTGCACAGAATCTGTGCATTTCACCATCAGTGGAGCGAGATCGCAGCTTTAACCACTTTGGAACCTGATAAGGTTACTGACAACTCTCGTTGTCCAAGTAAGGAGTGCCAAAATCGGTTCATGAGCCAAGCGTATAACGCAGCTACCCCGGCAGCCCGATCAGGAAATGCTTTAGCAATAGTTTTGGCTGCTTTAAGGAAAGTTGTTAATAAAGAATAGTTAAGAATAGTAAAGAATGATGAATTTGATTGACATAGCACTCATCACACACTCACAACTTAATAGGAATATTGAAGCATCTATGTCTTCAGCAATTTTAGCCAGAAGACAAATCTGGTTGGCTATTAGGAAGGACCTGATTAATATGCCAGTGGTTCCAGGTCAGATATTTCACACTGATTCACAGTCTTTGCTGGATACTGGTGATCAGGCAAGACGCAGAAGGGAATCAGTTCAGCAAACATTTGGTGGACCTACCAAATATGGCCATGGAACTGCTCACTTCTTTCAGCCCCCACACTTTCCTCGTTCTGAATCTTGGGGGTATGACAGAAGGCGAACTAGGGGTTACCAATTCCATGATCGAGACACCAGACCTTTTTACCAGACTCCCCAAACTGAGCAGTCTTATACTCCAGTCAGGGGAGGATCACTTAAGGGAGAACTTTTGGGAGAAGGTAACATCAGATCATTGGGTAACATCAGATCATTGGGTTCTAGATACCATCAAGACAGAATACAGCATACAGTTCCGGCGGAGCCCTCTTACTTTTTCAGGGGTTCATATGACCGTAGTCAGAAACCCAGTCCAGGTACAAATTTTGGCCAACGAGATCACTGTCTTACTACAGAATAAAGCGATTGTATAGATAAGCACCAGCAAACAGCTCACTGGGTTTTATTCAAAGTATTTCCTAGTGCAGCAGTTTGGGAAGGCAGGTCCATCAGGGGACTATGGGAATCCCCCTGGACCACAGAGCACATCAATGTGCTGGAACTCAGGGCAGACCATCTCTCCCTGAGGACTTTTCTCCCGTTGTTACAGAACAAACATGTTTTGGTGAGAACGGACAACATGTCTGCAGTGTACCACATCAATCACCAAGGCGGCACCAGATCAGCGCGATGTCTCCAGGTGACAAAGAATCTACTTTCTTGGGCATTTCTGAAGCTCTCATCACTCAGGGCAGTATATATACCAGGAGTAGCAAACAGAGCATTAGACCGGCTGTCTCGAACTGGACCTTTACCGGGGGAGTGGCGTCTCCATCCCGAAGTGGTGAGATTCATATGAAGGCAGTTTGGTATGGCGAAGATCGATCTGTTTGTGGCTACCGAGACAACTCATTGAAACCTATGGTATTCCCTGAACAGCCAGGCAGGTCCCTTGGGGATAGATGCACTATCTCAAGAATGGCCGGAATAATTGTTGTACACTTTTCCTCCCCTACCCTTGATTCACCTGGTGCTCAACAGGGTAGCATTCGGCCGTCACAAGGTTTTACTTGTGGCCCCGAGGTGGCCAAAGAAACCTTGGTTTCCGACCCTTGTACGTTTGGTCAAAGGTTACCCTTTACAGTTACCAAAGAGAGCCGATCTCCTTTCCTAAGCGGAGGGCCAAATCTGGCACCCAAGACCAGAGATACTACAACTGTGGGTATGGCCCTTGCTCAGTCCCTCTCTGTGGACTTAGACGAAGCTGTATTGAGGACAATAAATAGTTCTAAGGCACCGTCTACGTGGAGTAACTACTCTGACACCATGTTGAAAATATTTGCCACTTGCTAATGACCGACAACTAGTTCCGGCCAAGTGTGACACCAGTTTGGTTCTTCGTTTTCTTCAATCATTGATGGATTCAGGAAATCTGTTAACCCTCTGGTAACGGCTATCGCGCCGGAGCGACTAGCTCATTTTTTTCCTTATCAGTACAAAAGAGACTCAAATTACTGATTTTGATCTTACATATAAGTGTTGTACATCATTAGATCATATTAAAGGGATAGTTCACCCAAAAATGAAAATTCTATCATCGTTTACTTACCCTCAAGTTGTTCCAAACTTCTATGTGTTTATTTGTTCTGCTGAACACAAAGGAAGATATTTGGAAGAAAACAGATCTCAATCCCCATTGACTACCATAGTATGTATTTTTTCCTACTATGGTAGTCAATGGGGATTGAGATCTGTTTTCTTCCAAATATCTTCCTTTGTGTTCAGCAGAACAAATACACACATAGAGGTTTGGAACAAATTGAGGGTGAGTAAATGATGAAATAAATTTCATTTTTGGGTGAACTATCCCTTTAAGTGTCTATTTTTTTATGGACACTCACAGTAAAAACAAAGTGTTAAGCTTTTTGTCAAATAAAGAAAAATAAACATGATGCGAGTTCTGCCTTCTCTCTGTCAGTGAAGTTCATTCTGAAACGCGTCCGAAAATGAACTGTAACCTAGTAAATACTTGTCACACAGGCAAGAATTTTTTTTCGTTATGAAGCTGAAATTTTCGTCTTTTAAATGAAGTAATTTATATAAAAAACAAATATTCTCAGTTTATGTAATCTGTATGAAAAAAGAGATTCCTTTCAGCTCATATATATATATATATGTGTGTGTGTGTGTGTGTGTATGTATGTATGTATGTATGTATGCATGTATATACGCCCATTCGCATATTGCCTTTCCAAACAAAAAAATATTTTTTTCACAATTTAAAACAATCTATTGTTTTATGTGAATGATTAGGCAGGATGATTTTCCGATCATTTTGAAGCAAAAACTCTAGGCGACAACATCGATTAGTCAAAAGTCTTGTGGACACATATTTAGTATGTGTTTTGTGGCCTTATTTCAGAAACTTTAATTTTTATTTTTTTCAATAACCATGCATAAACAATATTCTCTCAAAAATACAAACATGTACATACATGTTGCTCATATATTATGGTAGCCATGTTTGTGCTAAAGAGAGTGTAATTACACATGTGCCATTAATATGTTTATAAGCAACTGAAAAAAGCACAAATGTCAGGGAATGTCAAAACATCTCAAGGACCCCAAAAACACCTTAGACCCCAGAGGGTTAATACCATAAAAGTCTACATTGCAGCCATCACCCACTTTCATGCTTTAGTGAATGGTGCAAATATTGGCAAACACCCTTTGGTGTCTCAATTTCTTAAGGGTGCAAACCGTTTATGCCCAAGGAGAATAATGAGATCACCTGCATGCAGAGGTGTAGTGGTAAAAAAAGAGGTGGGTAAACTATAAATTCTGGTGGACCACGACATCACCCGATAAGGTGGGCCACTGCCTACCGGTGTATGTGTATCCTGATGACATTGCTATAGGGAGGGCTCGACATTAAGCCTTTTCATACGCTTGTCCTTCGGACAAGTAAATCAGTCATTCACTTGTCCGAGTAAAAAAGTAGCTTGTTCCAATTTTTTTTTTGTTAATTTTTTTTTTGTGTTAATTTATTCTGAAACAATATTCTCATCAGTGTTCAATCAGCTTTGATATTTAAATCGGCATATTGTAATATCTGCACCTTTAAAGGGCATCCCCTCCCCCAATATTATTAAATGTAGGCTATGCTTCATCTTTCATTTTAAATTCTAAATTTGATCAATAAATTCAATTATTTAGAATAATAAGAGGGCTGCTACCCTAGGGGCTGATCAAATTAAATCATTTACACTAAAACATATCAATTGCATAAAATAATGTTATGAAATTGATTTAAATATAAGAAACGTTGGAAAGAATGATATTACTTTTAAACATAACATGGCAGGCGACCGTCTTAATGAGTGAGTCATTGATTTCGTTCATTCAAAAGATTCGTTCAAACGGCTGATTCTTTCAAGAATGAGACAGATGTTTATGAATTGGTCATTGAATCTTTGACTCAACCGATTCGTTCAAAATGCTGAATCATTCAGTAATAAAAACAGGTTGAGTGTTCCTGTGAGATGCGCTGTGGTTCTGCTGTGATTTATGTTTGGAACTATTTTCGCTGCTGAAACAGAACAAAAACAGGCAATAGTGCATCTAAAATGTAAGTGACTTCATTTTAACTGTTTATTGAACTGTTGTAGGAAATCAATGTCACATTTTCAATTGTGATGGTGTTCAGGAAAATAATTGAGGTTGCTTAACATATGTTAAAATATAAAAACTCCACATTTAGATGTTTTATAGGCAGTATGTTTTTAACTGAGTGTGTGTGTGCTGCACTCATGTGTGTAGATTCTCCTCGAGAGGCTGCGCGAGCGCAACCTTACCGTCAGTAATAGACAACAACACTGACAATGCTGCGTAATATTAAAGAGTTCGTCTTAGGTTTAACAACCTATGAAACTAATAATGAACAATATGAAACTAAAACGACATACGCTTAATTTAAAACGTCTTAGGAACTACAGGCTATTTAGAGGTGGATAAACGCAATTTAGAGGTGGATAAACGCACTTTAGAGGTGGGTAAACGCTATTTCCGAATATTCGGAGGTGCGTAAACGGCGTTTACGTGCGTTTAGCCTCCACTACATCCCTACCTGCATGGGACCTTTCTATTGTTTTACACTCACCTTTTGAACCTCTAGAGCAAGCCGATCTCAAGTTCTTGACATGGAAAACAGTCTTCCTTGGCGCCTGTGTTTGGCTGAAAATTGTCTGAAAATAGCGCCTGTGTGTTTGGCTGGTCGTCAGTCTCTCTTGTTTATATTTATATCGATATATTTATGTATAAAACAAAAAGTAAAATGAAAACAGAAAATACAAAATATAATTTAAATGAACAAAAAAATATAAAAGTGTCTCAATTATACAATAAAATAACACTTTTTTACAATAAGATGTCAGTGTAGAATATGCATGTTGGGGAAAGGGGTTGGTTAGGTAAAATCATAACTAGGGGGCCTCTTTTGAAAGTCTGCTTAGGGCCCCCAAAATGCTAATCTAAAAGGCTAATCAGCTGTCTATCAGTAGGAATTGACGGGGTACGCGGTACTACCGCTACTGCAGAAACTATCATTGTCACATTTTTACAATTTAATTTTCAACTTCGTAGCAAAGTACTGCTACTTTGAACAGTAAACCCTGCAACCCCACCAAAAACCATCTTCACACTTGCATGAATAATGTAAATAGCCTATATAAGAACAATGAACTTCGATGAAAGGCAACAAGTTTACAGGTATGATTAACAACAACCCTTTGTTCATTCTGGGATGGCAATGTGTTTTAACATTCATATTAAAACATACCTTTTATTTCTGCTGGAAAGGGATGGCTATCCTCTTTGCGCTGTATTTTCGTATCAGACGTCCCTGACTGGTTATCAGCTTTTAAGAGTGAGATCGGATCATCTACGCTAGAAGACTGGTTTTGTTCGTCATTACTGCCATCGGGTGACTGCATTGGTGTATCTGGTGTCATGTCTTCTGGGTGCTTTGTTGTTGTCTTAGAATCACTGTTGTTCTCGTCTGGCTGATCTCTCACTGTAGAATCAGAACAATGATAATTTTGGTTAGGACTATCCCTCTGCTTAGTGTCCTGCTGTGGCAGATTGCTGAAGTCTTAAGAGACATTACAAATCTTAGTGTCAGTCTTGTTAGTCTGAAGATCTTCGGATTCAGCCGATGCCTTGACTTGCATTGACGTTGGATCACCACCCTTTTCTGGCTGATCATTTACTCCATGTTTGTGTTGCTCTGAAGCTGAAAAATAAGAACAACAGCTTAAACGGGTTACTAACAGACAGCAGATGCCTCTGTTTCAATCTATGCCAAGTATTCCCATGCCAAGCTTCAAACCTTTCTTACAAAATCAATTGCTAAATAATAATTAGACTTACTTTGGTAAAAAAAGGTTAAATAAGTTCAAATATTATTCTTCATGTTAAGTAGCTTTGCTAGGATGTAATTATTTTTCTACCAGCAGGGCGCTAAAATCTAATCTAATAATCTAAAAAAAACTTCAGCTCAACTTCATCAGCGAAAAGAATAAGAAAAATTAACAAGAAAAGAAAGACTGTAGTGTTTAGTGCAAGGATGAAGTTATCAGCTAAAATCAAATTGTGTACCTAAAGTGAAAAGATAGCATGTCAAAACACTGTGTACAAAGATGGAATGAACTTCTGGCATTTTTTCACTGTGTGGCACGACTCGCCTCGGTTTGGCTCACTGTACTCGGTTTGCTTTTCCACTGCAGTTTAGTACTGCTTAAAAGCGGATGGGATTATAGACTGATCATTATAGTTGCACCACCACCTCGTCTACTGACCACGATACAGCCATTTCTTTTTTCAAGTTATGCACGACAGTCATTTAAAGCAAGTCGTTTAAAAAAGTTGTGCGAAGAAATGTTATTACGGTGGCTGTTGCTGACTATTTAAATCTAGCGGGTTTGGTGTCTTGTGTCGCAATCCAATGATGCTTATTCCAAATGTGCCATGGACATTGTTAACTCTTTAAATGGTATGGACCTCATTTTCTCATTAGAATTGGATGATAAACTGTTGACAGTGATTATTACGGAAATCGGTTGGCTGGTCCAGTAAATGTATCTAGTATCATTAGCACGTCATGAAGACACATCCAGTGGATGGCTCATACTTCAAACATTCCAGCAACACTGATTACTACTAAAGTCCCAGCAGTCTTTGCAAAGGATTTGTGGAGCTGAGAGATTAGCCTCTCCATAGTTCCTTGTTCCTTGTTTAATAACTATAAGTATCAATCCTGAGGTCATGGTGATCTTTCTGGATTGATCTGGTAAGTTTTATAGATCCCTAATATTTTTCCTCTTTTGAGTTTTTGCCTGGATTTATGGTTGTGAGATATGTGACCCTGGACCACAAAATCAGTCTTATGTGTCCATTTTTTAAAATTGAGATTTATACATCATCTGAATGCTGAATAAATAAGCTTTCCATTGATGTATGGTATGTTAGGACAGGACAATATTTGGCCGAGATACAACTATTTGAAATCTGGAATCTGAGGGTGCAAAAAAATCTAAATATTGAGAAAATCGCCTTTAAATGTTTCCATTTCTGTTGGTTATTGTGCTTCATCCACTTACAAAAATACAATTTTGATATATTTAAGGTAGGAAATTTACTAAATATCTTCATGGATCATGATCTTTACTTAACATCCTAATGATTTTTGGCATAAAAGAAAAATCGATAATTTTGACCCATACAGTGTTTTGTTGCCTATTCACACAAATATACCCGTGCTACTTAAGACTGGTTTTGTGATCCAGGGTCACATATTTGATGATCATTTTTCTTTGCCTATAAAGATATTGCACAATACATTTTGACATTTGCTTACATTTTCTGTAGAAAAGCAAACATGCCGTTTCAGATGTGAAGTGCCTGTTAAAAAATTTAACATTTAAAGAGACACTAGAATAGTCACACCACAATGCATTCACATTAGCTGCCAATAAAACTCTAGAATTGCAAATGTTTTCTGAAGTCACTTTTAACTTACCGCTCGGCATAAACACAGTCTGAACTCTGAATCTGAAAAAAACACAAGGGCAACAAAGTCATTTCACCTAATTTTGACACCCAAATAAAGCAAGAACTTTTTTAGAAATATGTTTGCATTGCGAAGATCTATTTTTTGCTCAAAAAGAACTACTGAACTTTAAACGTGGACCTGTTTTATAAATGCATTAAATAGGAATAGAGATAGGACACTCACCTTGTCCACCATGGAGTCATTAAATCGATACCATTTTTGGTTCTCAAATGACTTGATGTCAGCATAGTAGTGTCCACCACTAAGTGAACCAATATGATTGACTACACCATACAGGGTATAGCCGTGAGGAACACCACTCTCTTTCTGAAGAAACATAGAAAATTAATACATAAAAGCATACATATTGGAACTGTGCACATTTATGCCAAAAAACAACAATACCCCCCCCCCCCCCCAGCTTTAAACAAGTTGGATCATTTTAAATTACAAAACAGTCAAACCTGAGCTAATAACTGGAGAGGAATTGCAACATGACGATTGTTCTTCATGTAAGTCATGCAGTCGTAATCAAAGTAAAACCTCCGCATATGTAAGGCCAGGACTTCTGGTAGTACAGGAATGGTGCAAACCTGAAAGAAATATTGTCACACTTAGAATAAGGACAGCATGCCACCACTTGTCTTACCCCATGAAAAATTGTGTAATTATTTGTAGTCAAGACCAACTTCAGAAAAGCAACTTCACATAAAATGTCAAGCTCACCATTTTCATGTCAGTCTTAGTTTTGCATTTTTCACAGTACAGCTGGTCCTCTCCTTCCATGAGCATTTCTTTAAACTGTGCATTAAAGCTATTTTGCTGAAACAACAAGCCATATTATAAAACTGGTCTTATGGTAAAAAAAAAAACAAAAAAAAAACATTACTATATTACTCGTTTTTGGTCTCATATCAAATTCATAATCTTTTAAGAACTAACAATGTGCCACAACCGTAAGATATCATCAAATCAGAGTACTGTTTGAGACAATGAGCACTTGGAAAATAGCCACATATTAAAAAACTCATTCTCTGAAATTCTGAAGCCTGACTGAATCATGTCTGTGCATGGCCAGCCATTTGCCAATATATGTCGGTGCTGAATGCCATTTCGTCTGAATCTTTAGACTGAGGAGCAGCAAGCGATGACTAGCTCCAAGCGCAGTAACGCAGCCAGCTATGCAATGCTTGTTCCCATAATCTCAGGCAACCGAGGTTATGTTAGTAATCAAGATGTTCTGAGATATTGTTCAATCGTATTGCGTCGCAAGATTAAGGGTTTGTGTTTCGAGCTGTGCACCATTTGGAAAAGACAGACCACTTGAGGGCATAAAGACACCTAGTAGAAGGAACTCTGGCCTCTGAAGTATTATTCATGAAAATTTGAGGGAGATAAGAAGGCTCCCATAGAAGGACCATAGAGGGAGGCTCCACAACTTGGGTTGGGGGTGCCAAATTGTTCCTTTCGCCCGGGAAAGGAGGTCTCTTCTCAGTGGAATCGGCCATGGGGCTGCAGGGTGACTGGTCCTGCCATTGCCTAGATGCTACCAGGGGCTACCACAATCATGTTGTCCGAATGGACCAGTACGTGGGGCCGCCTCAGATCTGGCAGAAAGGCCTTGAGTGCCTGGTGTGATCAGGAGCCGAACGCCTGCCTGCCGTCAGACAAGGCGCATCCACCCGTGTTGGAGGCATCTGTTGTGACCACTAAAATAACCAATTTCAGTAACGTGCATATCGGAGAACTTATCTGTTCACATCTCAACAAAATTTGTTTTGGGTTTTCAAATATTCAACAATATAATGTAGCTGACTGTATTAACACTATTGTATTAGAACTAAACTGAGCTGATCGATGATTTTCGGTTTTCTCCTGAGCTGCTGTTGTATGTTGTAGTTTAATTCCTTATGTTGCCTCTAGAGACACTGTGTTATAAGAAGAAGAGGAAATTAGTTAAAGAAGAGAGTAGAAGAAGTGTGCTTAGTGTTAAACATGTGAAGTTGCTGTTCGGAATAAATACGAGGTCTATGAAGAAATACTGTGTCATGCTTTCTACTTATAAGATCTAACAAATTGGCGACGAGGATACCAAGTTTTGCATAACGTTACTGACTTATCAACCATGTCTGTACATTTCTCTGGCCTGCCCGGGACAGCCTACCATGCCATTTGACATGTGGTTGCGCATGCTTGATTACTATTTAGATGGTAATCAACAGTGTTGTGTGTAACGTGTTACAAAGTAACATTTGTTCACAGTGAAGATATTAGAGCGAGACTGTTACTCGAGTCAGACCTGACATTACAGAAAGCAAGTACCCTTGCAACACAATTAGAAGCCGCGGGTGAGCACGCAAAGAGAATGATCAGAGATGCTCCAGTGTGAGCCATATAAGTCAAGACATTCACGTCCGACTGCTGCCCCCGCTTCTTCGACCCGTAAGTCATGTTTCAGATGCAGTTCAGACAAACACATAGCTAACTCAGCACAGTGCCCAGCTGCAAAAGTATTTTGTAATTCATGTAAACTTGTCTGTGCCGTTCAGTCCCAGCGAGTGATGTCTAGAGAACTCTGCCAAAGTATCAAAGAAACTACATTGTGAAGTGACTGTCAATACTCCTGCTTCTCCTGGCACCACAATACAATTTGTTGTGTATCTATAATCTCTATCTAGATTATTCTGTATCTATATATATATATATGCATTACATATATATATATATATATATATATATATATATATATATATATATATATATATATATATATATATATATATATATATATATATATATATATAATACATTACAGCAAACACACAACACTACACACAGTTCTCTGAAAGTCTTGCGTATGTGATGCAAGCCTATTTGGCACCCGGACTATCAGATACACAAAACAGGACTGATTTACATCTAAATTGGACAAGTGTTAGCCTGACTATGTCAGACTTCCTACTTCCGCTAATTTCATTTTGCTCCTGTAGTCAGTCTGAGATAGCGGCCTATCTTTCTGTTTTCCTCCGGCCTGAAAACACCCGGGCCAATCAACGAACAGAGGGCGGGCTGAAAGCCGTGACGTAGTCGCTAAGCGCAGAGTTTAATATTAGGTCAGGGAAATCGAAAACGAACGCGGATGCAATTCGCTCTGTTGTGGAGAATATCCCCGGCATTAGCAAACTGAAGCCCGAACAAGAAGAGTGTGTATTAAACATTTTGAATGGAGGTGATGTTGTGGCCCTACTCCCTTTGGGAAAAGTTTAGGGCGTCAGGGCTTCTTCTTTGTCCAAGCTATATTAGAGATAAAACAGTCCTCAGATCTTGCATATCTCTAACTGGCTAGACTGCGACTGCTACCCAGGTCCCCCTCGATTGTGGAGGAGCCCAAATAGCAACACTCTGCACTCTGTGCGGCGAGGAGCTTAGTAGGCCGAGACTGCTCCCGTCCAGCAGTCTCAGGAACATTAGATTGGTGAGGAAGAAACCTCTGGAACGTCGCTGAATGGTTTATTTCTTAGTTTTTTTTTAAAGCGGAGCGTCCAGAAGAACAGACATATTTAGGGCCCGAGCACTAAGGTGCGAGGACCCTTTTGAAACTGTTAGGATTATTAGGGCCCGAGCACTAAGGTGCGAGGTCCCTCTTGAAACTGTTAGGATTATTTTTTTTCTTTTTTTCTTCTTCTTTTTTCTGCAAAGTAAGCCCCATTTTCGAGGCTGCAACATGCTCGAAAAGTCACAAAATTTTGCACACATGTCAGGACTGGTGAAAAATTTTGTATTTTGTGGGTTTCGCGGATGGGTGTGGCAAAATGGCTCGCTAGCGCCACCTAGAAAATTAGAAAAAATTAGCCCCTCGTCCATGTTCGACCTACATGCACGAAATTCGGTGGGGACGTGTATCATATCAAGACACACAAAAAAGCCTCAAGAACCCAGAACCTAAACTCGACAGGAAGTCCGCCATTTTGAATTTGGCGGCCATTTTGGGACGATTTACACACTCCGTACTTTGACAAACTCCTCCTAGGGATTTAGTCGGATCGACTTCAAATTTCTGCTGTGCCTTCTAAAGGCATTGACGTTGAAAATTTGTGCTATCTGCGCGATTTCGTCAATGGGCGTGTCCGTGGCATCGATGATTCGCCATGAAACAGGAAGTTGGAGTAACTTTGCTGTACATGCTCAGATCTGCACCAAATTTTGCACGATTGACAAGAGTCCCGCCCTGAACACATGTACATGCCGACATTCACCCCCAGTCATAGCGCCACCTGCTGGCAACAGGAAGTAATAATAAATAATAATACATTTTATTTTTAAAGCACTTTACATTTGACACCAAATCTCAAAGTGCTACAGTAAAACATAATTAAAAATAAACATAAGATATAAAGTATACAATAGAACACAACAAGTTAAAAGGAGGGACTAAAGACAATCATTAGCTATTAAAAATAAGCCTGTGTAAAAAGATGGGTTTTTAGTCCTTTTTTAAATGCTTCCACTGTTTGCGGGGCTCTGAGGTGGTCTGGGAGGGCGTTCCACAGGCAGGGGGCAGCAACTTGAAAGGCCCTGTCGCCCATTGTTTTGAGCCGTGTCCTGGGCACAACCAGACGGTGCTGTTGGCCTGACCGGGTTCTGGTTGATGAGCTAGGTGTGAGCAGTTCGGTGAGGTAGCTGGGGGCCACACCGTGCAGACAGTGATGGGTGTGAAGGAGAACCTTATATTCTATGCGTGACTGAATGGGTAACCAGTGCAGTGAACGAAGGATGGGGGTGATGTGCTCATGTTTACGCACCCCCATCAGGACCCTGGCAGCGCTGTTCTGAACATACTGGAGCTTTTGAAGGCTCCTGCCAGGAATCCCGATGAGGAGTGCATTACAGTAGTCCAACCTGGAGGACACAAAAGCACGAGCTTCTCTGCAGCAACAAGGGAGAGGGAGGGACGCAGTTTGGAAATATTGCGTTGGTGAAAAAATGCAGTTTTGCAAAGAGTGGTGACATGACTGTCAAATGAAAGGTGGGGGTCAAATTTTACCCCTAGGTTGATAACAGAGGAAGAGAGGGGAGTGGTGTGTCCAAAAACTGAAACAGTGGTGATTGGAGAGGAGCGGAGTTGATGAACAGTTCCAGTTTGGATGGCCTCTGTTTTGGAGCCATTTAGCTGCAGGAAGTTTTGACTCATCCATGCCTCTATCTCCTCCAGGCAGGAACTAAGGCGTGCAGCCGTGGCAGAGGGGGAACTAGAGGGAGTAACTTGAAGGTAGAGTTGTGTGTCGTCAGCATAGCAATGGAAATTTAATCCATGCCTGCTGATGACACGACCCAAGGGGAGCATGTAAATATTGAAGAGGGTCGGGCCGAGTACGGAGCCCTGAGGGACCCCACAGATGACAGTGTGGGGTCTGGATTTTACATCCCCCAGAGCTACATACTCGGTTCTATCAGTGAGATGGGAGTGAAACCATTTCAGGGCAGTACCAGAGAGACCTGTGTAGTGTCGAAGTCGGTGCAGGAGAATGTGATGGTCTACAGTGTCAAACGCAGCAGAGAGGTCGAGAAGAATGAGTAGGGATGTGGAGCCGGAATCAGATGCCATAAGCAAATCGCTGGTGACTCTGATAAGAGCTGTTTCTGTGCTATGGGATGGACAAAAACCAGATTGAAATTTCTCATATAACCTGTTTGATTTGAGATGATTTTGGAGCTGGATAGAAACAACTTTTTCCAGGAGTTTGGAAATGAAAGGGAGATTTGAAATTGGTCTGTAATTTGACAGCAATGTGGGGTCCAGAGTGGGTTTTTTGAGGAGGGGTTTGATGAGAGCAATTTTGAGGGAGTTAGGAACATAGCCCGTCTCTACGGACATGTTTATTAATTTGGTTATGAGGGAACTGATAGAGCTAGTGTGGGTTTTAAGCAGAGACGATGGAAAGGGATCAAGGCGGCAAGTGGATGTATTGGATTTACGAATGATGTTTTCGACCTCCTGCTGCGTTGTGGAAGAAAGTTTTGATAGGGATTTAGCAATCGGTGTAGCGGGCAGGTCTAGTGAAGTGATATTTAGTAGTGGAAATGAGGAGCGAATATTGTCAATTTTTGATGTGAAAAAATCAAGAAACCGGTTGCAGTTTATGTCGGTCGGACTATAGAAGGGTGAGATCTGTGGTTTGATGATATGACTTATTGTGGAGAAAAGTTTTTTGGAGTTACCTGGATCGTTGTTTATAAGTGTTGAGTAGTGTTCTGACCTAGCCTTGGAGAGTGCTTTGGCATAAGCCCTACGATGTTCCCGGTAGGCCAACTTATGCACCGTCAAGTCAGATGTTTTACAAGCACGCTCCAGGACACGGCCAGACCTCTTCATCCCTCTCAGCTCGTTTGTAAACCAGGGGGCAGAGCGGGTAAACGTGACTGTCCGGGTTTTTAATGGAGCAATACAGTCCAGAATAGAGGTAAGGCTGGTATTGTAGTAGTCCATTAAGTCGTCAGCAGATGAGTTAGGAGGGGGGCAGAGATGCTGAAAATATTGACTGAGTGAGGTAGCGTCCAAGTTCTTGATGTTCCTGAAGGTTATAAGACGTTTTGGTTTTGTGGGAGGAACTAATAGTGGGACTTCAAATGTAACCGCCAGGTGATCGGAGACACCCACGTCATACACCTGAAGGCCTGAAACTGTGAGGGAGTCTGTAATGACAAGGTCGAGTGTATGCCCCCTATTGTGTGTGGGGGCATCCACAAACTGTTGAAGGTCAAGACAGTCCAGGGTTTGCTTGAAATTTGAGGCCAGTTTACAGTTTTGGGAGTCCACGTGTATATTGAAATCACCAATAACCAGAATATTTGAGTGCGATGTACAGAGTGAGATTAGAAAATCATGAATGTCAGAAATGAAGGTTGGTTGAGGTTTGGGAGGGCGATAGACAAGGGCTATTGTTGCTGAAAAGGCTTTTTTGCAACTGAAAACCAGACTTTCAAATGAGCCAGTACTGGGCATAGACACAGGGGATAATTCAATGTTGCTGCGATGTAAAACAGCTAGGCCCCCACCACGGCCGGTTGTACGAGCCTTATGAAGATATTTGTACCCGGGTGGGCAGGCCTCATTGAGGGATGAGTATATTCCAGGCTGCTGCCATGTCTCTGTTAAACAGAGAATGTCTATCCCCTTATCGAGGATGTGGTCGTATATAAGTCCAGATTTGTTTGACAGGGACTGCACATTCAGCAGTTCAAATGTCATTTGAGCTCTGGTATCAAGTTTATTGATAGGGCGGAGAGCCCTGCGATCCACTCCAGGTTTTACAGTGCACCGTTTACACCCGGCACTATCTATGCCAGGAGTGGCGGTATTCTGATGACGCAAACGGTGACGTGTCATTTTCGCGACGGGACGCGATGCCGACCAGAGGGATGGGATGGAGCTGTGATAACCGGATTTGGACACAACAAACCGGCGCCTTGATCCCCTATGGATGTATCGAGGTCGGTACGGAAGGTCCAGTTTTTGCAGGGGAGCTCGGGCCATGCCGTTGAGAGCTCGGAGATGTTGCATCGAGGCGTCGGACCACAACATGACGCGTACAGTGTTAGCGGCTAGCCGATATCCAGGCGAGTACCGGTGAAAAACAGCGACACAAGCCAAGGTAATCCACAGCTTCCACAGGGATGGTATTCCACGTGCAGACATTTGCTTGAAGGCAGAGGCAATGCAGAGCCAGAAGTTGGTTCAAGGGCTCAGAGACCCGAAGCCAAAGGGTGGAGAAAACACTCTGATTCTTGCCGGTCTCAGCTTTCCATTGATGTAGCGATTTCGGTAACTACAGTAAAAATAGTACGGTAGGGCGGATTTGCAGATAATTTGCGGAGAGTTTGCAGAGAAGCGGCGAAAAACCAGCGCCAGCGTCCTCTCCTCTGAAGTGACCTTTAACGAAGCAGCCCCCGCCGGACGTTTGACCTACATGTACGAAATTTCTGTGGCACATCAACCATGTCCAGACGCACAACAAAGCCTCTTGGAGCGATGCCCTAAACCCAACATGAAGTTGGCCATTTTGAATTTTTCATCAAATTTTGGCTGATTTACACACTCCGTACTTTAACAAACTCCTCCTAGGGATTTAGTCCGATCAACTTGAAATTTCTGCTGTGCCTTCTAAAAGCATTAACGATGAAAAGTTGTGCTATCTGCGAGTTTTCGTCAATCGGTGTGTCCGTGGCATGGCATCAAAGATCAACTCATCGCCATGACACAGGAAGTGGTTGTAATTTCAGTGTACATGCTCACAGCTGCACCAAACTTTACATGTAGGATAGGAGTCCCGCCCTGAACTCATGTACATGCCCACATTCACCCACAGTCATAGCGCCACCTGCTGGCAACAGGAAGTGACGTATAACACCTTCATGCAGTGTCTGAAAAGCGTAGCAAATTCACAGCCGCACTGGCAGAGCTCCAGAATATGCAACAGAATATGCGGCCGCATCACTCCCCGACGCGCTACATGTGCAAGGGCCCGCCCATCGCTGCTTGCAGCTTTAATTAGGGCCCGAGCACCCGTGCGAGGACCCTCTTGAAACTGTTAGGATTATTTTTTTATTATTATTTATTTATTTATTTATTTTTTTCTGCAAAGTAAGCCCCATTTTCGAGGCCGCAACATGCTCGAAAAGTCACCAAATTTTGCACACATGTCAGGACTGGTGAAAAATTTTGTATTTTGTGGGTTTCGCAGATGGGCGTGGCAAAATGGCTTGCTAGCGCCACCTAGAAAATTGAAAAAAATTAGCCCCTCGTCCATGTTCGACCTACATGCACAAAATTTTGTGGGGACGTGTATCATACCAAGACGCACAAAAAAGCCTCAAGAACCCATACCCTAAACTCGACAGGAAGTCCGCCATTTTGAATTTGGCAGCCATTTTGGGACGATTTACACACTCCGTACTTTAACGAACTCCTCCTAGGGATTTAGTCCGATCGACTTGAAATTTCTGCTGTGCCTTTTAAAGGCATTGACGATGAAAAGTTGTGCTATCTGCGAGTTTTCGTCAATCGGTGTGTTCGTGGCATGGCATCAAAGATCAACTCATCGCCATGACACAGGAAGTGGTTGTAACTTCAGTGTACATGCTCACAGCTGCACCAAACTTTACATGTAGGATAAGAGTCCCGCCCTGAACTCATGTACATGCCC
Organism: Chrosomus eos; assembly: GCA_036326025.1. Classification (NCBI taxonomy): domain Eukaryota; kingdom Metazoa; phylum Chordata; class Actinopteri; order Cypriniformes; family Leuciscidae; genus Chrosomus; species Chrosomus eos. The sequence goes on from JAZAVI010000023.1 coordinate 256,738, forward strand.
ACATTCACCCACAGTCATAGCGCCACCTGCTGGCAACAGGAAGTGACGTATAACACCTTCATGCAGTGTCTGAAAAGCGTAGCAAATTCACAGCCGCACTGGCAGAGCTCCAGAATATGCAACAGAATATGCGGCCACATCACTCCCCGACGCGCTACATGTGCGAGGGCCCGCCCATCGCTGCTTGCAGCTTTAATTATTATTATTTTATTTTTTTTCTGCAAAGTAAGCCCCATTTTCGAGGCCGCAACATGCTCGAAAAGTCACCAAATTTTGCACACATGTCAGGACTGGTGAAAAATTTTGTATTTTGTGGGATTCGCGGATGGGCGTGGCAAAATGGCTCGCTAGCGCCACCTAGAAAATTTGAAAAAATTAGCCCCTCGTCCATGTTCGACCTACATGCACAAAATTTGGTGGGGACGTGTATCATATCAAGACGCACAAAAAAGCCTCATGAACCCATACCCTAAACTCGACACGAAGTCTGCCATCTTGAATTTGGCGGCCATTTTGGGACGATTTACACACTCCGTACTTTGACGAACTCCTCCTAGGGATTTAGTCGGATAGACTTCAAATTTCTGCTGTGCCTTCTAAAGGCATTGTCGATGAAAAGTTGTGCTCTCTGCGCGTTTTCGTCAATGGGCGTGTCCGTGGCATCAATGATTCGCCATGAAACAGGAAGTTGGAGTAACTTTGCTGTACATGCTCAGATCTACACCAAATTTTGCACACTTGACAAGAGTCCGGCCCTGAACACATGTGCATGCCGACATTCACCCACAGTCATAGCGCCACCTGCTGGCAACAGGAAGTGACCTTTAACGAAGCAGCCCCCGCCGCACGTTTGACCTACATGTACGAAAATTCTGTGGCACATCAACCATGTCCAGACGCATAAAAAAGCCTCTTGGAGCGATGCCCTAAACCCAACAGGAAGTCGGCCATGTTGAATTTTACGTCAAATTTTGGCTGATTTACACACTCCGTACTTTAACGAACTCCTCCTAGGGATTTAATCAGATCGACTTGAAATTTCTGCTGTGCCTTCTAAAGGCATTGAGGATGAAAAGTTGTGCTATCTGTGAGCTTTCGTCAATCAGCGTGTCCGTGGCGTGGCGTCAAACATCAAGTCTTCGCCACGACACAGGAAGTGGTTGTAACTTCAGTGTACATGCTCACAGCTGCACCAAACTTTACATGTAGGATAAGAGTCCTGCCCTGAACTCATGTACATGCCCACATTCACCCACAGTCATAGCGCCACCTGCTGGCAACAGGAAGTGACGTATAACACCTTCATGCAGTGTCTGAAAAGCGTAGCAAATTCACAGCTGCACTGGCAGAGCTCCAGAATATGCAACGCGGCCGCATCACTCCCCGACGCGCTACATGTGCGAGGGCCCGTCCATCGCTTTAATTTTATCTTTATTATTCTTTATTTTTATATCAGAAAAACTATTATATATATATAAATATATAAATATATATATATATATATACACATCACTCCGTGGCCACCAGCAGGAAAACAACCGAACTGGCAGTGCTGCGAGCGAGGAGGGGAAACGATTTCTTGAAACCGTCCCTCCCCGGTATCTGTTTTTGCACGACACAATTCTCGAATAGCGTCAGTGCTGACATCCTCACATTCATCCATGTGCTATATACTTTACCCACCAGCGCTGCCTAATAAAATGTATTTATTATTTAAGATGGCTGGTGGGTAACGTCGGGGTTAATAATGATGACGCCGACTCGGGAGAGAGAAAGCTCGCAAACGTCTCTTTAACCCGAGGCACTGTCATACCATGATACTTAATACCCATAATATTACTATAGTTTGGGGATTAAACACATAAAATAGAAACCGGTTTATTCCACAATCTCGACACCTCAGTGTGGAGATAGGGAAAAAACAGCAGTCCCCGAAGAGGAGTATTCCTGTTTTTTTTAGATATATTTCATCTAATAAACTCTTTTTATTTTCTCTCTCAGTGTTCAGTTGGCCAGTAAATATTTAACTAGCAACAGCACTACATAAAACCTCCTTTTAAAGGGTCATGAAACCCCAAACCAAATTTTCTGAGATTTTTACAGAGGTATGTGTGTTGAACACCATTGAAGATAATGTTAGCATCTGTTAGATTTAATAGTAGTGTTAAAATGGTTAAATTTGAGTTTTTTTCTGCTTTTTTTATCTTCCGGGTTTAAAATCTTTATCGTGTCAGAGCACTGTGAGTGCGTTGATGACTCATCGGTGTCTCATAATTATTAATGAGACTGAGTTTTCATATCCTATGAGAAGACACTGTCTCTTAATTATTCATGACACCACGGGGATCTTTCCAATGACAGACATGTCAAACTGTGATATCCCCTTTACTGTCTATGGATATCGCGTAGTAGATGAGAGAGGCAATCATGGGACGCAATTGTTTGTTTTCGTCGTGCAAAAGTCCAAGTGGCTTGAATATGTTTCCTCGCGATGCTGCCAGGGCAGGGCTAGACAACCACGAACACATCTAAACTATAGAGGGTTTTCACCTACGTCACGATTTGGTCAGTTACCCGGATGCGCGGCCATTACGGAGGGACTCGGATGTAAACAACAGCATGGATTGCACTTTTTATTTACTACTGAACATGTTACACAAATTTCTGATGTCTAAACAACGGGAAAAAACACATGGAAGCTGCAAAATCATATAGAGAAGGACTTAAGCAGGAAAGAGCGCAGAATTTTGACAAACTAAAGTCAATATGTGGTAAAGATCCGAACGAGCTAGCTTCTCATAGGCTACGTTCAGATTGTCAGTCCAAAAAAAGCACATGAAATCCGTTTCAAGATACACGCCAGGCGTTTACATGCTGAAAGTCGCTGCCGAAACAAGGCTGTGTTGTTGCAAAGTGCCAGACAAGCAGAAGATTATTATTTTTGAAACCGGCGCTGAACAAAAGCTGTGCTACCAGCCTCCTCCAGTTCTGCAGCTCGAGAGAGACGCACGAGTCCAGCGCCGCGGATACACATTCCCATGTTGTAAAATTTAATTAAGACAAGATCTCTATTGCTAATGCAAATCCTCCATCAACGCAACGTCATTGCCATATTGCCAAAGAGCTGCATGATCACACAACTCGGATCTGAACAGTTGCGATACACAGTGTTGACATCATTTTAGGTCAGATTTTAATCGGACACAACGATAATCGGATTTGGACTGACCGTGTGAATGTAGCCATAGTTAACTACTTTAAGTCAACATTTTAGCCATAGTCAACGCTTCATTTACACATGTGGCTGATGCTGTGCCTCTCTCAACCACAAACGCCTTCTTTCATCCGTTTTTTGCACTCTTCTCTTTAACTTTTGGCAGTCTATAGAACTCTAAATGTTTTTTCCCAGTGCGACCGATTAGTACAGACTAAAACACGACCCTTTTTCAGCAGCAATAATCAGCCAAATATGCAAGTTCGTTCAGTTCAGTGGCATTGTGTACGTTCAGTACCTCCAAAATGGCGACTTCCGGATTGATGACGCGTCGTGAAAACCCTCTATAGTGTGTGCTGCAAACATTTTTCTCGAGAGAGCTTAGAGAACTGGAGAATGGTGGACTTCGCCTTGTTGACGATCAATGCAGGTTGCGTCTTGCGAGTGATGCGGTACCAAGTCCCGAGGACTTTTCTATCCCTTCAGAGGTGTGTGTGTAAAAATGAGAAGTCATCCACCTCCACAGAGCCATCTTTATTATGGGGGTTCAGGGAGCGCGTAGATCTAGGCTATGCACGGAACGTTTTCAAATATATGCATTTATAGTGTCTATTAGGGATGCTCATATTGACCGTTTAACCGTTAACCGAAAGTAAAATTTTTAATTCAATCAGTTAAACGTTTTTTTTTTTTTTTTTTTTTTTTTAAAGCTTTTTATATATATTTTTTGCCTCATGGTTAAATAAAAAACATACTATATATAGCCAATATTTGTTAACTCACTGCGGGCGCGTCGATATGCGGATTGCGCAACCACGCGCGAACAGACATATTCTCCCTGAGCAAGCAAAATGAAGCGAGCGAAAAGTAGTAGCTACTATGTGGACAGAAAGGGCGACAAAGTTACTTGCAAAATATGCTACAGGGTATTAAAATAAAGCAATAGTGCTAGTAGCCTACAATGCAATATCACTTGCTTAGCAAACACCCACAAGCAAATGAAAGGCGCTTCCCGAAGCTGGCCATTCCAGCGAGACGTTATCTCTGTGTTCCCGAACATCTGTGCCATCGGAGACGGTGTTTTCTGCCGCGGGTCTAACAGTCCACAGGCTGCGCTCCAGACTTACACAACAACAGCATGTAGACTGTAATGCTACTTTTTAAAATAAAAACTAGACAAGCTGTGGATTGAGGTAGGCCTGCTATTTTTATTTGACGGAAAAACGTAGTCTAGTCTGATGAAGAAAAACAAAAGCCGGTTTTTCAACACTTCAAACTGATTCAGTGTTTTCTTTTTGGCATCGTAATTTGTTAATTATTTAAGCGAAAAATATATATATTTATTGTAGGCTTATTGTATGTTTTTTATTTATATTATTTTATTCTGTTTTTCTCTGTTGTCACTGTCAGAAATGCGGCCGGTGCGTGGAAATTTGATTTGAATCCTGTTTTTGAAGCTGTTCTGTTGTTGATCTGTTCTGTATGCTGCTGTTTGCACTTTGCACGTTAAAATAAACCCTTTGATAAAAACATATTTTTTTGGTATTTTTAATGGGTCACAGATACACGTCAATTTTATTTTTATTTAATGCCAATATAATCTTATCAGTTAACGGTTAATAATCGATTAACGAGTGGCGGTTGTCGGTCGGGAAAATTAACTGAAATGAGCATCCCTAGTGTCTAAATAAACAACTATATATTTTATAATGACATTATAATTATACATGTAGCCTATTATGTTTTAAATAGAATTACGATTACTGTAGGCTAATATGTAGCAGCATTCAGTTACTTTTGAAAGGACAATAATAAAGTGTCCGTGTATTTCGTAAGACTTTAAAGGGATAGTTAGACATTTTCTAAAATAACTGAAAATGTGTTCGTCTGAAACAAGATTGACATATGCATCTCGAACGGCTTGAGGGTGAGTAATGCATGGCTTAAATATCATTTTTGGCCGAACTATCCCTTTAACTTTGCCAGCTATAAAAAAAAATCTAGCATTTCCTCACGTTTTACCACTGCTTTTTAGTGACAGTCGATATGCATGGGACACTGGCGACGACAGTGATTGGCCATACCACACCCACTTCTCACAGCCGTACACGCCCATTTAAGTTGCATTTTTCAAAAATATTGTGAGCTAGACTTGAGCTGAAAGAGGGGGGTTTCATGACCCTTTAAAAGCTCCTCTTTATTCAGCAGAGTTATGAGCTGACTTATTTAGTTATTGAAAACTCAAACATCTGCCTTTTCTATATATATTTTTTTGTTTTTTTCTTTTTATCTTAACAAAACACTAAAGATACCAATTCCTCGGAACTGGAAAATCGCAGCACACTGGAACTGGCAGGTGAAAGCTGAGATAGAGTCGCCGCCGTGCCTCGGCAACAGCCACGCGGGGAACGTGAACTGAACCGAACCGAACTGTCCTCCTCGAAGAATGCCCGGCGGGAGCGGAGCGTCCTCACGGACAGCTTCTCGCAATGCTCACAGTCAGCTCCCTCGAGAACTGACTGTTGGCATGCTCCACTCCCAAACAGCAACACAAAGCTGATGTGTGTCCCCACCAGTGATATAACGTGGGCAGGGAACAACACAAAGCTTGCTTGCTCTCTTTTGCCGCCATATATATATATCAATGTCAATGCAACTTGACAGACAACAATAAATATTACAAGGATAGAATACACAGATGCTTGCTGAATACACAGAAGCTGTCGCGGCCTGTTTTCAGGGTGCCTATTTCACCCGCCTATGACGTCTCGTCTTTTGGACTGATTATACACGTGCTTCATGACGCAATCACACAGGGCATTCCCACTGCGTCTCGACGCAGCTCGAGTACCCTTGAAAGGGAATCATTCATATTTTTATATTCAAATTCATTATTTATTTAACTTTTTATAAATGAAAAATTCAATGAAAATACAAAAATACAGCGTGTTTTTCCTCAATGAGATCTATATTACAAGATGATCAACTTGTGACAGTTAAAGCTCCAGTCGGCAAGTCTGGCAGATTGAGTGGACTTAGGCAAAATTTTGAATGTTTACAACTCTCATGCCCCTCCCCCACTCTCAACGGATACCCTCCCGCCGACTCACCGAGTTCGTGCTCTTCAGTGCGTGTGCACCAGATTTTCTGTGAACGCGCCTGACTCATCAGCATCCATCAACACCATGGAGTATTTTCAGGTATGCTGCCTTGGCTAATCTACCGATAGATTGCAATTGCTAACATCATTTATACTCTAAATGAGCTTACTTGATACATCCGCCATCACTTTTCGTTACTGCACGAACTTCAGGCGTGTGCATGTGATTGTAACGTGCGCGAGGGGTGGCATGTGCCCGATCTGTGATTGACAGTCAGATCTCACACCCCCCTGCGCTGATTGGACCCGATGAACAGGGAGCTGTGGATTTTTGCAAAACAAATAACACGCTCCAGGTGAGTTAGAAACTCGTTTTTTTTCTAAAACCACTTTATTTATGTAGTTCTGTCGGATTATAGTGTCGAATTCACTGAATATGATCAAACAAATGTTGCCGACGGCAGCTTTAAACTGGACGTTCAGTTAGGCTAAACTTGAAGATAGGCCTATACAGTATGCGCTGCGGTGGTCTAACGCAACAGAACCCGAAGCTGCGAGTTGGCGTTCTTAAACAGAGACCCTCATTTGTTCCCAAATTTTAAAAAATCATGTTAAACAATAACTTAACCAAAAACATCATAATAGTTAGATCTGACAGGTTTTGTCAAAATGTAACTCAAAACTACTACAAGTCTGTAACTCCAAGGCACGGAGTCGAGAAAGAGGGTGAGAGAGATTAGCCTACCCAACAATCAATAAGGCTACTTAACAAATTAGGCTACTTAAAGCCTCATAAAAAATAACTAGTAACTCACATACCACTTCTGCACCAGTCTACTGATTTTTGTTGAGAAAGATAAACATGTTCATGACATGATCTGGGGTCAGACGCGACCGCAACCTGGTGACCGTCAAGCCTTGTTTACACTTTCGCTGGCTCTTCAGCGCGAGTCTCCACAGACTGCGCGTGCACCTCCCCAAACGGACGAGGCGTTTATACTCAACGCGCTCGCCTGTGAAACACAGAATACCGCAAAGACACCATTTTGCCGCACGCTCCTTCGTGCTCGTGCGGACGAGTCGACTACAAGGCTTCAGTCCAGCCGGAAACACCCGCTCTGAGGGGACTGATGCCGCCGGGATGCACAGGAACCTCTGCGCTAACATGGCCAGCCCGGGGAACCTTATTCAGTTCACACTACGCAACGCAACCAGCATTAGATTACTTTAATCGATAACAAATTAACGTGATCGACGAAATTCTTAAAGGGGGGTGAAACACTCAGTTTCAGTCAATCTCATGTTAATCTTGAGTACCTATAGAGCAATATTGCATCCTTTATATCTCCAAAAAGTCTTTAGTTTTATTATATTTATAAAAGAAAGATAGGCTGTACTGAGTCTTTCCGGAAAAAGCCGAGCGGGTGCACTCAAAAAAATGAACTAGGAAGGTTGTGCACTTTACATAATATATTTATATTTAGTTTACTTATAATAATTGTGTTTTTTGACTTTAAATGTTTTTTTCTATTAAGGTCTACGTAATTATGTCTCAACTTAACAGTACAAAATCCTAACGTGTTGCCTAAACACAAACCATTTATGTTAAGTAAAAAATTCTTACATCCAGAGGGTGGCAGTATAGTGTGAGCCAACTGCCATTTTGCGCGAACTTAATTTGATTGTGTTCAATCTGCTTAAATATGTCAAATTTAAGTTTACTTAATCCGCTTGTGTTGGATTACATGATTGGTTTGTGTTGCATTAACTGAAACTGGGCGGTGCTTGTTAGTTCCCAGCATGATTTGCATATGGTTGAATTAAGAGAGAATAAATGTTAAAATTAAGTGTTATTTAATGTTTTTTTGAGAAAATGAGAAAAGGGAAAGACTTGATTGTGTGTAATTGTGTTTAATGTTCAATTACATTTGAATTATTAGAACCATTTAAATTACAGTGGGTTACCATTGTGGAGAAGAGTGGAGCATTTTGTTTGGCTGTGGACTAATTATATTATTTAAACTGTTTAGTTGAATGAGCATGTTAATCTTAGCATCTAAGATGTTAATATGTGCTACTGCTAGCAAATAGCTAGCTATAGTCTATCAATTTAATTATATGTCACTAAAATTAATGGACTATTAAATAAGTTGGATGTAAATTAGTTGATCCAAAATATTTGCAAATTAGTTGTGCTGACACTATTAAATTAAGCTGTGCCCAACCATAGTAAATAAGTTGAATCAACCTTAATAAATTAAGTTGACCCAACGTAAGTACATTAAATTGGAATAACATAATTGCATAATGCTGAAATAAAGCAAGTTAATCATGTGGAAATCCTTTCCATGATTTTTTTATGTTCATTCAAAGAGTTATTTTTTTGAGTGTGGAGGCGTGCCGTGTGGGCTGAGCTAAATAATCACGATTTGAACTTGAGCGCTGTGTTTTTAGAGCACCATGTCATGCGCGAGTTTTAGAACATTTGTGTGTGTCTACTTGTGGTTTATGAAGACATGATTTGGTTTTACAATAAACAAACAGACACCTACAGTAGCCACCTAAACAAATGTATTTAAACAAACACACACCATACATTGCATGCTCCATAGATACATTAACTATACGTGATCATGTTGTTTAGCCTACTTGCTGTGCTTAACGCCGATAGACACACACAGATATTTGAAGCAGTTCTACTCACCGCCTGCAGTTCCAATGCAAGACCGTTAACCTTTAGTGTTGGGACTGCTCCATCCTTGTTGAGAACTAAACGATTGGCAAATCCGGCTTCGAACTGGGCCTTGTTTATAAAAAAATCATCCTCCCTCGAAATGCATGGAACAAACAAGAACACTTTTACAACTGTGTTGATGTTCTGGAAAAACAAAATCCATCCACTGGTCCTTTAACGCTTGATTCTTTGGGAATAATAAACCTCATCTTTTCCAATACCCATTTTTGCTGCATTTACACTTGGCATTAACATGTGATCACCGTGATACGATCAAGCAGATCGGATCATAAGCCAATCAGGACACGGTGCGTTTACACATGTCCACATCAAGTGGCTTCTGTGTCTGGATAACAGATAGGATCTCGCATTGCCGCGGAAAAAAAGAAAAAGGATAACTCCGGTGCAAAGTCGACCTGAAGTGGTGGGTTTTCTTTTAAAAACAGTTTTCAGTCGGGGGACATTTTACAAATCTCGCAAAATGAGGAGGATGAAGAAGGCTGCAAGTAATTGAGCGTCAGGGTCAGTTCTGGCAGGCCAGATAGTCAAGACGCTGCTAATGCTATTTGCTAACAACACTGTCCCGTCAGCTGTTCTGCTCCTGATCTGCTTCAGCTGAGCTGCATTAGCTGGGTAACTCCCCTCGCTGCTCAATGGCCAAAGCTCAAACAAGGCGCCCTATTTAAAGCTCATTCAGCTTTGCTCATACATGCTGCTCGCTTCTGCTGCCCGCCACCTCCCAGCTCCTCCTATGCATAACGTGGCATTTGCTTATGTCATGTTGCCTGCTCTGTTCACGGGGGATATTTTAGCTCTCACAGTCCTAAACTGTGTGAGCGTTCCCTAATGCTGCTGCTGCTGCTGTCCTCTGGCTCTCTGCTATTTCATGGTGCTCATGAAAGGTCAGAGGACCCCTTGAAACAGAGCCATACCGCCAAATTTCAATTCAGGAACATCAACTTGTTTGCAATCTATTCAATAAAAATTCTTAAATTAATTTTTTTTTGTCTGTGTTCTGACAGAACTAATAATGTGGATAGATTCTGTAATGGAAACGGTACAGAGAAACGTACCCGAGATCGTTGCCAGCTGTGGTGGGGAAAATGCGTGTTCTTTACAGACAATTACCGCCATTAGGCAGCTAATGGGCTTTTCAATTTGCTCTGATAGACCTGCCGGATTGCCACAAAGGAGAGGCGCAGATCTCAGCTGCACTCGCTGTCTTCGCCATTAATTCACTGCAGCGGCTCTTCAATGGAGAGTTGAAAAGCCTCTTAATCCAGCTTTGTATTTGGATTTAGCAAGGAGATGATCTTCGCACTTGAAGGAGAAAGATTCTGATAAAATGTCATTCAGCACCGACTTGAATAGGAAAATGGCCCCGCCTAATTGGACAAGCCGAAAGGCCATTAGTCTGGTCCAGTGCATTCAATCACGCTTTCAGATAAAAGGTGTTTTCACCCATGAGTCAGTGCAATGCGAGTAAACTGTATCGAAAATGGAACTGCATTTATTAACTCATACTTACTACATTGATTCCCTCATCGATTTCATCCATAGCAATGGTCAAAGAAAAAAAATCTATCTCCTCAACGTATTCATGTTGTTTATGTACACAGGTGGTTGAGTGTTTCTTCTTTCCCTGGAATATCTATAAAATAGTTTGATACTTTTTGACAAACCTGAATTACTAGCACTAGTAATGTGAATTTATACTGTCTTAACTCAAACATTTAAGTTACTTTCAGTGTCTTATTTTATTTAATTCATTGTTTTAAAAGATGACAATGTAGCTCCAGTCAGAGTTTTACTTTGTATGTTTTACTCTATCACACACAGCAGTCTAAATATAGATCATCATGAGTTAAGATCGTACCTCGGCTTGTTTGGGTTCAATCTGACTCAGAATCTTGTGCAAATATTCAGCTGCATCCTGCTGCTCACAAACTGAAATAAAACTTTGTTTACATTTTCAGTGAATTTAAAACTCATTATAAATGAAAGCGAATCCAGGAAAATTAGCTGCCACTCTTCTTGCATGTGTAATATTAAGAATGGTACATGATAGCACTACAACTATTAAACATCAATCTCAAATGTATAAATATATTCAACAACTTACCATTTATAATGGATAGAGCTTTTGTGACTCTCTTTGTAGAGGCACTTCCCTTTTTAGACTCTAAATGTTTGAATAATTCTTTAAGTCGAAAAGAAACCATGTTCTTGTTTCCCTTCTTCATCCTGTGAAACAACACAACATTTATTATTAATGCACATTCCTATGACAGTGTGTTATTAATGGATCATGATCAAGCAAGCCAAAAACATACTCCGTGACAGCTTTTCTAAAATCCTCTGTCATGAAGAGTGTTTGCAGCACTGCATTCAAATAGCATGTGGCTCCTTGATTCCGCAATCCACTGTAGCCTTCAGAATGAAAGATAGTCTTTTTTCAGTAGTGCAGAAAAGGTATATATTTTAGTGTTTACACATTTCCTACATTAAATGATAGAAATACAACATCTTAATTGATTAAAAACAATGCACATTAACAAAGATAACATATGGTATAAATATGTTTAAAATCTTAAAATCTCATTCTTTTATTAGCATTTTGATTTGATGCACCATATGCCCATATCAAAGCCCTGATAATATTCACAAAAATGGCACGATAGAAAATGTCATTTTTCACAATCTTGAAAATGAATAACAGCTAAATATTTTAACATTTAATGGTACAGGATTATACAAATAATAAATATGAAGTAAATATTTCTTAGAAATCCTTAATTTGATTAATTTGGATGAAGACTGTGATGAGGTTAGAAAGAAAGAAAAAGTACAAAGACAAGTACAAAGAACTGAGAGAAAAAAGACGAGCAATATCAGAGAAAAGTCTTACTGGAAATGGCATTAAGATGTGTAAAAAACAATAACACTTTGTTCATTCTAGGATGGCAATAATTCATATTAAAACATACCTTTTATTTCTGCTGGAAAGGGATGGCTATCCTCTTTGCGCTGTATTTTCGTATCAGACGTCCCTGACTGGTTATCAGCTTTTAAGAGTGAGATCGGATCATCTACGCTAGAAGACTGGTTTTGTTCGTCATTACTGCCATCGGGTGACTGCATTGGTGTATCTGGTGTCATGTCTTCTGGGTGCTTTGTTGTTGTCTTAGAATCACTGTTGTTCTCGTCTGGCTGATCTCTCACTGTAGAATCAGAACAATGATAATTTTGGTTAGGACTATCCCTCTGCTTAGTGTCCTGCTGTGGCAGATTGCTGAAGTCTTAAGAGACATTACAAATCTTAGTGTCAGTCTTGTTAGTCTGAAGATCTTCGGATTCAGCCGATGCCTTGACTTGCATTGACGTTGGATCACCACCCTTTTCTTGCTGATCATTTGCTCCATGTTTGTGTTCCTCTGAAGCTGAAAAATAAGAACAACAGCTTAAACAGGTTACTAACAGTAAATATGGAACATTTAAAATGTAAATAATTATAAAATATAAGAAATATATTACATTATATATATTTATCTGTTTATAACACAAAATAAATATATCTGCAATATATTACACATGCAGTGTCATATCTGATCACATACATATATTATGAAGTGTATTACTGAATATAAAATTAAATACATTATGACATATTAGTGAATATATTGTCACATTTTTCACAATATGAGAAGCGGCAATTCCTTATATATATATATATATATATATATATATATATATATATATATATATATATATATATATATATATATAATATATATATATATATATATATATATATATATATATATATTTATTTACACTATATTATTCTGTATATTTTCAAATATACTGGTATACAGTATATTGATCATTCATATATTGAGAAATATATTTTCTTATCGTATGGATTCCCATGCCAAGCTTCCGAGATGTTCCTCACTGCAGAAAAACAAGATCGAAGGGGCGGAGTAGGATCCAGATCCAACTCATCCCACTATATATACTTTGCCCCCACCAGATGAACCAGCATATTGGTTAAGTTGCAGCCCATGGTCACCAACATTTGCTCTTATCAATGTAAGTCTACATTTGATTATTAATATAGTCGAGATAGATTAATAATTTAGTGTACGCCTGTAAGTAATGATCACAGTTAAATATATGTTAAAGTTTTGACAGGGTCCATACTTTTTGATAATACCAACTTGCCAAGACATGTTTAACTAGTCCGCTATCCATTAACGGTAGGTTGTTTAATAGCGCTAACCAGATAACAGCTAACGTTAGCACGCAAATATAACTCTGCAGAGATGGCCAATCTATTTAGCTAAACTAATTAGCTTTGGAAAATACTGCTGGTATGTTCATATGTTTATATCTAGGGTAAGCTAACATATGGACTGTTGTCAGTCAGGTAGCTATCTAGTTAACGTTAGCTAGTTAACACGCTACCCACAATCTAATCGCTCCCCCTTAAACTCATAAGCTTAAGCTCATAAGATCTTGATTCCGGCAATTGCATGGCGGCAAATTAATGTCAATAAGAACCGAGCGCACAACTGATGCTGTCGCGCGTGGTAAATGACTTTCGCGAGAGGATAACAGAACTACACACGAGGAAACGGGGACTCACAAGCTCATTTACAACCGGCGTGCGCTCATGACATCTCCTCTGCATGCAATTCGCCTTATTCACCTACGTCACCAGCTTAAACCAAAACGAGGCTGTGGGGTACGGAAGTAACGGTGGCCCTCTGTAGGCTACAGTCATAACATTATCTTAATGCCCGTAACAGGCCTCTATGGAACAACGTCACACTAACCCATCATTTTACCAACAAATGGAAGTTTTATCAGAAAACTAATCAATAAGAAATCACTGGAAACGACTGAAAAGCTTTGCTGGCATTTTTGTTGTTTACTTGAATATCACACACACTCACTCACTCACTCACTCACTCACTCACTCACTCACTCACTCACTCACTCACTCACTCACACACACACACACACACACACACACACACACACACACACACACACACACACACACACACACACACACCCAAGCATCGATGTTTTACTACAACCAGGTTTACAATAAAAAGTGACATTGATCATGAATTAATGTATGTCAAAATTGCACATTGGTCACAGAAATAAATTTCCGTTAGGTTTCACAAAAGAAAGAGGACACACTTCTTCAGTCGCGTCTGTTTCTGTTTATTTGGTAGTTAACGTTACAAGACATGCATCACATTTAGAAAGAATGATAATTTCTACAAATATATGCCACCAAAAATAAAACCTGATGAGCTTTAGCATTCTCTCGACTCCCAGTAACTTAGGCTAACGTTACAGATATTTTCAGTCAGAGAAACAGAGGAAGCTCCCGGAAAAAAAAGTTGCTTTATTATGATTGATGATACTCCCCTATAAAGAGACGAGACGTATAGGCTACTGACAGATAAGATACAAACATGATTGTGATAGCCTTTATTATTGGTCTGATTTCTTCAATCGTTCACCATGTTTTTTTACTATGCGTAATCTTCAAGCGTTTACTATGTTTACTATGGTAATGGTTAGTGTGCATAGTCTTTTGCATCGCGTATAGCTGCTATAACGTTATAAATATTTCTAACGTTACCTTATACGGTGATCAGAATCCACATCGGATCACAAACAGCATTCAAACGTGAAAGTGAGTTAATTATTTCGCCTGTTCGTAACCCTCTAGCTAGCCCGAGCTTGCTTGGTAACGTTAAGCAAGTTGTAGCTCTTTAGACTAGCCTGATCAGCTAATGTCCTGCCGTTACTAGCCGTGTCTTTTCAGCAAAACAGCCCGGGGAATCTCGCAGTCGTTATTTCAACATACTCCACAGTTATTTCCGGAAGAGATGAGAGGTTTGTTGTCCACACAGGTACACAGATATCTATGACACAGACGCCCGCCGCCGCGCTCTGTCACTGCTCTTCCGGTAGAGTGTACCCCCCAGCCTCGTTTTGGTTTTCAAGATGGAGGCGCGGTGAATAAGGGGAATACAAGCCCTTGCGTGCACGCATGATCATTCCACACGCCCTCACGTGCTTGATCTGCTCTCGCCTGCTGCTTTTGCCCACTCTAACAATTTTATTTTTGATAGTCGAGGTGCAGGACTTAGGCCTACTGTTTTAATAACCTCAAATGTCATTGGTTACTTCCCCTTTTCCAGAAGTCAGTTGTGTTTGGGACGCCTGTCCAATGACTTGTAATTTACCTGACTTGAGACATGAGACATCACTTAATTAGTTTTGTTTTATTTATTGTGGTTTATTAATGTGTAATGTGATTTAATACATTGTTAATGTAGAATATTCTTACCAGATACTTTATAGAAAGTCTTACTAGTGATTGCATTGTGTTGTTAAGAGATATTTACAAACTGTAATGACGCATTTCCATGGTTATTAGCATTGTAAATCTACCAAAATTCTTATGAGTTTTTACATAAATGGTAAATTATATTTTCTATTAAATGTAAAAGTTTTTTTTTCTTGCTTATCAAGTTAAGATACAGTACACAGCATTAATTATAGCTTACAAATGCCTTTTCAGAATATGCTACATATATAATAAAGAGGGACAATATTAAATACAGCAAATTATTAAACCCAGCTTGTAGCATGGGGGTAGCATGGGGGTAGTGGTATTGGTGAACTACAGCAAAATAGACTTTGCATTTGGTAGATTTACAATGCTAATAACCATGGAAATGCGTCATTACAGTTTGTAAATATCTCTTAACAACACAATGCAATCACTACGATTAGATTGTGGGTAGCGTGTTAACTAGCTAACGTTAACTAGATAGCTACCTGACTGACAACAGTCCATATGTTAGCTTACCCTAGATATAAATATGTGAACATACCAGCAGTATTTTCCATAGCTAATTAGAGGAGATGTCATGAGCGCGCGCCGGTTATAAACGAGACTGGAAACTTGTACCCAATGTGGAGACATATACAAACTAGGGCTGTTACTTTTGTGAAAAATTCCTGTTCGATTTTTGAGACATAAGTGTTCATTGAATCGATTGTTAAATCGATTTTCCATGTCTAAAGATGTTTCCATTTTCAAAACCAAATATAGGCAAATCCACGGACAACTAACAGGCATTAGGACGAACATAACGAGGGCGCTCGAGACGCGAACAAGTCAGCAATATTTCTGATTATTTATTGGCTTGAAGTTTCGTGCACAATGACAAACCGGAGTGAAACATACAGGGATTGAAATTAAACACCCGCCAACCCACCAAATGTGGGAAAAAAATAACTTTGGCGGGTAACGCTGTCAAATCACGAGCCAATTTGGCGTGTTTCTATGTATACTCACTTTGCGGGGGAAGTTTGTGTAGCCAAATCTGTGCGGATTTAGCCCAAAATACGCAACTCGTGAGTCCTCATGATATATTAAATACAGCGTATTGCACAGAATCTGCGCATTTCTGGCTTACTTGAACACACACGTCACTAAGCAACAAATAACGGCGCACTTGGTCACTTGCCTTGAAGAAATGGCGAATATTAAAAAGCATTTGGTTAACAAAAAGACATCCTTCCTGCACTGTCGCTGGAACATTGTTGCTTTGCCGCTGCTGTATCAATCCGTGGATTAATGTTACAAACTTTGCTACAAACTTGCTCCTCCAGTTCTGTCTGTCACTGTCCGGCACGCCTGCTCTTCCCCTGCATGAGCTCTCTTCCTATCTCCCCTCACATTGACTGCTACAGAGGTGAGTGTGCTTCTACCCGCTTGCCTCGTTGTTGTCCTCAATCTGTTCAGTGGTTGGCGTACTAAACTGCGCTGATTACTTTGCGGACTGGGTTGTGTTGTGAGCCTGGTTGGCTAACATGTAGTATTAGCTTGGTGTTGCTGTGTCACTTGTGGTAACTTTACTGTGTCGATGTCATGTTTCCCGCTGGCAGCTCGATTAATGTCCTCGCAGCTCGCCTTATGCTGTGCTTGTGTGTTTTTTGTAACTGGGAAATGGAGCCAGTTTACACCGCTGCTGCTCTCAAACTTCATCGCGGCTACGCGCCCCTAGAACCGTCGCTGTATAAACACTGCTGCTCGCTTGGAATTATTCGGCGTCCACGTTATGTTCATCGCTTCAAAAGACAACCGACTCTTATCTTTGGACATGATGCTCAAATCCCAACTGTTTACACACCCGATCGTTGCCGACGATATCAGCCAAAGATCAGGGGAATTAACTTTGACAACCTTCGTCGCCCTCCTAGACTGCCTCCTCCTGCCTCGTCATCATGTCAGAACTTTAACATTGGCCACCTAAACGCGCGCTCAATCACAAACAAAACGGCCCTAATAAACGATATCATTGTGGACAAAAAAAGTGACTTGTTTTGTCTCTCAGTGACCTGGCAACAACCCGGTGACTGCATTAATTTAAACATGCTGACCCCCCCTGGCTACTGCTACTTATCTAAACCCAGATCAGTAGGGAGAGGGGGTGGGTTGGCTGTAGTGCACCGCTCAGACTTGACTGTTAAAGAACTTAGGCCATTTGAAGTGACATCCTTTGAATATATTGCTGTGAAGGTTGTTTCTACCCCACCCCTTATAGTATTACTGATCTACCGCCCCCCTAAACCATCCGTACATTTTCTGTCTGAATTGAATGAACTTCTCACTGTTATTTCATCTCTTTGTTCAGCTATGATTATGTTAGGGGATTTTAACATCCATGTGGATACAAATTGCTCTTACACCTCAGAGTTTAACTCTGTATTGAACTGTTTTAGTTTGACACAGCATGTTGACTTTCCAACTCACACTCACGGCCACACTTTGGATCTGCTCTGCTCTTCTGGTCTGAATGACATCTCGGTCTTTGGTTCCATCTCTGGTGTCTCTGACCATAAGCTCATTGAATGCCGCTTTCATATGATCACTCCTCCTCCCTCCTCAGAGAAAACAGCTATTACAAGCCGTAATATTTGGTCAATAGACCACAGCATGTTTGCTGCCTCTATACAGGCCTCGCCACTATTTGACCTTGACGAGCTCTCATCCACGGATGACTTGGTTGCTTTGTACAATGGCACCTTGACCAGCCTGCTTGATACCTTAGCCCCAGTTAGGACTAGACTTGTACCAGCAAATCGTACATGCCCCTGGTTCACCCGAGCTCAGGCAACTTAAGGCCGCTGGCCGCCGTCTCGAACGGCTATATAAGAAAACTGGCCTTACAATTCACTCCATGCTTTACACCGAACATACTCAGACGTATAGGGATGCCCTCAATGCTGCCCGCTCAAACTATTATGCATCACTCATATCCTCCTCTATGTCCAGGCCTAAAACCTTGTTCAGGACCTTGGACAAACTCATTAAACCTCCTGTCACTGCCTGTCCTAAGACCCCTGAGCAGTGTCAGGCTTTCTTACACTTCTTTGATGACAAAATTAGCCAAATCTACCAATGCTTTAACCCAAATGCTATCTCTCTTTCTTCTTCTTCTCCTTCCTCTCTAGGCCCTCAGCTTTCCCATTTCACTGCTATAGACTCCCTCACTATCACTGACATTATAAATAAGTCTAACTCCTCATCGTGTCAGCTTGACCCTGCCCCCACCCCTCTACTTAAAGCTTGCATCACATCCTTATCTGAACCCATTGCATTTATTGTGAACACCTGCCTCAACTCTGGTGTTGTGCCTGCTGCCCTTAAGACTGCTGCAGTCACACCCATTCTCAAAAAAACGGACTGCGACCCCACATCACTATGTAACTACCGCCCTATCTCCAACCTCCCCTTCCTGGCCAAGGTATTGGAAAGAGTGGTGGTCTCACAACTACACACCTTTCTTAATCAGCATGACCTGTATGAGCCTTTTCAATCTGGTTTCCGTTCATGTCACAGTACAGAGACTGCCCTTCTGCGTAGGGGTGCACGATATTGACAAAAAAGTGATATTGCGATATCGATAATGAATATTGCGATATCGATATTAATTTCGATATTTTTAAACGTATGTAAAACTAAAAAAGTTATGGGAAAGCGCAGCAAAAAAGATTAATAAATAAAACAAGTTTTCTTACAACATAATGTTTATTTCAACTGACAGTCATATTGGACCGACCAACATGAATAAATAAATAAATAAATAAATAATAACCATGTCCACAGAACAGAACATGTTTTACTGGTTGTATGTACACTACAGTGTAAAAAACAATAAATAAAGAGCAAGTCTACAGAACACACCTAGCCACTTCATGCGTTTTCTGTGATGGGATAGCTATCCGATCGGATCGTAAAAAAAAAAAACAGGTTTGCCCTCCGAAACGCATTCGAGACGGATTTGAATCCGATCGCTGAAACCACTTCAGGAGAAGGTCTGGGCCGCATTCAGACGAAACTGGACAATAAATGCATCTCGTTGTTGAAACCACATTTGTAAAATTTACTACTCCCAAAAACGCAAAAAAAAATAAACGTGTGAGAACGTGTTACAGGCTACATGTCATGTTATGGCCAAATATGACGGCGCGCGCAACTGCAACACGCATCACCGCAGATGAGCAGCTGCATCTCTTCATCAAGCCAACGCGCAAACTATCGCAAATCAAAGTGAAAGTAAGTCGCAGACGCTTTACACTTTATTAAAAGTAAATAAACTAAATTATCTTAACGGGGCTGTTGCCGTTCTCTCTTATTGCGTTATTTGATTTTGACATTTTAGCTGATGATCGTAAAATGCAGCTCAACTGTTGCTTTCTGTGTGACGTGCACTCCATATCGCAGGATTTGTAGATCGGATTTATATCTGTTTTGCAAAAACACATTTATGTGACCAGGTGTAAAAGGAATATATCAGATAGCTATCCGATCAGAGAAAACACATGAAGTTGCCAGGTGGCCTGATGTTTGTGCGCTGGTGTGCGTCGACTGTGTGGTAGTAGAGCAAGGGAGAAGTGAGAGAGTGACGGCGATTAGCTTTGGAGCGAGTAGCGACTCTACAGTCATATTAAGAAAAACGAAGTGTCCTCCCCTGTTCTTTCTGACCACTATGGGAAATCTGTAGCATGAAAAGTTAACCCTCTCCTTGATTTCATGTTTATGGAGAAGGAGAATCAGGAAATGAGTCGGGGGAAATGCAACGGTGCATGTCGGACCGGACGCATCAAAATATTGCATAAATATCGCGAGACTTTCGATATTGATATCGAGCAACGTGATATCGCGATAACGATATTGATTTCGATATATCGTGCACCCCTACTTCTGCGCATCGTTAACGACCTTCTACTGTCTGCTGACTCTGGTTCACTTAACATTCTCATTCTACTTGACCTTAGTGCTGCCTTCGATACCATCAACCACAATGTTCTAATCACCCGTCTGTCTGCTATTGGTGTTTCTGGTACAGCCCTCAATTGGTTCCAGTCTTACCTCTTCAACAGAAAGCAGTTTGGGCGGCAGTGGCTCAGTGGTTCATGTAGGTTGTCTACAAACCGGAAGGTTGGTGGTTCAATCCCCGGTTCCACCTGACCAAGTGTCGAGGTGTCCATGAGCAAGACACCTAACCCCAGATGCTCCCGACGAGCTTGATGGCGCCTTGCATGGCTGCAGTCGCCCGTCGGTGTATGAATGAGAGAGTGAATGGGTGAATGTGAGGCAAATTGTAAAGCGCTTTGGTGGCCATTGGGTCTGTGAAAGCGCTATATAAATGCAGTCCATTTACCATTTACCATTTGTGACGCTTGGTCCTCATCAGTCTTCCAAGTCCCCTGTCACCCGTGGTGTCCCCCAGGGTTCTGTACTTGGGCCCCTCCTCTTTCTCATATACATCCTCCCTATTGGCCCGATTATACGCAGCCACGGTCTTAAATTCCACTGTTATGCAGATGATATCCAACTCTATTTGACCACTCACTCTCCCTCTGATCCACCACCGTGCTCCCTCACTGACTGCCTCTCTGACTTAAAATGATGGATGCAAAACAATTTTCTTAAACTCAATACAGATAAAACTGAAATTCTGCTGATTGGCCCAAAAAGCATCCTCTCTAAATCTCCCAGTCTAAATCTCAATATTGATGGTTCATCTGTCAACCCTACACCTGTTGTCAAAACCTTGGCATTTTGTTTGACTCCACTCTTAGCTTTGATCCTCATATCAAATCACTCACTAAGACTGCCTTCTTTCACCTCCGCAACATTGCTCGCCTCAAACCCTTCCTCTCTGATAGTGATGCACACACTTTGGTTAACTGCTTCATTATGTCCCGTCTAGACTACTGCAACTCACTCTTCCTTGGTCTCCCTGTGAAATCACTTCAAAGGTTACAATATATTCAAAACTCGGCAGCCAGGCTCCTCACCCATACCAGACGATCAGCACACATCACCCCCATTCTCTACCAACTCCACTGGCTACCAGTTCCTTCCCGGATCAAATACAAAGTACTACTACTCACCTTCAAAGCGCTCCAAACCTTGCTCCCCCCTACATCCGCGACCTCCTGATCCCGTACACTCCATCCCGCTCGCTCAGATCTTCTGACCAAAATCTCTTGGTTATCCCCCGCTCCAGACTTTCCACCCTGGGTGGCAGATCCTTTAGTTTCTTGGCCCCCAAACTCTGGAACAGCCTCCCACAACCTCTTCGTGACTGTCCTTCACTTCCACTCTTTAAAGCTCATCTCAAGACCTTTTTGTTTAATGATCATTTCTCCACACCAAACTCATAGCTTTACACAGATAACTTGTCTTTGTTGTATTGTTTTGGTTGTTGTGTATACTTGTTGTGTAAACTTGCCTTCCCACTATGTAAAGTGACCTTGGGTTTGAGAAAGGCGCTATATAAAATAAACTTATTATTATTATTATTATTGTTATTTTCCAACATCCTACATGTTCTGTGTACTGTATTGATCTGTCCACCTAAAACACATTTTTGGTAAAAAAAAAAAAAAAAAAAAAAACAGGCCGTTAAAATCAATTCCCTATTTTCGTTTTCGAAACTTGTGTTGGTTGGTCCGATCGATTGTGCAATCGATTTTCGAACGTAAAGTGACAGCCCTAAAACAAACAATGCTCTCCAGATCTATTTCGGCCTCAGACCGTCACCACGGTCTTACCTTGAATGACAACATTCTTTCGCCTATCCTCGAGACCTAATATCAACAATGTCAGGTGACCGACTGACATTTGGCTATATAACATCCAGGTGAACCAACCACTTCCTTTTGCCTTTCTCACCTCATCTGAGACTGACGTGGTAGAGCGCATTTTCTTTTTATTACAGGAGAGATTAGTTCCAATCCGTCACATTTTCGTGCAGTTGCTTCACGTCCCTGAGGATTGCGGTGGATTTCTCCTCATTTAAATATCTTGGCGCGGCGTTGGAACGCACGTCGGTGAGTGTTTCTTTATTTTTTATGTTTGTTTACAGGTACTTGTTGGTTCTCGGGTCAGCTGTTCGCAGCAGACAACAGTTTTTTCATCTTATTTACTGCGTGTGCGCACGTAGAATGATGGATAATTTCTGTTTGCAGACTTATTTTTGAAAGAGGAGTATGAAGAGTGATTCATCACAATCTATATATTAAAGGTACACTATGTAGGAATTCCGTATTTGTCAAACAACGACCCCTAGAGTCGACCAGCGACCCCTAAATAAGGTGTGGCCCCTTTAAGAGCTGCATGCGCCCTGTTTAACTGTCGGCAGTCTGTATTGAATGTGCGCCTCGAACACCATGTATACGGCGCAGGGTTATTTCTGTTTGATGCTCATTCTTATCCTATTTTTGTTTATCAAGTAACGTTGTGGACGGTAGAATGTGTGACAGACAGTTACACGAGTTCGATTGGGAAATAAAGTGCAAGTTGTGTGATGCCAATCGCCTCTGTGAGTCTGTCTGGCCTCTGTAATAACTTCATCTGTGAGCTATCCCTATTTTTCCTCCTGACACAACACGTTAAAAGCGTCGGACATCGAACAGGCACAGATAGCCTCCGAAGATTTCTACTAGTCCATCAAAAAGAACGCCAGGTAAGCATTGCTGTTGCATCCATTGCTGCTTTTTAGCTCTCGCCAATGAGTGAAAGCCTGACCGAGTGAGACTCTTGTCCGATTCCTCATGCAGTCAGTTTCTCGTTTTCTTTTCCTTGACTCTTCCGACCACATTTTCTTCGTCGACTGTGCCATAATTCACTTCGGAAATGCGTGCTAGTGTCTGTCATAGAGGCCGTTTCATAGATTGTTGATGTATGTGATGCGTGAGGGAGTGCAATAATGACAGAGTTTTAGCAGATCTTTTTTTGCCGTAAAGCAATTTGTTACATCGCAAGAACTGATATCACGCGATACTTCCTGACACTGCAGCCGCCGGCCCATCAGCTCAAAGTTGCAAGGGTGTTTTTTCTGCTCACAGGCGATAGGGGGGTGCGAGACGACCACCATTCAACCCGAAAAAAGTAATAACCATTTCAATGACTCTGAAGCTGTTCAGTTAAGGTAAAAAACCTGCATAGTTCACCTTTAAGGGTATCTGGTTATTTGTGTTTAACTAATACCAGGCAGCTTATTTTTTGAGGAATTACAGTTTAAGAAGTGTTTGATTTGATTGATGAATGGTGATTCGTCACAATCTATGTTAATGGCATTATTGCTTGTGTTTTTCAACTAAATGCTGTATAGTTTATTTTGGAATCTTGCAGTTACCAAGAATTAGTTAAAATAATAAAATTGTTATAGTTATAATTAAAATAGTTAAAATACTGTGATTCATAATCTTTTATTTCTTATTATAGACTGTTATTATATGAGTGACTTGACCTCTGGCTTGTTGTCATGAGTCACTCAAAATGTCGGTTTTGCCAAACTGGCATACAGCCAAGAGATGGGCACCGCAAATGCCCCTCCTGTTTGGGTATGCAACATTTATTAGACGATATCGGAAATCCCTGTGCAGCTGCAATAAAGCTATCTTTGCAGGAAGGAGTGCAGAGAGCCAAACATTTAACTGGTGGTAACAAAGAAATGATTCCCAGTAGTTCCTTTCATAAACGCAAGAGGCCCGATGATTCCATCAGGTTTCCAGGTTATGACATGCCTCAGGATTAGGGGTGTGCGATATTGACAAAAAATGATATCTCGATATTTTCTGGGATTTTCTCGATAACGATTATTACACAATATTTTGCTCAGTGTGTTTATTCTTTTTTTAATTTTTTTATTTTTTTTTTTTTATTTAGAGAAACAGGGATAGTGTACAATAAACATTAACCTCAAAGGGGAAGATGCATTGTACCAGGTTTTAGCTCAAGAGCTAATTTTCACCCGTCTGTTGGTACTTTGGCAGGTTTAGGACTGTCGTGGACAGAGACTCCTAAAGCTTTTGATATTCTTAATTTTTTCCAATACGTTTTAATTGATTTTTACCTAATATAGGCCATGAGACGGGACCCCAAATTTGGGCTACTGGTACCATTTTGAGGGATTACATTTCTTTTTGATTTTCATGAAGGTACACATCTCTAGTGTTGGAAAATGTGTGATAGCATCCGATCCATGGTAGCTTTCATTAGAAATCAACACTTATATCATCCTACCTCAAGGTAAGGTGTTCAGTGACTACAAGAGAGAAAAATGTATCCTTTTATAATTAAAAAAAAATATTAAATTTAGAATTTTTTTATTATAAAATTTTATAACATTTTTATACAATTTAAAAATGCAAAATTTATTTAAAGATAAATTCATTTATCCTTTTTCTTGACATATGTTTGAAAATCGTCCTCCGTAATCAAAAACTACTTTGAATCTAATGCTATCACAAATTTTTCAAATACAGGGTCATATACCTACACAAAAATCACCATTCGGTTTAATCCCTCAAAATGGTACCAATCAACCCTCTGTCTCACGGCCTTATATGGGCATTTTTACCTTTTAAAGCCATTTTTTAAACCTAATTCAATTGTGTCAATTTCATTAATTTAATCAAATTAAATTATAAAAATAAGACACAATAGGGCTGTTACCAATCAAATGAAATCAGTATCAACAAAAGTAATCTTTGCAATATTTATATTTTCAGATATTTCAGAATATTGATTTTTAAAATTATTTAAAACAAGAAATGATTCTTTAATGTGAAATTGAAAGCGCCAGTAGGGGGCAGCAAGTCACTGTTAATGAGCGAATCATTGAGATTCAACTGATTAATTCAAACGGCTGATTCATTCAAGAACGAATCATTAGACTATCTTAAATCTATCCTAGTCAGCTGATTCGTTCAAAAAGCTGATTCACTCAGTAAGAAACACCGCTGTGTGTGGCTTTGTTTTGAACTATTTACGTTCGTTTACGTTCTAATCTACAAGACTACATGTACAGTATACATGCACTGTGTGTGTGTGTGTGTGTGTGTGTGTGTGTGTGTGTGTGTGTGTGTGTGTGTGTGTGTGTGTGTGTGTGTGTGTGTGTGTGTGTGTGTGTGTGTGTGTGTGATAGGCTGTACTCGGTAATGTCAAATCGCACATTAAAATTACGATATTATCGCAGACGATATATATCGCACACCCCTACTCAGGATAAACCAATAGCGTCTGGCTGCAGACAAGTGACGTCACTTGCACTCTCGGACTTGCACGCTCAGACACGAGCGCTTCCTCTGCAAGTGACGTCACTTGCAATCGACGCCTGCTCTCTACGGAACGCGATCGGGGGCGGGGCCAATAGTCTTTAAACGAAACGCGTGGAATTTGACCCCGTCAACACGCACTGTTTGTTTTGCCGCGGCAATTTTTTGTGTTTCTTTTGAACGCGCAGACACGCTCATTTTGGTCGTGTTAAGGCGTCATTTGTCATTTTGTTGACAGTTTTTTCTAATTGCTAAGACACTACAAGTGGAATTTGAGGCTCACTCAGTGAAACCATTCACTCATGTACCCAATCTTTAGACCAAGTCTGCAAAAAATACAAGGACATTATATGCTTTGCACTCAGTTTGCATTTGAAAATCAAACTTTTTGCAGAAACGAATTTTAACGACATTGGAATAGTTCTCAATCCGCCACGAGACAAACTATGCAAGTGAGTTCACATGTAGCTGAGAGCAGGTGTCGATTGCAAATGACGTCACTTGCAGCGGAAGCGCTCGTGTCTCAGCGTGCAAGTCTGAGAGTGCAAGTCTGCAGCCAGACCCTTCTCGGATAAACGGGAAAAGGCCACAGTTGTGACGACACTCAGTCACAAATATTGGCAGCATTACATGACTTAGCTGGTAAGCTTGAAACACGTAATTCTTCAGTAAGTACACAGCCATCTGCATTCCCTGCTGCACCCTTCCCTAGAGATGAGTTAACATCACCTCGGGAAGAGAGGGATTATTCTATGGATGCCATGTCACTGCATGCAAATAACTCCATTCATGGTAGTGAGGAGAATGCTGACGAAAACGAGAAAGATGAATCCAAAGTTTCAGAAGGAAGCCTGCATTCTGACATTCTTTCATGCATTTTAAGTGCAGCAAGGATTCTGGGCCTTGATGCTCAGGAAGAAGCTACAGCTCCAGCCCCCACACAAGGTGTTTGGATGAGTATTTCCCGTGCACAGCCTACTGTGTCTATAGGTGGTTTGCAGTCACGTGATTGTGTTGACGCGCGAAATTCAGATGGAGGGCAGGAAGTGAAGAGCGCAATGGACGAGATGGAGGAAAGGGATTATTCTATGGATGCCATGTCACTGCATGCAAATAACTCCATTCATGGTAGTGAGGAGAATGCTGACGAAAACGAGAAAGATGAATCCAAAGTTTCAGAAGGAAGCCTGCATTCTGACATTCTTTCATGCATTTTAAGTGCAGCAAGGATTCTGGGCCTTGATGCTCAGGAAGAAGCTACAGCTCCAGCCCCCACACAAGGTGTTTGGATGAGTATTTCCCGTGCACAGCCTACTGTGTCTATAGGTGGTTTGCAGTCACGTGATTGTGTTGACGCGCGAAATTCAGATGGAGGGCAGGAAGTGAAGAGCGCAATGGACGAGATGGAGGAAAGTCCGTAATGTACTACTTTAGACGCTATAACAAGAGAAATATATAAACAGAAAATCGAAACATATGTTGGACGTGATCCTTATGTTATGAAGAGGACCGATTTTCAACTGAATTGAGAGATTTGCCTGCCATCATGGCGGTAGATATCAGCAACTACCTTGTCTTACAGGCATACTTTGACTTTACAAAGTTCGGAAACTGGTACGTTACACAAACAGCCACATAAGTGTATTTAAACACCTAAATAATGTAATTATAAGCCACATAAATAATGTACTAACTCACATTTGACTAAGTGATCACTGCACACACACACGGGCATTTTCCCATTCGGCTCCTCCCGACCGCAGACGTAGGTTAGCAAGACATTTTTCTCAGTGTTTTTTCTGTCAATTTCATGTATTTTCCCCCTTACGAACAACAACTTTTGGCACATGATAAAAACTCCTTGTGGTTTGATCGATTTGAGCAACCATAAACGACGCAAAACATAGGCATTTTGAGTTTGTTGTATTGCTTTCTACATGTACCAAATCACTTCCTGCCCTCCATCTGCATTTGGCGCCATGGCAACGCAGTGGCGTTTCATCATATGAAAACAAGCTATTCCTGTGGCTGAGGATTATTCCCAGATACTGAGGAAAGCCTGGAATAATCCAAAAGCTGCACCCCAGTTTAATGCAGGTTGTAGGTGGTTTGTTAAGTTGGATTACCCCCCTGAGAGTGGTATCGGGAACATGCCATCAGTGGAGCAAGAGATCGCAGCTTTAACCACTTTGGGACCTGATAAGGTTACTGACAACTCTCGTTGTCCAGGTAAGGAGTGTCAAAAGACCAATCGGTTAATGAGCCAAGCGTATAGCGCAGCTACCCAGGCAGCCCGATCAGGAAATGCTTTAGCAATAGTTTTGGCTGCTTTAAGGAAAGTTGTTATTAAAGAATAGAATGATGTGATGAATTTGATTGACACAGCACTCATCACACACTCACAACTTACTAGGGATATTGAAGCATCTATGTCTTCAGCAATTTTAGCCAGAAGACAAATCTGGTTGGCTATTAGGAAGGACCTGACTAATATGCCAGTGGTTCCAGGTCAGATATTTCACACTGATTCACAGTCTTTGCTGGATACTGCTGATCAGGCAAGACGCAGAAGGGAATCAGTTCAGCAAACATTTGGTGGACCTACCAAATATGGCCATGGAACTGCTCACTTCTTTCAGCCCCCACACTTTCCTCGTTCTGAATCTTGGGGGTATGACAGAAGGCGAACTAGGGGTTACCAATTCCATGATCGAGACACCAGACCTTTTTACCAGACTCCCCAAACTGAGCAGTCTCATACTCCAGTCAGGGGAGGATCACTTAAGAGGCGTACTACCAGGGGTTTCAAACCCCCGGGAGGCCAGGCAGTTGGGAGAAGGTAACATCAGATCATTGGGTTCTAGATACCATCAAGACAGGATACAGGATACAGTTCCCGCGGCGCCCTCCTACTTTTTCAGGGGTTCACATGACTGTAGTCAGAAACCCAGTCCAGGCACAAATTTTGGAGAACGAGATCACTGTCTTACTACAGAATAAGATAAGCACCAGCAAACAGCTCACTGGGTTTTAATCAAAGTATTTCCCAGTGCCAAAGAAAGAAGGGGGACTTCGACCCATTCTGGGTCAACTGAACAGATTCATACAAGTATTGCCCTTCAAAATGCTGACTACAGCACAAATTCTAGAATCCATAGAACTGGGAGAATGGTTCACTTCCATAGACTTAAAGGATGCATATTTCCACGTAGCCATCTGTCAGGATCACTGCCGTTTCTTCGCTTTGCCTTTCAAGATTGGGTTTATCAGTTCAGGGTCCTTACATTTGGCCTGTCTTTGTTTCCAATGGTCTTCAACAGGGTTGTTTCAGCAGCCCTTCGATTGTTGGGCATGATTGCAGCAGCAATGACTGTGGTCCCAATGTTGGTCCCACTACAATGTTGGTTGAACAACTTTCCCTTACATCCCAAATTACACAGACATGTTAAGATAAAGGTTACACAAAGGTGTATCCAAATGTGGCACCCTTGGAACAAAAAAACGTTGCCATCACAAGGGGTTCCTCTAGGCAACATCCCAGCGAGGCGGTCTGTTATAATGACAGATGCTTCTCTAATGGGGTGGGGAGCAGTTTGGAAAGGCAGGCCCAGCAGGGGACTATGGGAATCCCCCTGGACCACAGAGCACATCAATGTGCTGGAACTCATGGCAGTCCATCTCTTCCTGAGCGGCACTAGATCAGCGCGATGTCTCCAGGTGACAAAAGACTACTTTCTTGGGCATTTCTGAAACTCTCATCACTCAGTATATATACCAGGAGTAGCAAACAGAGCAGCAGACCTGCTGTCTCAAACTGGACCTCTACCGGGAGAGTGGCGTCTCCATCCTGAAGTGGTAAGATTCATATGGAGGCAGTTCGGTAGGGCGAAGATCTATCTGTTTGACTACCGAGACAACTCATTGCAACCTATGGTCAGTGGGGGAGCCAGGATTTTTTCATAGGGGTGGCCAGGCAGGGGCCAGAAAACAGTCTGGGGTGGCACATAAATCTTAATTATTTTAACATAATAATTAGTTTAAATAATGTATTGGACTGTTCCTACACAACTGAATACAGTTAATTTGTATTCAATTGTAATTGAGAGAGTGATTAGGAATCACGGAATACTGAGTGAATTTGATATTTTTTTTATTATTCTTAGCTACTTACCACCTCCAGGCATATTAATAAAGGGGACACACACTATAGCTAAAGTTCTTTAGTCATATTGTAAACTTGCTCAGTTATCTTGGTTCTGGTTCTCAAAACCCCCAACATTGTTGCACCTTCATGGATGAGACATGCAGATAACTGCTGTAGTTCAAAGATTATTTAACCTTCCTTGAATTTTATATAATCAATTAACTCTTCAACTTTCTATATTAGTTGTCAAAATAAAGAATCTAAACCGTTCTATCCTAATTAAAAAGAGGGGAGACATCTCTTTTGAATCCCTATGTGCAAGAATGTGAAGGCGGAAGTCAACATGCACATAAATGCCAGAATGTAAAATTAGTTATTTTATGGATTTAAAAATTATGCATTTTATTTTGTCCTTTACAAATTAACGCCTATCTTCTAGTACAAATGCCCAGTGCTCACATTTAGGCCTATTTGGACATTAAAAAATCACATATCAGTGTGATATGGGAGGTCCCTTGGGGATAGATGCACTATGTCAAGAATGGCCGAAATAATTGTTGTACGCTTTTCCTCCCCTACCCTTGATTCATCTTGTGCTCAACAGGGTAGCATTCGGCCGTCACAAGGTTTTACTTGTGGCCCCGAGGTGGCCAAAGAAACCGTCTCAGGTTACGACTGTAACCATAGTTCCCTGAGAAAGGGAACTTGCAATGCGTCCACGACGCTTTGGGAACGCCCCCAGCGTGAATGCGTCTGAAGCATCTATGTCCACTAGTCCAATGGAAAAAATGATCGTCACAGGCGGGTGACGTCATGACCAGGAAGTGATAAAAGAACATCCGGTGCAAACCGGCATTAGGTTCCAAAATTGACGAAGCAAGCCAATCACAGGGATGCAGGAAGTATGGCAGGGTGACGCATCGTCTCGTTCCCTTTCTCAGGGAACTATGGTTACAGTCGTAACCTGAGACGTTTCCCTTTCGAGGGAACACGCGATGCGTCAACGACGCTTTGGGAACTAGAATACCCAAACCGCCAGACTTTCAAATGCTCGCACAGGACACAAAAGGTTCAGCTTTTCCTGGTCCCAAGAGGTATAAGGAGGAGGACAGAAAGCCTGCAGCATGATAGGCCTCGGAATCATGGTTGGCACCTTAGGGACGTACCCCTGTTTTGGATATAAGAATGCCTTGACCATCCCCGGTGCAAACTCAAGGCAGGTGGGGGAAACCGAAAGGGCCTGAAGGTCTCCGACTCTTTTGAGGGACGAAAGAGCTAGCAGAAAGATGGTCTTAAGAGTAAGACATTTATCTGAAAGCGAATCTAAGAGCTCGAAGGGAGTCCCAGACAGGCCCTCTAGGACTATTGCCAGGTCCCGAGCCGGCACCCTTGTGCGAGTTGCAGGCCTCTATGGCGGCAAATCAATGCCAATAATAAACGAGCGCGGTAAATGACTTTCGCAAGAGGATAACAGATCCACACGCGAGGAAACGGGGACTCGCGAGCTCATTCATACCCTGCGCGCGCTCGTGACATCTCCTCTGCACGCAATACAAGCCCTCGCGCGCGCGCACGATCATTCCACACGCTCTCGCGGGCGCGATTGATCATTCCACACGCTCTCGCGCTTTATCTGCTCTCGCCTGCTGCTTTTGCTCACTGGAACAATTTTATTTTTGACAGTCGAGAGGCGGGACCATAGACATAATATAATACATAGACGCCCTATTGGCCGCTTTGGAACGTTGCTGCGATACGTCAACGGGTCCGCCATTTTGCGGAGGGCAAGACTGCACTATAATCAAGGGTGAGCTGCGTTTTTATCTGGATAAAAACAAAAACTGTTTTTATATTTATCAACCGATTTCAGTGGTTTGTATGTGTTGTACAAAAAGTTCCATCTCTAGTTATTTAAAATCTCAATAGTTAGACTTGTAAAATATTTGTTTTAATAAAGAATGGTCAAAGCTCAGGCTTGTCATGTATCTGGCTTTTTATTCTTGGATAAGAATGATGAAGACCCCCATACTGAGATATAATTTAAGTTTTCTTAAAAAAAGCATTTTCTGTGATTGACCAGATTTGAGCAATAACAAAGATAACTGATGGATCCTTTATGATAATACATATGTTATGGTACAACTACTGTGCAATGCAGTAAATATAACATTTTTGAGATGTAATAGTAAATAGTTTAGTCAATAAAATAAACAAATAGTATACAGCAAATAAAATAGTAATGAATAGTGTATAATTATATAATATCATACAATAATACAATCATAAAAATATTGATAATAGCATATGGTTTATTAATAATACTATAATCATAGCAATAGAATAAGAAATATCAATTACAGAATATACACAATAAATTTATACTTATATTTAATTTTTAACTATTTTTGTTCAATTTCAGTTGTATTGATCAGTAATAGCCATTATAACAGAAGTAGCTTCAGTCAAACATACAGCAGGATACAACATTAAAAAAGCCTAAATATAAAGTTATGAAACTTCACTTTGCCCTCAGCCAAAACGATTTACCAGGGAACCATTTATAGATTAATGAGACCAAAGATCGCCCGTTAGATATACACAAGACGAATAATATCTCATGTTTAATCACTAGACTAGAGACATCCGAGCCGGCGGCACACTTCAGATGCTCTGGCCGAGGTAAGGCTGTCGCATGCGGGGTTAATGTGCGCTGAGCGCCCGGTGATCGCATCTTACAACTCCGAAACCGTCAGATCAAATTTTTAAATAGGCGCTATCTTTATAAACAAACCACATATTTAAGCTTTAAACAACTACATTGTCGACTGAAAAACTATTAAAACTACATTTCGTGACACAATAACAGTAGTATTTTTTCATTTATCCTCTGAATGTTACTATTACTAATTAAATAATGACCAAATACAACCAAAAACAAACGTTTAGTCTTGCCTGTGAAAGATAATTCCTCGAAAGTTGTTTTCAATTGTGTGGCGACTTGTACAGCCCCAAGCAGCGCACAAAACAGGCATTTTTCTCAATTCCCGGTATGAGAGGTATGGGAAAGTTGCCATCCCCAATATGGCGGCGCCGTTGACGTGCGCTCCAGCGGCCAATAGGGCGTCTATGTATTATATTATGACCTATGGGCGGGACTCCCCTTTTCCGGAAGTCAGTTGTGATTGGACGCTTGTAAACTACACTTGACTTGAGACTTCACTTAATTTGTTTTATTTATTGTGGTTAATTATGTGTAATGTGATTTAATGCATTGTTAATATAGAATATATTCTTACCAGATATTTTTAAACAGAAAGTATTAACTAGTGATTGCATTGTGTTGTTAAAGGGATACTCCACCGTTTTTTCATATTAGACGATGTTATTCTCTTATCTAAGATGATTTGATACATGCCTCTCTCGTCTCAGTGCGTGCACTTAATCGCTCTGTCGGGCGGAGAACTTTGAGAGCAGTTAGCTTAGCCCCATTCATTGTATATGGGCCAAACAGAGATGAAGTTAGAAGCGACCAAACAAATCCACGTTTTCTCTATTTAAATATAGTTACACGAGTAGTTACACGACCAAGTATGGTGACTCTAAATAAAATGTGGCGCTTTTTATAAGCGGGTAAAATGGATAACTATAATGTATGGCGGAATAGCACTTATTGGGAGCACTTCGACTCGGCGCTGTAATATCTTCACTCGTGAAAAGTCCTCTCCCCCTCTCCCTGTCATTTCCGTCAATAGAGAGCCTAAGTCCCGCCCCTCCGCTTCCGGTTCACGGGACCTTATTTCGGAAAAAATATGTATGGTAGTCAATGGCGAGAGACAAGTTATCTTTTTATTCCGTCTGAACTGTGCCCTGAATTACACATATGATGTTTGTCAATTTAAAAGATAATTATGAAAGTCAAGAAAGTCGCAGTTTGTCATAAAACAGAAGAGTAACATTTAGTTTTATGTGAAAATCGCTCAATGAACTACATCTCCCGGGAAGTGAAACAACGAGCAAGATCCGTTGCTCGCGTGTGTGCAGTCTGCTACAAAACACTCAGGCATGACGGCGTCACATTACGATTATAACGTAAGAATATAGAAAAAATGACAGACTTTAGCTTCAGTAAAGTTAGCTTCATTCATTGAGAGAAAATGTGCGCCTTTTGGGTTTGTAGTCTTTGTAATTACGTATCTTCTCAGTCTTATACCTCAACAGTTTTACATCAAACTGCGACTTTCTTGACTTTAAAATTGATCTTTTAAATTGATAAACATCATATGTGTAATTCAGGGCACAATTCAAACGAGATCAAAATATTTGTTGTCATTCGCCATTGACTACCATACAATATTTTTCCGAATTAAGGTCCCATGGTGGTCGACCGGAAGGGGAGGGACTTAGGCTCTCTATAGAACCAACGTGACTTTTACTTCTACCTGTGCTACTAGCAAACTGCAAGAGATCATTTACAATGGCGGACTATGTAGATAATTTATGACTTGTTTGTAGCAGACCCAGAGCCATATCTGTTTGAAACCGAGTACACAGAGGAGGAACTTATGGAAGCTTGTTTCCGCCACAGAATGAAAAATAAAAAAGGTAATTGTCGCAGATATAAAGTCGCAATTGCGTGTTATAAAGTCAGAATTGCGTGTTATAAAGTCAGAATTGCGAGATATAAAGTCAGAATTGCGAGAGATAAAGTCAGAATTGCGAGATATAGTCAGAATTGTGAGATATAAACTCGCAATTGCGAGTTATAAAGTCCAATTATATGGGGGAAAAAAGACGGACTTTTTTTCCTCTCAGAATAGTTTCTCACAATTCTGACTTTATAACACGCAATTGCGACTTTATATCTCACAATTCTGACTTTATATCACGCAATTGTGACTTTATATCACGCAATTCTGACTTTATATCACACAATTCTGACTTTATAACACGCATTGCGACTTTATATCTCGCAATTGTGAGAAAAAAAGTCAGAATTGTGAGATAAAAAGTCGCAATTACCTTTTTTATTTTTCATTCTGTGGCGGAAACAAGCTTCCATAAGTTCCTCCTCTGTGTACTCGGGTTCAAACAGATATGGCTCTGGGTCTGCTACAAACAAGTCATAATTATCTACATAGTCCGCCATTGTAAATGATCTCTTGCAGTTTGCTAGTAGCACAGGTAAAAGTCACGTTGGTTCTATTGACGGAAATGACAGGGAGAGGGAGAGGGGGGAGAGGACTTTTCACGAGTGAAGATATTACAGCGCCGAGTCGAAGTGCTCCCAATAAGTGCTATTCCGCCATACATTATAGTTATCCATTTTACCCGCTTATAAAAAGCGCCACATTTTATTTAGAGTCACCATACTTGGTCGTGTAACTACTCGTGTAACTATATTTAATTAGAGAAAACGTGGATTTGTTTGGTCGCTTCTAACTTCATCTCTGTTTGGCCCATATACAATGAATGGGGCTAAGCTAACTGCTCTCAAAGTTCTCCGCCCGACAGAGCGATTAAGTGCACGCACTGAGACGAGAGAGGCATGTATCAAATCATCTTAGATAAGAGAATAACATTGTCTAATATGAAAAAACGGTGGAGTATCCCTTTAAGAGATATTTACAGACTGTAATGACACATTTCCATGGTTATTAGCATTGTAAATCATGAACATTCTTATAAATTTTTACATTTTATATTAAAAGACTATGATTTGTGTTGGCTTAAAATATCTAAAATAAATTGGAAAAAAAGTCATATTTGCTGTAGTTCACCACTACCTCTAGACCCCAATTTACCACTATTTACGTTTATCCGACCAAAATTAAAGTGGATCTGAGAGCCTCAGAATTTAAAAAGTGTCCATTAAATAGTTGTAAATATAACGAGGGCTTTGGATGAAAGATAAATTACTTGTTTATATCAATAAGCAAGAGTTGTTGTAAGCTTTTTGTTTTCATCCTGTGTATTACTATTATGTCAATTTTGAGTGGTTCATTATATTTTCTATTAAATGTAAAAGGTGCCGCATGAATGTATAAAAAATTGTATGTAACATAATAAGATATGTTTATGTAACATAATAAGATAAGTTACTGTATGTGCAGATGGGGTTTACTCATTTATGCTGTGTACACTACTTGTCTCATACTTTCTATTAAGTTATTGCAACAAGTTAGATTATTAAGATCACTATATAATGTTGTAATAGCTTTGCTGGGTTTAATAATTTGCTGGATTTAATATTGTTTCTCTGTATTCGGTAGCAAATCCTGAAAAGCCATTTTTAAGCTATAATTAATGCTGTGTACTGTATCTTAACTTGAGAAGCCAGAACCCCTTTTACATTTAATAGAAAATATAATTAACCATTTATATTATGTAAAAATTCATTAAAATTTTGGTAGATTTACAATGCTAATAACCATGGAAATGTGTCATTACAGTCTGTAAATGATCTCTTAACAACACAATGCAATCACTAGTAATATTTTCTGTTAAAAAAATATCTGGTAAGAATATATTCTATATTAACAATGCATTAAATCACATTACACATAATTAACCACAATAAATAAAACAAATTAAGTGATGTCTCAAGTCAAGTGAATTACAAGTCATTGGACAGGTGTCCAATCACAACTGACTTCCGGAAAAGGGGAGTCCCGCCCCTCAACTGTCAAAAATAAAATTGTTCCAGCGAGCAAAAGCAGCAGGCGAGAGCAGATCAAGCGCGAGGGCGTGTGGAATGATCAATCGCGCGCGCGAGGGCGTGTGGAATGATCAATCGCGCGCGCGAGGGCTTGTATTGCGTGCAGAGGAGATGTCACGAGCGCGCGCAGGGTATGAATGAGCTCGCGAGTTCCCGTTTCCTCGCGTGTGGATCTGTTATTCTCTCGCGAAAGTCATTTACCGCGCTCGTTTATTATTGGCATTGATTTGCCGCCATAGGCCTCAGCCTCAATGTGCCACGAAGGAAAAGATTAATCAGGGGTCTCGACCCAGAGATGTACCACCCACCAGGGCATGGAAAGCCGCAATAGCCGCCATGTAAACCTTAAGCGTGGAAGGACATAAACCTGATGAAAAACGCTCTTGTAGAAACTCAAGCACTGTGTTCACTGAACAG
Source organism: Chrosomus eos (assembly GCA_036326025.1). Classification (NCBI taxonomy): domain Eukaryota; kingdom Metazoa; phylum Chordata; class Actinopteri; order Cypriniformes; family Leuciscidae; genus Chrosomus; species Chrosomus eos. Next base: position 293,742 of record JAZAVI010000023.1, read on the forward strand.
TTGAACGGATCCCACTGATGTTGGTGACACCAAGAACTGAAAACTCTCCATTTTAACAAATAGAGTTTCCTCGTAGCAGGAGCTCAGGAGCTTAGAATGGTCTCAACAACCTCGGTTGAAAGACCACTCTCTATGAGTTGGGCCCCCTCAGAGGCCAAACCCACAGATTCCAAATCTCTGACCGGGGGTGAAATATTGTGCCCTCAGCTTGAGACAGAAGGTCTCTCCTGATCGGGATCTCCAAGGGAGGACTGTCAAGGAGATTAATGAGGTCCCCAAACCAAATTCGGCTCGGCCAGCGTGGTTCCATCCTGACAGATTCTCTCCAGAACTCCTGGGAGCAGAGCCACAGAGGGAAATGAATACAGACCTAGCCTGAAACATACCGGCAGGAACTACCTGAACTCACTGTTTTTGAACCCCCCTCAGAGGGTGCGAGTCTGACGCAATGTCGAGTTGACACTGCGCCAGAGACTCGCTGGAGACCGCTGCGCCCCGAAGCACCATGGGTGGCGGGGTTAGCAGAACGGCCCCGTGAGGACACCAAGATGAAACGGGCACCGTATTCTGAGGTGTGTACCATTCCACCCTGGTTGGGCTGCCCTCACAGGTCTGACGCCAGTGACGTCAGGACCTTTTCTTTTGTGCCGAAGCCTTCTTAGCCTGAAGAACGGTCTTTAGATCCGGCTTCGACTTCGAAGGCTTCGGCTGAGAGTGCTACATCTGGTTCCAGAGTTTTTGTGGAGAAGAACGAGACGCAACACTCTCTTTTTGTCGAGCACGATATGAGGAGCTCGACGGCTGGGACTGCTCACGCCCAGCAGTCCCAGGGGGGGTTGGACACGGCGAGGGGGAATTTTTTAAAAGCCTCAGACTGTTTCTTGGCCTCCTGGAATCGATCGACAACATCGCTGACAGTGTCGCGGAAGAGACCAGAAGGATCCACTGGAGTGTCAAGGAGGAAAGCTCTGTCCTTCTCCTTGATCTCAGCTAAATTCAGCCAGAGGTGTCTCTCAGTAGCTAAAAGGGCTGCCATAGACCGCCCAATTGCTCTGGCAGTCTCCTTTGTAGCCCTGAGAGACAGATCTGTGGCCCGAAGAAGTTCTCGAACCTCATCGGGCCCAAATCCCTCACTCCTATCCAAATCCCCCAGCAGGTCGGCCTGATAAGCCTGGCACTGCCATAGTATGAAGACAGGCTCCAGCTTGACCTGTTGCCATATAAGCTTTGCCCACTAAATTCGATGCTGGGCCGGGTGACATAACTCGTGAGCGTCTGTTCAGCCCGGGGCATCGCCTCATATCCATATTTTTAGCCCCCTAATACCCAAATATTAATAAATAATCTTGACGAATATGGCTTATTCCACGATCTAGACAGCTCACTGTGAAGATCGGGGGAAAAAGGAAGGCCTCATGGTGAGGGTGAAACACTAGAAGTAAGGACGCGCTCGTCTAATTTGCTTTTGGGACGAGCGCCCCTTTTCTCAGCTGGCCAGTTAATATTTTATTTTTCTACTGCCCGTGTGATCACCTCCACCAGCTCCTCATATGCGGGGGAAAGAGTTGGCGAATCTCCTTCCCCATGTGTGTGCTTTCACTGTCAATGCTCAGCACATCTACCTCCTCGGAGCTAGAGCACTGAAGCATTGGGCTCTCTCCCCGGGCGGAAGAAGCCGCAGACCGGGATTCTGACACTGGAGGGAGAGCGATGGATCTTCCAGATAAGGAAGGAGAAAAGGCCCTCGGACCCGTCTCCAACCCCTCTGAAAGATTCTTTTGTGATCCCCAGGAATGCATTCTCAGCGCCGCCTCGGAAGACGCGGGTCCTGCACCCTGAGGATCGCGAGCCTGGCCACTTTCCTCGAAAAGAGCCAGGCGAGAGCGGAGCATGCGAAGCAGAAGCTTCTCACAATGCTGGCATTCAGCCTCCTCGAAGGGCCTGAAGCCCTCCCTGAAGCCGCATGGTCCACAGACACACACACAAGCTTTGTATTGTTTGTTTGACAATCCGTTAAATAACATGGGCAGGGAGAAGCACAGAGTTTGTAAAGCTGTTTTGCCATTTTCCCAATATATATATATATATATATATATATATATATATATATATATATATATATATATATATATATATATATATATATATATATATATATATATATATATATATATATGTGTGTGTGATCCGTTACGGAATCCAGGGACACAAGTCGGCAGCACAACTTGAGAGCAAAATGAGAAAAAGCTTCTTTTTTTTCAAAATTGGTGATTTCCGCTTTTTTGCAGAATCTGTTAGTTGAGATCATAAAGAAGCCTCTCCATGTTTGAGATACCAGTATTGGTATATTTAAAAGCGTACATTTTGAGGTTAAAATCGGCTTGTTTTTCGGGGATTCTAGCATGCAGTATAGGGCGTGTCATTGTCTGTGTGTATTTCCATACTGAATAGCCGCCCGCGCTTTTGCCTCCGCCCCCCAACAGCGTGGCTATTTATTATGCAGCGCTCTGCTCCTGCTCTATCTGATATCAAAATTCAATGAAGATGGACGCCGCAAAGATTGTCGCAGACGAGCTGAACCGTGGCAGTTACACCGAAAATGTTTTCGCCACACTTTGTGGGCTCGGGAAACTGAACCGGAGGAATGAGCGCGGCGCGCGCCCTCGATGCTTGAATACGGCGGCTCGGCTCGCTGACAACGGTGGCTGGCTGTTTCATATACGACATCCCGATTGCTTTGAATGGGGAACGTTTTGTGAACAGGGAACAGACTTAATGGACTGGCAACAATCTCCATAGAACATGAACTGGCACCGAGAATCGAAATACAGGATGCAGTTAAGACCTTTGCTGCGATGAAGGCCTGCCGTGCGCGTTTCTGAAACGTAAGTTAAGCTTCATTTGCTCTTTAGTCGTTATTTAAGATGCTCAACCTGCTAGTGATATAATGTGCTTGCGGACATTTCATTTGTGTGTGTATACGCACATAAGTGATGTAAAGAGATTTGCAACAGTAATTTGAGGAGGTGAAATATGATTATTTTGAAAATTCCTGTCATGACCGCTTAAAGAAAAATGCCAGCAGGCGTTTGCCTCCTGCATAAACTTTAATATTGTTTACATTTTGGGCACACGCGCGTTGCGCATTATTTGCGTTATATGTAGGCCTATGGCTTATTGGTCTTTGTGTGTTGTTGCTGGTTTTGCGTTATATGGCATATTGGTCTTTGTGTGTTGTTGCTGGTTTTGCATTATATACATGGCATTACGATATTGGTCTTTGTGTGTTGTTGCTGGTTTTGCGTTATATGTATGGCATATTGGTCTTTGTGTGTTGTTGCTAGTTTTGCGGTATGGCATACTCTTTGTGTGTTGTTGCTGGTTTTGCGTTATATGTAGGCCTATGGCATATTGGTCTTTGTGTGTTGTTGCTGGTATATGTTTCAAATAGAGGGGCAGCACAATTGTTTTTCGCCTAGAGCGGCAGACGTGCATTCGCCGGCCCTGGGGGTGAGTTTCCATAAACATTAAAGTTTGTCGTTTTGTGTTCATTCTAAGAACACGTAGGCTACACGTTATCTCATGTTTAGTCTGTTTAGACCTTCCCAATACCTACTATTGTTATTAGCTAGCAGGAAAGAAAAAAAAGCTGTAAAGCACAGGGGGGAGCTTTTCAGGGGGTATGGCTTATCTAAATGAGATGTAAATGAGCCCTATTGTCACTCCCAGCAGCAGAGAGAGGTGAGAACTGCACAATCTTTAGAGTCTGTTTTCTTAACTTTTAGCTATTTTGAGTGGCTACCTTCAAATGGCCACAACTTCTCCAAATATTATCAGATTTCCATGTGTTACACATCGTTGGAAAGCTTGGAGACTACACTTTCAGAATCTATGAATAACTCAAAATGCCCCAGAACCGACTTGTGTCCCTACTTTCCGTGTTTGGTCACATATATAAATACAGACAAAAGTAAATATAACCGACAGATACACAGATTCACGCTGGGGGTGTTCCCAAAGCGTCGTTGACGCATTGCGAGTTCCCTCGAAAGTAAACTTGGTTTCCGGCCCTTGTACGTTTGGTCAAAGGTTACCCTTTACCGTTACCAAAGAGAGCCGATCTCCTTTCCCAAGCTGAGGGCCAAATCTGGCACCCAAGACCAGAGATACTACAACTGTGGGTATGGCCCTTGCTCAGTCCCTCTCTGTGGACTTAGACGAAGCTCTATTGAGGACAATAAATAGTTCTAAGGCACCGTCTACATGGAGTAACTACTCTAGCAAGTGTCGAATATTTTCAACATGGTGTCAAGACCGACAACTAGTTCCGGCCAAGTGTGACACAAGTTTGTTTTTTCGTTTTCTTCAATCATTGATGGATTCAGGGAAATCTGTTAATACCATAAAAGTCTACATTGCAGCCATCTCCAACCTTCCATGCGTTAGTGGATGGTGCAAATATTGGCAAACACCCTTTGGTGTCTCAATTTCTTAAGGGTGCAAACCATTTATGCCCAGGGAGAATAATGAGATCACCTCCATGGGACCTTTCTATTGTTTTACACTCAATGGCCAAAGCACCTTTTGAACCTCTAGAGCAGTGGTCACCAACCCGTCGATCGCGATCGACAAGTCGATCTTGGAAGCATTTTAAGTAGATCGCGAAGAGTTTTCAAAATCAGAGGAAAAAAAACAACAATATTTGTATTCATTATTATTTATTAATTTAAAATGCACATGTTGTCTATGGGATGCGGAGGCGCGCGCACTGTTACAATTGCGTCATTTTTGCCGCGCGCACCTTCGCGCTCATGCGGACGCGTCGAGTATAAACAAGGGTTTACGCTTTAACCAGCTCAGCCACATCACACTACGCTCACATCAAGCTCTTCAAGCTAACGATACGCAAGCTAACGAAACGATGACTTGCTGTGTCGTACTATAAGCCAGACTACAGAGCACTTGCTGATTGTGTAAGTGTGCAATCACAGCCATCACATTGAATGGAGGAGAGAATCTCATCTGAGCTCAGAGTGAGGGAGTATTGCTAGTTTGAAATCTGTTGGCTATATTGTTAAAAGGAGACCTGTGTTTTATGTTGTTGAAAAAGGGAAAGATGATTAGTGCTATACATGATTGTTTTAGGCCTGTCTTGATTGATTATTGAGGTAATGAGTTAGTAATGAATAGTAACCTAGTAGCAGTGACGTGCGGTCTGGGTAGGCAAACTAGGCACTGCCTACCCTGCCAAAATGCAAAAATAAAATGTTTATTAAATAATAAACTTGTATTTGTATTTTTACTGTTTATTCTTGCGAATTATATATGCAATATGTGTGTTATTCCAATTGTATAGACGTTACGATGACAAATGTAGAAGTTACGCATACTCAAATAAAAAACAATCGGCAGAATAAGCAGTGCTTATGCAGTCCATTCATTGCAGACGACAAGCGGAAAAAAAATGTTGTGCATGCGCACTTCGATCCTGTATTCTTCAACATGTACGTCAAAAAGCACAAATCTACTGTGCCTTTGGACGTAAATGTGGTATGCCCGTAATCATCTCCGTTACGTATCAGACATGGACCAATTAAAATCGAGATATTCCTGGACATTTGCGCAGCTGACGTCATTACACCGTACAGCCAGCCTACGCCTAATCCCCGCCGAATTCAAAGTCAAAATGACAGAACCGGCCGTGATCACAGAGTTAAGAAATTATTCCAAGCTTGATTTTAATTCAAAATCTTAGTTATTAGCAAGAGGGAAGTCTACGCCAGCCTTAGATGGACTACTGCAGCAAAAGGGCTCAAAAAGTGTTCGGTCGTTTCAAACAGACTGGTATGGAAGAAAAGATTGGCTATGTTGTCTTCACGAGGAAAGAGCGGCGGATGGGTTTTATGTACACATAATCTACCGATTGGTGAGTCAAAGACTATTTTGGGCTTAATATTGAATTGATAATTGTGGTTGAATTAATGCAAGCCATTTGCCTCCATATTCAATTGAGCAGTGTTTTGCTGACTGACAAACATAATAGAGAGAGAGAGAGATCCTGATTTGTATATTTCTTTATATGCCGCGCTTGTGCGTAACGTTTACTGTTATTACGTATTATTAGCCTAAACAATAAATCAAGTAATCTGGCTTTCATAACTCAGTGCCTAGCCTCTTTAAGACATCACCGCACGTCACTGCCTAGTAGATCTGTAATTTGTGTGAAAATATTTTTGAAGAATTGAAGGATGACTATTGTCATAATATTTTGTATGCTGCACTTAACGTTACCTGAGTATTTCCATTTTGAAGTGTTTGAAATATGTTTTAAAAGTGAAAGTGCCTGTAGCCTAATTGACTGATTATTGTGTTTATGAGTAATAAGCCTGTGGAAATACTTAATGTTACATTACTGTTGAAAATGTTGAATTATAGTTGACAGTTTGTATAGTTATATACTATTTGTATAGTTAAATAAATATTTTGCCAGTGACTAACAGGCAACAAAGAATATCAAAGTAGAACTACATTGTGGCCTTGTTTTTTCATATTTTTTTGCAAGTGGTAGATCTTGGTTTACATTTGGACTTGGGATGTGATCTTAGGCTTGAAAAGGTTAGTGACCACTGCTCTAGAGCAAGCCAATCTCAAGTTCTTGACATGGAAAAGTCTTCCTTGGCGCCTGTGTTTGGCTGAAAATTGTCTGAAGATGGCGCCTGTGTGTTTGGCTGGCCGTCAGTCTCTCTTGTTTATATTTATATCGATATATTTATGTATAAAACCTAAAAGTAAAATGAAAACAGAAAATATAAATATTAAATCTAATTTAAATTAACAAAAACTATAAAAGTGTCTCAATTATACAATAAAATAACACTTTTTTACAATACGATGTCAGTGTAGAATATGCATGTTGGGGAAAGGGGTTGGTTAGGTAAAATCATAACTAGGGGGCCTCTTTTGAAAGTCTGCTTAGGGCCCCCAAAATGCTAATCTAAAAGGCTAATCAGCTGTCTATCAGTAGGAATTGACGGGGTACGCGGTACTACCGCTACTGCAGAAACTATCATTGTCACATTTTTACAATTTAATTTTCAACTTCGTAGCAAAGCACTGCTACTTTGAACAGTAAACCCTGCAACCCCACCAAAAACCATCTTCACACTTGCATGAATAATGTAAATAGCCTATATAAGAACAATGAACTTCGATGAAAGGCAACAAGTTTACAGGTATGATTAACAACAACCCTTTGTTCATTCTGGGATGGCAATGTGTTTTAACATTCATAATAAAACATACCTTTTATTTCTGCTGGAAAGGGATGGCTATCCTCTTTGCGCTGTATTTTCGTATCAGACGTCCCTGACTGGTTATCAGCTTTTAAGAGTGAGATCGGATCATCTACGCTAGAAGACTGGTTTTGTTCGTCATTACTGCCATCGGGTGACTGCATTGGTGTATCTGGTGTCATGTCTTCTGGGTGCTTTGTTGTTGTCTTAGAATCACTGTTGTTCTCGTCTGGCTGATCTCTCACTGTAGAATCAGAACAATGATAATTTTGGTTAGGACTATCCCTCTGCTTAGTGTCCTGCTGTGGCAGATTGCTGGAGTCTTTAGAGACATTACAAATCTTAGTGTCAGTCTTGTTAGTCTGAAGATCTTCGGATTCAGCCGATGCCTCGACTTGCATTGACGTTGGATCACCACCCTTTTCTTGCTGATCATTTTCTCCATGTTTGTGTTGCTCTGAAGCTGAAAAATAAGAACAACAGCTTAAACAGGTTACTAACAGACAGCAGATGCCTCTGTTTCAATCTATGCCAAGTATTCCCATGCCAAGCTTCAAACCTTTCTTAAAAAATCAATTGCTATAACTAGACTTACTTTGGTATAAAAAGTTTAAATAAGTTCAAATATTATTATTCATGTTAAGTAGCTTTGCCAGGATATAATTCTATAATTAGGGTAAAAGGGCACTAAAGGGCTCCTTTTGATTTTATTTTTTTCTAAACATCTAAATACACACAATAGCCGCGTTTCCACTGCTGGGCCAGGGCCGAGCCGTGCTAGTGCGTGCCAGGGCCAGTCGCGTTTCCACGGTCACTTCCAGGGCTTGATCGGGGTTTACTCAAGGCCAACGGCAGGAGTTCTGGCCTGTCGAATACCTTGGGCCAAAGCGGGCCAGCTCAGGCTAGAGGCGTGCTCAAGGTAAAAGGCGGAGTTTATCGGTGCTAGGGAAAGTTATGATCTGAAGCAAGATGCACATTTCACTTTTTTTTTCGCGTAAAATAATCCCTGCTGGAAATGGAGAATCGCCTGTACTGGTCTGTCGAAGATACCGAAGCTCTTCTGAGCATTTGGGCAGAAGAAAGTGTACAACGTCAATTTGACAGCGTGTGAAGAAACGAGGACGTTATAAAATACATCGATGCTGAACTTTCTAAGCTAAGCATTCAGCGAGCAACGCTTCAAGTTTGGAAAATAAAAAAGTTCCGGGCGCATTACAAGGCATTTCAAACACACAATGGACAAAGCGGAGCTCAGAGAAGGAACTTTTCATGGTTGGACTTGATGGACGGTGTGCTGGTGTGCTGGTGTGCTGGGTCACCATGTGCTGGGTCACCATCCCTCTGTTAGTGGCCACTCGCGAGACAATCGGGACCCTATTGCAGTCACGGCCGGTGAGTTAATATACATGCTATCTTCCTAACTTAATAATTAAATAAATTCATAATACCCGCTGAAATGGGTTGGGTTGTATGACGTTTGATCCAGAAAGGCGTGTTTGGGGCGGGGTTTAGGGCAGCGCTGCGGGGATACTGGCCCGGCAGTGGAAATGCGGATAATCTTGCTGTAGCACTTTACAAAACATCCGCTTTCAGTTTCAAGATGCATGTGGAAATTTGTCTGATCTTTGAGGCAATCGCAGACAGCAGCACAAAGTTCATTCTGCACTAATTTGATCTAATATTTAATGTTTTTAAAATGTTGAAGATTTAAGTAGTAAATAAGAATCACTTAAATGATTGAAAATATTTTGGTTTCATATGAGGGAGGGAAGAAGGGTTTATTATATATAAACATTTATATAATGATATGGTAAATGTTTTGTATGGTTGTAGAAAGCCATATTTTAAGCAGAGTAAGGTAAATAATATTAACCTGGTTGGAGAAAGTATGTGGCAGAGAATTATGCTGAAGCCCTGGCAACTTCCATAATATGGGTTATTTTCAAGGGCCTAAGATTGAGTATAAGAAAGTTGCTAATGCTAGATATAAGTATGCTATTCGCTTTATTTGTAAAACTGAGCAAACCCTGAGGGCTAATTCTATGACCATGAAGTTATTAAATAATAATATTTCTGATTTTTGGAAAGAAGTGAGAACTTCTAATTGCAGGATATCTCTCCCATGAACTCTAGATGGACTTTCTGGAGAAGATAATATTGCCAATTTATGGAGACAGCATTATTGTAATATTTTTAATTGTGTGCATAATGAATTATATAATGTTGACTACATTGAAGGTACAATACTGATTATGTCACATAAGATGTACCAAGCTATAAGCAAATTGGCCGATAACAAAGCAAGTGGTTCAGATCATATCTCTGTTGAACATCTTAATATGAAAGTAAGATAGTTCCTCTTTTAGCTTTGTTTTTCTGGTTTTATGATTTATGGTGTTTTAACAGATTCAGTGTTGTCCGTTTTGTTAGTACCAGTTATTAATGACAAAGTTGGTATGGTGGGTAGCTTAGATAATTACAGGCCCATAGCAGTAGCCAGTATTTTGTCTTAAGTTCTAGAGAAGATTGTGCTGGATAGGATAAATATATTCATCAATTCTACAGATAAACAGTTAGGTTTTAAAGCTAAACACGGTACTGATCAGTGCATTTATGCCTCAAAGAAATAGTACATAAGTATAGAGATAAAAACTCATCAGTTCTTATGAGTTTTATTGATGCATCTAAAGCTTTTGATTGAGTTAATCATGAGATTTATTTTTTAAATGAGACAAAGAGGGGTTCAGAATATATTGTGAGAATTCTGGCATATGGGTATGCCAACCATGGTGATGATGCAAGTAAAATGAGGCAATAAAGTGTCTGCACCTTTTGGGGTCATTAATGGTGCGCGACTGGCAGGTACACAAGGTCACAACAGGCAGGTAAACGCATGGAAAATGCTTGGAAAAAGCCCAGTGTGTTGTGTGTGTGGCTTAAATGAGTGTTTGAACATGAGGTGCAGGTGTATGGTGTAATCATTCCAGGGAGATGCATGATGGGAAATTTCCGAGTTGAGTACGTAATTGAGGAGATTCCCCATTCTATGTAAAGCGCTTTGAGTGCCGAGAAAAGCGCTATATAAATGTAATGAATTATTATTATTATTAAACATCCAGGGAGTGCGTGGCTAATTGTGACAGAGCCCCTCCTTTAAGAGCAGCTTCCAGATGCTCAACAAAACAAAAAACACCCAAAATTGGTGGACCAAGGGCAGACCAGACAGTTCAGGGAGCCCCAACAGAGCCGAACAGACATAGAGACGGGGTGACCAGTGATGGCGCGAGTTTATCCAAAAAGAGCGGGTGTCTGTGGTCACCTGCGGTTACGAGTCATCCAAAAATATTTGTAATGATATTTGGATCGCGGTCAGTCGGGTCGTTTGAAATAAAGATGCCAATTAAAAAAATAAAAGTAATTTATATAGTACTAGACACAATTTGCTATGAAATACATAGGCCTACACTTTATTGGCTGAATAAGATGACACAAAGATGGCGCAAAGATGACACACAAGCTCAGTCTGCGTTCCAGGCAGGTTTTTGAGCAAGTAAATCACGACTTCAAACCACGACTCACGACTTTGTAGCGTTCCAGACCAGTCACGCCAAACTACCTGAGCGCAATATACATACTTTGTAGATTAAAATAATATTAAAATAAATATTGTAATATACATAACATTGTAATACATAATCGTGTGTATACTTATTGTTTCAGACACATAACATTCTAATACATAATCGTGTGTGTATATACATACTTATTGTTTCAAAGACATAACATTGTAATACATAATCGTGTGTGTATTATTATCATTATCATTACTAATTTGACTGCAACGTTATATTGTCCTAAAGTGTATTTTCACCGTGTACCGCCGGCAGAAACACTGCATCCGTAGGGGCTGCAATTGTTGTTTTGTATGGTTTTGCGGGCTATGTGACGTCAGAACTCGTAACTGGGAGTACATGGATCTAGTACGAGTTCACGGGTGGGAAGTCACGGGTTTGACTGCCGTTCCAGTGCACTTTCACAGGTATAAGGTTGGAAAAACACGGGTTACAGGTTGCCTGGACCGCGGCATCAGTCTGCAGGTAGAGATAAGAGAAAAGGTGCATATTTTGCGTTTATCTTGTATTAGACTATTTTTTATTATTTTTTTACCAACAAGTGGCACCCTTTAGCCTTCTTTTTAAGCCCAGGTTAAGTTTAATGTGTGTTTCAGTTTTACTTTTTATGGGTATTTGTGAACATTTATTTATGGATATTGCAGCCTCAGTCTTTGGCTTAGCCTACCTGTTTTTGTTCATCTATAATTGCGTTAATAAAGATTTTAACATAAAATACTTTTTATTAACATATTCTATGCCTGCATTTTGTGCTTGTGAGAGCTTCAATTGACCCTTCGCGTGGAGCTTGATTGAGAGGTGTTGTGACCAATCATACTTCGCCATCCGCCATTTTGTCCGACAAAGCAGTCAGGAGAGATATTAGATTAACATGGGATGATTTGAACTTGAAAAACGGAGTGTACCGACGCCTTTCCGCGGTTAAAACAACATTCCTTCTTATGTTAATTCATGTTTATTTGATGCTATAAATGAACTAGAAGGAAGAGATGATCGGATCACGAGCAGCTTTAACTGATGTTCTACACCGATCTGTCACGACCGTCACGACACATTAAAGAGCCACAAAACGTTATTTATTGTTTAAATTTCTTTTAAAAAATGACCAAATTTGAAAGCTGAGACTTTGTTTAATATGTTTAATATCAAAAGTAACCGAAAAGTAACCTGGTCTGTCCTGTCTGTCAGCGTGTTGTCAGTCTCCTCTCTGCTCCGCGATGCATTTTTCACTGTGTGAGAACACAGGCGTAGCTTGTCGGACATAGCGACAGTAACTAAGGGGGGCGGGTCTTTGCGAAGGGTCAATTGGGCATCCACGTGGCGAAATAGCCTAACACCGTGTCCTAACTACACGCAACACGCGAAAAAAAGGTATCTTTTCCATGTTAATCAGAGTTTTTGTCCTAACCAGACGCGACGGCGACACGCAAAGTTTCTAATTTAGAAACGGTTCCTATTTCTGCGACGTCGCGTCTGACAGATCCGAAGAAATTACACTGGTTATGAGTACACATTATTTATTTTTAGTTAAAAATAAGTCACTGTGCCACAAGCATTAACGGATAATTTACCTCCGATTATGAAAGGATATAATATAGCGTTCAAACTGAATTCTATGCAAACATACAACTGTACTTCATAACAAAATTAGTCAATGAGTATATTTTGTTAATGTTTTGATTTTTAATAATGTTATTTCTTGATTTGATTATGTCCTTACCCATTTCCAATGCGAGTGCGGGCCAGCAGTGCGCTTTCACAGAGAGACTCCGTCCACACGCTGTTCTGAATGGCTGTGATTTTTGATTGACGTGTGGCGTCTCACAGACGCGTCTAGTGTGGACAGACACACTTGCTGTCGCTGGAATTTTATCGCGTCGCGTGTAGTTAGGACACGGTGTAAGCCTACTAATACAAGTGAGATGTGCTTATTTACCTTTTGAATGTTGAGCGTTATTAACTTTTGAATAAATGCTGACACAGGACAAAATGCCCGATTTCATTACACGTTGAACTGAGCAATGCCATTGTACCATTCTAATAGGCTGCTTTTAACGCATATAGCTCAGTAATGTCAGTTTTCTGTATTTTCTGAGAGGGGGCGGGGTTTTTGTTGGGAAAGTCGGGGAGAGACGCACACTTCGATTAGAATGGATAAACACATGCAGCATATTAATTGTTAAGAAAATGAAACAAAATAAATGAATACATCAAGCCTTTCAGAAAAAGAACAGTTTTTCTCTCTTAAGGGCTTTCACACTTTTCCAAAAGTGGGCCTTCTCTCAGTTTACCTGCTTATGAATTGTTCAAGCAGGGTCAAAACATAAACATTGCCTTCATCAATAATATGCATCTAGACAGCTGGGGCCTATTTCAGAAAGGAGGTTAAGTGAAAACTCTGAGTATGTTAACCCTGAAATGAGGGAAACTCTGGGTTTTCGGTTTCAGAAAGGGAGGTATCAAACTCGAGAAAGCAGAGTAAGTCAAGCCTGTTTCTGAAAGAGAGGTAACTTATACTCAGGGTCAGTTACCATGGTAACTTACTCTGTGAACCTAACCTGGTCAGGAGCAGGTTTTCTTCAGTAAAGCCAGAGTTTCTTGCGGTCTCCTCCCCTTTTTTAAAGAGGAAGTGGTGTTTAAACACCAACAATAATACTAAAATTTATTGAAACATTATTTAAGGAATATATATATATATATATATATATATATATATATATATATATATATATATATATATATATATATATATATATATATATATATTGTTTGGCCATGGTTTAATCGACTAAAAAAAAAATAAAAAAAATATTGGAATATAAAACATTGCATAGAACTCATTTTTTTAAACATATTAAGAAGTTATTAATGATAAAAAATAAGATGTTAATCTAGTTCATAATCAATTATTGAAATTTGTTGATTAGATATGTTTTATTGAACAAATGTTTAATTTATTTAAACATATTAATAAGTTACTCATGATAAAAAAATAAGTTGTTAATCTAATTCATAATCAATTATTGAAATTAGTTGATTAGATATGTTTTATTGAACAAATGTTTAATTTATTTAACTGTCATTTTAACCGATGATAATAATAACCGTAATTTAATAATGCAGTTTATATATTTAATAATTGTTTAATACCATAAACCGTGATATTTTCTGAGACGGTTATCATACTGTGAAACTCTCATACGTTACAACCCTACATGGGAGAGCCCCCCACCACACCCCCGCTGTTAAACTCAGAAACTTTTACTCACATTTTAAATTAGCTACTTTTTACTTTTACTTGAGTAGATTTTTAGACTACACTTTTACTTGAGTAGATTTTTAGACTACACTTTTACTTGAGTAGATTTTTAGACTACACTTTTACTTGAGTAGATTTTTAGACTACACTTTTACTTGAGTAGATTTTTAGACTACACTTTTACTTGTAGCCTACTTTAGGTTGAATAACATTCTTCCAGTTTCACCTCTGATATTATAACAGTTGGGTAAGTTACTCTAAAATATTTATGAATTACTAACTACAAATGACATCTTCAACAGTGTAATTAGATTATTGTAATAATTACTATCTTAATGTATTAATTCTATCTATATTACTAAATCCTATATCAACCTCAATCACTTGAACAATACAAGGAGAGACAAGAAACTGCACTTTTAATGCTTTCAAATTAACTATATACAATTGCATGAATTATTCTTGAATTGATCAAATGAAGAGGTAGAGGGAGAAGGTTACATAAAAAAATATACCTTTTAAAAATGTATGTTGAATCCACTATTGTTTTATACTGAATTGGTCTATAGTATAGCCTATTTAATGTAATTGCATCATATTTTATTTTAAATTACAGAAGAATTAAGAGTAATCCCTTTAATTAAATTACAATATTTAGATGGTAATTAATTAATTACACCCAACACCTCTTTTTGTCTGGCGCTGTTGCCATGGTGACTCATAATATCTGCGCTCCATTGATAATGGCTTTTTATAGTTGAGGTGCACGCGCTTAACTCAGAGTCAGTCAACTCAGAGTTGATTGAACCAACTCATTTCAGCTGTTCTGTAACCGAAAACTCAGAGTTTCCCATCTCAGGGTAAGTCAACTCAGAGTTCAAGTTTTAACTCATAGTTGGTTGAACCTCCTTATTGAAACAGCGCACTGCGGATATGAGGCCACTATTGGCACCCTCCAAGCGTATATAGGTTCCATGTGTACCGTACCGATACTAAAATGTGACGTGAAAACACTGCAGATCACTGATTGGTCAGACAGAATCGTCATTACCAGCGTCATTGTATTTGCGACACGAGGCACTAAACCCGCTAGATTTAAATAGCCAGTAGACAACAGCCAACGCTGTAGCACCTGTTTTTATAGTACTTGCTTGAAAAAAGATAACTTCAAAAAAGAAATGGCTGAATCATGGTCAGTGTGTTGTGCGTTTGAAATGTGGCGCATTTACAATGATGTCATGGCAGTAGAGGTGGTGCAACTATCCGGTTGTTAAGTCGTGACGTAAGCGCTCTCCGATAATACTGTTTCCGGGTCCAAAGGCCGGGTCCTCTCTACCTACCTACCGCTTTCGCCGGAGTTTTAACGTGTTCCCTTGTTGTTTAAATAGATCGGAGTTAAAAAAAACAAGTGACATTTAACTGTCATCTACCGCTTTCCCTGTGACGAGAAAGATAAGAGAAAATGGCGGCAGTTGATAAGGTAAGTTACAAATCTTAAACGAATAAAGAAACTTTGGCGCCAGTGGGTGCTATCCCTTAATCCCTAGTAACACCCACTGGCACTGAAGCGAAAAAAGCCCTTTAAGAAAAGGTTTTATGTAGTCTAGGATCTGAAAGACGAGCGGAACGCTTGGGCCCGGAAGAGGCTAAACGTCACGCATGACGTCAGACTAAACAACCGAATAACGATCAGTCTCACCCACTTTGAAGCAGTACTAACTGCAGTGGAAAAGCAACTGAGCTAAAGCGAACCGAACCGTGCTGTACCGAGTTGAGTCGTACCACGCAGTGGAAAAGCGAAGCAAGCTGAACCGTTCCGCGCCGAGACGAACCGTACCGAGTCATACCATGCAGTGGAAAAGCGCCATATGTGCCAAGGCGAGGGGGGTCAGTGGACCAAGGTGGAGTCCGAGGCTCAGGGGACGGAGGCGGAGATGGGAGATCCTCAGGCCAGGGCGATGGTGAGGACTGGACACCCTGAAGCAGATACACAGTGTTACAGGTGGGTAGCTGTGGATGAGCAGAGAGGTTGACAGGACTCAGCGGATGCAGGACAGGAGCAGTGGCGTAGGAACCGGGGGGGACGTGTCACCCTCAATATTGGAAAATGCTGCATGTGTCCCACCCAAAAATTTGCCTATACCGCAGGGACAAAAACTGTACATTTGGAACTTTTATTTTGATAGCGCGACAAAGAACATATCCGGTTTTGCCAGCAAGTCAAACCCAGAGTGATAGGTTAAACCTTTCCATTTCATGCAATGTTTGAATAATCACCATTTGCCAATCACCAGCTTCATATACTTCACTTTTCACCTAGTCGGAGCATCTGATTGGTAGAGAGAAGTTAACATTACACTAAGAACATACAAATACTTTACCGGTGCGCACCAGCTTTGAACTGGAATAAGACTTGACTTTGTATGAGGTAAATTAGTCTCAGTCAAGCGGTTGAAATTAGCAAACTTTTTAAAATTGAATTATGGATACGAGGCATATGACGATTAAATCAACAATGGAATTTTGAATGGCGTGTTATGATTTCCGAGAAGTGTTAACTAACTGTTAGATAGCCAGCGACATAGCTAGATATAGCTGGCAATCGATTTCTCTGTGTTAACCTTAGGAAAAGTAAAATGTTCTGTCATCTTATTTCAGAATAATGCCCCCCCACAAAAAAAATGAAAACCATCAAAGGACATAACGTTACTGAAGTGTTTTACATAGCTGGCAATCGATTTCTGTGTTAACCTTAGCAAAAGTAAAATGTTCTGTCATCTCATTTCAGCATAATGCCACCCCAGAAAAAATAAAAACCATCAAAGAAAATAACGTTACTGAAGTTTTTTACAAAGAGTAAGGTTAGTATTACACATTTTACACAAGGACAGGACAACATCATAACCTATCATCTACCAAGCCTAAAAAAAATATATAATGTGTCATCGGGAGAATGCTGGTACCATTAGGGTAGAGACAGGTGCGGATGGAGTGGCACATGAAGGAGTTACAGATGAAGTAACAGGTGGAGGGTGTGAGGTGAGGTCTTAAAAGGAATTAATGATGAATATGTGAAAGTTTGTGCCTTTTATAAATTTTCCACATACAGAAGAGCCCAAGATATAACTGATCATATATAAGTCCACTATTACTTTGTTTGCAATATATTATAGGCTACAATTGTTAATTTATTAGGAGAACCATGATGCAGCCATGGAAGAGACAAAATGAGAGGCAGGTGGCACTGCAGGGTGTGAGGTGAGGTTTTAAAATGTATTCATAATTGTAATGGATTAAACCTAAGGATGGAGGTTGAGTTGTGCCTATTCAATGCCAATTCCTCAATCAATAAACAGAAATAAAACAATATGCTTATTTTCTCATAAGTCTTGAGTCCACTTAATAATTGTTGGTAACACTTTACTTGAAGGGGTGTGCATAAGACTGACACCTTCATAATCATGACATGACACACTTAATATGAAGGAGGGTTTATGCATGTTTATGACAACTGTCATTAAGTATCATTCACTCAATTATGGCATTTTTAATGCAAATATGACATTGTTTGAGATGTCTTTGTTATGACAACTTGACATAAACCAATACATCATAACATGTCAGTGTCATAACAATTTGACAATACCAAGACAACACAACCTGCCATAAACATGACATAGCAGATTAATTATTAAACTTAAGAAACCACTTAGCTTTATGGGTTAGCATTACATTAAACTGTCATGTGGTTGGTTTTGACATTGGCTGTCATGAGGCCATTATAACTGTGTCATGAATGTTTTTTGACCTCAACTACAGTGGTACAAATTTAATTTGTCATTAAAATGTCATTAAGCATTAATACTCTGTCAAAATATTTTAAAACTGTGTCATGCATATTTTTCTTTTTCTCAACTACAGTGGTACAAATTGAATTTGTCATTAAAATGTCATTTTAATGTGTAGCGTCTGGACCAATCAGACACGCACTAACTATTCATTATATTTAGTGAATAATCCAGCAAACTAACTCACCTAACAAAGGCATATGAATCTCCCCCAAAACTAACATCACAAATGAAGCCAACACTGGCAGAACCTGGTGTCCTGTTACAGGACACAAGACTGATAACAACTTTTACGACCTCAAATGGAATATTCAGAGAGTTGTGACTCTCTCTTAATTCTAACTGAGGAGGAGAAATGAACCCTGTTAATCCTATATATTCTATAAATATATCCACTTGAGAATTGTATAAACATGCATCTAATTTTCCCATCTCATGATTTTCCTTTTATGTGGTTTAGCCTATGTTTTATTGTAAACTCTAATGGGTTAATGTTTCAAACTTTGCAAACTATGGTTAACCAAATTCATGTGTGGCACGTTTGGTCTCTATAAACTCCAAACTTTGTCCCCCATTTGTTAATTTACATTACATTTTGCTAACTTTGTGATGTATTAGAATTATAAGAATCATGAAGATTCTTCTCTTAAACCATTCTTTCCATTCACCAAAGATCCTCTGACTCTCACTGGTTCTCTCTCATCAAGACCACATCAGCAAAGATCAACTGGAGCATCAACAAACTACACCAGGACAGTTTAATTCAAATGGACGAGACATGCAAGTATCAAACTTAGTCTCATTATTTGATACATTAAGTAATCTACCCCTTTTAAAGAAGGGCGTGTTAGAACTACACTGATGGTTTGCTCATGCTTCTGATCTGCTGACCTTCAAACAATGCTATAACTTCTTACTTTCCTGTATTTCAGCTCTCTTTCCCTTGGTAAACTGTATGCATGTATGTATGTGTATGTTAGAGTAGTTTCAGGGAACTACACTAACCTTTTCCACTGGTGGCACTTGCGCTACTAACTTTTTCAGTTACTGGCGCAAAACATGATTTGGTCGCACAAATTATTTATAGTAAGCCGCTCTCTGGATAATAATGAACAATAATGAAACTGTACTGCATTAGGGGTGGAACGGTACACAGAAGTCACGGTTGGGTTCATACCTTGGTTCAGACATCACGGTTCACTACGATTTCGGTACAATGGAGTGAAAAGCAAAACAAAAATGCGAAAGGCATTGAAACATTGGTCATTTTTCCTTAACAAAATAAATATCTTAATAGAAAAATATTTCTTCAGTAGTTTGCAGTGCAGGCTACAATATACAAATTACATGTTTTGTCTCGAAATGCATATCTGACAGTGAGTTGACAGTAAATCTGCATCCTAACTCAAGCTAATACTACCAATGTTAAATTTATGTTCATTAACAAAAACAGTAACATGTTTTTTTTAATGTAACGACCACATTTTTATTTGGTAAAATGTAATATTCTGACTGTTTGAGTTTTATTAAAATGAACCATTGGTCATCCAGTATCATGCATTTGATTTAGATCATGATATCCACAGATAAAACCAGGCATAGCCTATAACTTAGCACCTCACTATCATGGCAAAATATAACTATAGCTTCTATGGTATTTGTATGAAAAACAGTAGCCTAATAGTTAAATACATTATTAAATACTGTAATTATATTCCATTAGACATTTAATACATTGATAATATAATACAATTGAACAGTGGCGTGCATGGGGGGGGGGGCTCAAGCCCCTGCCCCTTTTGTCTCAAAATGTATTGTGCCCTTTTCTGATAATTGTAAATAATAATAATAATTATTATTATTATAAATTTTATAATAAATAACAATACACTTACACACCCTTGCCACTAACAATAATAATAAAAACAAATATTATATTAAAAATATTTTTGGCGGAGAAGTGGTAGGCGGAGTTTCCTTTGCAGCGCCTCACCGGTTTGACGCCGGGTTCACACCGGACGCTGAAGCGACGCAGGAGCGGGAACGGAGGCCGCTTCCTTTCGGCGCCCATGTTAACCTATGGTGTCGTTCACACCAGACGCGGAGCGCCGCAGCCGGCCCGCGCCGTGAAGCGCCAGTTTCGGCGTCTGGTCTATTTTTTTCGCGAGCCGCGAGTGATCCGCGTCAATTCCGGAAGGAAGTTACACCAAAACACCAAAACACAAAAAACAGCTTACCCATTATAGAGTACTTTGTCTGTAAACACGCAGCGCGCGTCAAACGCTGCCAGTATGAAAGCAAAACGCGCGTGTCCTGCTTCCGCTCACCATACGCACTGCTCCTGTGCTGCTAACGTGTGCAGTGTGAAACGGGCGTCACGCATTTAACGGTTCTGGTACGCACTACGCAGCAGTTCGCGCGTGTCTTCAACGGTCTTCAAACGAGCAGCAGGTAACGTTTAAGTAAGTTAATACGGAAAATTACATTTATCCTACCATCACCATGCTACTCTAAAAGTTGCAGCAGCATGCGAGTTATTCATAACTATAATAAAAGTATAACTCGATTTCAGACGCATTCTGAGTGACAATGTCATCCGTTTTTAGCCAAGGAATAAAAGTGCAAGGGGAAATGCATCTAGTTAAATGAAATCTTAAGTCCATGTCCAACTCTAAATACTCGTAAGGAACTTATATCTTTGATTTCATAGTAACGCTTTACAATAAGGTTAATTTGTTCATTACTCATGTATGAACTAACATGACCTAACCATGAGCAACATTTAGTTAATAATACAGCTTAATTGTTTATTCATGTTGTCACAGTCAGTGCATTAACTAATGACAACAAATACAACTTTTGATTTGAATGTTTTAGTACATTTAGAACATTTAGAATGTTTGCTGAAATTAATATTAACTAAGATTAAAAAATGCTGTAGAAGTGCAGTTCATTATTAGCTAATGTTAACAAATGAAACCTTACTGTAAATTGTTACTGATTCATGATAGCTAACTGTCTTTCATGCATATAAAACATACATTAAATTTACAACATCAACAAAACTAAAAATTTTCCATAATTACCATCTTGATTCTCACTGTTTTGTTTGGTAAAATAAATCATATTTAGTAATATTATCATCATTTCACTATTTTCATTTGATGTGTTATGCATTCTAATAATTGTATCAACATATTTTCTTAGAATTCCAAGGAAAGAAAGAATAAAAAAAAAATAAAAAAAAAATCAGGGATGCTCTCTGATGCAGCCAAAGGAAGCATTCCTCTCACAAGTTGGCTGAAAAGAGAGAATAAAAAAAGCAGGTACTGTTAAATTAAATGAAAAAAAAATAATAATAATTAGTGCCCTTTTTGGTCCCTCCGCCCCTGCCCCTGAGGAGGTCTGTGCACGCCACTGCAATTCAATATGTATATAAATCCATGGTAAATGGATTCAGTATCAATTCAGATTCTGACTGTATCTTTGCTCACAGTGTTTCTCCTGTTTGTCAGCGCTGTTTTATCTGCCTTTAAACTGGACATTTGTGTTCTTTGCTGAATTCAAGCACATCTCACTGGATCTCGAGTCGTGAGTGAGGCCGATTAGAGTAAACGCGTCTGCTCTAGTGAGCTCGCGCTGCCGTTTGAACTTTGAGCCGAGCGGATAAGTGATCCATGTGGCGCGCGCCGCGCGGTTCAAATGAGTTTCGTTCCGCTTTTGGAGCATAAACATTATCGAACATTTATCGACCTCTTGATATAGTTTTGTCGAGAGAAATTATATCGTTATCGTTTTATCGCCCAGCCCCATCTCACACACACACACAATAGTCAGTGATACATTTGCGACCCATTAAAAATTATGGTCGCAATGGCATTTCAAAAGGTCGCATATGCGACCATTTTGGTCACAGTGCAGTTCCCTGAGTTTAAATGTTTAGTCTAGTTAATAAAGTCTTGTTCATGTCACACGTAAAGTTGTCCATGTCTCAAGCTCATATCTGGAGTCACTAATCATACCAATTTTGACAACTTGTTCTTAGTAGTACTTAGTAAGAAAGACATTTCCCATGCCCCAAAAATGTACATTTCTATTAATCAATTAATAACCAATATTGAGTGTTCACGGGATGAACAGAGTAATTCGTAGTAATGTTAATGTAGCTACATCAAGTTAACCTGATTAACTGATCCACATATTCATAATCGATTATAACAAGTTATGATTGGTTATTAATATTTCATAAGCTAATTCGCTACAATGACAAATTCAATCCATAAAGCTAAGTAGTTTCTTAAGTTTGATAATTAATCTGCTATGTCATGTTTATGACATATTTATGACAGGTTATGTTGTCTTGGTATTGTCAAGTTGTCATAACAAAGACCTCTCAAACAATGTCATTTTTGCATTAAAAATGTCATAATTGAGCGAATGACACTTATAGGGCTGTCACTTTTGTGAAAAAATCCTGTTCGATTTGAGACATAAGTGTTCATTGAATCGATTGTAAAATCGATTTTCCGTGTCTAAATACGTTTCCATTTTCAACACCAACTTTGGACAACTAACAGGCATTAGGACGAACATAAAGAGGGCGCTTGAGACGCGCACAAGTCAGCAATATTCCTGAGGATTTATTGGCGTGAAGTTTCGTGCACAATGACAAACAGGAGTGCTACATTCAGAGATTGAAATTAACACCCTCAACTCGCCAAATGCGGTTAAAAATGAACTTTGGCGGCTAACGCTGTCAAATCCAGAGACGTGCGTCTATGTTTACTCACTTTCTTTGCTGTGGAAGTTCGTGTAATTTCTGGCTTACTTGAACACACACGTCACTAAGCAACGGCTCTGGCAACAAATAACGGTGCGCTTGTTCCCTTGCCTTGAAGTAATAGCGTTGCGAATATTAAAAAGCATTTGGTTAACAGAAAAGACATTATTATTTTCCAACGTCCTACATGTTCTATTGATCTGTCCACCTAAAACACATTTTTGGTAAAAAATTTTTTTTAAAAAAGGCCGTTAAAATCGATTCCCTATTTTCGTTTCGATACTTGTTGTTGGTTGGTCCGATCGATTGTGCAATCGATTTTCGAACGTAAAGTGACAGCCCTAGACACTTAATGGCATTGTCATAAACATGCATAATACCTCCTTCATATTCATGACATGTGCCATGTCATGATTATGAAGGTGTCATGTCAGTCTTATGCACACCCCTTCAAGTAAAGTGTTACCAATGTGGACATACTAAGTACATTTAATGGACTCATTAGGGCCCGCTGCACGCATCATCTGCACCAAGACACTCCATCATCATCTTGCACATCACATGCTGGAATCCAGTTATTCATTAGTGGATTTTTATTCTGTTTTGAAATTTGCTCTTCTTTGGTTCAGGAGCTTTACCTTAGACATGCATCACAGCAACCATATTGTATTTTAGGAGCAGGAAGGCAGCAGCAGTATGGAGACAGGAGAGGAAGGTACAGGGCCCGACGTGAGGTCTTAAAAAGGCTTAAAGGAGAACTCCGGTCAATTTTAACATTAAGCTCATGTTTTTTTACATTTGTACATATTTTCTACCTGTTTTCAGTCGAAGTCCACAGTAGTCAATTGTCGAGTTCACTAGATAACTAAGGATCGCGCACGCAAACTCGACAATCGACTACTGTGGACTTCGACCGAAAACAGGAAGAAAATACAGGTATGTGAGCTGGCTGAATAAACATAATTTTTATTCATATCTTTCACATCTACTGCAGTCAGATTCACCGTGTTCACTCTGAATAACACCACTCACATGGCTGTGCACTTGTAATGACACATTAAGGATGTTAAGAGGCTAAAAGCAGGTTTAAAACTTGCCCCATGCATTGAAGTCAACAGGGTGTAAATTTTAAAAAGAGGATAACACAGTATACAGTACAATACATGTACAGACAGCACTCCACATTTACAAAAAATGAGCTCAATGTTAAAATTGACCGGAGTTCTCCTTAAGTGATAATATTTTGTCTGCTGTAAACAGAGATGTCTGTGTGTCAGTATTTGTGAATCTGCAAATCAGTGCTTTGAAATCGTACATATTAAATGTTCAATCTGTGACAAAACTGTATTACATTTTTTGCCGTTCTGATACTGTACTAATATTTTTTTGAGTTACTGGTTATGGTGTTATCTGAATGCTAGTGTTGTAGCCTACATCATGTATGAGGATCATCAAATGGTTGAGACAGGCAAAAAAAGAAAGGGAGAGACGGGAGCAGACCGACAGTTAAGAGAGATGTAGAAGATAAGCACTTTATAAGCTTGATCTAAGTGTAGTCTCATGGCTTTGAGTGAGATTGTGACTTTTTTGCTTTAGGGAGTTCCGAGCATGCATGACAGAAGCAGAGGCAGAAACAGGGACAGAGAGTTGAGTGACATTGAAGATTCAAGTCAGAGGATAGAGCCATATCAGCCACACCCAAAATGTATACAGACTCAGGTGCTATCTAATAGAGTTTTACATTTCCAAGAGAGGTGGTACCTGGAATTGCCTTGCTGCATTATGATGCATTGAAAAAAGGGGTTTTGTGTTTCCATAACAATAAAGTGTATCAAGAAAAACCCACACCCTTTGCAGCAAAAGCAGAGCCTTCCTTTATAAATACTGGATTTAAAAATTGGAAAAGCGCGATTGACAAATTTAAAGCACATGCAAGTAGTCATACACGCTGTCATGCTGTTTCTGTGACTGCACAAGAAGCGTCACCCTGTAGATTCCCAATTGTCCAACGCTTTGGCAAAGCAACAAGCAGACAATAGGCACTGTCTTGGGAAAATAGTAAGTTCTATCAAATATTTAGCACGACAGGGACAGTGGTATACTATATATATATATATATATATATATATATATATATATATATATATATATATATTAGGGGTTGAACCGACTAGTCGATTAGTCGACTAGTCGACCTTAATGCAGTGCCGCGACGCTTTAAGCTTGACGTCGACTAGTCGCGTTGATCATGTGACACATATGATTGCGCTAATTTTGATACTAACATGTTGCAGACGACAAGAGATTAAGAGCCCAGAGGGTCATTGCAGCAAGAAAGCAGCATTGGTACATCAAGTGTGTGTAAATAGTTTACTAACCTAACACTAGATATTGTTGAAAACGAAATTAAAAGCATGACGCACACTCACTGTTTTACCAGTAATTTAGAGTTCAGTCTCTTTATTAAAATCATTAAAACATAATTTTTTTCGTTTATTTAAACATATTAATGATGTAGCTCTAATTCACCCGTAATTAATTGGAATATTAGTAGCCTACTTGTATCTGTGCATCACTAATGCGATCATTTTCATGGTGATGTAAACAGTGGGCTATTTACACCTGGCCTGTTTCTGTGGTCTGGTAGCAATCCGATCGCTCAAACCACTTCAGGAGGAGGTCTGGGCTGCTTAACAGACGAAACTGGACAAGTGCGTCTGGTTGTTGAAACCACATATGTAAATTGGACTTCTCCCAACAATGCTAAAAATAACGAGTGAGAGGTTATTATAGCGATGAAGTTGCAACACGCATAACCGCAGATGAGCAGCTCGAGCATCTCTTCATCAAGCCAACGTGCAAACTATCGCAAATCAAAGTGAAAGTAAGTCGCAGACGCTTAACACACAATCATCTACGTTAAAAGTAGGGCTGAAACGATTCCTCGAGTTACTCGATTACAAAAATTCCTCGAGGCAAAAACTCTGCCTCGAAGCCTCGTTATTCCTATGACGCGCACTATACGCGGATCTATACTGTAGCACGTGATACATTTTGAATTTATTTGGCGCGATGGCGGAGAGTAAAGCTGTCCATAAACGGCAGAGAATGTCAGAAGTTTGGGACCATTACATACTTAAAAAGGAAGAGAACAAGGTGCAATGTGTCTATGGGTAATTCCAGCGTTATGGATGTGACATTTGAACTCATAATGACAGGTGAAATGTCTCCGAAAAAAAAAACTTTTTACAATATTTAAATTGGAAATGCATATTCTCAGAGCACCCCATCTGGGGAATTGACAGGCAAAATATGTTTTTCTAAAATATATTTAAGCACCCCCTAAAAAAGGAAAATATGCATGCGTTATGGATGTGACGGGAAATGACAGAGTTTTTGGTATACTGTTCGATTTCCTTTAAAGTCTGTGAACTTTTAAGTCCAATGTATAAATATTGCTATCCACATGATGAACGGGTCTTAGCTGAACATAAAAATATCAATGTTTAAAATATATATATTTTTATGAAGTGTATTATGAGGAAAAACCAGCATTATGGATGTGACAAAAACCCTGTTATGGATGTGACGCGTCTGAAATGCATAGAATCTGTTTGGAAAATCAACAATTAAACCATCATGGCACTTTTATTGATGCATAATGGCTGTGTTTTCACATTAAGAAGACTGTCTGAAATGATTCTGAAGATTATTAAATAAACTAAACCTTTAAAACGTTATGGACGTGACAGTGCACTGAAGCGTCAAGACCTCTTTATTATAGCTCTTATAAACTCAACAGGCAGTGCTGTTATGACCAAATTAGTATATTTATTTCTCAGGCATGCCTCCATCTTTCTGCAAAATGCTTACTGTTAAAATAAAGTTTAAAAAGGGGGGTCTTTGATACCTTTTTTGAAAGCATGAAATATGGGGGGTTGAAGATGTAATTTAAGCATTGTTGCTCACCTCATGTCTGGTGGATAAACAAGGCAATTTTCTTAATTTTTGTTAAAGCACATTAATACAGTATATTACAGATCTAAATGGACAACTTAAAATGGGTTTTGTTCTTTTGGTTAAAACTTTATTTCATGGTAAAGATGACCTTTGCATGGAATTGCCCCTAACGTTACTGCAAAGTATACCTGGCATTCCACAACAGTAGGACTTCAATGATTCAGAATCTGAACCGAAAACATACACTCAATGCTGTCTCACCAAGCGTCTCTGAAACAAGGTAACCTAATGGTGTGTTCACACCGACCGAACGCGAATAGAGCGTCAAATACGCGTCTAGTTAGACGCTTAAAGGTGCCCTAGAATGGTTTTTTAAATTATTTTATAATGTTTCATGGGTTGCCCTTATAATGTTAGTATGTTTTTTAGATCAAAAATAGTCATAATTTAGAAATAAAAGGCATTTTTCCTAGCCTGATTTTAGTCTCTGATTTGAACACTCTGTTTGAAGGGGCGTGTCTACTGTGAGAACCGGCCACTGCTGTGAT
Organism: Chrosomus eos; assembly: GCA_036326025.1. Lineage (NCBI taxonomy): Eukaryota > Metazoa > Chordata > Actinopteri > Cypriniformes > Leuciscidae > Chrosomus > Chrosomus eos. The sequence goes on from JAZAVI010000023.1 coordinate 321,061, forward strand.
TGGCTGCTGTGAGAACCGGCCACTGCTGTGATTGGCTGACATGCTTGCATATGAATGACATGTGAAACTCTCTCGAATACTTTCACTACAGCTTTTATATACGTTTTAACTATTACAGCTATCGAGATTAATGTATTTAAATCTATTTCCATCACATAAAATGTTGCTGTGATGAGCATTGAGCAGATGACAGTCTGTTGATCGCGAGACAAAGCAGTTTCTCTCTCTCATGCTTTCACCAATGCAAACACGATGATGTAAATACAGTAAGAGCTTCGTTGTGCAGTGTAACAGCGTCATTGATTTCATAACGAGTTTGGTAAGAGAGATAAACTCGCGCTGTGTGGATTGTTCTTTGACCGCTTTCTGTATAGTTTATTTACTGAGAATTAGCCTATTTAACGTTAGTTATGTAAGCTCGTTACTTGGAGTTTGCTATTACTGTACTAGGATCTTGCGCTGGATCTAACACAGTGTAAATTATCTTTAATAAAATCACTACTTACCGGTTGCGGGAATATAGTTGGAATTACCCCCTTCTTCAGTTTGAGACGCTGAGAGATACTTGATATTGTCCCAGATTCGAAAATAAGTCCGTGGTGAAATGGGCAGAGAAAACTAACAACTTCGAATTAAACTGTTGCGGTATCCGATTATATATAAACATCATCCACGCCTGTTGACATTTCTTTTCTGTGGGAAGGGTATGAAAAGTCCTCACATCCCCTGCACAGCCTGGAACATAGCATTTATTTCCATGATCTGCCATTTTCTCTCTGATCCTCGCTTGCTCCGATGGTTCGGCTGTGCAGTTCCGCCTGTCATTGAGGGCTGGGATATGCAAATCTTTGGAGGCGTACATATTAATGATCCCGACTGTTGCGTCACAGTCTGTGTTATGTGGAGATTCGCCTGTTTTTCAGGGGTGTTTTTTAAAAACGAGATTTAAATAAGAAGGAGAAAACAATGGTGTTTGAGACTCACTGTATGTCATGTCCATGTACTGAACTCTTGTTATTTAACTATGCCAACATAAATTCAATTTCACATTCTAGGGCACCTTTAAACATTCGCTCGAGTAAAAATCTTTTAACGTGTGCGGAAGACGTTCGCGTCATTTGCGACGCCCAGCGCGAATGATGCGTCTATTCGCGTCTTTGCATTAACTTTGTATGTAATCTACTCGCGTAAATAATTAAATTTGCGCTCGGTGTGTGAACCCCTTCACTCTCTCACACACACAGACAGACACACACACACAGACAGACACACACACACACACACACACACACACACACACACACCCCGCATGCACCCTCGTCTCTCTCACGCGCCAGTCAGATCAATTGCGGCAATGCATCACATATGCTTAAACTTTTATGTAGCCACGCAACAATAATTTCAGCATGCATTCACTGTATAGGCCTACACGATGGAGGAACAAATATTGTATTGTAGTCTTTGCAAGACCTTGTTTGTATGTCACGTCTTCCAAATAGTTACAGACAACAACAAAAAATGAAATTCCCCAGCCTGCTTCTCCAAATTCACTCGTACTTTTGGGGAAGACATTTTAATCGGCTACCAAAGTAATTGATTATGTTGGCACTTATACTAAATGGGTAAAAATTGCAATAAATAGGCTGTTTTGGAGCCAAATGTTGGAGTTGGAATAAATACCTTTTTTTTTCTTTTTTTTGAGAAATAAAAGCCAAATGCTTGATCATTTTACTGCCACAAAATTTTCGTTATGCATTATTTGTTTTGGTTGTTTAAAAACACTCAAAAAAAATTATCCGATTACTCGATTAATCGATCGATTAAGTGCTAGATTAATCGATTACAAAAAGAATCGATAGCTGCAGCCCTAGTTAAAAGTAAAGAAACAAAGTGATCTTACCAGTGCTGTCTCTCGTGGTCTTTGATTTTGAAATGAGCTGATAATCAATAAAATGCAGCTCATTAGCCTACTGTTGGTGACGTGAACTCCGTTAAATCTGCATAGCGCGTTGTTTGAAGATCGGATTTATATCAGTTTTGCGAAAACATATTTATGTGACCAGGTGTAAATGGAATCGTTTTGATAAATCAGATCAGTAAAAACGCATGAAGTGACAAGGTGTAAACGGCCCCATTATGAGCTGTCTGTCAGCATCTGTATAATTTTCTGTTAATTAATTGCAAATTGTGGCATGTTGCAAAGCAGTCCCATCTCTTGTGTTTTTATGAATGACGTCATCGACTAGTCGACGTGGACTCAACTTTGATGTCATAACAGTCGACTTCAAAAAATCTGAAGTCGTTCAACCCCTAATATATATATGGACAGTCATAACCTTGAGAAGGCATAAGGATGAAAATAATCATTTGTATCAGCTCTTGAAAGACAAAGCAGAGGATGATGTCCTTTTAGACAAATGGTTGCAGAGGCCCCAGAAAGAATACATTAGCCCAGAGATCCAGAATGAGCAACAGTATTGTTCATGGAATAGCTGACACATTCAGGGATCTACCCATTCTTCAGTATGCAATTATCATTGATGGAACACAAGACATATCTGGGCAAGAACAAGGAAGCATATGCCTGCGTTATATTGACAATGACCTGATTCCCCATGAAGAATTCATTGGTTTGTACAGTTGTATCTGTGTCTCAGATACAACAGGAAAGAGTCTTGCTGAAGTTGCTAAGGATGTACTGCTGAGATTAAATTGACCAATCCATGGTTTACGAGGTCAAACTTATGATGGGGCTGCTAATATGTCCGGTAAGCATTTTGGGGCACAGGCAATTATAAAACAAGAGCAGCCACTAGCACTCTACGTTCACTGTGGTGCCCACTGTACTAATTTAATAGCACAGAAAGCTTGCTTAGCCTCCGTTTTAATCTCATTGGATTGGGTCCACCAGTTGGGAGTCCTGTTATCTCAGTCAGGGAAGTTTAAAGCAATTCATGCAGCGATTGCACATGCAGAGAATAAGCTACACCAAAATAAAACCGCTCTCTCCAACAAGATGGACGGTACAGAACAAAACCATCACAGCTGTTTTATCACAGTAAGGATCAGTGCTTGCTAGCTTGGAGGAGATGGCTTCTAGTGCCTCAAACACAGCATCTACTGCTAATGGCTTGCTAGGTCAGTTTCGTAAAGGCAAAACAGTGCTGGGTCTAAAACTTGCCTCACCAGTGTTTCATGAGCTTGAATGTCTGAACATCTCTTTTCAGAAGAGAACTGCTACAGTTGCTGGCATGAAGGCTGCTGTTGAAGTTGTCAGGACCTCACCAATGTTGTTTTCGTCAACGATGACGATAACGAAATGATTTCGTTTTTTTTATAACGATAATGCAACGATGACTAGCTAAAAATGGCTCTAAGGTGGCTAAAACATGACGAGACGTTTTCGAGTTTTCGTTGACAAGACGAGACGGAACGAAAATGACTTAAAGTCTAACGTTCACAATGCATGTAATTTCTGCCTATTTTGCGTGAAATCTGTCTGTTTTGAGCTAAAAAAGTATCAGCAATGCTGTCGCTTTGGGTTCGCCCACCATGCCATGCCGCGTGCGCACCAGATTCCACACAACAACAGCACACATGCGGCTGCGGCTAGTCACTCGCCACACATCTTCCGAAGGACCATGGCGGCGAAGCCAATAAACGGGCTTGGTGGTCGGAAACGACGAGATGATTTATGGACATACTTTCAGTTTCAGTATAATCCAGCGGTTCTCAAAGTGTGGGCACGCCCCACTGGCATGACAGGTCTCCTCCAAACGTGAGGAAATTTCCCGTTTCATGCCTTTATATCTTTATTCGTTCATGGCGAGTCCGCAATCGTCAACTTCATCTTTGCAGCGACACCAAAAACACCAGTTTATTAATAAACAATTAAATATCTCCTTGCTATTTTTTTACACATACATAATCATTACCTACTTTTGCCGGTTCTTTGTGGCAAGATTTATGCGTGCGGTCAGGCGCTTGAGTGCGGCTATAACGTTCATTATCCTGTATAGCCCATTTAAGTAATTAAATTAATATAAAGGGGCGATTTATGGTTTAAATGAACAACTACTAGTCGACTAGAATAAAAACTTTAGTCGGAGGCAGCCCTTATTCCACATATTCTCGAACCAGCAGGCCATTCTGGGTTGAGCGCGCGACCCTGAGCTGAATGAGCGAGCGGAGGAATATTCAGAAATGCTCTCTCCGCTCACATGCTCTGATCGGAACAAAGGAACATTACAACAATTAATCATTAATTTATATCTTATACACTGCCCATCCTACCCATCATTTAATCACATATCAAACACAGTATGTTATGTCTATTTTATCTATAAAAAACAAACAAAAAAAACACATTTTTAAGTAAAGGCAGAGAGCTGTGTGCATTTCTCTTCCCTTTGCCACATCATATCTCTGTGAGATGGGCTTTCCAGCTGTTTCAGTTTCACTGAAAACAAAGTACAGATCTCAGCTGAACATTGAGCATGATCTTTTGAGAAATTGTGCAATGCAAAACAGGCTCATTGCAGCCACTAATGCAGGGATAAATAGACCTGTCAAATGGATTTCTATTATTTTCTTTTTTTAACAGATTGCAAAGTGGCACTTTTATTTCTTTTCCATTTTTGAACTTGATGCAAATTTTGACACAGACGCACTTTTTATTTTCTCTATTTTTTAAAGACAATTTTTTTTTTTTACTAAAATTGACTAAAACTTGACTAAAACTAAAAAGCATTTTTGTCCAAAAGACTAAGACTAAGTATTGACTAAGTATTAGTATTGGCTGCAGATAAAGTCCTAATTGTTGGTGATTTTAATATACATGTAGATAATGAAAAAGATGCATTGGGATTGGCATTTAAAGACATTATAAACTCAATTGGAGTGAGACAACACGTGTCAGGACCTACTCATTGTCGTAATCATACTCTAGATCTAATATTATCACATGGAATAGTTGATGATGCCGTTGAAATTCTGCAGCAGAGTGACGACATCTCAGATCATTATCTAGTCTCGTGTAAATTACATTTAGCCAAGGCTGCAAAGCCGACTCCGTGTTATAAATATGTTAGACCTATCACTTCTGCCACTAAAGATTGCTTTATCAATAATCTTCCAAATCAGTTTCATAATCTCAGCATCCCAGATAGCTTAGAAGAACTTGATATTGCAACAGAAACTTTTAACTCTCTCTTTTCCAGCACTTTAGACACAGTTGCTCCGCTGCGCTTAAAGAAGATTAAAGAAAATAGTCCAACGCCGTGGTACAATGAGCACACCCGGGCCCTTAAGAGCGCAGCCAGAAAAATGGAGCGAAACTGGAAGAAAACAAAACTAGAGGTATTTCGGATTTCATGGAAGGAGAGCTCGATTGCTTACAGAGAGGCCTTAAAAGATGCTAGAACTAATTATTTTTCAACCCTATTAGAAGAAAATAAACATAATCCTAGGTATTTATTTGAACAAGTGACTAAACTAACGAAAAAGAAAGCTTCAAGCCCAGAAGTTTCCAAGAAACACAGCAGTAATGACTTTATGAACTTCTTCACTTATAAGATCTATAATATCAGGGACAAAATTATAACTATGCAACCGTCTACTACAGTATCGCACCAGGGAGTGCAGTGTAGTCTCCGTGAGGAACATTTTGATTCATTTGTTGCTATAGGAGAGGAAGAATTTTGCAAACTTGTTAATTCATCTAAATCAACAACATGTATGTTAGACCCTATACCGACTAAACTATTGAAAGAGATGCTTCCAGAGGTCATAGATCCTCTTCTAGATATCATTAATTCATCTTTGTCTCTAGGATACGTACCAAAAACCTTTAAGTTGGCTAAGATTAAACCACTTGTTAAAAAACCGCAACTTGATCCTAGAGAATTAGTCAATTACGGGCCAATCTCGAATCTGCCTTTTCTGTCAAAGATACTAGAAAAAGCAGTATCCTCACAACTGTGTTCCTTTTTAGAAAGAAATAATATCTGTGAGGATTTTCAGTCCGGATTTAGACCTTACCATAGTACTGAGACTGCTCTCATTAAAGTCACAAATGATTTGCTCCTATCATCCGATCGTGGTTGTATCTCTCTATTAGTGTTACTTGATCTTAGTGCTGCATTTGATACTATCGACCACAACATTCTTTTAAATAGACTAGAAAACTATGTTGGCATTAGCGGAATTGCACTAGCATGGTTTAAATCATACTTATCTGACCGTTTTCAGTTTGTAGCAGTAAGTGAAGAGATGTCTTATCGATCACAAGTTCAGTATGGCGTACCACAAGGCTCAGTACTAGGACCGCTGCTCTTCACTCTGTACATGCTACCATTAGGAGATATCATTTAGGGCTGCAACAACGAATCGATTAAATCGATTAAAATCGATTTCTGAAAGAGTTGGCAACGAATTACATAATCGATTCGTTGCGTCGCGCAACACGGAAATGTTTGAGTATAAAAAAAAAAGTTTGAGTTGAGCGCGGAGCACTCTCGGTCTCTCTTACGCACTGTCGCTCAATCGCGGAGTTCGCATTTGTCAAAAGAGAGACACCAAGTGTGTCCGTGATCGCGAAAGAGAAAGAGAGACCGAGTGTGTCCGAGATCGCTCACGCACGAACGGGAGAGAGATAGAGGGAGACCGAGTGTGTCCGTGATCGCGAGAGAGAGACCGAGTGTGTCCGAGATCGCTCACGCGACGAACGAGAGAGAGAGAGAGAGAGAGAGAGAGAGAGAGAGAGAGAGAGAGAGAGAGAGAGAGAGAGAGAGAGAGACCGAGTGTGTCCGTGATCGCGAGAGAGAGACCGAGTGTGTCCGAGATCGCTCACGCACGAACGAGAGAGAGAGAGAGAGAGAGAGAGAGAGAGAGAGAGAGAGAGAGAGAGAGAGAGGAGAGAGAGAGAGAGAGAGAGAGAAAGAGAGAGAGAAAGACCGAGTGTGTCCGTGATCGCGAGAGAGACCGAGTGTGTCCGAGATCGCTCACGCACGAACGAGAGAGAGAGGAACCGAGTGTGTCCATGATCGCGCGCACGAGAGAGAGAGAGAGAGAGAGGAGAGAGAGAGAGAGAGAGGAGAGAGAGAGAGAGGAGAGAGAGAGAGAGAGAGAGAGAGAGAGAGAGAGAGAGAGAGAGTGTCCAAGATCGTGCACGAGAGAGAGACCGAGTGTGTCTGAGCATTAGAAATTTGGTACATACTACATAGTAACATATAATTAGGCCTATTATATAAGATATAAATAAAAACAACAATAAAATTCTTACCACTGAATTAGCAGACTGTGATTTGAATCAGATGAAAACACTTTCTTGTCTGTCCAAGTAGCCTACCACTACAAGGGAAATATTTTTTCCACAATTTGCAGCACTGAAGTGTTCAAACTTTACTCTAAATGACTTCACTATATGCTCGGAAAGGATGAGCTGCAAAATACCTTACACCATAGGAGATGGTCAATCCATTGTATTTGCTTTTTTTATATATTACTTATATATTGTATTTATATTTTATATACATTGTATTTATAATTAATATTAGGATAGACTAGAGATATTATCTTCCGTTATAATTATTATTATTGCTATTATTATTACCTAGTATAGGTAATATGATCATAAGTGCATTTGCTTGTTAAAACATTTCAAACATTTTGTTAAAGATTATAACATCTTTGACAAAAACAAAACACAAGTTTGTGAGTGTGTGCATCTGTGAGTGTGTGCGAGTGTGGTGTAGAGAACAAGTTCTGACGTTCAAACAAATCCTGTTAAGTTTTCTGATTTGTATTTTTCTTTATTTTTTATCAATTATTTATTGTTCTGACAGCTCTGGCCCCTTTAAATAAAAATATACATCTTTTTGTGCACTTTATTTTTTAAAAAGCCTATATATTTGGCAGATGTAAAGCATACATGTGTATGTTTTTTGTTAGTCCATTTTTTTGCACTGGATTTTTTTCACTGAATTTGCACCTTCAGTTCTGTTTTTTTTTAATAAATGATTGGAAATTAATGTTTTTATTTTAACCGATTCGCCGATTAATCGAAAAAATTAATCGACAGATTAATCGATTATTAAAATAATCGTTAGTTGCAGCCCTAATATCATTAGGAAATATGGAATTAGCTTTCACTGTTATGCTGATGATACTCAGCTGTATATTTCTTCAAAACCTAACGAAACCTACCAATTCACAATAGGGCTGGGTATTGGCAAGGGCCTCACGATACGATACGTATCACGATACATGGGTCACGATACGATATATCATGATACGATACAAATTGCGATATATTGCAATAATTAAAAAAAAATCCAAAATGTAAATGAATATACAACTTGCTATGTTCCACCTGGGGTATTCAGGTATGTGACAGCAGACAAAAAAACGTATATTCTAATTTATTCGTAAAGGTATATGCATTGTACAGTCACTGAACAGTGAACACACTGAAATGTATGAAGTCCAGATCACTAAAAACTAAAAATGTAGATGCCACACAAATTATATATAAAAAATGCACCAAGTATATCATTACTGCTCGACTTACTTTTAAAACCAAAGTGCTTTGTAACGACCGCGACTGTGTATTTATATTCATCACATTATTGTGCAGTGTGCCCTTTAAGAGACTGATCACGTCATTCAAGACGTGCGCTATGCGTAATGACGTTGTTGAGTGTGTGTGAGATTTGAGATGAGAACCACAGTAGATGCTAAGTGTGCTCTACCTTTTTGTTATACTCTGTTTATTGATTTGTTTTGTGACGCTAAGAAAGAGTAATCTCACATGTATGAGAGGATCGCGTTGCCTGTGTACTCGCCATTAAATGTACGTGATACAGCCTTTACGCCTCTAAACTCTTTCTTCTATTGACTTCGTGAGAGCTATCCTGGTCAAAGCGTTACAGCTTCCACTCGTCGGCTCTGAAAGCTGCAGCCGTTTTTAAATTTGGTGTCTGTGCGCGAGAGAGATCTATCGGCTAAAAGCCATTCGCGCGCGCACACACACACACACAGCACTGATGACCGGGTGTGTGCGCGCGAGAGAGACCGGTGTCTGCGCGTGAGAGAGATCTATCGGCTAAAAGCCATTAACACACACACACACACACAGCACTGATGACCGGTGTCTGCGCGCGAGTGAGACCAAGTGTGTCCGAGCATTAGTATGCGTGCGCTCTTTTAGATGCACACGGATATTTTTTTTTTTCAAATATCGATACTAGAGGTTGAAATATCGATACACTATTGTGAAAAAAAAAATATCGCGATAGTTAGCTGTATCGATATTTTTGCACAGCCCTAATTCACAAAATGAACGGAATGCATAGCTGATATAAAAAATTGGATGACCAGTAATTTCCTATTACTAAATTCTGAAAAAACAGAGATTCTAATCATTGGACAAAAAACTTCCTCACCTAATAACCTAGAATACTGTCTAACACTTGATGGCTGCTCTGTTAAGTCTTCGACGTCAGTTAGGAACCTGGGTGTGCTCTTTGATACCAATCTTTCATTTGAAAGTCACGTGTCTAGTATCTGTAAAACAGCATTTTTCCATCTTAAAAATATATCTAAATTACGTCATATGCTCTCACTGACAAATGCGGAACAATTAGTTAATGCATTTATGACCTCAAGGCTAGATTATTGTAATGCTCTACTGGGTGGTTGCCCTGCATGCTTAATAAACAAACTACAGCTGGTTCAAAACGCAGCAGCTAGAGTTCTTGAGCGAGCTCTTAACGCATTATAGTCCTTCACGTCTATTGCGATCTCAAAATTCTGGCCAGTTGATAATACCTAGAATATCTAAATCGACTGCTGGCGGTAGATCCTTTTCCTATTTAGCACCAAAACTTTGGAACAATCTTCCTAACATGGTCCGGGAAGCAGATACAGTCAGTCAGTTTAAATCTAGACTAAAAACACATCTCTTTGGCTTAGCATACACATAGCACACTATTGGCTCGTTTCCACTGAGCAGTACGGTACGGTACAGTACGGTTCGGGTCGGGTCGGGTCAGTAAACCATGATCCGGCTAGCGTTTCCACTGCCAACAGTACCCTACTTGATAGGCGTGGCGTTTGCTGGAAATGAGCGATCAACGTCATTTTCGCGCAAAGAAAGCGACATCAAGAAAGTAAACACAAATGGATGGCATACAGCAGAACTTGTCCCTGCTTCTCGGCATGTTTATCATAAGAAGTTGCCGACATTAGGCATTTCTCAATACCAAGTACGCAAAGTTCTCAGCAGAAGGAGTCCCGAGGACGCGAGTCCGGTAATTCTCTAAATTGAACAGCGCGTTCTGAAAGCGTCACTCGGCTCGCTCTGCATGTTATTTTAGGCAACAATAAAACGAAATATGTTATAAAACACCACTCTGCCTCTTTTCGTTTTCATTTAAATACATTTTAAACATTATAGGCACACAAGTGTGGTTCGGCAATGTATAACGTTAGACCTGATTATATTATTCACTGCATGTATAACGTTAGCCTATTTATAACAAAACGAAATATAAAACACAACCCTGCATCTTTTCGTTTAAATTTCAAAAAATATTAAACATATTCCAGACAATATGCATTCGTACAAATGCTGCAATAAACAACATTACAGTGATAATCTTGAAATAAAATAAATAATGACAAAATTCAAACCTATCTCTTTGTGTTAAATTTCAGTTTTATTAATAATAGCCATTATAAAAGTATAAGTAGAAGGTAACGTTACAAGAAGCTGTACAATAAGATATAAAGCAAACAATTCAGTCAAAATACAAATTCAGCGCTAGTCTAACGTTAACGTTACAACGGAAAAGTTAAATAGCCTAAATTATATGAAACTTAACTTAGTCCTCAGCCAAAACGATTGGCCAGGGAACGAATTATCGATTCACGAGACCAAAGATCACCCTTTAGATATACACAAGACGAATTACCACTAGCTGCTACAGAGCCAGCGGCATACCTCAGAACGAACAGCCGAGGAAAGGCTGTTCCGGGCGGGGAACATGATCGCCGAGCGTCCGGTGATCGCCGGGAATGGATCAAATTATCATAAATCATTATAAATAAACCACAGATTTGAGCTTTAAACAACTACATTCTCGCCTGAAAAACTCTTAAAACTAGATTTCGTGAAAGAATAACCGTAGTATTTTATTCCAACTGTATATTAAAAATGGCGCTTCTTATGTTGTCATTCCCCTTGTAGCACGCGCAAGTGACGATACTCTGTCAACCAATCAACGTTCTGCAGTGAGTCTAGCTCCACCCTTTAGTACCGTACCACTGTGCTAGGTACCCCAACGGAAGGGTACCCAAAAAGTGGTACGGTACGGTTCGGCTTTTTGGTACCATTCACAACTTTTGACAGTGGAAACGCAAATAATTGCGTACCGTACCGAACTGTACCGTACCGTACCGCTCAGTGGAAACGGGGCATATATATTTCTATAATTCAATGTTAGGCTGCATAGTTTAGACCAGCCGGAACCGGGAACACTTCCCATAATTCCTGATGTACTTTGTACATCATAAGAGGGATGGCGTCTACGCTAATATTAGTCTCTCTGTTTATCCCGAGGTTCACCGCAAACCGCCGGATCCAGGCCATATCCAGATCTGATGAAGGACCATCACATGGACACGACGACACGCATTATCAGCGCTGTGAAGGCCCATGGACACCTCAACACACTCATCTTCTCACCGGCGAGCTGACCCAACCTCCAACCAGATAAACTGGATAAATATCGTGAAAGTTCTGATCCCATCTGACTCCTGACATTATGCTGCCTAACTCATAATCATACACTGTTCATTCGTTGGCCAAAGGAGGACTGGCCCCCCGACTGAGCCTGGGTTCTCCCAAGGTTTTTTTCTCCATTCTGTCACCTGATGGAGTTTTGGTTCCTTGCCACTGTTGCCTTTTTCGCCGCTCTTCGCCTTTGTCGCCATTGGCTTTTGGCTTGCTTAGTTGGGGACATTTAACATTTGATTTTGAATTTAACAATACTATTACAACATTGTTTTCCTGTTATCTCTGTAAAGCTGCTTTGAAACAATTTGTATTGTAAAAAGCGCTATATAAATAAAGGTGACTTGACTTGACTTGACTAAAACTAAAAGGGCTGCCAAAAACAACACTGGACCTCACTCATGGCCAAAAGAAATGAGGCAAGCTTCCAAACCTTGTTTGAAGAGACGATGGCCATGGTTCAGTCTTTAGGTGTTAAGCCCATTACAATTCCACAGAGCAGTACACCCCCAAAATGCTTCACTGGAGGAGCTGAAGCACATCAACCTAAATCTGCAAAGGAATCTGCAAAGTCCTAGATACTGTAGATGCACAGTTCACTGAGCAGTTAAACCAGGATGGTTTGCTGACTTTGCAAAAATTGAAAGAGACACTTCAGAATAGAGAGGTTGATGCTCCAGTGATTGATAAATATTCAGAGTTGAACAGAGAGTCACTTTCAGTGCAGCTTTCTATGTTCCGATTGAACTACTCATTTAGTAACAGTGCAGAAGCTGCAGGGATCATTCGTGGAATGCCTGTAGAGGTACATGGATTATTTGGGCAAGTGGAAACCCTGGTCAGGTTGCTTTTGGTAGTCCCCGTTTCTTCTTCTGGGGCAGAGAGAAGTTTTAGTGCCCTCCGCAGCCTCAAGACTTGGCTCCGCTCTACAATGATCAAAACAGACTTAACCATGTTGCTGTCTGTCATATCCATCAGGATAAACTGGACTTGTTGGATAAAAAGTCCATTTGCAAGCAATTAACTGCTTTGACTGACAAGAGAAAAAACATTTTGGCTTTCTAGCCTAGGCAATAGGGCATGCCTAAGGAGCACCCTTACCTCACCCCCTGAAGAGCAGAACAGGAGGATCTCAGAAGAAAAAGAGAATGACAGACAAATTTAAATATCTTCCTATGAGATTGTAGTCTTCAGGATATTTCTATGGAGCTTTGAGGACAAAATGCTGATACCGAACTAAAGTGGGACACTTGTCTGGGGGGAAGGAGCATGGGGAGCAGGTGGGGCGCTGGCATTAGAGGAGGATAGTATACTCATCTGTAGACTCATCTGTAGACTTAAGCGTCAATTTCTGCACCAGTACAACACCTACATGATTTATCTAATCTGACAATGTTATTTTTGTTATTTTTTATTTATTATTGTTAGCTCCTTGTTACTTATTATATCACATACCTACCTTAGAGACCCTGCCTGTTTCCAAAGCTGTATGTGACTGTTATATTTTTTGGGGTTACAAATCAAATATTTGCCTTGTAAAGTGCCACTCTCCTTTCTGCCTGCAATTACAGGGGGGCTTGTACACTTTTATGTTTCCCTACTCCAATATTTGTCTAAAAATAAACAGATTGGATGATTTTGTTTATTTATTTGCTGTTTGTGACTCCATACATGTTGTACCACGTCACCATACTGTATGTTACTATTATGGTGGTGGGATGGACGTTGATTCACATGGCGCTTTTCCACTGCATGGTACGGTACGGCTCGACTCGGTACGGCTCACTTGTGGCGCTTTTCCACTGCATGGTACGGTACGGCTCAGCTCGGTACGGCTCACTTGTGGCGCTTTTCCACTGCATGGTACGGTACGGCTCGGCTCGGTACGGCTCACTTGTGGCGCTTTTCCACTGCATGGTACGGTACGGCTCGGCTCGGTACGGCTCACTTGTGGCGCTTTTCCACTGCATGGTACGGCTCACTTCGGCTCGCTTTAAATGGTACCACCTCTGTTGAGGTTCCAAGCGTACCGTACCAGTACTAAAAGGTGACGTGAAACACTGCAGATCACTGATTGGTCAGACAGAATCGTCACTACCAGCGTCGTTGTTTTTTGCGCGAGACATCAAACCCGCTGGATTTAAATAGCCAATAACAGCCGTCGCTGTAGCACCTGTTTTAAAACTGCTTGCTTGAAGAAAAAATAAAGAAAAAAAAGTGCAGACGTTCATCTCGTTGGTTGCCGAGGAGCGGATAAACTATAACAATCAGTCTATAATCCCACCCACATTGAAGCGGTACTAACTAGTGTTGCACGGTGTACCGATACTTCAAAAGTATCGCGATACTCGGAAATTAAAAACGTCACGATACCTAAATTTATTAGTATTGATGAAATACAAATTTATCAAAATGTTTAATTTAGGTTCCAGTACAATAGTATATAAACTGAGAAATATTCTGTACATTGAATGTAACATTTAAGGGTGGAATGTAAATGATATCAGCTGTGAAACAGTTTCCAGCAAGAGAATCTGGCAAATCCTGTTTTTCTCCATTGTAAGTTAAATGAGTCTGATCACTGAGCCTTTCACCTTTTGTCTTTAATGGCTCTGGGATGGCTCTAAGGAACCAGAGTTCCTGGCCACTATCAGCATTTGAATAGTTATGCTGATTCCATTGGATTGGTAATGCCTTCAGAGTAGGGTGTGTTCGTACTACATTTGCATGCTTTGTTTGAATTTGTCTCCACCTCCACAAGTCCCTCCTCCTAAAATGCCTATAATATACCATGTACAGTTACTTTAATTCAGACGATGTCGGAATGACTACAGCAAATAAAGAATCCTGCTTTAAAAGATACACCCGAGTCTCCTGGTCTTCGCTCTTCTGAGTTCCTAAACTTTAGAAGAAATTAATTCACAACAGATGGTGCCGTGACCCGGATAGAATTAACTTCACCTGAATCCAGATTTGAAACAAAGAATCTCAACAAAGAAGGAACTTCTGACTGAATTCCAGACTGAATCTTGAAACTTCAAGCTCAACAAAGAATCTCAAAAAAGAAGGAACTTCTGACTGAATTCCAGACTGAATCAACAAAGATCTCAAGAAAGCGAACTGAGTTCCAGAACTGAATCTCAACAAGAATTCACCTTTCTGACTGAAGTTCCAGACGGAGTCTTTTTCATACATACAAAGATTTGACTGAGTTCCAGAACTTCAAGATCAACAAAGAATCTCAACAAAGGAACTTCTCACTGAATTCCAGACTGAATCTTGAAACTTCAAGCTCAACAAAGAATCTCAACAAAGAATGAACTTCTGACTGAATTCCAGACTGAATCTTGAAACTTCAAACTCAACAACTGAATCTCAACAAGAATTCACCTTTCTGAATGAAGTTCCAGACGGAATCTTTTCCATACAAACAATGATTCGGTGAGTTTCACTCTATTCAAAGAACCGCTGAAAGACCAGTACAAATTTTGTGCCTCTGCTCCGCCAGAGAAAGAGTTATCAGACAGCTGTAGTGTTTGGTTAACTTAAGTTATCCTTTAAAAGTTGCCTTTTAGAGATGAAAATTTGATCCTCTGTTCAGGCAGGGAAGTTTTAACATTACATGTTAAAAAAATAGATATCCTCTGTTTCAGGCAGACAGGGAAGAAAGAATACCCTCTGTTTCAGACAGGGAGATTTAGCATCTTATGCTACTGATATAAATACCCTCTGTGCAAACAGGGAAGACTTAGCCAAAGTTAAGTGTGAAATGTTGGTAATTTGGAAGGTTGACAAGAATTGATCTGTGTTAACAAGTGTACCCTCTTTTGATCAGAGAAGTTTTAGTGTTTGATTGTGTGATAACAAAGAACATCACAAAATGGTTAGAAGGAATGCTAGGCTAGTTCCATCAACTGAGAAAAATGGACTAGCTACTCCTTTATGGACAGACAGTGAGTTCAAGTCATTGCTAGGAGAACACATGAATTCCATAGTGACTGAGTCAGTTAGATTGGAACTAACACAGAAATTTGATATTGACCAAGACAAAGTGTGGTCTATTGAAGAATGCAAGAAGGTGTTAGGTGCATGTATCAGAAAGAAAAACATGAAAGGCATAATCTGTTGCCATAGAGAATATAGCTTATCCATTGCACAAGAACAAGCTGGGTGTATTGATAAGTTAAATGAACAGAACAAACAATTGCAGACTCAAGTGTCTTGTTTCAAGACAAAGGTGAGCCATAATCAGGCCTCAACCAAATGTGACTCTGAAGACCAACAGTCAGATGAAAGCTATCCTGATTTACAGTCTTTCTGTAGACTAGAACCCCCTAGAAATTCTGGTTTTATAGATAAAGATGTAAATGCTTTTGAAGTGTGTGGAGCAAGACAAAAGGCTCAGACTAGGGCAAAAGGGATTGACTCTGTTCAATCTGCAACCCCCACACTGCAGTTACAAACAGTCAAATTATCTTTAGGTCCTAAAGAAATCGAGAGAATCGCTGAAAATTTGCCATCAGTGCAAAGAAATTTTTCTGAGTTTAGGAGAGAATTGTCCAGAAAGATGCGACTTTACGATATGTCTCTAGCTGAAATCAGCCAGCTAATATCACAGATCTTGACTGAGTCAGAATTTACATTTACATTTACATTTAGTCATTTAGCAGACGCTTTTATCCAAAGCGACTTACAACTGAGGACAAAACCAAGCGAGTCATCGTGAAAAGGCAAAAAACAACGCAAGAAGTGCTCAAAGTACAAAGTTCACACATAGCTCAGAGTAGTATAAGCCAAGCAAGGGAGGATTTAAAGGAAAGGGAAGGTTTTTTTTTTTTTTTTTTTTTTTTTTTTTTTTTTTATGTTAAGTGCTCCCTGAAGAGATGAGTTTTCAGTTGTCTTTTGAATGCTGTCAGGGATTCTGCATTCCGAATGAGGCTGGGCAGATCATTCCACCAGCATGGAACCGTGAATGAGAAAGTTCTGGAGAGTGATTTTGTGGCTCGCTGTGATGGTACCACGAACCGTCGCTCATTGACCGATCGTAGGCTTCTGGTAGGGATGTAGACTTGTAATAGCGAGTGAAAGTAGGAGGGAGCTGCACCTGTGGTCAATCTGTAAGCAAGCGTCAACACCTTGAACTTGATGCGAGCAGCGAGTGGTAGCCAGTGCAGAGAGATGAACAGAGGAGTGACGTGGGCCCTTTTGGGCTCGTTGAAGACAAGACGAGCTGCAGCATTCTGGATCATTTGTAGAGGTTTTGTTGCACATGATGGAAGTCCAGCCAGAAGAGCATTGCAGTAATCAAGCCTAGAAATGACCAGGGCCTGGACGAGAAGTTGTGTTGCATGCTCAGTTAGAAAAGGCCTGATTTTCCTGATGTTGTGCATAGCAAACCTGCATGATTGAGCTGTCTTTGTAATGTGGTCGGTGAAGGTCAGCTGATCATCAAAGATTACTCCAAGATTTCTGACTGACCTTGATGGGGTGATTGAGGAAGAGTCTAGCTGGATAGTGAAGTCGTGTTGTAGAGACGGATTGGCAGGGAGGACGAGAAGCTCAGTCTTTGCCAGGTTGAGCTGCAGGTGATGTTCCTTCATCCATGCCGAGATGTCCGCCAGACAGCTTGAGATCCGTGCCGTTACTGTGGGATCATCTGGTTGAAATGAGAGGTAGAGCTGGGTGTCATCAGCATAGCAATGGTAAGAGAAACCATGTGCCTGTATGATGGGTCCCAATGATGTGGTGTAGATAGAGAAGAGGAGCGGTCCAAGAACTGAACCCTGAGGAACCCCTGTGGTCAGTTGATGTGCTTTGGATACCTCGCCTCTCCATGCGACCCTAAAGGACCTACCTGTGAGATAGGACTCAAACCAGTGGAGGGCAGTTCCAGTGATGCCCAGAGATGAGAGGGCGGACAAGAGGATTTGATGATTCACAGTGTCGAAGGCAGCAGACAGGTCCAGGAGAATGAGAACTGATGATTTGGAGGCAGCTTTTGCGATCCGCAGGGCTTCTGTGACCGACAGTAATGCAGTCTCGGTAGAATGTCCTTTCTTGAAGCCAGATTGGTTGACATCCAGCTGGCTGTTCAGAGACAGGAAGGATGATACTTGGTTAAAAGCAACTCGTTCAAGTATTTTCGCAATGAATGGTAGGAGAGAGACAGGTCTGTAATTCTCTAGAAGTGATGTGTTTGATGTTGGTTTTTTAAGCAGTGGAGTTACCCGAGCCTGCTTAAATGCTGTAGGGAAAATGCCAGTGTGGAGGGATGAGTTGATAATGTGTGTAAGAGCTGGTAGAAGTGTGGGAGAGATGGCTTGTAGAAGGTGTGAGGGGATGGGATCAAGAGGGCAGGTGGTAGGATGACTGGAGAGGAGAAGTTTGGATACTTCTTCCTCGGTTAGTGGAGAGAAGGAGGAGAGAAGGTTATTGGCTGTGGGAGAGGTTAGTCTGGGTTCCTGTGTGTGTGAATCTGAAAACTGACTGCTGATAGTTGTAGTTTTGTCAGTGAAGAAGTTAGAAAAATCATCAGCAGTTAGCGAGGAGGTGGGTGGTGGTGGAGGTGGACAGAGGAGAGAGTTGAATGTCTTGAACAGTGTTCGTGTGTTAGAGGCACTGTTGATCTTGTTGTGGAAATATGAAGATTTTGCGGTGTGTGAACATCAACAGAAAAGGCAGAGAGCAGAGATTGATACCTACTGAGGTCAGATGTGTCTTTTGATTTGCGCCATTTCCTCTCCGCTGCCCTGAGCTTGGTCCGGTGTTCACGAAGAACCTCAGATAACCAGGGGTTGGAGGGAGTGGCGCGTGCTGGCCTAGAGGAGAGAGGGCAGATATTGTCTAAAGAAGAGGTTAGGATGGAGCATAAAGTATCTGTCGCAGTGTTCACATCCAGTGATGAGAAATGCGAGGGTGAGGGAAGAGAGGATGACACAGCAGAGGAAAGATGGGACGGAGAAAGTGAGCGCAGGTTTCGTCTGAAAGTAAATGCTGGGGAGGTTGCTGGAGCATGGGTAGTGAGTTGTAGATTGAAAGTAATGAGGAAATGATCTGAAACGTGGAGAGGTTTCACCAAAATGTTGTCAGTGGTACAGTTGCGTGTGTAAACCAGGTCCAGTTGGTTGCCTGACTTGTGAGTACCGGAGGTGATGAGCCGTGTGAGATCGAAAGAAGCTAGGAGAGAGCTGAAGTCAGTTGCATATGGTTTTGCTAGGTGAATGTTGAAATCGCCAAAGACTACAAGTGGAGTGCTATCATCAGGGAAAGAGGACAGCAGCACATCTAGCTCCTCTACAAAGCTTCCCAGTTGACCAGGGGGGCGATAAATAACTACAATATTGATCTTAGTGGGAGTTGTAAGTGTAATAGCATGATATTCAAATGAGGTGTTATTGCATAGAGAAGAGAGAGTTGAGTATTTCCAATTGTTAGTAATGAGAAGACCAGTGCCCCCACCCCTCCCCGACTGGCGAGGGGTGTGAGAGAAAGAGTAGTTGTTAGAGAGAGCAGCAGGGGTTGCTGAGTCTTCTGGACGGATCCAGGTCTCAGTCAAGCCCAAGATATTAAGAGTAGAATGAGATGCAAAGGCTGGAATGAAGTCAGCTTTATTGACTGCTGATTGACAATTCCATAGACCCATAGAAAGAGTGAGAGGTGAGTGTGAGGATGAGAGAAAAGGGCGCAGGTTAGCAGTATTGCGCTGCCTTCTGTGTGCAGTGAGAGAGCGTTGTCGAGAGACAACAGGAATGTATTGAAAGCACATAATGATAATGGGGAATAAGATAAGGGTAGGAGAGAAAGGGTGAAGAAAATACTATAGTTGCCTTACAGGTGTCCTTGCTCGGTGGAGTCGCGCAGGTAGAGTCGATGTCTTTACCCGAGTCGGTCTTCACACGAGGAGGCTAAACACGAGAGCTGAATACTTCCGCTGACGCTTCCGCGACAGCGCACGCACTACATAGATATAATGCTTACAATCACCTAAGTGAGGGCAGCTGTGTCAGCCCTTGCTATTAGCACAGCAAAAGCAAGTATCCTGATAATGGGCCGAATCGAAAGTAGCTGTTGAACAGCGCTACTTAAGTGCTACAATAAAATACAGACTACAACCCTTCAAGACGCACGGCAAATATTCAAAATAGGTTGCGTCTAATTAAAATACAGATATTTAGTGAAGACAAAAATTATAAGTAAGCCAAGATTCGAAAATAGCCCTACCTGTTTGACAAATAGTAAACAGAGCAACAGGAGAACTAGGTATTAAGAATTAAACAACTCACGCGCTCTTGCCGTTCTCACAGAGTGACTGCTAGCTTGTTCTGGCTCTCTTTCTGAATTTACTCTGGTTTTATATCTGCTTAAATAGCCCTTGCTATTAGCACAGCAAAAGCAAGTATCCTGATAATGGGCCGAATCGAAAGTAGCTGTTGAACAGCGCTACTTAAGTGCTACAATAAAATACAGACTACAACCCTTCAAGACGCACGGCAAATATTCAAAATAGGTTGCGTCTAATTAAAATACAGATATTTAGTGAAGACAAAAATTATAAGTAAGCCAAGATTCGAAAATAGCCCTACCTGTTTGACAAATAGTAAACAGAGCAACAGGAGAACTAGGTATTAAGAATTAAACAACTCACGCGCTCTTGCCGTTCTCACAGAGTGACTGCTAGCTTGTTCTGGCTCTCTTTCTGAATTTACTCTGGTTTTATATCTGCTTAAATAGCCCTTGCTATTAGCACAGCAAAAGCAAGTATCCTGATAATGGGCCGAATCGAAAGTAGCTGTTGAACAGCGCTACTTAAGTGCTACAATAAAATACAGACTACAACCCTTCAAGACGCACGGCAAATATTCAAAATAGGTTGCGTCTAATTAAAATACAGATATTTAGTGAAGACAAAAATTATAAGTAAGCCAAGATTCGAAAATAGCCCTACCTGTTTGACAAATAGTAAACAGAGCAACAGGAGAACTAGGTATTAAGAATTAAACAACTCACGCGCTCTTGCCGTTCTCACAGAGTGACTGCTAGCTTGTTCTGGCTCTCTTTCTGAATTTACTCTGGTTTTATATCTGCTTAAATAGCCCTTGCTATTAGCACAGCAAAAGCAAGTATCCTGATAATGGGCCGAATCGAAAGTAGCTGTTGAACAGCGCTACTTAAGTGCTACAATAAAATACAGACTACAACCCTTCAAGACGCACGGCAAATATTCAAAATAGGTTGCGTCTAATTAAAATACAGATATTTAGTGAAGACAAAAATTATAAGTAAGCCAAGATTCGAAAATAGCCCTACCTGTTTGACAAATAGTAAACAGAGCAACAGGAGAACTAGGTATTAAGAATTAAACAACTCACGCGCTCTTGCCGTTCTCACAGAGTGACTGCTAGCTTGTTCTGGCTCTCTTTCTGAATTTACTCTGGTTTTATATCTGCTTAAATAGCCCTTGCTATTAGCACAGCAAAAGCAAGTATCCTGATAATGGGCCGAATCGAAAGTAGCTGTTGAACAGCGCTACTTAAGTGCTACAATAAAATACAGACTACAACCCTTCAAGACGCACGGCAAATATTCAAAATAGGTTGCGTCTAATTAAAATACAGATATTTAGTGAAGACAAAAATTATAAGTAAGCCAAGATTCGAAAATAGCCCTACCTGTTTGACAAATAGTAAACAGAGCAACAGGAGAACTAGGTATTAAGAATTAAACAACTCACGCGCTCTTGCCGTTCTCACAGAGTGACTGCTAGCTTGTTCTGGCTCTCTTTCTGAATTTACTCTGGTTTTATATCTGCTTAAATAGCATTGAATAGAATTCAATGATTTTGAAAAAGCCGTAAACAATTCTGAGTTTCATAATGCCAGAAAAGATGACTTGAGAGAGGGAGTTCTGAGAGTGTTAACAAGCATTGTTGGACCGAAAGTAGACTGGTCAAAGATCACTAATTGTGTACAGAAGAATGATGAAACTGTTAGTGAGTACACAGAAAGATTTTGCCAGACAGCTGCAGCTTACAGTGGAATTGCAGACACTCCAGAGAAGGTGTTAAATGATAATGGTCCTTTGGTTCGCACCTGGTCTCATTGTCTTTTGCCAGAACACAGAAAGGCGTTGCCTTTCTTAAACATCACATGGGCTACTAGAAATTTGCAAGACAATTTGGAAAGTTTAGCGACTTGGGAAAGAGACTCTGATGTCAAGGAGAGAGTAAAAATTGCAGCAGCTTACTTTAAGGTCAACCCAGAGAAGCAACAGAAACGCAAATTTCCCAAGAGAAAGGGCATCAGTTGTTATTATTGTGGTAAACATGGACATTTTGGAAAAGAATGTAGAAAAAACAAAAAGAATGTTAGAGAAGTGAACAATATTACTCAACTTCTGCTCAATCTGCTTGCTACTCTGAAGCAGCCCCTCCCCTCATCATTAAACGCGTTGGGCAGCTGTTTTAGGTGTTAACCATTCTGGGCTGTGAGTGCTTAATTTTCCCCACTAACTTACAACAGAGATTAAAGACTTCTGTTTTTTGTTTAATAGAACAAAAGGAAAGTGACTGACTCAGTTTTTCCTTTGGGGGACACTAATTAAAATAAGCTCACAGCCTTAAATGTTATTTTACAGCACAGGCCTTTCATCATTTGTAGTGTTAGGTCAGACTATAAACGTAAAATGCCCTCATGCAGTGTCCACAATAATGCCAAACATTGTTTCATCCTCATGTATGATGTCTGCTATGACTGAAGTTGTTAGAGGATGGAGAAATAACTCAGATGAAGATTACACATGTCACAGGACAGGTAGTCAAATAAATCTCTAGAATGTTGCAAGCCATTAGAGCCTAAGTGGCACATCAAGTGATATTAATTACAGCAGTTGCAGTATTGTGTCAGGATAAACCTGAACAGATTGTGTCACACTGTAAAAGTTGCTCCCCCCTCCCACAGGGAAATGACAGGACACAGAACAGTGAGGAGCCGAGGGGAAGAACCGATTGCAACATGCGTCGGGGGCCAACCCTTCGGTGAAGAATCCCTCATTTCCCCCATCCATTAGTCCATTCCTCACCTCACTGGTTCTATTTAGGTGTCAAAATAATTAAGAGAATAGGGAAAGATGGAACAACAATAGCAGAACAACAACAGCAGACTCTGAAAAGTTTACAACACTAGTGTTTGAACAAATTACTGCTCCTGTCTTTTTGTTTTCTCTCTTCCTCTGTGTAGCTACCACTTGCTGACCTGAGACCCATATGCACCGACCTCCTCGTCTGCGTATGAAGACATCAGATTAAGTGGAACCTTCACTGCCCCTATAGGCCACAAGCATCAGGGCAGGTTGAACGTGCAAACAGAACTATCAAAACCAGACTAAGCAAAATGCATCAGGAAGGAGTAGCATGGGTCGAAGCGTTGCCAGCAGTACTGTGTAGTATGAGAGCGTCACCTAACAGATCAGTAGGACTGAGCCCTCATGAGATTATTACTGGACGCCCAATGCAGATGCCAGGTGTGATTGATCTTAGAAATGCTGATGTACACATTGCCTCAGATGCCCTGATCACTTACTGTGAAAACCTCACAAAGGCAGTACAGAGTGCCAGAGAGAGAGTTGAGTCGTGTTGGCAGACTCCACCAGAAGGTGGACACACTATCGTCCCAGGTCAATGGGTTATGATAAAGTCATTCGAAAACAAGCCATTAGAGCCTAAGTGGCATGGACCATATCAAGTGATGTTGATTACAGCAGCTGCAGTATTGTGTCAGGGAAAGAAAACCTGGACTCATGTGTCACACTGTAAAGTTGTTCCTCCACCTACAGGGATAGGATAGGACACGAACCAGTGGGGAGCCGAGGGGAAGAACCGATTGCAACATGCGTCGGGGGCCAACCCTTCGGTGAAGAATCCCTCATAGGTCACCCATCCATTAGTCCATCCTCACCTCACTGCGTTCTTTAGGTGTCATAATTAAGAAATAGGGAAAGAAGGAACAACAATAGCAGACTCGGGAAAATTTAGCACCCTAGTGTTTGAATCAATACAGCAGACTCAGAAAAGTTACACCCTAGAACAAATAATGCTCTCCTGTCTTTTGTTTTTCTCTCTTCCTCTGTACAGATACCACTGATGACTGTCCAGAGATCCATATGCACCGACCTCCTCGTCTGCGTATGAAGACATAACCTTAAGAAACAACTAGACCAACTTCCGAGCCAACTATCACAAAAGGATAAAGAAAAGAAAAAAATACACAACGCAGAGACGACGAAACCTCCAGTCATCCATCGACATGATCAAGATTGTCTTGCTACTAACCATCATGGATATCGCACAAAGTGTGGACTCCAGAAACAACATATTCTTAGAGCTGATGAATATGTCAAGAAATGCCTTGTTTGCAGGAAAGAATGTTTGCATGCCACACGCCCCTTCAGTAGGAGCAGGAATCCCATGGGTGGCACACCCTATCTCCAAATGTGACACGTGTACCTTGTTCAAACATCATACCAGTGGATTATACAACAAGGATACATGTCACAGCGTAACACTTCCTCCAGCTTCTCCGTGTTGCATTCCAGGACTACCATCCTGCAACCTAACTTCAGCTACTCCCATCATGACAGATCTACTCCTGCCAATGATGTTTTATTGGTGCATAGAAAATTATGCTCCAGGATCGACTCCGCTGGGTGAAATTCCTCCTGAACGTTGCAGCTTTATTATTGAAAGAGGACCAGACTCCCATGTGTACGTTACTACAACCGATAAGAAAGAGGAAAAGGACTTAGCAGAGTGTCTCTCCAGGAACCCATCCATACCAAATTTGTTTGCAATGAATCAGTTGTGTATGATTCCTCCACCAACTGACACTTTTTGGTTATGTGGAACTTCTGTCTACAGTATCCTCCCCAGCCAATTCAACGGCAGGTGCACGCTCGTTTATCTTCTACCAGCTATCAGAGAAAATACACACTCCACCCCAAGCTCCCCACCAAGAAGATGGCTGCATTCCAGGACTCACTTGTGCCCAAACATGGTGGTCAAGGACTCTTGGAGCATTAATCCCATCTTATGGTGTCATGCAGGCCCTTGATCAAGTCAGAAGCTTATCGAACTCTGTACAGAAATTGGCCAATGATACGGCTTTGGCCCTTGGCAACATCACGGACACTCTCGCTTCGCACAAGATAATGATCTTACAGAACAGAGTAGCCTTGGATTACATTCTAGCAACACAAGGAGGAGCCTGCACCATCATCGGACCTGAGTGCTGCACCGGTTTAATGGATCCAACAGAGAACTTGAACAAAATCCAACAAGACATTCTTGATATCTCAGCAAAAGTGCACCAGATGACTGAAGATAATTCTTCATGGTTCGGAAACTTGATTGGTAAACCCTGGCTGTGGATAAAGGAAATAGCAATTATGTTGTTGTTTGTTCTACTGGCATACTATCTATGCGTCCACAGTGTCAAGTGTTTCATCCAACAAATGAATCACGCCTCTCACGAGAAAATCCCAATTCCTACCAGAAAAGACTATTATCCGTAAGAATTTCACGGACTCTAATTGCATGTTTTATTTCTGTGTCAACATGCAATTGAAGAAACATCAACACAGAGCAAGCTATGCGCCTGTAACTTACGCAAGTTACAAGAATGAACTTTTAAGTGTTTAAATTTGTATATAGTGTGGGAGTTATTTAGAACTCCCAAAGGGGGAATTGATGAAATACAAATTTATCAAAATGTTTAATTTAGGTTCCAGTACAATAGTATATAAACTGAGAAATATTCTGTACATTGAATGTAACATTTAAGGGTGGAATGTAAATGATATCAGCTGTGAAACAGTTTCCAGCAAGAGAATCTGGCAAATCCTGTTTTTCTCCATTGTAAGTTAAATGAGTCTGATCACTGAGCCTTTCACCTTTTGTCTTTAATGGCTCTGGGATGGCTCTAAGGAACCAGAGTTCCTGGCCACTATCAGCATTTGAATAGTTATGCTGATTCCATTGGATTGGTAATGCCCTCAGAGTAGAGTGTGTTCATACTACATTTGCATGCTTTGTTTGAATTTGTCTCCACCTCCACAAGTCCCTCCTCCTAAAATGCCTATAATATACCATGTACAGTTACTTTAATTCAGACGATGTCGGAATGACTACAGCAAATAAAGAATCCTGCTTTAAAAGATACACCCGAGTCTCCTGGTCTTCGCTCTTCTGAGTTCCTAAACTTTAGAAGAAATTAATTCACAACAGTATCGATACTTTTTTCTCCTCACGCACGCAGCAAAAGAAGCTGCAGCTCTCATGTGACAAACACTACAGCGAATTTTTGTCCCGCCAAAGTCTTATTTGATCGGTGAGTAATGTAACTTAGATGCGCGTGTGACAGGGCGCATGTTTAACTAGAGGAGGAGAGAGAGAGAGAGAGAGAGAGAGAGAGAGGAGAGAGAGAGAGAGAGAGAGAGAGAGAGAGAGAGAGAGAGAGAGAGGAGAGAGAGAGAGAGAGAGAGAGGAAAGAGAAAGAGAGAGAGAAAGGAAAGAGAAAGAGAAAGAGAAAGAGAAAGAGAGAGAGAGACCTGCATGGTCGCGCGCGCACGCACTCTATCTGCGGAGCCAGGCGAAAGTAAACAAGGCTTCCATCTCAAAACTAAGCGCTGTCTTGCTCTCTCCCACATATTAATCAAAATAAATCGACACGTTGGTATGGTCTGAAAACTAAATTTTCATGTGGAGCATTCGGAGATTTGTTTTCCTGAATTACCGCTGGGTGTGAATTGTGCTAAAATGTTGCATTAATTATCTTCTCTGAAAAGCGTTCCGCACATTCAGCTGATATAAACCACACTTTAAATAAATGAAAACAAACCTATCCAGTGATGATGTTTTCTGTGATGACACAAATCTTGTGGGATGTCCTAAACTGCGGGGATAATCACACAACGCGCACACGTCCGATAATGACACGTCCAATTCGCGAAATAATGACTCATTTGAACCGATTCGTTTTAATGAATGGTTTAAACAACTGATCTGTCCAACACTGAACTTACGAGACATCTGAATCGGTTTAACTAATTGGTAACATTTTACAATAAGGTTTCATTTATTACATAAATTACATAAAAATACAGTTTGCTTACTCAAGTGTGAGCTTTAAAACAAATAAAACCACTTGTTAGCATGAGACTACTTTTTTCCACACAGTGCTATCAGGAATCGATAAGAGAATCGTTAAAGAATCGGATCGATTAGCAGAATCTTCAGTGGCATGGATATTGTTAAAATCTTATCAGTTCCTGTTAACTCTTATGTTGCTTATGATAACTGAGATAATGGTGCTAAATTTATTATTTTTTTACCTTGAATGTCATTGCTCTAATTTATTTTTTATATTTTGTTCAAATGTTTAACATATCTGCTGTTCATATGTTAATTTATTAGTGTGGTGTGTATGATGAGAATGTTGTCCCGGTTTTAAAATAAAGCACAGCAATGATATTTGAGAGTGTTTCTCCCTTTTCAGGAAAAGTATCGAAAAAGTATCGAAATCGCAATACTTGACTTGGTATCGGTATCGAAACAATAATTTTGGTATCGTGACAACACTA
The DNA here is from genome assembly GCA_036326025.1 of Chrosomus eos. Lineage (NCBI taxonomy): Eukaryota > Metazoa > Chordata > Actinopteri > Cypriniformes > Leuciscidae > Chrosomus > Chrosomus eos. Next base: position 348,485 of record JAZAVI010000023.1, read on the forward strand.
GTACTAACTGCAATGGAAAAGCAAACCGAGCTAAAGCGAGCCAAGCTGTGCCGTGCCGAGCCGAGTCGTACCACGCAGTGGAAAAGCAATCGAGCCGAACCCTGCCACGCCGAGCCGTACCATACTGAGCCGTACCATGCAGTGGAAAAGTGCCAATATGTACCATCCAATGTCAAAGTAATTTCTACACCCTTGGACAGGAGAGCAGGATGATTCCGATAGAGGAGGTGGGAGAGTGTTCAAGCAGGAACAGACAAAACAGGCAGGTAAACACATGGAAAGCGCTTGGAAATGTTTGCAGCAGGAAAACAAGACTTAGCCCAGAGTGTCATGTGAGTATGGCTTAAAGGTGAACTATGCAGGTTTTTTACCTTAACTGAACAGCTTCAGAGTCATTGAAATGGTTATTACTTTTTTCGGGTTGAATGGTGGTCGTCTCGCACCCCCCTATCGCCTGTGAGCAGAAAAAACACCCTTGCAACTTTGAGCTGATGGGCCGGCGGCTGCAGTGTCAGGAAGTATCGCGTGATATCAGTTCTTGCGATGTAACAAATTGCTTTACGGCAAAAAAAGATCTGCTAAAACTCTGTCATTATTGCACTCCCTCACGCATCACATACATCAACAATCTATGAAACGGCCTCTATGACAGACACTAGCACGCATTTCCGAAGTGAATTATGGCACAGTCGACGAAGAAAATGTGGTCGGAAGAGTCAAGGAAAAGAAAACGAGAAACTGACTGCATGAGGAATCGGACAAGAGTCTCACTCGGTCAGGCTTTCACTCATTGGCGAGAGCTAAAAAGCAGCAATGGATGCAACAGCAATGCTTACCTGGCGTTCTTCTTGATGGACTAGTAGAAATCTTCGGAGGCTATCTGTGCCTGTTCGATGTCCGACGCTTTTAACGTGTTGTGTCAGGAGGAAAAATATGGGATAGCTCTAGGGCTGGGTAATAAATATCGATTTCTCGATATTAATCGAATCTCATTTTTACGAACCGATATCGATTCTTAAATCTCAAGAATCGATTAGTCATCCTGTTTCATTTGAATGAATGGAACATTGTAGCGCGGCTGCGCGCATCCAAAACATCGCAATAATCTTTGTCCTTTGTTACTATTTATATGAAACAGTGTGAATTTTCAAATTACGTCCATTTTCTTTTGAAATTCAAAAACATAAATACCGTTTTGGCGCTGTGGCGTGAGATCGCTCTGGCTCAGCTCAAGAGAAGCAGATCCGCTTTGACCTCTTCCGGCTTAATAACATCAGTTACATCGCGAAATAAACATGAATGAGCATCTGAAAGTGTGTTAAAAGATAGAGTACAACTTCTCGAAATCCGTATCGTCACACTGATTCGCTCAATCAGCGTTTCAACCGTGGAAAGACGTCAGTTAAACAGCTTGCAATCAATGTCATGTATCGTCATATTTACCTCAGAAAAACCACATGTGACCATAAACTCGTTAGTCAGCTAGATAAAATAACTCTAGAGAGGAGCATTTCGCTAAATATATGCACAATATTACATATGCATTATAATCTTAATGTTCTTCAATATTTAATGCATATTTTAATAAATCTGGCAAGTTTTTATGACAGCCAGCATTTAAATGTTTATATTTCATATAATGTTCTTATTATAAAAATAAATAAAAGTCTAATTTAAAGTCCCTGTAAAGGCAATTTAAAAAAAATTCTAAACACATTATAAATGTTAGAAATGTATTGCTAAAACAAATTACAAAGACTGTGAACTGAAGTACTGTTTGTATAGCTACAAAACAGTTAATTATTACCTTCATATTAGACTAATGAAGCTTAGTAGGCTCCAACTAGACTCCCATAGTTTACAGAATTAGTTAAGAGATTTGATTTCCTTGAGAAAATTTACCATTTATTGTAACTGATATCCAAAATAATCAATATCGAATCGAATCGAATCGAATCAGAATCGAAATCGAATCGAATTGCAAGCTTGTGAATCGAAATCGAATCGAATTGTGAAATTTGTGTCAATACCCAGCCCTAGATAGCTCACAGATGAAGTTATTACAGGGGCCAGACAGACTCACAGAGGCGATTGGCATCACACAACTTGCACTTTATTTCCCAATCGAACTCGTGTAACTGTCTGTCACACATTCTACCGTCCACAGCGTTACTTGATAAACAAAAATAGGATAAGAATGAGCATCAAACAGAAATAACCCTGCGCCGTATACATGAAGAAAAAAAACTTAAGGTGCAAAACATGAGGTGCAGGTGTATGGTGTAGGGAGATGCATGATGGGAAATCCGTAATCACCCAGGGAGAGCGCGGCTAATCGTGACAGTGACAAGGAGGAATTTTTTCCCTGTTCTTTTTAATCTTTACATAGGTTACTTATCTAAATGCCTGTAAAACTGATTGTATGGGAATATCTTAGTGAACCATATTATGTATGTAAAACTAGACTAAAATGTCATCAGTTTTCGTTGACTAAAACTAGACTAGACTAAAAAGAGTATGAACGTGACTAAAACTAATAAAAACTAAAATGACAGCTTGACACAAAGACTAGACTAAAACTAAAATTAAAACAGGCCGCCAAAAACAACACTAGACCGGAAGTAGGGTAGCGATACTTCCGGTCGCGTCGTCGCCCGCTACAATCGCCATTCATTCTCAAAATGGATCTTACACTAGTTTATGGCTCATTTTTCATGTTACCACCATGAATGAAACTAAGAATTGCACATCTTTACAGTGAATTCGACCTAACGTTGCTAGTACTAATAATGAAATTAAGGCAAATAATAAAAAAAAAATTGGTTAAGACTAAAAACATGAATGAAGTGAGTGATATTACATGTTTTTAAAAAATCATGATGTTACAAAATCACATTTTACTGTCTGGAGGTCCTCTTATAAAAAGAAAATATATTTCCCTATACATGAATGGTTTCACAGCATATAATATAATAATATATGGTGTTAATATATTAGAATATATTGAAAAATACATAAGAAATCTTCATATATTTAAAAATGTGAGAGACAATATACTACTTACTAATATATAAAGTATGTAATTTTATATTCAGTAATACACTTCATATACAGGGATTAAAGTTCTCCGTAGCTACAAGAGTCTACGACGGAATTCCATCAATATCAGGGTTCCCCACTGTCCTTATGTCTTAAAGTAACACCAAGTAAATTTTCCTCTTCGGTCGCTCTACTGGTTGGAAACGAAATTGTCCATTGCCGTTGTCGTAAATAGTTTAGCCTACCGTCGCACACACGCTCACTGTTTACCCAGCACCGGCTTTAGAATGAACGATGTCCACAGGCAAGGTAGAGTATGTTACATGATTTCATGAAAGGATGATGTATTGTGACATCAGAAACGAAGAAAAACTAAATAATGACTATTGTAGCGCTTGACGTAAAGCAGTCGAGTTTTTAGTTCTTTTTTGTGCACGGGTTCCTACCCGAACCCCAAAGTTACATAGTGCCAGTAAAAGCGATACAGACCCCGTCAGGCGATGGCAGACGTGTCATTTAACTTATTTTAAGTCGATGTACCATCACAAGGGTCTTGGAAATATATTATGAAGGTTGAAAAACTACTTAGTGTTACTTTAATTCACTTTTCATAATTTTAAGGCCGTAAATATGCTCACATTTCTCAAATAGTGTAATAAATGTCTTAATTTTAGTTTGAATGGGTCGAAGTGTTCACCCTGCTTAGGGGGATGTGATCAAAGCCTGGACTGGAGCAAAAGCACGTTCCTCTCTGCACTCTTAGCATTCTGTTATCTCACGGGGAAAACTGATCCGTGTTCACTCAGTTTTAAAAGTTATTCTAATATGTTTTATTTTTCACAAACGTCTGAATTTATAATACTATATGTAAGGGTTTGGAAAGTATTCTACACGTTTAATAAATGCTTCAGCTCAGCTGCCCTTGCTTGCACAAGTAAACAGCAGGTAACGTTATGGCAAAGCGCACCCAGGAAAAGAAAAAAGGTAAAGAAAGTTACAGAAAACAACTTCTACAAACAAATTTAATTTGCCAACAATTAATAATAATAAATAAAAGTGCATGACGTGCAAATCGGATAACAATCAAGTGCAATATAAACATGTTTTGTGTCAGGGCATCACTCCATTTCTACATCTGCTTCCTCCTTCACACACGTCTTTTTGCCGTCTGTGTCTGGTGATTTAACTTCTCCCCAGTTGTTCCATGAAATCCCACAAAACACGGAAAGCCGTGAAGTGATAAATAGGGTTGTTTCTTCTTTGGGTTGAAAAGGTAATAGTCTTTTAACTTCGCACTAGTCTCGGCATTATTTTGTCCTCCGACTGCAACTCCTAGCCTGTCTATGCTCCTAGCGCTTTCACCGGAAAAAGTTTACCCTACTTCCGGTCTTGGCGGCCATTTTTGTGAAATAGGCCTATAAACATGCCGTTTACAAAATATTGTGCAGTGCCTGGTTGTGGAAGAAGACAGTCGCTGCATAAGCTTCTTCTGGATTCCAATAGGAATGCATGGTTAAACTTTATTTTTAATGACGTTCCAGCTCATGTGGGTGAAACATTGTCCGTTTGTTCGTTTCATTTCACTGAGGATTGTTTAGTAAACAAGACACAGGTCGAGACTGGATTTGCAGACCGAAAATGGTGCTGTGCCTTCTATATTGGATCTGACAGGAATGGTGCAACACACTTATGTGAGTACATTTTTTATTTAAAAAATAATAATAATCTGATAGGCTATATTGTACGGAGCCCATAAAGGGACATGGTGGTGGAAAAAAAATTAGGATGGGAGAAATTTTTTTTTTTATCTTTTGCGTTCCCTCGCAAAACTTTTGCGTTCCCACGCGAAAACTGTTATGAGCTCGGACAGACACTTCTTGTTGAATGTCCTGCTGGCAGTACTTCAGAGCTCTGTACATTAATGGAGCGTTTCATCGTTTTTTAACTTGGACTCAAATATAAAGAAATGCGGTCAAGGAGTTCAGTGAAGTTGGCAATATAAAATAGGCTATTCGACCTTCCCGGATCAATATTCTTGAGCTAAACGTTGTTAAAACACAAACGACACCTATTTACAACCACAGTAACCTAGACAACGAGCTAATTCTCCTCAAAACGAGCTTTATAATATATATATATATATCTCTCTAAACAGCCGATTGAAAGACAAGTCCAAATAAGGGGCCGTCTGCAAAGTGCAAATCCCCTAACCCTTCTGCACATTTTATATTATTAAACATATTCTATAGCTTCACTATGACACACTGTAGCTACTGTCGCCAAATTTAGTTCACACATCACCGCTCTCCTGCTGGTTATACTACAATATTTAGTTTGATAAAAAAAAATGCATAATTATGATTTTTTATTATGAAATAAAATCAATAACTTCACACTGTTATACAGTATAATGCCATTGAAATTCAGTAAGCAAATATAATGCATAAGCTATGATTGCAATGATTCCTGTAGCTCAAACAGTAGAGCGTTGATGCTTCCTATGCCAAGGTCATGGGTTCGATTCCTAGGGAAAAGCAAGAACTCATAAGAATATAAATGTGTACCTTTGGATAACAGCGTCTTCCAAATGCATCACTGTAAATTTAACTAAGTGTTGTATTACCAATATTAGAGCAGTGATGTGTGAACTAAATTTGGTGTGTTATTGTATATTTTTCATATTATAAAATGTGCAAAAGCAGTGTAGTATGACCAGTGGGTCACCATTGATTTGTAAGCTGAATTGGGTGGCACTCGAGTTTGTAACATTGAAGTTAATGACTATTTTTGTATTTTTGAATATGAGTTGATGCTGTAGTCGTTTTTTGGGTAATATTGCACTTTGCAGATGGTCCCTTGACTTGTCTCTCAGCCGCCTGCACATAAAGATCCATTTAGCCTATATATTATAAAACTCGTTTTGAGAAGAATTGGGTTGTAGCTCGTTGTAAATGATTACCAATAATTAAATAAAATATATTATTCTTTTCACTTTTTTGCCCAACATTATTTTTTTTCACAGTTGCACACAGAAATGATTTGAATTCTGTTTTGAACAGCTCATCCCTAAACTTTGTAAATCATTGTCAAGTTTAAAGAGTGCCATTGTTATAATCATTGTTATTATCTCATGAAACGTAGATTCAAATAAAAAAAATATTTATCCCACATTTCTCAGTGCATGTATATAGTATTACCTTTGGATGTAATCTCATTGTCCTGTGAAGTGTGAGAATCATTCATGTTGCCCATTATATTGATAAGGGAAAATGAAGAGTGAATAAGGTTGAATTGTGAGCAAAACTGTGATGGGGAATCTGTTTTCAGTTCAGAGACAGTCAAATCTAAAAAGAAGAGATATGAAGACAAAATATTAATCCTAATTGAAAGTATTGTATTTGCAATATTCTGATGTTTCTGACTTTCCAGAATACTCACAGAGGTACATTACTGTGTAATATTTCTCACAATTACAACAGGGACTACTAATGTTTGTCTCCTCTATTTTGAAAATTGATTATACTTTCTGTAAAATTATGCTGATGATGATGACCATCATTGGTTAATGATGATCCAAAACTGATGATAATCCAAATAAAATGTTTTTTTTTTTCAGTTATGAAACAATTCAGTTCAACAAGAGCCAGTTCCTATCTTGAAAAAAGAGGTATATAAAACTGTGGAGAGGAGCTAGGTACACAAAATATGTGGAGGATGTGTGTGTTGTACACAATTGTGTTCAAGCTATTTTTATCCTCTCACTAATGCACTTGGCAATAAAAACAAAACAAAACAAAAAAGTACATTTGGCAGTGCGACATTTTGGACTGTTTTTAAACTCTTTAACAACATTTCACAAAACCTGATTCATGTGTAATGTATTTTTTATAGATAAAATGTATTTCTATTTTTTTTTCTTCATGGTCTTTTAACCAGTTTGTCATAAATGTAAAATACATTTTCTCTTTTCAACTTTAGTTAGAGTGTAATGTTGCTGTTTGAGCACCAAAAAAATTTGCAAGGTTACAAAGCTCAAAGTCACTCCAAATGGAAGTACAACGAATGGCTCGTTTGGACTACAACACACTTTTTACGGATCTTATGAAGTCATAATGTTCCACTTTTAAATAATCCCTGCCCACGGAATCCGCAGAAAAGCAGAGGAGGCCTGGTTGAGCTGCATTAGAGAAGATGAAGTGTGTTGTCGGTGCTTTTTCAAATTCATAAAGTTTGTCTTAACAATTTCCTTAATTTCCTTAATTTCCTGAACATTATAACCTCTGTGTTTATCTGTGAGCTGCACATTTTACTGAGAACCGACAGACAAACAGAGTACAATGCAGGCTATACGCACAAAAGCTTCTCCTGAAAGATGGAGCAGTTCCCTTTTTGTCGGGATAATTTGTTGTTTGTGGATCTCAATTTGTAGTTGTGTTTTCTATTAACAGTTCAAATTATAAGCTTTATGTAGTTGCTATAATGTAATGAAGCGCAAAACTACATCACAGAAATGATGTAGGCCTAGTGTTTACTGGATCTTTTGCCCCTCAAGAAAATAATGTCAAAAAAAAAAAAAAGAAAACACTGTGAAACGTTTTGTGAAATCCATGCTTGCAAAGTCTGTGCAAGAAGAAGTCCGCTCTGCACTATTCTCTTGTTCGTTAACATTGTCAGGGTCTGAATCGGGCACCATTGTTAATATTTAGACTAAAGCAGAGTTTGCAGTTATGAAGGGACAGGACATTTCCTAAACACACGCTAGGTGCTACCAATCAAACACATTTCATATTTTAGAAGGAAGGGCTTCATTGAAAACAACAAGTTCAACCAGACTGGGGAGAGAGGATCTGTAATAATGTAAAATATGTGAAAAATTTCAAGCATATTATACAGTAGTACATCCCAAATACAAAATCAAGACTTCGTGAAAGGGCATAATGAGACTTCTTTAAATATAGAGTTGTGTACTGTTTGATAAATGGTGGAATGCATAAGTTTAGGTTTCCTTTTTGAGGTGCTTTTTTTTCTTATGAAGTAAATGTATCCAGGAGCAAAACTGCACATTATGCATTTTGTGAAACAATTAACACTCTTGGATGAACACAAATATATATAGCATCAAAGACTACAAATATTTTCCACTTTTTTTTTCTTTTCTTTTTTTTGTACTGTAAGCCCGTCTAAATGGTTCCAATGGCAGTTTCCGATAGAACGGGTGAATGTCTTTGTGTGTTACTGTCTTTTTCACATGGCAAAGTAATTTGATTACAATTAAGCTTTTACCTAACTCCATTTTATCACAGCCTTGAATTTAGGTTAGAATGCCAATTGGTTATCGGTCATCATGTATAGAATAGTCTAGCAGCACATTTGATTATTCTTTTCAACACTTTACTTTACACAACTTTACTTTAAGTGTTTCAACACAACACTTTTCAGAGTGTTCAGAGTCTTTTCACTTCGCTTAGAGGTCCTCACGCCTTCTGCTTAACGTGAGTCTCACGATCACAATCTTGCCAGCTTTGGTCACTAAACAGAGGTAATTGGCTATATATCTGAGATGGTCGCATTCACGCTAACACAATCAAACATACTTTTGTAAAGCCCCCATGGTTTTTGTATATTTTTGTATTGGTTTTTGTATATTCGACCAACATTACTTCTCTTATAATCGCTTTGGATTAGCCATGCCGTGGTTTCCCATGTACACATAAGTAACATTAAATTAAAACTAATGTGATGTAGATTGGTCAAGCAATGTTTGCTGTTCTAAACAGAAATTACTAAGTTACTAAATTACTACAATTACTAAATTGCTGTTCTAAGTACACTTGAATTAGTGACAAATATTAGTCACTAATCTGTTTAATCTAAATGTTTTATTATGTCAGGTAAATGTATTATGGCATTTTCATAATAAGTTAAAAGATAATCAATACAATAACATCAAAATGCTCAGAGATAAAGGGTAAAAGATGTAGGCTAAACCGGACATTTAGAAAAATACATAATGCTGTAGTCTGATCGGAGTTACAGAATCACACCGAACCTTCTTCAGTAGGGGTGTCGATTCTCCTAATCCTCGATTCGATTATATTTTCGATTCTAAGGTCACGGTTAGATTCTCGATTTTTACCGAGAACATATGTTGCTGTTGCTCCTAAAAAGCTGACATCAGTTAATCGTGATCTTACACATCTCTGTTATTATCAATGAAGCTAGTGATGTCAAAAAACTCGGTACTTCGGTACCAAGTCGGCACTAAAAAAAATTAACGGTTACGGTACCAGCTTTTCTAGGTACCGAGTAGGCCTACCGGGTTCATCCGGTCCTTGACGCGCTGTCTGAAAGGTGCACAGTTGCGTGACTGCGTCCTCTTCATAAACACTGAGACACGGCGACCGGCGCTGCTAATGCGGCGGCACTGAATCCACTTGTTGACAAGAAATATTTTGAATCAGGCTAATGTCACGTTGCCATAAAGGGCAGTTCACATAGCACGTTTTTTGCGCGTGCAAATTTCAAATGTAGGTGCGCGGGAAGCGCGTTTATAGAAGCGACGTGCGAGCTTGTTTTTCCAGGCGAGTCACTGTTTATGGTTGCATAGCGGAGACACGCGAGAGCGAGCGCGTGGAGCAACATGACATCATGATTTTGCGTAAACATACACGCCACATTCAAGTCAAGTGGCGTGTTATTTATACGCATTTTGAGCTATCCGCGTGTATGCGTGTATATCTACGCCGTTATGTCCGAGTGATTCCGTATGTACACGCTGTTAAAAATCCGAGCGAAATAAAGCCAAATTTTGATATACATCTGGGAGAGCGATATTTTTCTTAGTAGGATGGTAGGGAAAGACTCATAAATGGTATTAACCAGTGACGGGTCGGGTAGGTTTAGGGACGGGGTTGGGGTAGGTCATATATTTATACAGTAATGTAACGTTAAGTCAACGGCGTTCATAAACACGCTGAAAAGCGATTATGCGTGTTGATGGCACGCCAAAAATGGAAATACGAATTGGCGTGTCATACAAAGTTTCATGAGATCAGTCTGTGTGGAGAGAAAGAGAAAGCGGTGCAAACTGCACTCTCCGTGATGACAAGGAAGTGTCAGCAAAGAATTAATTGATTTCTAGCCCTTGCATTAGAAATCAGCTACAGGGTTCTCAAGTTTTGAAGACATCAGGCAAGAGTGACATTTTTGGCAGTTTTGGATTAAATAAAAGTAGCCTACAGTTAAGTCAAATAAAATGTTCCTGTATAGTTTGGTAACACTACAATAATATACCATTCATTAACATTACTTAATGTGTTATCTAACATCAACACATTGAGTGAACAATATATTTTTAACAACATTAATTCATGTTTGTGAATGTTATTTAATACAAACACTTGATTGTTCATGTTTGTTCACTTCATTCATTGTGCATTAAGTTATGTTAACAGATAAAACTTTTGATTTTAAAAATGTATTAGTATATTTTTAAATTAATAATGAATAATTGCTACAGTATATAGGCTAACTATGGTTTATTGTTAGGTCATTTTATCTAATGTTATCTAACAAATAGAATCTTATTGTAAAGTGTTTTTAATACTACAGTTTCCATCTTTGTAACCGTGATATACACTTTAATATATGTAAATTTAATCTAAATTAAGCCTTGGTACCGAAATTGGTACCGAGAACCGTGGATTTTTACTGGTATTGGTACCGAATACTGAAATTTTGGTACCGTGACAACCAGGGCCGGCTTTGCCGACAGGCGACACAGGCGGCCGCCTGGGGCGCCAACTGCTGGACGGGGCGCAAAATTGCAGAATTTAAAAAAAAAAAAAAGTTAAATGTTATGAAAGCTGTGCACACGATGTACACTTTTACTGTGCACTGTCCACACGCTGCTTGTATTTGTTCATTTCTTTTACTAGATTATACAATCCTAAAAAACGACTGAGTCACTCTGACTGACAGGCAGCAGCTGTCAAACTTTGCTCAGCAACCGGGAGTTGCGCGAAAACATCTGACCGCTGGTTTTAGCGCAAAAAAAAAAGTCAGCGTTAGCTTTTTTTCTGACACTGCATGAAACGTGTAGATCAGCGGCCCATTGGTTGTTTTCTAGATTGACACTGGGCTGGCCCAATCACATCTTTAATGTGAAGTAAAAATACTCTTTCTATTAGTATAGAAATTAGTACAAAACTTATGAAAGTTTCCTTTATTTTTCAGTGCATTAATTGTTTTACAATATATGAGTATTATCATGGGAGTAATATTATAACTATTATTATGTAATGTAGACAGACACTAACTAAAAGAGGTTTGAATTTTTCTTTGTTTAATTTGAACACTGAATATGGGTTGGAGCTTTTAATTTTGAACTCTCAAAGTGCACCAGATTGATGAATTTAAAGGGTACCTATCATGGAATTTTGAAAATTACCTTTCATGTAGTGTGTAACATAGATCTAAGTGAACAAAAACATCCTGCAAAGTTTTAAATATGAAAGTTCACCGTATACAAAGTTATTGTCTCTCAAAAGTAAGAGTCGACTCTGAGTCGCTGATATGAATCGATAGACGAACGATGCACTTTCGTACGTCACTTGCACAAGTTATTTGAATAAGATACGCCCACTCAGTGCGCGCGCCGAGCAGACAGAGAAAACTGACAACATCATGTCGACGAGACTCTGTTCTGAAGTGCGAATCAAAAGCAAACTTTTTTTTTCACTACCCAGGGACAAGCATGTGAAGACTCAGTGGCTAGAGTTTATATTTACAACTATACCACACAAGTATAGCCACCTTGAGCTGTGTTCGCGTTATTTTAATGACATCGCTTCACAAACACAAATGCTTTCAAGTGTGGATTCGCGAGTCGGTTGATATAGGAAGGTTCAATACCAAGTTTATTTAGATCAGCTTCCTCCTCCGAATCACAACCTGTAAGTACTATTAATAATTGTTGCTTTTGTGTGTGTGTGTGTGTGTGTGTGTGTGTGTGTGTGTGTGTGTGTGTGTGTGTGTGTGTGTGTGTGTGTGTGTGTGAGAGAGAGTGAGAGTTACGCTCAGCAGCTTCTAGGTCTCCAATGTCATTTTTGTTTTGTTTTTTGAAATATGTGAAATTATGTGAAGCGTATTGTTGTACTGCATTGCTTTATTAATATGTTTAAGCTTTGGGCTAACGCGAAATATAACTGACTGCGTCATCTGAACAATCACCGCCGATTAGCGTCACGCAAAGGAGGGGTTTGGACAAATGAGTCGTCAAACGAATCATTAGAGAGTCGGTGAGCAAATCAGGTAAAAATAAATGCATATTATAAGACAACAAAAGTGTTTTTTTTTTGTCATTGCATGCATGTAAAACTGTTGTTGGGGACTCCCAGAACATTATTAGGAACATTTTAAATGCATAATAGGTACCCTTTAACATTAAAATGCACAAGATTTTCTTACGGGGGAGCATGCCCCCGATCCCCCCTAGCCTTGTTGCAGCCTAATAGATTCGTAATAATAGTAGTGGTGGTAGTAATTGTCATTTATCTAATACAAGTTACATGGTCAGATAAAATGTATTTGTACAATGCAACTATGTAGAATGATTGAATTATCCTTGGGCGTTCTTTGTAGCATTTGTATAAACAATTTAAAGTTCAAGTCATAATTTGCTTGTTGAAGTTTTGGAGTAAATACAAAAATCAATCTCGCCTGGGGCAACCAAAGTGCTAGAGCCGGCCCTGGTGACAACACTAGACTGCACAATGAATCTTTCATAATATCAGAGAATGTCTAATAAGGGCTTTGATAATATACACTTTGTTTGTTATAATTAGAGGATTTGCCAGCATACAGAATTCAGCACTGAACAAAAAGTCAGTTGAGCGCTGAGGCGAGTCTATCTTAAATGCTTCTGATTGGCCATTATTGCGTTCAAGAAATCAACACATATGTCTGTGATTGGCTAAATCGCTCAACACTGCAAAGCATGTTATAAATAGAAACTCTGGCCTGCAAATCGTTTCTATTTTGTTTTAGTTGTTCTTGTTGCTTTTCTGTAACAGATAAATAAAAATGTATTAGTTTTTATATGTTTTATTCATAGATATTTCTAGTTTGCGGGAGTCCCGTGAATCGTTTTATTCTCCCGCACACAGAGTGAGTGCATTACCGCTCGCGCTCGGCCATACAATCTAGTCCCGCGCCGCACTTTATTGCGAGTGCACATCTCCAGTCTAGATCGAAGGCCCGGCCCGAATAGACGATAGTGACTGGAAATATCGGCCCGGGTCGGGTCAAGTTCGGGCTCGGGCAGAGAATCTAAGCTCTAAGCAAAGTTAGGACTCACAGCCTTTTAACACGTGTGTTTTTTTTGCCGGCGCCGTGATGAGTCGTTCATGAACTAGCTGTTCATTGCCTCTGTCACGCGACAAATGAACAAAAGACTCGGAAGGTAAAGTAATTATTTGTTCCCTGTAAATTATTTTTGACTGCATTATGTAGGTGGATGTGTTCGGGAAATTTGCCTGTTAAAAGTATAACATTTAAAGCCCCTGAAATGAACGAAATGACTAGAAAAAAAGATTAGGCCTAGTTCATTTTGATGAACAAGAGAGTCAGTAAAATGATCCGAACTTCCCATCACGGGCGTGACATGGGGCGTGGCAGCATCAACGATTCCGTTTTTTAATTCGAAGTTCGAGATTGTGACTTAATTTCGATCGATTTCGATTTAAAATCGACATCGTGACACCCCTATTCTTCAGCATCTCCCTAAATACTCAGACCAAGGCAGAAACCTCTTTTCAAATGTAATCATGAATTCACAATTTTCATTAATCACCGTCCCAGACTTACTGAAGTTGATTTACATGTGGGCACACCCTCAGCTAACAAGATATATCTAAACTCTCCATTACCTTTTTGGGTTACTTCTGTGGGAATGAGACCTTTGTACCAGTCGCACTGAGACATTTCAAATGATGCCAAACATGTATAGTGTTGTATGATAATTGTTCACATTAACCATATAGATGTTTGGGTGAATTTGCAGGTGATCCCAGCATGAGAGAGAAGGATCGGGGTGAGACTTGCGTCTCGATTGGTGATGCCAATTTCACAACAGAGAGTTCAAATGTTAATTTCCAGAAAGGTCCTTCGTCTTCTCAGGGAGTGGTCGTTCCTCAACCAGACTGCCCGGCATTTTCTAATTTCTCAAGTCTTACGCCCGTTTCACACTGCACACGTTAGCAGCACAGGAGCAGTGCGTATGGTGAGCGGAAGCAGGACAGGCGCGTTTTGCTTTCATACTGGCAGCGTTTGACGCGCGCTGCGTGTTTACAGACAAAGTACTCTATAATGGGTAAGCTGGCATTGCTTTATTTCGTTTTCAAATACATTTAAGAGAAAAGACTTGTCAAGAAGCTTAATTTATTAATTAATACGCTATATTATATAACTTTTAGTTCATCTTTGTTTTTGTTGACTTTGTTTTCTTTTTGAATTGATGAAGGTCATTTGATTGACTGTTTAAAACACAATATATATCATCAATGTGCTTTTGGGTAAAACTGCTGTGTATTTTGGCCATGATCAATGCATTGTCACTTTAATTCAGCGTAAGCCGCACGTCAAAAATAGACCAGATGCCGAAACGATCGCGGCACTGCTGCTCCTGCTCTGCTCCTGCTACGCACTGCCGCGCCGCCTCTGCGTGCGGTGTGAATGCTCTAACCTGTTAAAATGGGCGCCGAAAAAAATATGTGCTGCTTACGCCCTGCTAACGCGTGCAGTGTGAAACCGGCGTCACAGTACAAATGAGTTTCTTGTAAAATAATGCATTCACAACACCTGTAGACCAATTATTTGAATTGAATTTCTCCCAAATTGGCCTGTTATTGTGACATGGATTTCAGATAAACACACCCTTTACATATCAGTCCAATGGTCTCTTCCTATCTGGGCAGTTATTGCCCACAATACACTGCAATAGACCCCTTGTCAGTTGGTAAACATGGTTACGTTTTTCTGTGGGCGGAGCTTAGGTGGTGGCAAAACGATCCCTCTGGCCGCTTCCCTAATAATAATAATAATAATAATTCATTACATTTATATAGCGCTTTTCTGGACACTCAAAGCGCTTTACATAGAAGGGGGGGAATCTCCTCAACCACCACCAGTGTGCAGCATCCACTTGGATGATGCGACGGCAGCCATATTGCGCCAGAACGCCCACCACACACCAGCTTACTGGTGGAGAGGAGACAATGATGAAGCCAATCAGTATATATGGGGATGATTAGGAGGCCATGATGGACAGAGGTCAAGGGGCAAATTTGGCCAGGATGCCGGGGTTACACCCCTACTCTTTATCGAAGGACATCCTGGGATTTTTTGTGACCACAGAGAGTCAGGGCCTCGGTTTAACGTCTCATCCGAAGGACGGGATGCTAATGCTAGTTAGCAAGTTTTGTTAGCTTGTTTTTTAACAATGACTGGAGAAAATCTGATTTTATCTTAATGTGCAGGTCACTCAGTGTCCTGGACCGCGATTGTTATTTGCAAAAGTTAATTTTAACGGACGGATGGACGATCTGACAGGATTAGCGTTACCTCCAGTTGAGTGGCCTGACTTCTACACCAACCTTAGAGAAACTGAGTGTAAAGAGAAACTGAGGGCATATATATCTTTAGATGCCTATAACTATGTGCTGAATGTGTACAAGACTTGTGTGTACGATCCGCAGTTCTGCCGAGCCAGCGCCGAGAAGACGACAATGTAAAGAGTGACATTATGTGCAATGTTAATGATGTGAATATTTTCTAGAAATAAAAATTCCAGATACAGCATACTCATTTTTCATCGATTCTTGCACCCAACAACACAACAAGATATTTAATAATAATAATAATAACAATTTAAGCTCATTATTATGTAGCCGAATCTGTGCTGGTTTGTATTTGCCGCCTGCAGTTTTCCCTTTGTTTTGCCTCCAGCTAGCGCCGTGACGTAACTGTGATGTCGGCTCGAAATTGGTCTATATGGGCAGACAGACTTTATGTTGATGGTCATAGACCTGTCTATGAGAGATGAAGACTGGCTGAACTTAAATGTATAACCTGTAATTCAGGATCAACCTGAGCTAACTGTTTATTTAGCACAATGCTTCCTTGTCACTAAATGCAACAGGCAGCAAGTAGACAGGCCAATAATCTAAAGTTCATTATGATGCCATTGCTAGCAAATATCTTAAATGCGCAAGTCAAGTCAGCTTTATTTGCATAGTGCTTTATACAATACAGATTGTTTCAAAGCAGCTTCGCAGTAATAAACAGGAAACGACAAATTTAGACAAATTAATTTCTGCTGTAAAGCAGCTCTACTGGACACAAGACTATAGTGTCATTGTTCAGTTCAATTTGTTCTCATCTGGAAGTGTTCAATCGACAGTATGCTTTTACTGAATATTATTTGTCTTTTAAACTTTGTGAGACGTTGACTAGCATTGATTTCAGTCTTTGTACACGAAACAAAATTTGTATTTTAAGTGGTTTGAATGTGTAGAAAACTATACACAAATAATGAAAGCATAAGGAAAATCAATGCAGTGAAAACAATGGATGCGTTTCACATTTCTTGGGTTCTCAGAAGAGGAAGCATCATAGTATGATTAATTTCTATAGTAGGAGAGAGCGGGGCACAACCTAATACTTTTTGGACTTTCTCAGTTTGTTTAAACCTACTTAGGGTTCAGAGTATATTTTTTTCCCTGCATTAATTTAACATGTTTAGTACAATTATATGTTTTTTTTAAACTGCAATAAATTGTAACATGACAGCTTAAAAAAAAAAAAAAAAAATCACAAAACAAACTAAAATATTTTGTCAATAAAATAGCTACCTTTTTTTCATATAAAATAATGCCATTTTTAAATAATGAAAATAAACAAATGTTTGAGTTTGACAACAAACACATTGCAAAACACAGTTATACAGCATACATTTAAAGTTGTAGGTAAATGTTGAAACGAACAAGTGTTATGTCCACTTCAGATGACCAGCCACCCAGTTATACTGGCAAATGTCAGAATGAACTGAAAGTGCCTATAACAATACAATATCAAATGTAAAACAGAGAAATTATTTTACCATCCATAGTAAGAAGTGTAACCAGCATGAGTTTCATGTGAAAAATTAGGGAAGTATGATTTATATACTTTGCTTACACCTGTGCTTTGGACACACAAATAATTCTAGGGTTTGATTTAAATAAAATGCACTGGCAGAGTGAATATCTAAGAATAATCTATGTGCAGAATTAAGTAGAACTTATGCACATGGTATTATTGGAATGTCTATTGTAAACAGTGCACAATGGGAATAAATGTTAAATATTAACATTTCATATTTGACTCGGTAAGTATAGGCCTAGTGCACTTAAAGTAACACCAAGTAAATTTTCCTCTTCGGTCACTCTACTGGTTGGAAACAAAATTCTCCATTGCCGCTGTCGTAAATAATCTAGTCTACCGTCGCACGCTCGCTCGCTGTTTACCCAGCACCGGCTTTAGAATGAACGATGTCCACAGACAAGGTAGAGTATGTTACATGATTTCATGAAAGGAGGATGTATTGCGACATCAGAAACGAAGAAAAACTAAATAATGACTATTGTAGTCGAATTTTGTAGTTCTTTTTGTGCACGGGTTCCTACCCGAAACCTGAAGTTACATAGTGCCAGTAAAAGCGATACAGACCCCGTCAGGCGATGGCAGACGAGTCATTTAACTTATTTTAAGTCAATGTACCATCACAAGGGTCTTGGAAATATATTATGAAGTTTGAAAAACTACTTAGTGTTACTTTAACATAATATCCTGTATGCCAGTGATCGGTTTTTGCAACACTTTCTGGAAAACACTGATAATTATATTTATTAATAAACACCTGCAAAAAAAAAAGACACCAACCTTTGAGTAAGTAGCACAAACAGACGAAAAAAAAACAGTCGCACCAAGCTCATTGCAAGCGAGCGAGGGGGAGTCAGATTCTGTCAGGGAGTCGAAATTCGGCGACTAGTGTGGTGACGTCATTGCGCGTGCACGCGAGAGGGAGTCGGATTCTGGCAGGGAGTCGAAATTCGGCACAACACCTGTTCTGGTTGAAACAATCATGCATCCAGCTGGCAGAGTGCCAAAACTTCGCTGGCGCCTTCAGCATCGCCCTGAACACGATTGAGCTGACGCGGGACTAATACCCCAGCAAGCAATAGCCGTCATTTCAACGTCTCGGTTAAATATAGACCCGATATAGTCCGGCTATGTGTAACCCACTTCTAGCTAGGGTTGCCACCCGTCCCTTAAAATACGGAATCGTCCCGTATTTGTGGAATAAACGGGACGCGGTTTGTCCCGTATTTCTGTGTTGTCTTAAACGCATCATCCCATGCGAATCATTCCACCCGCATTCTGTGAAGACTCGTCCTATTCTACCCTTGATTGGGTAATACTCGCTGCCATTGTTGGTTTGATTGGTTTGTTTAATACCATCACAGGTTCAGGGCCAATCAGAGAGGAGGGCGAGTCTTTTGGCAGAGAGTTGATAGCTCCTGATGCCCGTTTCCGCAACGAGTCTATTTTGCTGTGCTTCAAACGCTGAATTAAAGTGACAGCGCATAGTTTGTGGTCAAAATGAACACCAATTGACATGAAAATGTAGTAATTCCATCATAAATGCATTTAAATTAAATAAAAAAGATGACTGTAGACAAGAATAGTAGTAGGCTATTTAATTAAATGCATTTATGGTGAGATTACTAAATTACATTAAGACTGCATGACTGCAATGGGGTAAAGCAAAGAAATTACAATTTACTTAAGCAAGGCGACTAATGAATGACACTCGTCTGATGATTAATCTTTAATTTTAAGATTATCTTAGTATTAATTTCACGTCTAATAAATCATGGACTTCATCATTAAATGAATCGCTTCCTGGGGGAATATTGATTGTTTTATCTAATTGTTTTTGTTATGTTAAAAAAAGTAAATGTAAACTATTTATAGCCTACACCTGTGTCATTATAAGTAAGTATAAATAGATTATTACAATTATTTACATAACTATAGTTTATAATAAAAGTATTTGTATTAATGGGTTTTGCTCATAATTGCTCGTTTTGAAAATGGACATTTTCAGATGTGTTGAAAATATTCTATTTTCTAATCTAAAGAGATTTACACACACACACGTATTTTTAAATAATACATTCACGGGGTTTAAATATTTAACCCCCCCCCCCCCCCCCCCTACTTCTAGCCAAAATAACATTGAATCTGGTTAAATGTAATTTTTTCCAAAATAACTTGAAAAATGTATGATTTTCCATCATGTAAGCAAAGTCAACTGTGATTACAAGGTGTTTGGGTTCATGTCTTTGACGTGTTCTATGTGTAGGCTGTGCGTAGACACGATCTAGCTCGTATATCAGCGGCTATTTGTAGCCCACTTATAGTCGAAACTGATTCATTGTAGTTTTATTTAATTATTGGGCAGGCAACGCACGAGATTGATATCCCATCATGTTCGCATTGGTAATAATATCTACAAGGTGCCAGTGTAATTTTATGACATGGTCGATCTGTAGTCACGATTTAGCTCTGAATTGGACGGGCTATGTGAGTCTGCTTTTAGCCCACCCGGTGAAATCCAGGCAATAGTGGTCTATGTTTAACGGCTTGGCTATAGCCAAAATAGTCTTAAAATTGTTTACATGTTTTTCGCCCACACAGCTTCATGTTTGCTGCCACACATTCATAAAAAAAATCTACGATATTATTTGACGTTCTTTATTTTAAATTAAATAAAAATGCAATTACATTTCTCAACCGCTAGATGGCAACGAGACTTGATAGTTGCGATCGCGCGACAAACACATTTCCAGCATTTTTGAAACATTGTAAACGAGTCAGAGCCGTTCCGAGCATTGCATTCAGCAGTCGGTCGAAGAGAACAAGCAAAAGACAAGCAAAAGACATGAAATTTTCAAATTAATTTTATAATACAGCATAAAAATACAAATTATTGGCTATATAAAATAAGCAATTATAAAAAGTATATAAATAATGCAAATAGCTCAGATGTGCATTAAAACCTAAACGGAACACACACACACACACACACACACACACACACACACACACACCACACACACACACACACACACACACACACACACACACACACACACACACACACACACACACACACACACACACCCGGTGAATGTATTAGTCCATGCACACTTGAGGTTAAACTCAACAATGCTTTTCTTGTGCAAATTTTTTTTTCTTATTAGGCAGATGCCGTGATGACCAACTTCCCAGCAGCAACAGTTTTATATTTTATTATCTTAAGTTGTTGATGATCCATTAAAAAAAAAAATCATTTTATATTGTATTTTTAATATTTGATTTGGTCATTTTTATGTTTTGATCTTTTTGTAAGTTGTTAATGTTCTTTTTCTAAATAAAACCTTTATATTTAATTTGTTTGGATGGATTGTCGTTTATGAACTTTCTCATTCACGGTTCCATGCTGGTGGAATGATCTGCCCAGGCTCATTCGGAATGCAGAATCCCTGACAGCATTCAAAAGACAACTGAAAACTCATCTCTTCAGGGAGCACTTAACATAAAAAATAAAAAAAATTTAAAAAAAAAATCCCTTTCCTTCAAATCCTCCCTTGCTTGGCTTATACTACTCCGAGCTATGTGTGAACTTTGTACTTTGAGCACTTCTTGCGTTGTTTTTGCCTTTTCACGATGACTCGCTTGGTTTTGTCCTCAGTTGTAAGTCGCTTTGGATAAAAGCGTCTGCTAAATGACTAAATGTAAATGTAATGAGAACCTGTTATATTTGAGTGAAAAGAATCCTTTAGCCATCATGTTGTTCTCTATTATATGTATATGTAGTTTAATAGCCGTCTAACTGATGACTAGTCTATTCTTGGGCTATAGTTAGACGTCTATTATGTTTTCACTGACAGCCCAAATTTAGCCTTGTTTTAGCCTAGACCCATATGCACTGTCTATAGCCCCTTTCACACAGCACTTTGAACCCAGCAAATTGCCGGCAAATTGCCAGAACGCCTTCTGTGTGAACGCAAACACGACCTGGGATTGATGCCGGGATCGATCCCGGGTTGGGGACCTAGTAACATTGCCGTGTTCAGACCCGGAACGCGCGCTGTGTGAACAAAAGCCAGAACCAATGCCGTAAGGGGTGTGTAATAGTGATGAAGCATGTGCCATCGCGCGACTCTGTTGCTCTTAGAAGAAAGTTTGTGTTCGTTATCAACAGAGAAAGAACGAACAAATGTCTGCACACTGGAATGAAGCAGAGACAGGAGCTCCTCAGTATCCGCGCTGAAGCTGCGATCGTTCGCCAGCTCTGTGGAAAGGTGCGCGCGTGCACATGTTTTCGACGCGTACTTTACACGTCTCATCCTGACGTCACGCGGCTTTCCGGGACATTAACGGGTTGTGTGTGAACGCACTCACAGATCCCGGCAAATCACTGGCAGTGTGAATGAACCGAAATCAAACAATCCCGGGACAAATGCCGGGTCACATTATCCGTGTATTTTCCGGAATCTCTGTGTGAAAGGGGCTTATTAGACGTATACATGTAGTCGTTCAATAAACGTCTAATTGATGACTAGTCTATTCTTGGGTTATAGTTAGACGTCTATTCTTGGGCTATAGTTAGACGTCTATTAGATTTTCACTGACAGCCCAAATTTAGCCTTATTTTAGCCTAGACGTATGGGCTGTGTTTTGACGGCTATTAGACATCTTTTAGACGCAAAATTGCTTGCTCGGACATCACAGGGAGTGATAATAATGAAGAAACAAGGGTATAGCCTACAACATAATGAAGCAAGTGCTGGTGCATACAACATCAGACCAGCTGTTAAAAGCAGGTTATACAATCACAGCGTCCGTAATAAATCCGCGGAACGAGCGAAGTGCACGAGCACATTAATAGGGCAGACAGCTGAAACCACTGCATACTGAAAAGACTTAGAACACAGAAGGTTGTGCTATAAATGCATTAGTTGTCTAGGTAGTCCAGAACACGCTCCCTACTGAGTCTTAAGGGGTAAAGCACTGCGTAGGCTACTTTTCGTGAACGGACGAGGAGCGTGACACCTTCGAACACGAATCTCAATAAACGCCTGTGAAAGTATCATGGAAAGTATGCGTCTTTCAGATCCACCGCTATAAACCAGTCTCCGGGTCGAATGTGCGCGAGGATCTGTTTTATCGTGATAATTTTGAACGCGTGTTTAGCAAGTCTTATGCCACTCGGTACCACTTGAAAATAGCCTACTCTTTACCGCTATGGAGGTATTTTGTCATGTCTAATGTATTAATAGAGCCACCAGAATGCAACCGAAACACAATAAAATGGCTATAAGTAATTGTAAATCATTCAAAATAAATGCCATGATCACTAGATTTTATACAGGTGTTAATATAATGATTTTGTTAATGGTGATCAGCAACCAAATATTGATAATGTGGAAGATAGGCCTACTGGCTTTTGCCTTGGCATGACTTCTCACTTTTTGCTGACAAAGGCAGAGTACAGAAACTTTAAAATAGTGGCCAAAAGTCAAGTTTGAGCTCAAGATTTATTTATGTAGATAATTTGCATTAGGCCTACTTAAACATATAATTGCCAGATTTCCAGTGTCCTACCTTTTCTCTATATAGTGTTGATATGGCAACTAGTTAAGTTTCATCATGCATGTGTGGAAGTATTTAAAACAAGTGTGTGACAACTAGCCCCGTGTTAGTGTGTGTTCCGCTCTCCCCGACTGATTTGTTTGACTACAGCAAATGTGATTTTTGCAGCTTTATTTGCTTCCATTTAAAAAACAAAAAACAAAGACTTTCGACAAGAGGCGGGATAAAATCTACAGAGATTGATTACAATGGTATGGAAGATTTTTAAGTGCGATTTTTTTTAGGTAAAGAAATTTACATTCCTTCCTTCATCAGCTTACAAACACACTTGCAGCTGTGTTACTTTATTATATATATATATATATATATATATATATATATATATATATATATATATATATATATATATATATATATATATATATAATTCTAAGTAAGTCTAAATTTACTTTAGATGGACTTTAGATAAATCTAACTAAGATAATCATGTTAATCTTATAAGATTAACATGATTATCTTAGTTAGATTTAGATATTTTACCGATAATAAGATCGATTCAATATAGCAACGTTTTTGTTCGAAAGAAAATGCAAAGAGTCTGCAGATGAATATAAAATATTTAAAAGGCTCTCTTTATCAAGACATAGCATTTTTATAACGAATAAACGCTGCAATTTTACTTTCATACTTACGTTCTTTTAAAACGATTTTCCGATCGGAGCACGTTCTGGTTTCAGTAGCCTACATCTGTCATCATGTTTTCCCTGCACTGGTCCAGTTCTTGAAGTGACTTAAAAGCAGTCTAAGAGCCCCGCCCCGAAAGAAGCCCAATCACGTGTTAGATACTGAAAATATATAAAAGTAGCCACGCACTTAAACCACCAAACGAGTTGAAGGAGAAATTTGCTTCATAATGTCAAGTAACGAGAAACGATATGATGGCAATGAGGAAGGCTTTGAATGCGTGATAAAGAGCAGCGATATTGGTAAGTTTGTTACAACTTTTCTTTAGTGTAAAATAAATAGCAGTTTGTACTAGACATCACTGGTGAGAATTGCATAATACATCTGTTCATGATATTTCAATACAAATGCGAGAAGCGGATCTTTAAAACGGTTCTTTATTATTTATGCATAATTTCCCATCAGATCCGTATGATAACGACCTGACGATTTTAAGAGCTGAATTATCCTGTGGTCACGTCACTGGTCCACAGACACTGACAGACTACTGCAGAGTACAGCTGACTGATGTAAGTCTATTAGTTTCAGATTTAAATGTTATGGTGCTGATCTACGATGTGAATTTAACAATAATCAACTTTTCCATAATGAGTAACCAATACCAATCATGATCTACGATGTGAATTTAACAATAATCAACTTTTCCATAATGAGTAACCACTACCAATCATGCATTACCTCAAGTGACAGTATAACAATAGAATATGTTCAGCTACTTCAAATAGCCAGAAAAATGTTCTTTTGTGTCTCACTGGAGATATTCTGGCTATTATTATGCTATTATTTATAACTTATTCAGCTCAATTGCAGTAATTGGGAACCTAATTTATAGTAATAAACTTACTTAAAGAGAATATCTCACTTCTAAAGTAACAGCTTTATTCTGTCACAATACAACATTTGATACTGTATTACAATTAAAAACATGAACTAAATTGAAGTGCCCTCTAGTGGTGTTTATATAAAATACTCAGGACTGTTACTGTTGTTGTCAAAACGTTTTGTGATCAAAATATACTGCTGTTAAAAATATTTTCTCCCTTTTTTATTTAAAATCTTCAGTGTTGCTTACAAAGTCATGAAACTGCATGAGACTTGTGTAACTGTTGTAGGCCAGTAAGACCTATGTGTGTAAACCTCACTCCTAATGTCAAGAGCTGACTCTAGACTGCGATCTTCAGCCTCCTTGTTAAAGCACTCGTCTCCTGCGCTGGAGACCATGGTTTATGGCTTGGAGCGGGGCGAGTAAAACCGGTTAAATTTAATCACAAATATTTGTTAAAAAAGAACCAATTGTTACAACCATCCCTTGTTTAAACTAAGAAAACCTTTAACTGTCGTAGTTTTAAACAACAACAAAACCCAGTGTTTCTGTGAGTTTTGCATTAATATGCGTTTTTGAGTACAATAAATTGAATTTTCTGATTTTGTCACAAGAATGATGAATGCTAATTTTTGAGTACACTGCTGTTTTATAAAATGCTCAATTCTAGGGTAAAGCCGAGCTGAGATGCCCTGTGTGTAGTAAACAATGGTCTTACACTGAAGTCCGTACATTAGCCAAACTTACAGCTGAAGAACAACAATTATTTGAGGAAATTCTTGCCAGCAATGCTGCTAGAAAGATAATAGACATCAAGCATGTATGTACACTACTTCACCTTCTTTTTCATTGTTTTAATAGTCACAAAGCTTTTTCATTGTTCACTGTTTCATAAGCACTTTCTGTCTTTCCAGTGTCCTGGTTGTGACTGGATCATCGAGAGATCAGACTCATCTAATCTCAGTGTGGAATGCACTGTTTGCTCTGAAAAAAAGGGCAGAACCTTTGAGTTCTGCTGGCAGTGTCTGAGAGAGTGGAAAGGTCCACGTCCTCGATCTGATAGATGTGACAATGGCGGCTGCAGCAATAAAGAGCTGGATCTACTGAGAGATTGTAAAACTATTACTTTAAAAGATGCTGCGAAAATTAAATGTCCGGCTGTTCGTGCTTGTCCAACATGTGGTTTGCTGATTAACCACGACACAAGCCAATGTAAAAATATTGTGTGCTCTCGGTGTGATAAAGAGTTTTGTTTTGTCTGTCTCAAGCTCACACCTGTCTGTCTGAAGACAAGTACTCACTTTAAACCTTGTTCACGTGGAGTAGCAGCACGGCAGACTTCAATTCCAGTTTGGCAAGTTAACAAATGAGTATAAACCTTTATTTTAGGGTCTAATTCTCACTATTAACTAGTTCTGGTTGTTGCCCAGAAGCCCCTGTGACATCCCTGCAAAAAAGATAATTATGTAAATTAAAAGAAGAATGGACAAAAAAGTAACTGTTTTTATTTTTCCTGTTTAACTATATAAATGTAAAATGTTCTCAGAGACTGTAGTGCTATTAAAAATTATGAACACATTATGTCTTTTTTTTAAGTTTTCCAATAGCTCAGGAAGGATAAAATATGTATGTGACTCTAATGTTTGTTGTCATAAGTGCTAACTCTTGCTTTTCGTCTTTTCATGCACATTCTAATATTCATGGGTCTGAATAATCAGTATGTTGTAGGTCTGTGCCTTATTTGTTGTTGTCCCTCCTCTTCCTGCCCTTTACCACAGCTTTACACACCCATTGACCCGCTGTGGCTTGTCTGTAAGGGCAGGTGAGGGAGATCCCCACCATATTTTTAATCATGCTGCTGATAACAAAAGTGCTTTTACTTTCTGTTTCTCTGAAAGTGTATCTGAATGAAATGACCTTTGGCTTCTTTACTGTAAATAATAAAGCAGAGCATAACACAGATAGTAATGATGTGGCACTTTACTGAATTAGTTAAAAAACTTCTCACAACATTATACTTATAGGCTGCATAAGATCTTTTATATAAATATCTGATTCTTGTTATTGATGTTTGATAGTGATATAGTTTTTACTTGTTAGAACTGTTTTAAAAACATTTCTTTAAGAGCTTTATGAATAAAACAGCTGTCAGTTATCAGGACAATCCAATAAAATATGTTCAATATTCAATGGTATCATACACAAGTCACATGTTGGTGTCTCTTCCATCACTGAAAACTCTTGTTAATCAAAAACAGGGAAATAGGAGGAGCACACATAACATTATTGTCCACAGGTTGCCCTCAACAGGTGAACAGAAAATATACACAATACACAGAATATTAAGTCTGTTACTATATTTATTTAATAGCTGTTTATCAGCTATATTCAGTTCGAAGTAATTTTGTAGTTTAATAGAAATTGACAGC
The DNA here is from genome assembly GCA_036326025.1 of Chrosomus eos. Lineage (NCBI taxonomy): Eukaryota > Metazoa > Chordata > Actinopteri > Cypriniformes > Leuciscidae > Chrosomus > Chrosomus eos. The sequence continues at coordinate 375,281 of JAZAVI010000023.1, forward strand.
CCTAAAAAAACATTTAACCTTTAAATTAATAATTTTATTCAGTTTTAAACAATTTGACACGAGAACAGTTTGGGACAATTTATAAAACTATTGTATCTTATTTAATGGCCCTATTTCAAATAGGAAACAGAAATACCAGTTCAACACAATAAACCTATGCTTACAGAGTTAGCTGTTGTCAGAAAGTAAGCATTATGAGTAGGGGAACATTATTCATGTATCTGAATATTATCGTGTCAGTGTGAGTTAATAATGGTGGAAAAGTTCAGCTTGCTTAGTCAAAATTATACAGAAACTGACTTATAGACATATCCACTGGAGTAAAACTGCTCAAATGCATTACATAAAGGTATACTGTGTGTGAAATGGAGAAAGAAAGAAAAAGTATACGAGTGTATATTTCCACTGTCGTGGCATCTGTGTTTACAGGGAATATTTTTAGTCGCATATAACAGCATCAGATTAATCAGATTAAGCATCAACATGACAAAAACCCCTTGAAAACAGAGCATACTTGTCAGTCTTGTCATGGTTTCAGTACCCATGAAAGAAAAACACCTTGTGTCCTCATTCCTTTAACCACAGCACATTATTATTCACTGATGCTTAGTTTTGAAGAATTACTGGCAGCACAAATATGAAGAATGTAAATGTCTAGAACAAAAAGTTGATGTTCAGTCTCACGCAAGGAATCCAGTAAATGTCATGATAAAAATACTGGCAGAACAGGACTAACTATTAATCTGATACTTTCATTTTCACTGAGGGAAAAACATTTTTAGTAAAAAAAAGGTTGCGACTGTAACCTATGTTCCCTGAGAACAGGGAATGAGACACTGTATTGATGACACTTTGGGGAACGTCTTCGTGTGAACCAGTGTATGAAACGCTAATTCAATCACGGCAATCAATATTGACCAGCAACAGCCTGTGACGTCAGTATTAGTGTGACCCGGAAGTATAAAAGGGCGTTTAGAGAACATGTCATCTACTTATCGTCTAAAGGGACTGTTCAGAAAACATCCCCGAGGCATGACTAAAGACGCAGTGTCACGTTCCCTGTTCTCAGGGTTAGTCGTAACGTGAGATGTTCCCTTTCAAAGGCTTTGAACCAACAGCTTCCGTGGAAGGGATTCCTTTAAGGGAATATGGCCATGGGGTCCGCAAGGAGTCCAGTCACTTTCTGAGGGGGACTAAAGTCAACCCCTCATGCCACCAGGGAGGCTGAACTGGTCTAATTTACTGACCTAGTCTTGCCAACAACCTGTCTGTTTCCTAAACAGAGTCTCTAACATTATCTGCCTCACTTGTGGAGGAATCCGGTAGGGAGGACTGTAGATAGTGTCAGTAATCACTCACAGACCGGATAGAGGATAGAGACAACCACCCTGGAGACTAGAGCTCAGTATAGCGCTTTATAACCTTTGCAAACAAGTGGAGTGACTTTACTTGATCCTGGATCTGCACAGTGCTTCAGGCCCTGTGGAGGCTGGGCACTCTAAAGGGACCCTAATAAGGGGCTCTAGGGCTGATCTAACAGGGAGGCCTCGTGAGAGTCCTTCCAACTTCCGACCAGACTTAGGGAGTTAAGTATTCAAAGAGAGCGATCCCCAGATAGATTCTGGAACACTATGCTCAACCTGTTAAGTATTGACCAGGCTCTGGGCTAGAATCAGGGAGGCTTCATGGGAGCCAGCAACGTGATACTTAATACCTTTGCAATGCTAAGCATCCACTCATTGGAGAGCCGCCTTCAAGGTGGCCTGTTAAGGTCTGACTACTTGATAGCTGGACTGTTAGCACAGCTATAGCCTCAGAAGCCAAGGTGCTCTCACAGACATCTCTATGGGCCTGGTTATACTTATTTAGCATTGCCAACAGGCAGTGTACTCAGCAGAGGTGCTATCGACCCTTTAAAGCAAGGGGATATAATCTTACGCTACAGGACTATCGAGGAGGCAGACTAAAAGGCCTTTGAATATCACAGGCGTCAGTCCAGGCAGTGCTTTGGCTCTAAGGGAGCATACTCAACCATCCCAAATGGGAGAGAGTAACTAATCTGTCTCAACCTGAGCCGGGGTGGTGAAGGGTGATATAATACGAGCTGTGGGTCGCAAAGTACTCTGAATAATGACCCTAACAAGGGGAGTACTATCAGCATGTCCCTGAGGAAGGTATCAGGGTCAAGGCCTATTATCTTGTATATTTTACAAAACATATTTTACATTCTCTACCAAATCCAACAGAATGGAGGCCTCAGAAAGTGGCCAATGGCATTCAACCTTATGACTTAAATTATTTCATTCAATGGGCTCAGCGGAAAAATCCCTTTTCAACTTTAAGGCCTTGCTGGATATACTACACTTGGCTCTAAAGGGCAAAGGCCTGAGCACAGTTCATCTCTCATTCTAGAGAGAAAGGCCTGAGAACACCCATGAGATATCTGCATGAGGCTTCTTGAAGATTACCTACTACCTATGCTGCTTAATATTAATTAATGCAAAACAACATCTGAATATTTAATAATTATTTAAGCGGATTACTCATTGTATGAACTGAAATGGCCCCATGAATTAAAACTCAGAAAAACACATACAAGAACTCTTCCGCATATTACACAAACATCCCCTTTCTTGTCACATGTCTTTAGTCATCTTTAAAACATGTTTGTCAAGCAGATCAACCTGTGGACTGTCCTGCTTTAATAAGGTGGTCAAAGTTCATGTGGTTCAACAGAATTACTTATCTGTGGAGCAATAAAAGCACAGGATTTGCACCAGAACATTTGGTTTTAGTTCTGCAGGGGAATTTTTGGGTAACACTTTATAATAACAGCACGTTTTTAATAATTAGTTAAGCATTAGTAAACAGTTAATTCATCATTTATAAAGCATTAATAGACATTAATAAGCAGCTTATAAATACAGCTATAAATGCTTTATTATTGATTTAAAAGCATATATATAATGTGTTTAATAATTGTATTTTCATACTTTATTAATGATCAGTTTATCATTTCTAAATGAAGTATAGCATTATTTAAACCAGTTATTTAAGAGTTGCCAGTGGTTCATAAGATCACTTAGAAAGTGTAAATAAATCATTAATAAACGATTTAAATGTACATTCATACATCGTATTATTCAGACATATAGAAATAGTTACTTAGTGTGTTAATACATGCTTTATTAACATAAATGTAGTGGTCAGTTAACTATTTTTGTGAGCTCATCTAAAGTGAGGACTAGTTATGCCTTTTAAAGCATTTCTAAAGGAGATTTAAAGACTCGGTTAAATATTTCTATGTTCTGTATCACTGTGTTGTGTTTAATTTTTCTGTTTAGAAGATAAATGAGCATTTAAATCTCCTGTGTAAATGCTTTACAAGGCATAACTAGTCCTCACTTTAGATGAGGACTAGATGATTAAAAATAGCTGCAAAAGATGCTTTTCAACAGGTTTTATTATAGTTTCACTACCACAGAAACCGAAAATTCTCGGGACAGCAGCATGTGTCCAAATTTCAATATTAACCGTTCTATTTCATCAGAAACGATCTTAAATAAAGGGCTATAATTGTAAAATACCAAACTTGTCCTTTAAGAGCTTTATGAATAAAACTGCTGCTATTAGCAGTTAGCAGGACAATCCAATAAAATATGTTCAATATTCAATGGTATCATACAGAAGTTCATGTTGGCATCTCTTCCACACTGATAAAAATGATTTTGTGGTGAAGTAAATACTACAGAAAAAAACAATGTAATTTACATGAAAAAGTTAGTTCAGGCAAGAATTTAAAAAAATAAGTAAATTCTATAGTAGTACTCAATTCAGTCGTGTAGAAATGAAAGCGTAAATATCAACATTATAAAATTAAGTAAATTTACTCAATATTTCTGATACTGGTGTTCCCATCATGCACTGGGTCTTGAATAATTAATGAGGTTGATTTTTCACTGTTTTCCAGCTGTATTTACACTATTTAATCAATGCTTTTGTTGTTAGGTTTAGTAACTTGCCATTTTGTGACATTTGGTGTTCATTTTCTACTTAAAATGACACATTCAAACACAAAATGATCCATAAAATGTCACCGTCATTGTATATTGTCTACCAAGTATTGAGGTCTCTGTGTTCACACATACTAGTCCTAAAAGATATGGTGATACACACTATATCTACTGTATTGATTACTTAGATGTTTCTAAGTAAATCACATACTAAAAATGTGTAGTTTAATTCAATGTTAGAGTGAAATGTAATACAAAGAAAACTTAAACCAAATAGATATTACTCAGCTTTTTAATTAAGTAAAACTTACTTAATTTTTTTGTTACTTTCACTTAATTTAGTTAAGTAGAGTTTACTTAATTCTATGTGTGAAATTTACTCAAAAAATATTAGTGCAAAAACTTGCCTTGATTAAATTAAGTAAATTTTACTTATTGTTTTTTTCAGTGCATCACTGAAAACTCTTGTTAATCAAAAACAGGGAAATAGGAGGAGCACACATAACATTATTGTCCACAGGTTGCCCTCAACAGGTGAACAGAAAATATACACAATACACAGAATATTAAGTCTGTTACTATATTTATTTAATAGCTGTTTATCAGCTTTATTCAGTTCAAAGTAATTTTGTAGTTTAATAGAAATTGACAGCCCTAAAAAGAAAAAAAAAACATTTAACCTTTAAATTAATAATTTTATTCAGTTTTAAACAATTTGACACCAGAACAGTTTGGGACAATTTATAAAACTATTGTATCTCATTCAATGGCCCTATTTTAAAGGCCTTTAAGGACGAGAAATACCAGTTCAACACAATAAACCTATGCTTACAGAGTTAGTTGTCGGAAAGTAAGCACTATGAGTAGGGGAACATGAATGAAAGCGTCAGCCTCTGCGAACTCAAACATGTGTAAGTACTGGTCGTTTATACTGCAAGTATTAGACATGATTGGATAGATGAGAAGGTAATAAGTGACGTAGCAATTGAGTCTTCCTGGCAGAACTTAATGCTAAAGCTTCCATAGAATATTTTTAGTTGCATATAACAGCATCAGATTAATCAGATTAAGCATCAACATGAGAAAAACTCCTCGCAGAACAGAACATACTTGTCAGTCTTGTCATGGTTTCGGTACCCAAGAAAGAAAAACTATTAATCTGATATTGTTATGGGGCGGCAGTGGCTCAGTGGTTCATGTAGGTTGTCTACAAACCGAAAGGTTGGTGGTTTGATCCCTGGTTCCACCTGACCAAGTGTCGAGGTGTCCATGAGCAAGACACCTAACCCCAGCTGCTCTGGATGGCGCCTTGTACGGCTGACACCGCCGTCGGTGTATGAATGTGAGTGAATGGGTGAATGAGAAACAAAATGTAAAGCGCTTTGGTGGCCATTGGGTCTGTGAAAGCGCTATATAAATGCAGTCCATTTACCATATTTTCATTTTCACTGACATTCTTACTGACATTTCATTTTCATTCATTTCATTCATTTTTTCTGTTAACAGATTTTGATAAACTAATTGATTTTTTATTCAATAAATGTTCATGTGAAAATAAACAAATCGAAAATAAACACCAAACTAAAGATTCTGAAAGATTCTTATAATATTTAAATTGAAATAATTTAATACCATTAACCAAATAATCATTATAAATACTGTATGATGATTATTTAAACATGCACTCTCAGATTAATGAAAAATATCAACCAATAAATGAAAAAAATAATAAAATACTTTAGCCTTTAGTCCTGTTGTACAATTATTTATGTTTCACCCTGATGTTTATGATTCAGTCTCATGTAAGTTGACAGATACAGAAATATTTCTATATAAACTGACAGAACACAAAAAAACTACTTTTATTTTCCCTGAAAGAAATCATGTTTGGTAACTAAAAATGTTTTTTTTTTTTTTTTTTTTTTTTATGACCGGAAACATGAACAATCATGAAAAAACATGAAGAATGTTTATATTGCTTTAAAGCAAAGATTTCTATCCATTATTGATACATACAATGTATCATTGTGAGTCTTGACAATGTTTTGCTTGACAAATTAATAAGTGATGATGTATAACAATCATACATATTAGTTTGTTTGATTTTTTTCTGATTTCAGGCCATTTTGGGAAATATGATTGGTTTGTTTGCTAATTTCTGTTAAGGGTTTTTACAATAAAGGTTTTTAAAGAGTTTGTTGCAACAAGATGCAGTCTGGTGATAAAATATGCCTGGTGATATCAAATTAATAATAATAAAGGATAATAATTAAATACAAGGGAAATGTATTAATATGAATAACATGGAACACTTTAAATAAATAGGCCTATATGTTTCTCAGTTCTCTTACGAGAGTATCTCTCGTACTGCGTAATATCTTACGCTACGGGGAAAACTCTTTTCCTCGAGATATTGAAGCCAAAAATTATCCTTAATTTTTAAAAATGTAAAACGCTTTGCAGCAGCAAGCAGACAAGGGCGAGACAGCTCGCGCGCCCATTGGCTGCCTTGCTGGAAAAGCAGCAGCCTATCGAGTGAGGCACTGCGTGACGTAATGACGAATGGGGGCGCTTCGCGCCCATTTCGTCATGTCCCGCCAGTAAAGGCGTGGTCTCGCCCTATAATACCCTCGATAGCTGTATTTCCTCTGATTTTTCTACTCTTCACGCGAAGCTCACGCATCGCTGGATCCAGAGTGAGAAGCCGCACCGTTGACTTGTAGCCTTCTCAGCGGGACGTGCCATCATTTGAAGTCGCTGGCCCAGCCGCCTTCAGCCGCCGTACCTGCTGCGCTTTCCGGCGTACTATATCCTTTACTCTGCTAAGTGTGTGTGTTTGCTTACGTGACGCAACACCCATTTTCTACTGTTCTAAAAGAGCTGCGTCTTTTTAAAGATGCCTTTCTGTGGCTCGTGCAGCTCCCAACTCAGCGATGAGGACCGCCACGTCATCTGCGTGTCCTGCCTGGGTGAGGATCACGCGGCCACCGCGCTCGCTGACGGCGGATGCCATCATTGTGAACGCTTGCCTATGGTGACTCTGCGGACTCGCCTAGCTTCGTTCTCCGAGCCGCATCCCAGCCCGCCGTCATGCCGCGCCGCAAGAAGCGCCGCGCCCAGCGCGCGCCCGAGCTATTTCCAGCCCGCCAAAGCTCGCCGGTTCGCCCGCCAGCTTCGCCGGCTTCGCTCGAGTCGCTCCCAGACGGACAGCGGCCGCCGTCTGCCGCCGCGTCCGCGCTTGAGCTCGACGAACTTACCGGAGACGGCATTGAAACTGAGCCGATGCGTCCGCTCTCTCAAGCCGTGGATTACATCGGCCTCGACTGAAAGGCGCTCGCGCAACTAACGCGCAATAGGCTGGACGGACGCTTTCTCGGGAAAGACGAAGCTCCGTCACAGTCGAGACCCGTGCCTTTCCCCCCTGAATGGTGAGAAACATTTGTGGCTAACGCTATCCGAGATGACGGAAGCTGAGCGCTCCGTGTTCCTCGACGTTCTCGCTCTGCTGGACGCCGCCCCCCTCAGCGCGGGCCCCGGCCGAGGATTGAGATAAAGCCCGAGGTCTCAAGGCCTTCCTAGTCTCTCTAGGAAAGCGACGGTGTTCAGTTCCCGCTGCGGCCGGATTTCCACCAAAAAACTTCTCGCTGTATTTCGCAGTGAGCAAGCTGGTTCCACAGCCCGCTTGCCTGCGCACAAAGGCCGTCGTTTCGGCTAACTAGCAGCGCAGCCAGGCCCGAGATCAAACACCGCGCTCTCGCTCTGCTGGACGCCGCCCCCCTCAGCGCGGGCCCCGGCCGAGGATTGAGGTAAAGCCCGAGGTCTCAAGGCCTTCCTAGTCTCTCTAGGAAAGTGACGGTGTTCAGATCCCGCTGCGGCCGGATTTCCACCGAAACTTCTCGCTCGTTCAGTTCCATGCGTTGTGACTGTCCCAGTGTATTTCGCAGTGAAGCAGCCGGTGTCTCAGCCCGCTTGCCTGCGCACAAAAGCCGTTTCTATGGCTACCCAGATAAATCCAATAAAGAGTGGATTTTCTGGTGTTCCGGCCACGGCCGATGGTGTTACGAGTGTTGTAAGAATGCCCACGTCCCAGTGCCCATTCCCACACCCAGACACAGCCCGCCACGGTGCAGGGCTAGCACAAATAATAAACCAACTCATGTTGGTTGTGCAGAAAATGTAGTGAACGCGCCCATACAATGCCCGCTTACACTACACGATGCGTGTCCCTTGGTTTCTGTAAAAACGAAACTAACACACATTTAGTCGGCGCGAGCCGACAGTGTTCTCAGTGCAGTAAATGTGCCCGCTGTCCCGCATTTCCTCACTGACACGCCGAATCCCACGGGATTCACCCCCGCTCGCTTTCTATGCACAACCCGTCACAGAGAAGCTGAGCGCGGCCAGGCTGCCCGCTGTGATTAGCGCGCACCTCGCACGCTGTGAACACAGCGTTGATTCAGTCGGCGCGAGCCGAGTGTTCTCCGTGCAGAAAATGTGCCCGCTGTCTCGCGCCCGCATTTCTCACAGACACTCCGAATCTCACGGGATTCGCCCCCGCCCGTCTTCTCTGCACAACCCGTCACAGAGAAGCTGAGCGCGGCAAGGCTGCCGGCTGTGATCAGCGCGCGCCTCGCACGCTGTAAACACAGCAGTGATTTAGTCGTGCGAGCTGACAGTATTCTCAGTGTAGTAAATGTGCCCGCATTTAGTAAATGTGCCCACATTCCCTCACACGCGCCGAATCCCACAGGATTCGCCCCGCTCGCTTTCTCTGCACGTCCCGCCATAGAGAAGCTGAGCGCGGCCAGGCTGCCCGCTGTGATCAGCGCGCCCCCCGCCTCGAACGCTGTAAACACGGTGTTGTGTTCCCAGTACACAGGGGCTCTCGAGCCGCCGTCCTGCCGCGGCCAGAGCCCAGATTTCATTCTACCCCTAGCTATTCACGCAGATGCGTGGTCAAGGCTTCCCGGGGTATCAGAATGGGTGTTGAACACTATAACGAGAGGCTGTTCGCTACAGTTCGCTCGACGCCCCCGCCGTTATACGGCGCGAGTCGAAACTACGGTGTATAGCGAAGTGTTTCATCTACTTCGAGCCGAGATAGCGAAACTACTGAGAAAAGGGGCTATAGAACCTCTATCTCAGGGCGAAGGGGGCTTATACAGCAGATATTTTCTGGTACCGAAAAAAGATGGTGGGCTCAGACCCATTCTAGATCTGCGACTGCTGAACAGAACGCTCGGGAAGCGCCAGTTCAGAATGCTTACGACCAGGAAAATCCTCGCGCAAGTGCGCCAAGGAGACTGGTTCATGTCAATAGATCTGAAAGACGCCTATTTTCAAATACAAATAGCGTCCCATCACAGGCGATTCTTGAGATTCGCCTTCGAGGGCCAGGCATATCAATACACAGTCCTGCCGTTCGGCCTGTCCATAGCACCCCGTACGTTCACGTAGTGCATGGACGCGGCCCTCGCCCCCCTGAGACTTCGGGGCATGCGAGTTTTGAACTACTTGGACGATTGGCTGATTCTAGCTCGTTCACGAACGGAGCTCATAGAACACAGGGCCGCATTACTCGAGCACCTCGAGGAGCTGGGCCTTACATTCAATTGGGCGAAAAGCTCACTGCTACCCAGTCGGAGAATTTCCTTTCTGGGAACAGTGTTAGACTCGCTATCCATGACAGCACGCCTGTCACCGGAGCGCGGATTGAATATTCAGCACGTCGCGAGATCCTTCCGCCACGGCTCTATAGTCCCGCTCAGAAGGTTTCAGAAAATGCTGGGTCTGATGGCCTCAGCAGCCTCCGTACTCCAGTTGGGCCTGCTCCGCATGCGCCCACTGCAGCTATGGCTAAAAGCACGAGTTCCCCCAGGGCGTGGACCGCAGGTCTATTTCGCCTCAGGGTCGACCTTCAGTGCATTTCGGCTCTGAAACCATGGAAAGCAACCGACTGGTATCAGTCGGGTGTGAGTCTGGGGATCCCCTCGAGTGTGAAGGTGGTGTCTACGGACGCCTCCACTTCGGGGCAGGGAGCGCTGCTCGAGGGCAGACCGCTAGCTGGCCTATGGTCAGTACGGGAGAAGCTCCTTCACATAAACTGCTTGGAATTAATAGCAGTCGACAAAGCGCTACGGCGCTTCTGTCCCCAGATAAAAGGCCACCACGTATTGGTCCGGTCGGACAACATGTCAGTTGTGGCGTACATAAATCGCCAGGGCGGCGTCAGGTCCCGAAACCTTTACAGGCTGACGGGACGCCTCCTGGTCTGGGCTCAGCACAACCTGCTCTCGCTGAGAGCGGCGCATGTGCCTGGTCACCTAAATGTGGGGCCAGACAGGCTGTCCAGAAACAACGTCCCAGCAGGAGAATGGTCTCTGCACCCGCAGACGATCCAGCTGCTGTGGGAAACGTTTGGCAAAGCGCAGGTGGACCTGTTCGCGTCCCAAGAAAACGCTCACTGCCCGAGATTCTTCTCGAAATCCCGGGAGGCGCTGGCCCATGTTTGGCCCCGCCGCCCCCTATATGCTTTTCCCCCTGTCTCACTCCTGCCTCAGGTGTTGGAGCGAATCAGGAGGGAGGGATGCCCAGTGCTACTCATAGCTCCGCTCTGGACAAACCAGTCGTGGTTCCCTGTCCTGATGCAGCTGACCAGCGCTGTCCCATGGCCTTTACCGCTGAGGAGAGACCTCCTCTCTCAGGCGTGAGGCTCGATTTGGCATCCTCGCCCGGATTTGTGGTCCCTGCACGCATGGGCCATCAACGGGTACCCGCTGACCTCCCAGAGAGAGTGTTAAACACGATCGCGCAGGCTAGAGCCCCGTCTACCAGACGGCTCTACACCTCGAAGTGGTCTGTGTTCTCTGCTTGGTGTCAAGCGCAGAGCTTTTCACCTGTAGACTGCGGGGTTACGGAAGTGCTTTCCTTCCTTCAGGAGCTACTGGATAAGGGCAGGACCCCTTCCACGCTCAAGTATACGTGGCGGCCATAGCAACGTTTGCAAAACCGGTGTCTGGCCAGTCACTAGGAAAGAACGACTTAGTCGTGCGTTTACTTAGAGGAGCTCGGAGGCTAAACCCTCCCAGGCCCCCTTCAGTCCCGACATGGGACCTTTCCACGGTCTTGGAGGCCATGAAAGGTGCCCCATTCGAGCCAATCCAGTCGTCAGACATGAAACACTTGTCTTTCAAGACAGCGTTTCTTATGGCTCTCGCTTCAGTGAAGCACGTAGGGGACTTGCAAGCGCTTTCAGTGAGCGCGTCATGCATGGAGTTTGGACCTAATGACTCAGAGGTCATACTCAAACCGAAGCACGGCTATGTGCCAAAATCCCTCAACACACCGTTCAGGGCCCAGGTGATTTCCCTGTCTGCCCTTCCGGTTCTCAATGAGGAGAAGGACGCGAGTCTCCTTTGCCCTGTCAGGGCACTAAGGGCTTATGTGTCCCGCTCGTCTGGTTTCAGACAGACTGAGCAGCTTTTCGTTTCGTTTGGCGGCCGTGCTAAGGGACTTGCCGCTTCGAAACAGAGCCTATCCAGAAGGATAGTCGGTGCCATTGCGCTGGCTTACACTTCTAAGGGCCTACAGTGCCCTTTGGGTGTTAGAGCGCACTCCACAAGAGGCATGGCCTCCTCGTGGGCATGGTCTAGCGGGGTTACCCTGCAAGATATTTGTATGGCCGCGGGCTGGGCCTCGCCGTCTACATTTATAAAATACTATAACCTGGAGGTTCCCGCCTTACAAGCTAAGCTTTTGGCGGTCTGAACTTCGGGCTTATCGGCCGCCATGCGGCTTATGTGTGGAGTGTTGGCCTGTGCATCGCTCAGTCCGATGCGGCAGCTCCATGAGTGTGGTACCCTTACGGGTCTGATACCCCTACGGGACTATTTATAAAGGAGTGATGCTTCTAGCCTCTCCTCCTCTACTCTGTGAGAGTTGTGGTGATTGTGCACTAGATGCGCCCCGGGCTTCGGCCCTGGGACTCTGGTGTTGGATCCCTGTCCGCACGGCGTGTTACATGGTGTTCCCCATAGCGTAAGATATTACGCAGTACGAGAGATACTCTCGTAAGAGAACGTACTCGGTTACTAACGTAACCTCGGTTCTCTCTAGAGAGGGAACGAGTACTGCGTATCTTGCCGTGCTTGGAATACGCTCTGGTTCGCTTCGGCGTTGAAAAATCAGAGGAAATACAGCTATCGAGGGTATTATAGGGCGAGACCACGCCTTTACTGGCGGGACATGACGAAATGGGCGCGAAGCGCCCCCATTCGTCATTACGTCACGCAGTGCCTCACTCGATAGGCTGCTGCTTTTCCAGCAAGGCAGCCAATGGGCGCGCGAGCTGTCTCGCCCTTGTCTGCTTGCTGCTGCAAAGCGTTTTACATTTTTAAAAATTAAGGATAATTTTTGGCTTCAATATCTCGAGGAAAAGAGTTTTCCCCGTAGCGTAAGATATTACGCAGTACTCGTTCCCTCTCTAGAGAGAACCGAGGTTACGTTAGTAACCGAGTACGTTTTATCTGAAGTCACGTGATCACCTGTGTGTTTTCTTGAGCAACGGCTCCATCTGCAGGTCATTCATGAGTCTGTTATAACAGTGAACTCTCTTCATGTCTTTACAGGTGTGATACAGTATATCACTTCCTTTTCCTCATGAGCAGGACTTATTTCAATCTTTCAGTCATTTGTACTAGTTTGATTATTATGCTTGATTAATTATAATTAAAATTACTGTCATTTTGTGGTTTAAAATTGAAACCACAGGGGTCTCTCTGAATGCAGTTCAGTACAATGATTTTGTAGCCTGACTTCATCGTACTCATATTCTAATCAGAATGTGAGTCTGATACTGCTCTATAGGGCTTTGATTATGAGGTGTGTCTTAAAGGGCATATTGCAGGTTAAAGGACCCAACGAGTCAATGTATAGAAAAACAATGTAGTAACTAGATTTTCTTTAAAATATACTTATAAATATGCAATATTGGCTTCTGGAGTCGTTTTTGTGAGAAAATTTTACTTCCGCATCTGAAAATGGGCGTGACGGGCGTGACGTAACCGTCGGGAGAGCGGTCGATTCAAACCATTCAAACAACAGGAAAACAATGGATCGCAATGACATTTCGGACTTACTCGTATGACGGACCACGGACCACAGCCGTACAATTATGAGCCTGCTATGCTGCCAAGAGAGCAGGGTCAGGCCAGGATTAATGTTAGACAGAACAACAGTCAGAGGAGACACACATTATTGCAGAATTACTATTATAAAAAAAAAAACTTGTGTGGAGTGAGTGTCCGCAGCCGCAGTTTATTGCATCACTTAATCGCGCATCTTTTTGATTAGCCTAGTGTAACATTAAAAGAAACAGCCTATTCAATATTCCCTGGATGTTTTTTTAACGAAGAAATTAAATAATAGCAATCAGGAGAATAGAAGCAGCAATAAAAAAATGAGGACTGAATGTCGGCAAAACATTATACCACTTATGCAATAAAAACTGCACTGCAACAAAAAGGTAAGGCATATGTGTTTTTATATTTAATGCTGTTCACTGTGAGTTGTAATTAATAGTGTAATAGAGTTAATAGTGCATCGTTCATTCTGTTTGGTAAAATGTGAGGTGTATATCGTTCGGTAATGTCGTTGTTCTACATGCACAGAGTAAAATGGGGAATACTCGGTTTGTGAAACGCTACTGAGAACGGCAGGTGTCGTGGTGAGAGACCGCTGCTAGCTTACAGATATAGCCTATACAGAGACTGTGTCTGTTCCCCGAATTTGGAAATCCAATAAACGCCCAAACCTTTCTAAGGTTAAAAATCTAATTGATGTTCAACAAATAAAAAACAGATATAATACAGATGAGCAAACGATAAAGCTTGGGTTGCTGAATATTCGATCCCTTAATTCAAAATCGCTCATAGTTAATGATAAGATTAAAGACTATAACCTAGATGTGCTGTGTTTGACAGAAACCTGGCTAAAACCAAACAATTACATTACTTTAAATGAGTCCACTCCGCAAGATTATTGTTATAAACATGAGTCTCGTCCGAAAGGCAAAGGGGGAGGTGTTGCTGTAATTTATAGTAATATTCTCAAAACCACTAAGAAATCTAGTTTTAAATATACTTCTTTTGAAGTGTTGGTGCTTAATGTAAAAATTTATAGTGTAAACAATAAATCACGTTTGAGAATTGTACTGGCTACTGTATACAGGCCACCAGGGCACCATAAAGATTTTATCAAAGAATTTGCTGACTTTCTATCAGAATTAATATTGGCTGCAGATAAAGTCCTAATTGTTGGTGATTTTAATATACATGTAGATAATGAAAAAGATGCATTGGGATTGGCATTTAAAGACATTATAAACTCAATTGGAGTGAGACAACACGTGTCAGAATCTACTCATTGTCGTAATCATACTCTAGATCTAATATTATCACATGGAATAGATGTTGATGCCGTTGAAATTCTGCAGCAGAGCGACGACATCTCAGATCATTATCTAGTCTCGTGTAAATTACATTTAGCCAAGGCTGCAAAGCCGACTCCGTGTTATAAATATGTTAGACCTATCACTTCTGCCACTAAAGATTGCTTTATCAATAATCTTCCAAATCAGTTTCATAATCTCAGCATCCCAGATAGCTTAGAAGAACTTGATATTGCAACAGAAACTTTTAACTCTCTCTTTTCCAGCACTTTAGACACAGTTGCTCCGCTGCGCTTAAAGAAGATTAAAGAAAATAGGTCAACGCCGTGGTACAATGAGCACACCTGGGCCCTTAAGAGCGCAGCCAGAAAAATGGAGTGAAACTGGAAGAAAACAAAACTAGAGGTATTTCGGATTTCATGGAAGGAGAGCTCGATTGCTTACAGAGAGGCCTTAAAAGATGCTAGAACTAATTATTTCTCAACCCTATTAGAAGAAAATAAACATAATCCTAGGTATTTCTTTGAACAAGTGACTAAACTAACGAAAAAGAAAGCTTCAAGCCCAGAAGTTTATAAGAAACA
The DNA here is from genome assembly GCA_036326025.1 of Chrosomus eos. Classification (NCBI taxonomy): domain Eukaryota; kingdom Metazoa; phylum Chordata; class Actinopteri; order Cypriniformes; family Leuciscidae; genus Chrosomus; species Chrosomus eos. Next base: position 390,325 of record JAZAVI010000023.1, read on the forward strand.
CAGCAGTAATGACTTTATGAACTTCTTCACTTATAAGATTGACAATATCAGGGACAAAATTATAACTATGCAACCGTCTACTACAGTATCGCATCAGGGAGTATATTGTAGTCTCCGTGAGGAACATTTTGATTCATTTGTTGCTATAGGAGAGGAAAAATTTTGCAAAATTGTTAATTCATCTAAATCGACAACTTGTGTGCTAGACCCTATACCGACTAAGCTACTGAAAGAGATGCTTCCAGAGGTCATAGATCCTCTTCTAGATATCATTAATTCATCTTTGTCATTAGGATACATACCAAAAACCTTTAAGTTGGCTATGATTAAACCGCTTGTTAAAAAACCGCAACTTGATCCTACAGAATTAGTCAATTACAGGCCAATCTCGAATCTGCCTTTTCTGTCAAAGATACTAGAAAAAGCAGTATCCTCACAACTGTGTTCCTTTTTAGAAAGAAATAATATCTGCGAGGATTTTCAGTCCGGATTTAGACCGTACCATAGTACTGAGACTGCTCTCATTAAAGTCACAAATGATTTGCTCCTATCATCCGATCGTGGTTGTATCTCTCTATTAGTGTTACTTGATCTTAGTGCTGCATTTGATACTATCGACCACAACATTCTTTTAAATAGACTAGAAAACTATGTTGGCATTAGCGGAATTGCACTAGCATGGTTTAAATCATACTTATCTGACCGTTTTCAGTTTGTAGCAGTAAACGAAGAGATGTCTTATCGATCACAAGTTCAGTATGGCGTACCACAAGGCTCAGTACTAGGACCGCTGCTGTTCACTCTGTACATGCTACCATTAGGAGATATAATTAGGAAATATGGAATTAGCTTTCACTGTTATGCTGATGATACTCAGCTGTATATTTCTTCAAAACCTAACGAAACTTACCAATTCACAAAATTAACGGAATGCATAGCTGATATAAAAAATTGGATGACCAGTAATTTCCTATTACTAAATTCTGAAAAAACAGAGATTCTAATCATTGGACAAAAAACTTCCTCACCTAATAACCTAGAATACTGTCTAACACTTGATGGCTGCTCTGTTAAGTCTTCGACGTCATTTAGGAACCTGGGTGTGCTCTTTGATAACAATCTTTCATTTAAAAGTCACGTGTCTAGTATCTGTAAAACCGCATTTTTCCATCTTAAAAATATATCTAAATTACATCATATGCTCTCACTGACAAATGCGGAACAATTAGTTCATGCTTTCATGACCTCAAGGCTAGATTATTGTAATGCTCTACTGGGTGGTTGCCCTGCACGCTTATTAAACAAACTACAGCTAGTTCAAAACGCAGCCGCTAGAGTTCTTACCAGAACCAGGAAGTATGACCATATTAGCCCGGTTCTGTCAACACTGCATTGGCTGCCTATTCAACATCGTATAAATTTTAAAATATTGCTGATTACTTACAAAGCACTAAATGGTTTAGCTCCCCAGTACTTGAGCGAGCTATTAACGCATTATAGTCCTTCACGTCTACTGCGATCTCAAAATTCCCGGCCAGTTGATAATACCTAGAATATCAAAATCGACTGCTGGCGGTAGATCCTTTTCCTATTTAGCACCAAAATTTTGGAACAATCTTCCTAACACGGTCTGGGAAGCAGATACAGTCTGTCAGTTTAAATCTAGACTAAAAACACATCTCTTTGGCTTAGCATACACATAACACATTATAGATTTCTATAATTCAATGTTAGGCTGCATAGATTAGATCAGCCGGAACCGGGAACACTTCCCATAATTCCTGATGTACTTTGTACATCATAAGAAGGATGGCGTCTACGCTAATATTAGTCTCTCTGTTTATCCCGAGGTTTACCGCAGACCGCCGGATCCAGGGCATATCCAGATCTGATGAAGGACCATCACATGGACACGACGACACGCATTATCAGGGCTGTGAAGGCCCATGGACACCTCACCACACTCATCTCCTCACCGGCCGGATGACCCAACCCAACCAGATGAACTGGATAATATCGTGAAAGTTCTGATCCCATCTGACTCCTGACATTATGCTGCCTAACTCATAATCATACACTGTTCATTCGTTAGCCAAAGGAGGACTGGCCCCCCGACTGAGCCTGGGTTCTCCCAAGGTTTTTTTTCTCCATTCTGTCACCTGATGGAGTTTTGGTTCCTTGCCACTGTTGCCTTCGCCTTTTGGCTTGCTTAGTTGGGGACATTTAATTTTCAATTGAACAATACTATTACAACATTGTTTTCCTGTTATCTCTGTAAAGCTGCTTTGAAACAATTTGTATTGTAAAAAGCGCTATATAAATAAAGGTGACTTGACTTGACTTGACTACTGTTACATGTGTGTCCTGAGTTCCCCCGTCACTGTGTATTTGGTTTAGTCCTTTGTCTCAGTTTTCCCGCTCCTCGTTAGATTTCAGTTCCTTCACCTGTGTCTAGTTAATTTGCCCCAGCTGTGCCTTGTTTCCCCAATCTGTTCTCTGTGTATGTAAACCCTGTGTTCTGCCTCATTCCTTGTCCGTTCTCGTTTATGTAAAGTGTGTGTTGTGTTATCCTGCTTGTATACCCGTTCAGAAAGTAAAAGTAATTTGTATTGGAACCTTTGTGCCTCACCTTCTTCTTCTGACAACACCACCCGTAACAGAAGAACGGAACACCCTAAAATGGACGATAGGGTAAGAATTGTCGTCCTGGTCGAGGAGAGCCAAAATCTCCTAGCCTATACCCATGGACGTTCGTTTGAGGGAACCCGTCTGGCCAGATTTCGCGGGATCCGTGGAGGCCACAGTAGTGGCTGTGGTCGAGTGGAGTCCAGACACCACTCTCCCTTCACCATCGGTCCAGGAAAGGAGGAGGAGCTTATTGACTGGGACACAGAGCTTCCGCCTCTGATCCCATTCAGCCCAGCCAAGCCTGCACCATTGGTTTCGTCCAGTCCAGCCAAGCCCTCACCACAGGTTCTGTACAGCCCATCCGAGCCAGAGCCTGAGCCCGTCGCCTGCCCGCCAGAACCTGAGCCCGTCGCCTGCCCGCCAGAGCCTGAGCCCGTCGCCTGCCCGCCAGAGCCTGAGCCCGTCGCCTGCCCGCCAGAGCCTGAGCCCGTCGCCTGCCCGCCAGAGCCTGAGCCCGTCGCCTGCCCGCCAGAGCCTGAGCCCGTCGCCTGCCCGCCAGAGCCTGAGCCCGTCGCCTGCCCGCCAGAGCCGCCTTCACTGCAGGTGCACGCCTACCCGCCAGAGACTAAGCACACCACACGTAAGTCCACTCAAGAGGACACTTCATTGATGGTGATGTCTGCGGCAATTTTGTGTGTGTGGGCTACACACACATCAGTTCTGGCCCATGCATCCAGCCCAGCCGAGCCCTCTCCGCTGGTCCCGTCCAGCCCTACAGAGCATTCTCCGCTGGTCCCGGCCAGCCCTACAGAACCTTCTCCGCTGGTCCCGCCCAGCCCTACAGAGCCTTCTCCACTGGTCCCGTCCAGCCCTACAGAGCCTTCTCCGCTGGTCCCGTCCAGCCCTACAGAGCCTTCTCCGCTGGTCCCGTCCAACCCTACAGAGCCTTCTCCACTGGTCCCGTCCAGCCCTACAGAGCCTTCTCCGCTGGTCCCGTCCAGCCCTACAGAGCCTTCTCCGCTGGTCCCGTCCAGCCCTACAGAGCCTTCTCCGCTGGTCCCGTCCAGCCCTACCAAGCCTTCTCTGCTGGTGCCGTCCAGCCCTCCCAAGCCTGTCACTCTCCCCAAGAAAATTTTGGGGGGGGGGATATAGGACCCCACCCTGGCCACCCGAAGGGGCGTCTCCACCCTGGCCATCTGAAGGGGCGTCTCCACCCTGACCACCCGAAGGGGCGTCTCCACCCTGGCCACCCGAAGGGGCGTCTCCACCCTGGCCACCCGAAGGGGCGCCTGAAGGGGATTCTCCGCCAGGACCTCCCGAGGGGTGGTCTCCTACTCCCCCATGGCCCCCTGACCAGCCTGCTCCGCCAGGACCGCCAGAGGGGTGGTCTCCTACTCCGCCATGGCCCCCTGACCAGCCTGCTCCGCCCTGGAGGCTTCCTGTTCAGGGTAGGCCACGCCCTCGTCAGCCTCCAGGGCGCCCGCCCCCCCACCCCTATTGAAGTTGTACGGCGCGAGGACGCGCCTTTTTGGAGGGGGCGTTATGTTACATGTGTGTCCTGAGTTCCCCCGTCACTGTGTATTTGGTTTAGTCCTTTGTCTCAGTTTTCCCGCTCCTCGTTAGATTTCAGTTCCTTCACCTGTGTCTAGTTAATTTGCCCCAGCTGTGCCTTGTTTCCCCAATCTGTTCTCTGTGTATGTAAACCCTGTGTTCTCCCTCATTCCTTGTCCGTTCTCGTTTATGTAAAGTGTGTGTTGTTATCCTGCTTGTATACCCGTTCAGAAAGTAAAAGTAATTTGTATTGGAACCTTTGTGCCTCACCTTCTTCTTCTGACAACACCACCCGTAACAACTACAGGCCACCAGGGCACCAAAAAGATTTTATCAAAGAATTTGCTGGCTTTCTATCAGAATTAATATTGACTGCAGATAAATATGCCCAGATGTTTCCAAGAAACACAGCAGTAATGACTTTATGAATTTCTTCACTTATAAGATCGATAATATCAGGGACAAAATTATAACTATGCAAACGTCTACTACAGTATCACATCAGACAGTGCAGTGTAGTCTTCATGATGAAAAATTTGATTCATTTGTTGCTATAGGAGAGGAAGAATTTTGCAAACTTGTTAAATCATCTAAATCAACAACATGTATGTTAGACCCTATACCGACTAAACTATTGAAAGAGATGCTTCCAGAGGTCATAGATCCTCTTCTTAATATTATTAATTCATCTTTGTCTCTAGGATACGTACCAAAAACCTTTAAGCTGGCTATGATTAAACCGCTTGTTAAAAAACCGCAACTTGATCCTACAGAACTAGTCAATTACAGGCCGATCTCGAATCTACCTTTTCTGTCAAAGATATTAGAAAAAGCAGTATCCTCACAACTGTGTTCCTTTTTAGAAAGAAATAATATCTGCGAGGATTTTCAATCAGGATTTAGACCGTACCATAGTACTGAGACTGCTGTCATTATGATTTGCTCTTATCATCCGATCGTGGTTGTATCTCTCTATTAGTGTTACTTGATCTTAGTGCGGCATTTGATACTATCGACCACAACATTCTTTTAAATAAACTAGAAAACTATATTGGCATTAGTGGAATTGCACTAGCATGGTTTAAATCATATTTATCTGACCGTTTTCAGTTTGTAGCAGTAAATGAAGAGATGTCTTATCGATCACAAGTTCAGTATGGCGTACCACAAGGCTCAGTACTAGGACCGCTGCTGTTCACTCTGTACATGCTACTGTTAGGAGGTATCATTAGGAAACATGGAATTAGCTTTCACTGTTATGCTGATGATACTCAGCTGTATATTTCTTCAAAACCTAACGAAACTTACCAATTCACAAAATTAACGGAATGCATAGCTGATATAAAAAATTGGATGACCAGTAATTTCCTATTACTAAATTCTGAAAAAACAGAGATTCTAATTATTGGACAAAAAAACTTCCTCACCTAATAACCTAGAATACTGTCTAACACTTGATGGCTGCTCTGTTAAGTCTTCGTCGTCAGTTAGGAACTTGGGTGTGCTCTTTGATACCAATCTTTCATTTGAAAGTCACGTGTCTAGTATCTGTAAAACAGCATTTTTCCATCTTAAAAATATATCTAAATTACGTCATATGCTCCCACGGACAAATGCGGAACAATTAGTTCTTGCGTTCATGACCTCAAGGCTAGATTATTGTAATGCTCTACTGGGTGGTTGCCCTGCACGCTTAATAAACAAACTACAGCTAGTCCAAAACGCAGCCGCTAGAGTTCTTACCAGAACCAGGAAGTATGACCATATTAGCCCGGTTCTGTCAACACTGCATTGGCTGCCTATTAAACATCGTATAAATTTTAAAATATTGCTGATTACTTACAAAGCACTAAATGGTTTAGCTCCCCAGTACTTGAGCGAGCTCTTAACGCATTATAGTCCTTCACGTCTACTGCGATCTCAAAATTCTGGCCAGCTGATAATACCTAGAATATCAAAATCGACTGCTGGCGGTAGATCCTTTTCCTATTTAGCACCAAAACTCTGGAACAATCTTCCTACCATTGTCCGGGAAGCAGATACAGTCTGTCAGTTTAAAACTAGACTAAAAACACATCTCTTTGACCTAGCATTCACATAATACATTATAGACTTCTATATGTTAGGCTGCATAGATTAGGCCAGCCGGAACCGGGAACACTTCCCTTTAATCCGGATGTACTTGTTACATCATAAGAAGAACGGCATCTACGCTAATTTAGTGTCTTTGTTTATCCCGAGGTTTTCCTGCAGCCTGCCGGATCCAGGCCATTTCCAGATCTGACGAAGGACCTTCGCCTGGACCCGATGACAACACAGTGCTGAAGTGCCAACTAGCCTCTCCCTATGGAGGATCCCTATTCCACTCTACAGATAAAGCGCTATGAAATTACGGTTTCGCGTCCCTACGCCGAATTGATAAAATAAAATTCTGCGTCAAAATTTATAGGCAAGACAATAGTTTGTTTAGGCATGGTTTGTAGCGAATTACGAACCTGCGCACACATATATTCAAACGCACATAACTATAGAATCAATTCTTAACGCGCATGTGAACGCCATCAGCGTTTATCACAGGTTCAGTTTAAAGTCTATTTAGAGAGAACGGCTTGTCTTAGCGGCCCCCAATTTAATAACAAATGATCATTTCGACGGAAGTGAATCAATCAAAACTAACTTTAGCTGGAAATAACAATATTCAAGAACCGCTATAAAACCAAACCATTCTTTGTTACCTTAAATTATGTTTGTCTCTGTAAAGCTGCTTTGAAACAATCTACATTGTTAAAAGCGCTATATAAATGAGGATGACTTGACTTGACTTGACTATAACAACGACTAAAACTATTACACAACATACTCACAGTCGTGATAACCGAGTTGGTTGGCAATGCTACGCCACACATTATCTTTCAGTTCGTTGTCCTTATAGTTTTTATTCATTTTGTCAAACAAAATGGGTTTTGTTGACACACGCAATCAGAAGATCCGTCATTGTTGCTGTGACGTCACCTTTGTTTCCCATATGTGATTGGCTGAAGCCTTTTCTGTCGCCGCAAAAGTAAAAAAAAAATCAACATCGAAGCGGAAAAAATAAAAGTCGTTTTTTCGCCGCAGCAGATTCGCGTTCGGTCTGGAAGCACTCATTACACAAACAGCTGATCAAAAATAAAACCATAGCGCAAATTATTCACGTGTCGAAATCGTGTCCAGTGTGAAAGGACCTTTAGACTCAGAGATGTACACGATTACGCCTTTACCATTTTTATCAGTTTTGGAATGTTTTAAAAGTAATGTGAAATGGTGATCATGAATTGAGACATCAGAAATTGTTACATTGAGATTTGGGTCAAATGAACAAGTGCGTGAAGAAATTTCACTACCCCTTAGAAAACCAAAAAAGGCTGTGAGAATGACTGTTTCTAACAACTGATCGGTGTACGGCCCAAAACACCCATCCCGTAATTTTGATATGATTTGTTTAACCAAAGTGAGAGTAAAAGGGAGACGTTTATCATTGCCTTGTGGAGATTGTCTTTTGATCCCGTTCAGCAAAAGGCGAATGTAAGGATTTTCCAAAATACTGGAGGCAGATGGATCCATGGCAGCGCATGTGGAATTGAATGCCAGCAACCGTACTTTTGATGGAAGAAGGCTGGAGTTTTCGATCCTGGAAGCAGTGGACTATAAACGCACTAATATATGATATATTGACAGGCAGAGCAGTTACAGATAAAGAAGCACAAAAACTGATGAAATAAGACCATGCAGAGTACCCCCCATCTGACCATCGGAGTCCCTGCGCCGCTAGCCTGCTGCCCTTGGATTACCTTTTGTGACTTTCACTTAAATAAAACTGAGTTTACTTGCTATTGCTTCCGGAAATTATTTCGTTACAGAACGATCTGACCCAAAGATGGAAGCAGCGAGTAATTCTGCAGAGAGTCTGGACGAGTTCGTCAACAACAGCAGACGCCGGATGGATAACCAAGAGAAAAATCTCAACGAGACAGCTCGTGCTGTTCAGGCGTTAGTGGCGCAGGTGTCCGGGCTCACCCAGCAAATTCAACAGCTACGCATTCCCACTGCGTCCAACCCACCGCCGATTCCCCAACCACCACCAGCGGACCCCACCCAGTCAGAGCCCCGTCTACCAGCACCGGAGGCATACTCAGGTGAACCCAACTTCTGTCGAGCTTTTCTAACAAGATGCTCAATGCATTTTTCTCTTCAGCCCAGAACCTTCCACGAGGAGAGAACCAAGGTCGCCTTCGTGCTCACCCTTCTGACTGGGAGAGCAGCGCTATGGGGAACGGCGGTGTGGGAAAACCAGGAAGATTGCTGCACCTCGTTCCAAGCGCTCTCCGACGAAATGAAGCGAGTCTTTGACCGTGCAGTGGCCGGCAGAGAAGCAGCCAGGGTGCTGGCCGATTTGCGTCAAGGACAGCGATCTGTGTCGGACTTCTCGATTGAATTTCGGACTCTAGCGGCGGAGAGCCAATGGAACGAGGAGGCGCAGTGGGACATGTTCCTGCATGGGCTGGCTGACCGCGTCCAGAAAGAGATATACGCCATGGACTTACCTCCCAAACTCAACGACTTAATCGCCTTAGCACTGAGAGTGGACGCCAGGCTGTCACGAGCGGAACGGCGAGTGCCCACTACCCGCTCTTCGGCGGAATCCGAAGGACAACGTTCTGGAGGCGGGGACGCGGTCAGCCATGTCTACGATCCCGAGCCCATGCAGGTGGGTAGAGCCCGGCTTTCCCGGGAGGAGAAGGAAAGGCGGAGATCCCAGGGCCTCTGCCTGTACTGTGGAGGAACTGGACACTTCGCCTACAACTGTCCTTTAAAAGGCCCAGCCCAACAGTAAGTATGAGGCTACTGTCGGGTGGGATCTCCGCCGAGTATACCTCATCAACATCGACTCTCCTTCCGGTTAGACTCCGATGGTCCAACCACCGTCACGACTGCCATGCACTTCTGGACTCGGGCGCCGAAGGTAATTTCATGGACCATACCTTCGCACTCAACCACCAAGTTCCCCTCAAACCCCTCACCCATCAGATCGCAGTACTGTCTATCTCTAGTCACTGAAGACATCATCCTCATTACATCAGGCAACCACTCAGAAACCACCTCCTTCTATATCCTGGACACTCCGCTTGCACCCATCGTTCTTGGTCATCCATGGCTCACTCGTCACAACCCCAAAATAGACTGGCAACTCAAATCAGTATCGGCATGGAGCAGTTTTTGTCATAAGTCCTGTCTTGTGTCTGCCTGTCCGTCTGTTTCTGTTCATGTGTTACAGGAGGAGACAGTGGATTTAGCGAACGTGCCCACGGAGTATCGGGACCTGAAGGAGGTGTTCAGTAAGTCTCGGGCTGATTCTCTTCCTCCACACCGTCCCTATGACTGTGCTATAGAGTTATTGCCAGGTACGTCTCCGCCTAAGGGCAAATTATATTCTCTCTCGGTCCCAGAGAGAGAGGTCATGGAGAAATACATTTCTGATTCTCTAGCAACGGGATTCATCCGCCCTTCCTCTTCTCCAGCGGGGGCGGGGTTCTTTTTTGTGGGGAAGAAAGATGGATCGTTGCGACCTTGTATTGATTACCGGGGGTTGAACAACATCACGGTAAAGAATACTTCTCCTTTGCCATTGATGTCTTCAGCCTTCGAGAGGTTGCAAGGAGCATCTATCTTCACGAAATTGGATTTAAGAAATGCATATCATTTGGTCCGCATCAGGGAGGGGGATGAGTGGAAAACCGCTTTTAATACCCCTAGGGGGCACTTTGAATATTTGGTTATGCCGTTCGGCCTTTCCAACTCCCCAGCGGTTTTCCAAGCACTTGTCAATGACGTTTTGCGAGACATGGTCGATCAATTCATATATGTCTACCTGGATGATATATTGATTTTTTTCATCGTCTCTCCAGGAACACGTGCAACACGTCCGACAAGTGCTTCAGAGGTTGCTAGAGAATGGGCTTTTTGTCAAGGCGGAGAAATGCGTGTTTCATGCACAGTCTGTTCCTTTTCTAGGTCACATCATCTCGGTTGAGGGAATGCGCATGGATCCTGACAAAGTTAATGCTGTGGTAAATTGGCCAAGTCCAGATTCCCGTAAGGCCCTACTGAGGTTTCTGGGGTTCGCCAATTTTTACCGGCGTTTTATTCGCAATTTCAGCCGACTAGCCGCACCTCTGACCGCCTTGACCTCCCCCCGAACGACGTTCAGGTGGTCAGACGCAGCAGAAGCTGCGTTTGCCAAACTGAAGGGTTGGTTTGTTTCAGCCCCCATTCTGATAACCCCTGATCCATCACGTCAGTTTGTGGTGGAGGTCGATGCGTCAGAGGTGGGGGTAGGTGCAGTGTTATCCCAGCGCTCTCCTTCAGACGACAAGATGCACCCTTGCGCGTTTTTGTCTCATCGTTTGTCCCCTGCCGAAAGCAATTATGACATTGGCAACAGAGAGTTGTTGGCGGTCAAGCTAGCATTGGAGGAGTGGCGCCACTGGTTAGAAGGGTCGGAGGTACCTTTTATCGTCTGGACCGATCACAAGAATTTGGAATACATTCGTACGGCTAAAAGACTTAATTCCAGGCAGGCTCGGTGGGCTCTTTTTTTCGGACGTTTTGACTTTACTCTCTCGTACCGCCCGGGTTCTAAAAACATCAAACCCGATTCTTTATCGCGCATTTTTGACCGTTCCGATCGCCCGTCTACTCCCGAGTGCATTTTACCAGAGACCATATTTATCTCTAAACTCACATGGGAGGTCGAATCGAAGGTCAGGAAGGCCTTAGAAGGGGTAACGCCTCCGACTCGTTGCCCACCGAACCGTTTGTTTGTGCCGGAGAGTTTACGGGCCAGCGTTATTCAGTGGGGACACTGTTCCAATGTGGCTTGTCATCCGGGAGTTAATCGTACTATGTTTTTAGTCAAGCAACGATTCTGGTGGCCTCTCATGGCTCGTGATGTTCACAATTTTGTATTGGCCTGCTCAGTTTGTGCCACGGGTAAAACTTCCAATCGACCTCCAGATGGGTTACTCCAACCGCTGCCGGTGCCTTCGAGACCCTGGTCCCATATCGCACTAGATTTTATCACCGCCCTCCCACCCTCCCAGGGTCACACGGTAGTTTTGACCGTGGTGGACCGGTTCTCAAAGGCTGCCCATTTTATTCCCTTGCCCAAATTACCTTCAGCCAAGGAGACAGCGTTGATTGTCGTTGACCACGTCTTTCGGATTCATGGCCTCCCGACAGACGTGGTTTCTGACAGGGGACCCCAATTTGTGTCCAAATTTTGGCGAGAGTTTTGTAAACTTCTGGGGCGACTGTCAGTCTGTCCTCTGGGTTCCATCCCCAGAGCAATGGCCAAACTGAGCGAGCCAACCAGGATTTGGAGCGAACGTTGCGATGTTTAGTGTCCAAGAATCCTTCCTCTTGGAGTCAGCAACTGTCTATGGTGGAGTATGCCCACAACACATTGCCAGTGTCATCCACGGGGCCTTTCACCATTTGAGTGTAGTGTAGGTTACCAGCCACCTATTTTTCCTAGTCTGGAATCCGAGGTCGCGGTCCCCTCCGCCCACGCCTTCGTCCAGAGGTGTCACCGCACTTGGACTAGAGCCCGTGAGACTCTTCTCCAAGTGGGGGCGCGCACCAAGGCCAAAGCCGATCGCCACCGGCGGAGGCCTCCCGTATACGTCGTCGGTTCTAAAGTGTGGCTTTCTACCAAGGATATTCCTCTCCGCTCCGTTTCGAATAAGCTCGCACCTAAATTCATTGGCCCGTTTTCTGTCACCAAAATCATTAGTCCGGTGACAGTCCGCCTGAATCTCCCTCCAGTGTACAGGAGGATTCATCCCGTCTTTCATGTATCTAAAATTAAGCCCGTCTTTTTTGCTCGCATTAATCCGCCAGCCCCGGTCCCCCCCCCGCCGCGTCTCGTAGACGGGGAACCCACTTATTCGGTCAATCGTATTCTGGACTCGAGACGGAGGGGACGCGGATTCCAGTACTTGGTGGACTGGGAAGGTTACGGTCCGGAGGAGAGAAGTTGGGTACCGGCTAGAGACATCCTGGATCACTCCCTTATCGATGATTACAATCGGCAGGTAAGGAAGTCTGGGAACGCCAGGAGGCGTTCCTAGGGAAGGGGGTACTGTCACGGTTGGTAAATCCTATGTCTTCTTCTCGTCTCGTGTCTCTGTTGTTATGTGTGTGTGTGTGCTGATCAGAGGGGCGTGGCTGCTCATCAGCGCTCGTTCAGCTATCACTCATCATCTCATCACCAGCTGCAGTCAATCCATTCCTGTGTATATATTCTCATCAACTTCTCATCTCCATTGTCAGATCGTTGTTTGTTTGGTGTTTGGTGTTGATCCCTCTACATTCCAGTCTCAGTCCTTCGTTGTTCCTGTCGTGTTTCCCCGTGGATGTCCTGTATTCGTTCTGTTGATCGTCACTTTCACCACTTCCTGCACCTGGGTTTCATCTGACCATCGGAGTCCCTGCGCCGCTAGCCTGCTGTGTCAGAAAACGACTGGAAGCAAATGCAGTGAAATAAATGTTTATTACTCAGAATAAACAGAAGCGCTGGTCAGACACACAGAACACTGAATAACACAGACTGGGCTAGTGACGCAGGGACCTGGACAGGCAACCGGGTGGTGAGTGATGATCTGTGGTGATAATCCTGTATCCAGGGAATGACGTGAGCAGAACCGGCAGTGCAGAAACAGGAAACAATCCGGGAACACGAACACCACGAAGACCACGAAGAAGACCACGAAGAAGACCACGAAACGGAACAGGAACCAACACAGGAACATACCAAAACGATCTGACAAAGAGAGACACCAGTCACAGGAATAAATAGCCGCTGTAAAGTGAGATCAGCTGGCGCTGATGATCAGCGGCACTCAGCGGCCACGCCCACAAATAGACACACGCAACACACACATAATCACGAGACCTGAAGAAGGCAGAGAATTCATAAACCGTGACAGTACCCCTCCCTCTAGGAACGCCGCCTGGCGTTCCCCGACTCCCTTACCTGTCGATTGTAATCCTCGATAAGAGAGTGATCCAGGATGTCCCTAGCAGGAACCCAACTTCTCTCCTCCGGACCGTAACCTTCCCAGTCCACCAGGTACTGAAATCCTCGTCCCCTCCGCCTTGAGTCCAGAATGCGATTTACAGAATAAGTGGGCTCCCCATCTACGAGACGCGGCGGGGGGGGAACCGGGACTGGCGGATTAATGTGAGAATAAAACACGGGTTTAATTTTAGACACATGAAAGGCGGGATGAATTCTCCTGTACGCAGGAGGGAGTTTGAGTCGGACCGTCACCAGACTAATGATCTTGGTGACGGCAAACGGGCCAATAAATTTAGGAGCAAGTTTATTAGAGATGGCACGCAAAGGAATATTTCTGGTAGAAAGCCACACTTTTTGACCGACGACGTATACGGGAGGTTTCGACCGGTGGCGATCGGCCGTAGCCTTGGTGCGTGCCCCCACTTGGAGCAGAGTCTCACGGGCTCTGGTCCATGTGCGGTGGCACCTCTGGACAAAAGCGTGAGCGGAGGGGACCGCGACTTCGGATTCCAGACTCGAAAAAACTGGTGGCTGGTAACCTAAGCTACACTCAAACGGAGATAGGCCCGTGGATGACACTGGTAACGAATTGTGAGCGTACTCCACCATAGAAAGTTGCTGACTCCAGGAGGAAGGATTCTTGGACACCAAACATCGCAACATTCTCTCCAAATCTTGGTTGGCTCTCTCGGTTTGACCATTGCTCTGGGGATGAAAACCAGAAGATAGACTGACAGTCGCCCCCAGTAATCTACAAAATTCTCGCCAAAATTTGGACACAAACTGGGGCCCCCTGTCGGAAACCACGTCTGTCGGGAGGCCATGTAAACGAAACACGTGGTCAACAACAGTCACCGCTGTCTCCTTGGCAGAGGGTAATTTAGGCAAGGGGATAAAGTGAGCCGCCTTCGAGAACCGGTCCACCACGGTCAAAACGACCGTCATACCCTGGGAGGGTGGGAGGGCGGTAATAAAATCTAGCGCAATGTGGGACCAGGGTCTCAAAGGGACTGACAGCGGTTGGAGTAACCCATCTGGGCGTCGGTTGGAAGTCTTACCAGTGGCGCAAACCGAGCAAGCCAAAACAAAACTGCGGATGTCACGAGCCATGAATGGCCACAAAAACCGTTGCTTGACCAAAAACCTGGTGCGATTAACTCCTGGATGACAAGCCACGTTGGAACAATGCCCCCACTGAATGATGTCAGACCGTAACTCCTCCGGCACAAATAATCGATTCGGTGGACCCCCGGGCGGAGGCGTTACCCCTTCTAAGGCCGTTTTGACCCTCGATTCGACCTCCCATGTGAGTGTGGAGACAAATAAGTTGTCCGGTAAAATGCACTCGGGAGTAGACGGGCGTTCGGAACGATCAAAAATACGTGACAAAGAATCGGGTTTGATGTTTTTAGAACCCGGGCGGTACGAGAGAGAAAAATCAAAACGACCGAAAAAAAGAGCCCACCGAGCCTGCCTGGAGTTGAGTCTTTTAGCAGTTCTGATATATTCTAAGTTCTTGTGATCGGTCCAGACAATGAAAGGTACCCCCGACCCTTCCAACCAATGACGCCACTCTTCCAACGCTAATTTGACTGCCAACAACTCCCGGTTACCAATGTCATAGTTGCATTCGGCAGGGGATAATCGATGAGAAAAAAACGCGCAAGGATGCATCTTGTCGTCTGTGGAAGCCCGTTGGGAAAGAACCGCGCCTACCCCCACCTCTGACGCGTCGACCTCCACCACGAACTGACGTGACGGGTCAGGGGCCACAAGAATGGGAGCCGAAACAAAGCGACTCTTAAGTTTGGAAAATACAGTCTCAGCTGTATCAGACCACCTGAACGTAGTTCTGGGGGAGGTCAAGGCAGTCAGAGGAGCGGCTAGTTGGCTGAAATTACGAATGAAACGTCGATAAAAATTGGCGAACCCCAGAAACCTCTGTAGGGCCTTACGGGAATCTGGACTTGGCCAATCTACCACAGCCTTAACCTTGTCGGGATCCATACGTATTCCCTCAGACGAGACGATGTATCCTAGAAAAGAAACAGACTGTGCATGAAAATCACATTTCTCTGCCTTGACAAAAAGCCCATTCTCTAGCAACCTCTCAAGCACTCGTCGGACGTGCTGCACATGTTCCTGGAGAGAAGATGAAAAAAATCAATATGTCATCCAGGTAAACATATATGAACTGATCTACCATATCTCGCAGCACGTCGTTGACGAGTGCCTGGAAGACCGCTGGGGAGTTGGACAACCCGAAAGGCATGACCAAGTATTCAAAGTGCCCCCTGGGGGTGTTAAAAGCAGTCTTCCATTCATCCCCCTTCCTGATGCGAACCAAATGATAAGCATTGCGTAAGTCCAACTTAGTGAAGACTGATGCTCCCTGCAACCTCTCGAAAGCTGAAGACATCAACGACAAAGGATAAGTATTCTTTACCGTGATGTTGTTCAACTCCCGGTAGTCAATACAAGGTCTCAGGGATCCATCCTTCTTACCCACAAAGAAGAACCCCGCCCCCGTTGGAGAAGAGGAAGGCTGGATGAACCCTGATGCTAGAGAATCAGAAATATATTTCTCCATGGCCTCCCTCTCTGGAACAGAGAGTGAGTATAATTTGCATTTAGGCAGAGACTTACCTGGCACTAAGTCTATGGCACAGTCATAGGGACGGTGAGGAGGAAGAGAGGCAGCCCGGGACTTACTGAACACTTCCTTCAGATCTAGGTACTCGGCGGGCACGTTAGATAAATCCCCTGCCTCCTCCTGAAACACAGAAACAGGGACAGACGGACAAGCAGAGACAAGACAAGACTCATAACATGAAGTACTCCAAGCAGAAATGGAGTGACGATGCCAATCCACCCGGGGGTTATGTTCGTTAAGCCAGGGGTGGCCGAGAACTATGGGAGCTAAAGGTGAGTCCATGAGGAGAAATGGTATGTCTTCGGAGTGATTGCCAGAGGTGATGAGTGTAATGCGTTCAGTAGTGAGAGAAATGTTCGGAAGTTCTTGTCCATTGAGTGCGTGAACAGATATCTTGTGAGTGAGTGAATGGACCGGGATGTTAAGTCTCTGAACGAGCTTACTGTCAATGAAGTTCCCCTCCGCTCCTGAGTCCAGTAAGGCTTGACAGGTGTGGGTGCCGGTTGCCCATCTCAGTCTTACCGGGAGGAGCGTGGATGATGGTGATGAGGTCTTCTCGGCGGAGATCCCACCCGATAGTAGCCTCAGATTTACTATCGGGCTTGGCCTTTTACCGGACAGGTGTTACTAAAATGGCCCGCTCCCCCGCAGTACAGACAGAGTCCTTGGGACCTCCGCCTCTCCTTCTCCTCCCGGGAAAGCCAAGCCCTACCCACCTGCATGGGCTCAGGATCGTTGCTTTGGCTGACCGTGTCCCTACCGCTGTTCTGAAAAGTTTCAATGCCACCAGGTGATCGGTTCAAAACGCCCCGACGCTCCATCCTGGAGATACGTGCATCCACTCTCAGCGCCAGGTCGATAAGTCCATTCAGAGTCTTGGGTAAATCCAACATGTATATCTCCTTTTGGACACGGTCAGCCAGCCCACGCAGGAACATATCCCACTGCGCCTCCTCGTTCCACTGGCACTCGGCCGCCAACGTGCGGAATTCAATGGAGTAATCGGAAACCGAACGCTTGCCTCGTTCCAGGTCGGCGAGAAGTCTAGCCGCCTCTCTTCCCGCCATCGATCGGTCAAAGACCCGTTTCATCTCCTCGGCGAGTGCCAGGAACGAGGAACAGCATGGATCTTGATTTTCCCACACCGCCGTTCCCCATAATGCCGCTCTCCCAGTCAGCAGGGTAAGAACAAATGCCACCTTCGTCTCCTCCTTCAGAAAAGTGCGTGGCTGCAAAGAAAAATGCATTGAGCATCTGGTTAAAAAGGCTCTGCAAAAATTGGGTTCTCCACTGTACGACTCAGGTACCGGCAGCCGTGGTTCTGACTGGGAGGGCGACTCAGGTGGTGTGGGTTGAACAGGCGGTGTGGGTGGCGCAGTGGGAGCTCTCAGATGTTGTAGCTGTTGGGTGAGCTCGGACACCTGCGTCACTAAAGTCTGTACCGCCCTTCCAGTGTTGTTGATGTTTATCTCTTGCGAATCCATCCGTGCTATGCTGCGATTAATGAATTCCTCCAAACTGCTCGGGGATCCTCCTGCTGCTTCCATAACTGGTCAGATCGTTATGTCAGAAAACGACTGGAAGCAAATGCAGTGAAATAAATGTTTATTACTCAGAATAAACAGAAGCGCTGGTCAGACACACAGAACACTGAATAACACAGACTGGGCTAGTGACGCAGGGACCTCGACAGGCAACCGGGTGGTGAGTGATGATCTGTGGTGATAATCCTGTATCCAGGGAATGACGTGAGCAGAACCGGCAGTGCAGAAACAGGAAACAATCCGGGAACACGAACACCACGAAGACCACGAAGAAGACCACGAAGAAGACCACGAAACGGAACAGGAACCAACACAGGAACATACCAAAACGATCTGACAAAGAGAGACACCAGTCACAGGAATAAATAGCCGCTGTAAAGTGAGATCAGCTGGCGCTGATGATCAGCGGCACTCAGCGGCCACGCCCACAAATAGACACACGCAACACACACATAATCACGAGACCTGAAGAAGGCAGAGAATTCATAAACCGTGACATGCTGCCCTTGGATTACCTTTTGTGACTTTCACTTAAATAAAACTGAGTTTACTTGCTATTGCTTCCGGAAATTATTTCGTTACACAGGCAGACGCAAACCATTCGTTTTTGAAAATCCCCCCGAACCCTACGGAAGGTGCAGCATCAGTATACAGATTAAGAGCTAAAGATGATTCCATGAAATTATTAAGAATAAAAAGGAAATGCCATTCCATTTATCTAGAAGCAGAGACCAAAATTTTAGCTCAGATCTACATCCTGCGTCTAAAGTAACGATATCACTGAGAGGTTTTTGCAGATTTAGAAAGGTCAAGAAGCCTGGAAATAAATGATCTGCCTTGAGGAATTACTCTCATCGTGAAATTAAGGTGACCCAAAAGAGAGAGCAAGTCCCTTTTTGAAAAAGATTTTGAATTTGCGACTTTCATAACTTGTCTTATCCGGGATAATTTCTCGAGGGGGAGTGAAGCTTGCATGCGAATTGAATCGAGAGAAATGCCTAAGAATTCGATGACTTTGACTGGACCCACAGTCTTTTCCTTCGAGAGAGGAACGCCTAATTCAGAAAAGGTGCGTTTGAGAGTCGAGATAGAGAAGTCTGATTTTTTGGAAGGAAAATCTTCTAGGAGAAAATCATCTAAAAGATGAAGGACGAATGATAATTTCTTGTTATTAAGAAGAATCCAGCACAAAGCCTCAGACTAGGTATCGAATATTTTTGGACTGCTACAACAGCCAAAAGTGAGTCTAACCGCAAAATACAATTTTTTCCTCCACTGGACGCCGAACAAATGTGACCGAACACGGAACCCAGGGACACAAGTCGGCAGCACAACTTGCGAGGAAAATGAGAAAGAAGCGTTTTTTTTCCAAAATTTGTGATTTCCGCTTTTTTGCAGAATCTGTTAGTTGAGATCATGAAGAAGCCTCTCCATGTTTGAGATAACAGTATTGGTATATTTAAAAGCTTACATTTTGAGGTTGAAATCGGCTTGTTTTCGTAGATTCTAGCACGCAGTAAGGGCGTGGCGTGTTATTGTCTGTGTGTACTTCCATACTGAATATAGCGCTTTTGTCCCCGCCCTCCAAGTGAACCACATGGCTACTTATTATGCTGTGCTCTGGTCGGCTCTATCTGATATCAAAATTCAATGAAGATGGACGCCGCAAAGATTGTCGCAGACGAGCTGAACCGTGGCAGTTACAGTACACTGAAAATGTTTTCGCCGCACTTTGTGGGCTCGGGAAACTGAAGCCGCGCGCGCGTGCTTGAATACGGCGGCTCGGCTCGCTGACAACGGTAGCTGGCTGTTTCATATGTGACATCCCGATTGCTTTGAATGGGGAACGTTTTGTGAACAGGGAACAGACTTAATGGAGACTTAATGGACTGGCAACAATCTCAATAGAACATGAACTGGCACAGAGAATCGAAATGGAGGATGCAGTTAAGACCTTTGCTGCGATGAAGGCCTGAAACGTAAGTTAAGCTTCATTTGCTCTTTAGTCGTTATTTAAGATGAACCTGCTGATGATATAATGTGCTTGCGGACATTTCATTTGTGTGTGTATACGCACATAAGTGATGTAAAGAGATTTGCAACAGTAATTTGAGGAGTTAAAATATGATTATTTGGAAAATCCCTGTCATGACTGCTTAAAGAAAAATGCCAGCAGGCATTTGCCTCCTGCATAAACTTTAATATTGTTGACATTTTGGGCACACGCGCGTTGCGCACTATTTGCGTTGTATGCCTTTGGCATATTGGCCTTTGTGTGTTGTTGCTGGTTTTGCGTTATATCATGGCATATTGGTCGTTGTGTGTTGTTGCTGGTTTTGCGTTATATGTATGGCATAACGTTATTGGTCTTCGTGTATTGTTGCTGGTTTTGCGTTATATGTATGGTCTTTGTGTGTTGTTGCTGGTTTTGCGTTATATGTATGGCATATTGGTCTTTGTGTGTTGTTGCTGGTATTCGTTTCAAATAGAGGGGCAGCACAATTGTTTTTCGCCTAGAGCGGCAAAAGTGCATTCACCGGTCCTGGAGGTGAGTTTCCGTAAACATTAAAGTTTGCCGTTTTGTGTTCATTCTAAGAACACGTACACGTTATCTCATGTTTAGTCTGTTTAGACCTTCCCAATACCTACCTATTGTTATTAGCTAGCAGGAAAGAAAAAAAAGCTGTAAAGCTTTACAGGGGGTATGGCTTATCTAAATGAGATGTAAATGAGCGCTATTTTCACTCCCAGCGGCAGTGAGAGGTGAGAACTGCAGATCTTTAGAGGCGGTTTTTCTCCGCTTTTAGTTATTTTGAGTGGCTACCTTCAAATGGCCACAACTTCACCAAATATTATCAGATTTCCATGTGTTACGCATCGTTGGAAAGCTTGGAGACTACACTTTCAGAATCTATGAATAACTCAAAATGCCCCAGAACCGACTTGTGTCCCTACTTTCCGTGTCTGGTCACAAATGCCACTGTGAGGGATGAATTGGCATAACTTTAAAAGCATCAGAAATATCTGCCTTTGCAAGCCAAGCTCCACATCCTGCCTTTTTTTATGAAATTGATGGCATCATCGACAGTGTTGTAAAACAGAGAAAATGGGGCTAAAGGAATAAGGCTATTTATGCTGTCAGCCAAACCATTGTGGAGAGCAGAAAGGTCGAATAATTAAACGTTTTTACCCGAATATTTTCGAGTGGCTACCCCTATAGGACCTATTCTAAAAATCGGGAAAGGAGAATTATCAAATAGGCCCTATCATGAATCCTTTCTTAACCTCTTTCTCGAGCAAGGTATCCACAGTTTCCGGTTCCTGAGACGCGGACAGTAGGTTATGGCAATGAAAAGGTACAGCAGGAAAATGCAGCAGGCCAGCAAAAAAAAAAAAAACGTAACAAGACCAGTCAGTAAATAATCCACAAAACAGCGGTCAGGATGCTTTCTCAACACCCGTCCCAGCTTGGGAACGTTTATGGGAGTTGATGGTTTTATTTCTTTCGCTCCATTTTTATGAAGCGTGTTCTCCTCGGGCACACAGACTTTGGGTGGGCGTTCCCACAGTAGCTACAAACATGAAAATATTTACAGTTTTGCATCCTACAAATATTTTCATTGAAATTAAAGCAAATAGGAGTACCAAAGTTATTCACCTGGGGGCCTGCTTTATGGCTCGGGCCAGGATGAGACATGGAGGAAATAGGCTTAGATTTAGAGCATAAATTAGTAGAATGCGAGAGAGAGCCGCAAACGAAACAGGACAGGATTTGGTGACCTGTGAAGTGTCTACTTATGAGCATGAGATCGACCACAGACCAGTCTAGTCTTTGATTAAAGCGTTGAATGAACATAGCTGCCTTTGCAGAAAAAGACTTGTGATACTCGTAGAACAGAACCCCACCGTAAGAGAGAGCTAGGTCAGAAATTATGGCCAGAAAGGTATCTAGTTCGGATCTGCGTGCTGGATGGACCTCACAAATAACATCCCTATAAACTCCAAATGCTGTAACGAACTCGGGAAAATTTTTTTAAACTCTAGGGTCCCCATCTTTTAGCTTGACATGCACGTCACCACAGTCTACTATACACGTTCACATAGCTCGGAACCCATAACGAGGTTAATGTCATTACCTGCCAATATCTGTCCCCTCTGTTGATGAGAGATGGCAGCAGCTGGTGGGAAAAAAGGCGAGCCAGTGGAAAGAGGTACGGCAGTTGCTAGGGTCCTTTTAGGTATAAAAGGTGACGTCATTACTTTGAGGCTGGCGCAGATGGTGATGCGGCGGGTCGGAGACAACAGCAGCGGTTGAAGCCGGGGTGGATGTCGATTGAGCAGAGAAGAGGGTCGAGGAAGGTCTGGAAATGGAGCCGTCTTCCAGTGTTGATATCCTAGCGGACATGCCGAGGAGAGAAGATTGAATGTCAGAAAGTGCCATGAGCACTGGATCATCTGCTGAAAAAGCACTTGGGCCCGGACGAACAGAGCAGCTGACCCGTTTTTGTGCTGGGGCTTTGCTGTCCGTCTCGGGATTTTTGCGCTTCGAGGTGTGCTTTTTTCCGGAGGACTGGGGAGGAGGTACCGGCGGAGATTCAACAACTGGATTATTAGAGAATCGCAGAGACAAATAGGTCCTCGTGAGAGGCGCCACGCGGAGGCTGAATGTCATTTAATAATAGGGTTTCCAGTATTTTTGCCACGGGCCAATCGCCGATGCATGGTTGGGACGAGGATTTATTCGCCAACCGCCGAGAACTCCTACTAGCGGTAGCGTTATCTTCCGGGCAGGCATCCTGCACCTGATCCGATTGGAATGGTAATGGCCGGGTTTCCTCAGAAGATTCTTGCCATTCTTCCTCGACAGCGGCGGAAGTCATAGCCAACAATAGGGGGAGTAGAAGCAGTACTTTTGCGCTTAACAACATGAGTGATTTTACCAGCATACAGAACAGCAGAAGCGAGCAGCAAGCATGTATTCATGAGCAAAGCTGAATGAGCTTTAAATAGGGCGTCTTGTTTGAGCTTTGGCCATTGAGCAGCGAGGGGAGTTACCCAGCTAATGCAGCTCAGCTGAAGCAGATCAGGAGCAGAACAGCTGACGGGACAGTGTTGTTAGCAACCCAGCTAGGAATTTTTTGTTCTAAAAATGTTCTGAGAACATTATCATGCATTGTTCTATAAATGTTTTCAGCGGGTAGTTTTATTTTTGTTCCCAGAATGTTTTTTTAAACGTTAGGATAACATTATTTAAAAACGTTAGGATAACATTCTTTAAAAACATTGTTAAAATGTTTCGTAGTAACTTATAACATTATTCTCTAACGTTCTTATAATGTTTTCAGTGGGTAGTTTTATTTTTGTTCCCAGAATGTTTTTTTAAACATTAGGATAACATTATTTAAAAACATTATTAAAATGTTTCATAGTAACTTTCTTATAACATTATTCTCTAACGTTCTTATAATGTTTTCAGCAGGTAGTTTTATTTTTGTTCCCAGAATGTTTTTTTTAAACGTTAGGATAACATTCTTTAAAAACGTTAGGATAACATTATTTAAAAACATTATTACAATGTTTCATAGTAACTTTCTTATAACATTATTCTCTAACGTTCTTATAATGTTTTCAGCAGGTATATTCTGTCCTCTGCATGCGTGTGCGTTGGGCATGCATATACAGATAGCTAAACACTATATAACGTGATGAAGAGGCTTCAATGACCACTCAGAGGATGTCAATCATCTTCTTTACTTGAGTGCAATCATGGTAAATGGTAAATGGACTGCATTTATATAGCGCTTTCATAGACCCAATTGTCACCAAAGCGCTTTACAATTTTGCCTCTCATTCACCCATTCACTCACACATTCATACACCGACGGCGGTGTCAGCCGTACAAGGCGCCAGCCAGCTCGTCGGGAGAAGCCGGGGTTAGGTGTCTTGCTCATGGACACCTCGACACTTGGTCAAGTGGAAACGGGGATTGAACCACCAACCTTCCGGTTTGTAGACAATCTACATGAACCACTTAGCCACTGCCGCCCCAGTGGCCGCAATCATGTTGTTTCTCTCAATGTTACATTAGTTTGTGAAACTGAAAAGAAATAAAAAAATGCTTATTTAAATATAAATAACCAAAATACAATTACTACTTACACAATATTTACATTAACATCGTTAAATCACAGTAATCGTTACGAGATCACATGGCGATCCTTTGAAATGTCCGTACAAAGCATGTGGAACCGTTAACGTGCGTGTAATATACCCATCTTAATAAGATACAGACACACAGTATATAACATTACAATTATATGAAATAAACTTACAAGCAAAGCTTCTCTGGGGCTTTACACAACAACACTGGAATCCGGAGTAAACAGCACGCGATCTCTTTGCTGCGCAAACTGGAAAATGGCTACTGAAGTTTGCGTGATTGTCGCTATGAAGCATAACAAATAAAGTTTTCTCAAATGGAAGTTTAACTAAAACTATAGCAAACAGCGCCATCTATTGGGGAAGAATGGTTAACTTTAGACATGACATAATACTCCCCGTCTAGTATTAAGCATAATGCCACTCTGGAATTCTCAACAAGTGAATACGTATTCACAGGGTAACTTAACGCATAAGCAAAATAACCTCTGTAATAGGCCTTAAGAACGTATTAGCAGTGCCACTCTTAGTGACTCTGAGTTCCAGTTTCCTGACTTTGCCATCTGAACCGGAGATGGCTTTGGTGACCAGAGCCATTGGCCATTCGTTCCTTTTTACCTGACCATCTTTCATGAGGACCAGGTCTCCTTCTTTGATATTGGGCTTGTTGTCTTGCCATTTCTTGCGCGATTGAAGGGATGCAAGGTATTCTCGCCTCCACCTTTCCCAGAATATGCTTGCGAGATACTGCACTCTTTTCCACTGTTTCCGATATAGATCGGCGCCTTCAAAAGGTCCTGGAGGTGCGTACGGTGTACACACCTTTTGGGTAAGGATCATTGCTGGAGTGAGGAGAAAGGGCGACTCGGGGTCAGTTGAAATGGATACGAGAGTCTTGCATTGATCACAGCACACACTTCGGCCATTAGAGTTGACAGCATTTCATGAGTCAGATGTGAGGAGCTGATTTGAGGAAGCATGGAGTCTAAGATCCGCCTTGAAAGTCCGATCATCCTCTCCCATGCTCCTCCCATGTGAGATGAATGAGGTGGGTTAAAGATCCATTTGCAACCTTCCTCACTGAGATATTTGGTCACGCTTGAATCTTTGGTAGAGACCACAAGCGTATTCAGCTCTCTGCATGCTCCTTGGAAATTAGTACCACAGTCGGATCGTATGATCTTTGCTGGGCCTCGTATGGCGAAGAAGCGGCGAAGTGCATTAATGAAACTTGATGTGTCCATTGACTCTATCAGTTCGATATGAATGGCTCGCACGGATAAACATGTGAATATTACTGCCCATCTTTTACTGTAGGCCTGCCCCCCCCGGGTACGGCGAGCTGATACATTCCAAGGACCAAACACGTCCAAGCCGACATTAGTAAAGGGTGGTTCTGTGCTGATGCGGTCAGAAGGGAGGTCTGCCATTTTTTGTTCAGCTGTTTTACCTCTCTGTTTGCGGCAAGTGACACACTTGCGGAGGACACCGTTGATCTGTCTTTTTGCTCCAACTATCCAGAATCCTGCAGAGCGGATTGCTCCTTCTGTAAATATTCGACCTTGATGATTTACTTTCTCATGGTGATGATTTGTTAGGAGGGTTGCTATGTGACTATGGCCAGGTATGATGAGAGGGTGTTTCTCTCTGCTGAGGAGTGTGGACTGTTCTAGTCTACCTCCAATTCTTAGGAGTCCGTTCTCCAGGACGGGGTTAAGCCTCTTGAGAGAACTCTGCTTAGAAATGTCTCTCTCATTTTCCAGACAAGTGATTTCCGCTTTATAAGCCTCTCGTTGTGCACACCTGATGATGACGCTTTCAGCTTGGGTCAGTAACTCGGGCATGTATGAACTGTTGCAGTGGTGCCAGCCGCAACACGACTTTTCTTTGTTTCTGAAAGACTGAGCGACGTGAATGAGAGAAGCTACAGCTCTTCTTAAGGATCTCCAAGATGAAAATCTTTCAAAGCGGTGAGAACCAAGACCAGAAGTAGGGTTTAAGCAGGTGGTGACGTGTGCTCGCACTTCCACGTCTGTATCTGGGTCGATAAGATTATAAGGAGCTTCATTCACAGGGGTGGGTGCAGGATGCTGCAGAAAAGTAGGACCGGTGAGCCAGTTTGTTTCAGTTAGACGGCATGCAGGAATTGGTCTAGTAGCAACATCTGCAGGGTTTTGTGAGGTTGGAATGTAAAGCCACTGTTCTCGATGAGTGAATTTTCGAATTCTTTGAACTCTGTTACTGACGTACACGTAAAAGCGTCGGGTCTCATTGCAGATATACCCTAATACAACTTTGCTGTCTGTATAGAACAGTAGGGTGTGTGGTTTAATGTCTAGTTCCTGGACGATTTGTTTAGCTATTTCGACTGCAAGGACGGCCGCACACAGTTCAAGTCTGGGAACTGTATGTCCAGTCTGTGGGGCTAGCTTAGCTTTTCCCATAATAAATCCAACTTGACACATTCCATCATGATCCGTTACTTTCAACTATGCGACGGCGGATATGTTCTGAACGGATGCGTCTGAGAAGATGTGAATCTCCTTTTTTACAGATTTGGAAATGGACATTACAGTGTAAGCTCTGGGAATTTTGAGCTGCTCCAAGTCCTGCAACGAGTCTTTCCAGAGGTTCCATTCCGTTTCCTTTTCAGCTGCGAGGGGGCAATCCCAGTCCGACTGCCCATCCGAAAGTTCACGGAGTAGCAGTTTCCCTTGGATTGTGATTGGCGCCACCATGCCAAGAGGGTCAAACAAGCTGTTTACAGTCGCCAGGACTCCTCTGTGTGTGAATGGCTTGTCACTGAGGTTGACGTGGAATGT
Source organism: Chrosomus eos (assembly GCA_036326025.1). Taxonomy (NCBI): domain Eukaryota; kingdom Metazoa; phylum Chordata; class Actinopteri; order Cypriniformes; family Leuciscidae; genus Chrosomus; species Chrosomus eos. Next base: position 416,800 of record JAZAVI010000023.1, read on the forward strand.
AAATGTATCCTTCTGAAGGTCCCAACTTAAGCCAAGACTGCGCTGTAAAGGGGGTGAATCAGTGTCTAGATTCAAATGTTTTAAGTCTTTGGCATAGTCGGCTGGAGAGAATGCGTGCATCACAGCTGGGCTATTGGATGCTATTTTATGGAGTCTTAAGTTCGAGATAGCGAGCATATCTTTGGTAGCCTTAAGCAAACTGATAGCTTCGTTGATGGAGGGAAATGACTTGAGTCCGTCATCAACGTAGAAGCCTCTTTCAATGAAATGTCTCGCGTCAGCACCGAACTCCGCTTCCCCATACAAGGCAGCGCGCCTGAGGCCATAAATGACAACAGCTGGGGAGGGACTGTTGCCAAAGACGTGAACTTTCATGCGGTACTCTACCATGCTTTGGGAGATGTCGTTGTTCTTGAACCACAGAAAGCGGAGGAAGTTCCTATGATCCTCTCTGACGATGAAACTGTGGAACATTTGCTCTATGTCCGCAGTGATGGCTATTGGCTCGTGCCTAAATCGTAGTAGGACTCCTAGCAGACTGTTGTTTAAATCTGGGCCTGTTAGCAGCACATCGTTCAAAGACACGCCATGGAACTGGGCGCTGGAGTCGAACACTACCCGAATTTGTCCAGGCTTGCGTGGATGATATACACCGAAGGAGGGCAAGTACCAGCACTCCTCCCCTGGGTTCACAGGAGGAGCTAGCTCGGCATGATTGTTATCAAAGACCTTCTGCATAAACTCTACGAAATGTTCTCTCATCTCAGGTTTCTTACGTAGTGTGCGACAGAGAGAGTTCAAACGGCTCAGGGCTTGCTCTCTGTTGTTTGGAAGCCGTTGTCTATGTGCACGAAAAGGAAGGGGTGCTACCCAGCTGTTAGCTTCATCCATGAACATTTCTTTGTCCATTAACTGAATGAACTGCCTATCCTCAATTGAAGGGGCTATTTTTTCATCATCCTCCGTTCTTTTAAAGACTGAGGTGGCCGGAGGGCTGAGAGCAAATTGGGGCAGATGAGAGGCTTTAACACTTGGCTGTGCAGTTAATTTCTCCTTGAGGTAGAGTTTATTGGGACATGGACTAAAGTAAGATGGACGCCCGTCTTCTAGAATGTTTGTGCGGTAAACACTAACAGTTGAAGGCTTGTGAGCAGCACCGAGACACACCTCACCAACCACTACCCAGCCTAGGTCCAGTCTTTGAGCATAGGGAGCATTTTGTGGCCCATTGCGTTGCTCTCTTACCTTGTGGACTTGGAGGATATCACGTCCAAGAAGGAGAAGTATTTGAGCATTTGGATCTAGAGGAGGGATGAGATGTGCAATAGATTTGAGATGTGAGTGGTGTTTTGCTGCTTCAGGAGTGGGTATCTCTGACCTGTCTTCGGGCATGTAGTTGCACTCAATGAGCGTAGGGAGTGGGACTGAAAGACTGCCATCTAGAGGATGTGCGATGAAGTCCATAGCCCGCCTCCCAGACATTTCTGTGAATCCAGCGCATGTGCGCAGAGTGTAGGGAAATTCTGTGCTCTTGAGATTGAAGTCGTAGAAAAATTCAGCTCTGGCAAGTGAGCGATTACTTTGATCATCAAGAATAGCATAGACGTTCAGTGATTTGTCTGGCTTTCCCTTAGGGTGAACTTTGATGAGACAGATTTTCGAACAGGACTGTGAACTATTAGTATCCCCACAGACCTCTGTGCATTTAGAGTTAATGGAAGGGTTTGCATTTTCTCTCTCCCCACCATGCTCTGTGTTGGGTTCTTTTAGTATCCATGGAGGTGGTCCAGGATGAAGAGCTGTGACATGTTTGTTGCTGCTACACTCTGTGCATTGTATGACAACTTCACAGTCTTTGGCCACATGCTCATTCGAAGAACAACATCTGAAGCAGATATTATGCTCCTTCAAAAACATTTTCCTTTCCTCAATGTTCTTAGCTCTAAAGGCTCTGCACCATTTAAAAGGATGGGTTTTTTTGTGAATGGGGCATTGTTTGTTGATATCAGGCTTACTGTTCGGCGATTCGGAATAGCTGGTTGTTTGTGCAATCTCAGTTTTGTGAGTAGAGATGAAGCTTTTCAGTGGTCCACCTCTTCTTACTGAGTATTCAGGCTTTACAGAGGCAGTTGGAGATAAGTGGAATGCGAAACTTGGGTCGTTGCGCATATAGGACTCCTTACATACAAAATCTGTGAAAAATGTGAATGGAGGAAATGGTACCTGGTACTGAAGCTTATATTGAGACCCTTGGGACATCCACTTTTCTTGGAGGTTAAGAGGAAGTTTGTTGACAATAGGTGCCACGCCCCTCGCTGTGTCCAGGAAAGAGAGCCCGGGTAAGTAGCCTCCAAGCTTTGCTGACTCCACTTCTTTGAGCAGATCTGCAAGTTCTCTTAACTTTTGGGGTTCTCTATTGCTCAGTTTAGGGAAACAATCCAGCTTATCAAAGAGTGTTTTCTCAATTATTTCAGCACTCCCAAAGCTTTCTTCTAGACGGGACCATGCCATTCTACAACCGGCCGCTGGATCAGCGACATGAACAGCTCTCAATCTTTTGACTTGTTCTGAGGATTGCGGTCCTAGCCACCTTGTCAGAAGATCAAGCTCCTCGCTTGGGGGTGAGCGATAATCCTTCTAGAGCACTCATAAATGATGACTTCCAGGCTAAGTAGTTTTCCGGACGATCGTCAAACTTACTAAGCCCTGAGTTGACAAGCTCACGACGCACCAGGTATCTGGCTATTTCACTCATACCGGCATGGTTTGTTGAGAGTGGCTGTTGCGTTGAACCGCTGGGATAGGAATTCTGAGGTTGGCTCATTTTCTCTGAAACAGGAATTTGTCCATAGGCTTTGTTATGAGAGATTGATGTGTATGGCAGGTTGCCAGGAGTGTGCTGGGGAAATGATAACCGTGTACTGGCCATTCTAAGCTGGTTTATAGTGTCTGGTCTAGGAGTTGAAATGTGGTTAAGTCTGTCAACGTTCTGTGTGGCATTGCTCGTGACAGCCGTGGTGGGAAGCACAGGCGAGATCATAAACTTTTCGTGATCACGGGAGTCAGGCTCTGCTTTAACATGAGGGAGACTTGATCCAGAAAGACTGTCCACATAGTCCTTTGTACGCTTTTCAGTAGTCTCCTGTGGAAACGCTGTGACATCAGTTGCCATATTCATTTCTCCTGTCTCGATCTCTGCTGCAGCCGCTTCAAGAAACTCAGCTTCTGCTGCTGCCGCTGCAAACTCCTTTTTATGCTGTAGTGATAACAGTTCAGATTCCAGTTTAGCTCTTTCTAGCAGTACCTCAGCCTCTCTTTCCACAAAGTTCGTACGTGCTCTCACTGCTTCTGCTTTAGCTCGTGCTCTGGTTGCCGCCATACTTGCTGTGGACGATCTTGAGCTCTTGGAAGATGCAGATATCACTGATCTGGTTTCCAGTTGACTGAGTGAGGCATGTGATGTGGTCAGCTGTTGCTCTTCAGTTTTCTCTTTAACATCCATCTTGAATCAACTGTGATAGGTGGAATAACTGGATAGCTGTCCTTCTCAGAAGTGTTGTCTTCAGCCCGTCGTGATGCTTTTTCACTATTCTGTCCTCTGCATGCGTGTGCGTTGGGCATGCATATACAGATAGCTAAACACTATATAACGTGATGAAGAGGCTTCAATGACCACTCAGAAGATGATTGACATCTTCTGAATCACAGAATAAGGTAGTTTTATTATTGTTCCTAGAATGTTCTTTTAAAAGTTAGGATAACATTATTTAAAATCATTATTAAAATGTTTAGTAATAATGTTGTTAGAACATTATTTCCTAACGTTCTTATACAGGTTGCTGTTATACATTTTATTTTTGTAGAATGTTCTTTTGAAAGTTAGGATAACATTCTATAAAAACATTATACATGTTTTGTGACAATATTCCTTAAATGTGTAGACATAACATTTTTAGAACATTATCCTCTAACATTTTAGTTCCCAGAATGTTCTCCTAAGAGGTAGGATAAACGGATAACGTTCTCCAACAGATATTCTAAAACTGTTTGGTAATATCCTTGTTAAAATGTTTAGTGATACTATTTTTTAGAACATTGTCTATCACAACAGTCATAAAACGTTTCCAGAATGTTGTTCTAAAAGATACAATAATATACTTTAAAAACACATTTTAAACATGTTTTTAGTGATAACATTGTTGGAACATTATGCCATAACATTGCTATAAAGTTTTTTTTCCAGTTTGTTAAATGTTCCCAGACAGTTTTATTTAGAGTCGAACTTCATGCTTTAATAACATGCAACTGTTGTGTAGTAACATTTTTAACTTTATTATCTTTAACAGAAAGTGTGCACATCATGAAACAGGATACATTTAATACAAAAAAAAAATATATATATATATATATAATATAATAAAACTGCTCAAGAACTATGAATAAAAAAAAAATCTGAACATTTTTAAACATTACCATGATAAAAAAATAATAAACTGCTCAAGAAACAAATATTAATAAACAACAATCTCAACAGTTTGTATTCGCAAATTTAGTCAGCAGATTCTAACATGCCGCTCCCCTCTGCTGCTGCTGCATGCTCCTGTCTTTCATCCGTGGATGGTCCTCCACTATCCACCTGTATAGAAAATAATATGAAATAAAATCAGAATAATTTATGATTTCTTAAAAAAGTAGATGCTGTTGTCTTTCATGCATGTAAAAATAAAAAAAAATGTACAAATAAATAGGGAAATAAATACAAATTAATGCATTACAATTAAGTAAATATACAAATAAAAACAAAGTAAAACAAAATATAGTTATAAATACATACAGAAAAAATATGATTTTTTTAAAACAAATTATTTATTTATATTCATATATTTTCCTATTATTAAATGGATTTATATATATTTTTTGCAAGTTTAATCTTTCATAAACAACAGGATACACAAATAACTTATTTATATTTACAACAAAAAAGATGGATAAATGAACCAAACTACTAAAAACAGGTAACGGCATTCAAGTAAATGTCAATTCTATGCAATGTTACAAAGGAGTATTTTCTTTGGTTTTGTAAAACGAAAAAACGTTATTTGAAAATTTGTATTACCATCTCAAACCACCCTGTCACTAAAATCAAATTTATATCATGTAAATTTGCAGCAAAATGTCCGCTAAACTGTAATGCAGTGGGTCAGTTACTTTTTCATGAGTTCACCGAACATGGCTTTCTAGCTTAGCCAGAAAATTTTGTTATGCCTATCTTAAAGCTAATACATTTTCATCTTTGATCTAATCAAGTTAGTGTCGTCACGATAGTGCAATTTCGAATTTCTATATAATGCTTATAAAAAATAAATTGACACAAAGTCACCTAAATTTATGTGAAAAAAGCATAATTTGCTGAAAAGAAAATACATCCTTGTCTTTTGAACAAACGATTAACACTGATCTGAGACACTCTGTGAGGAGCATATTTTAGTGTATCAGCTACACAATTTTCTATTGTGTTTTGCATAGTCGTGGGGTGGATCTTGTGGCAAGCCTCTGAATATAAAGAAAGGCAGAGAGGGAAAAAACAAGAATGAGAAAAGTATTTAAGTACTTTAATGTAGCTGAAGCAGTAATTTACTAAGTAGTTGTAGCCTTGTAGTTTTTGCAGTGTAGAGAGTAAATATGCACATGGTTACCAGATTGCAAAGATTAAGTCAAACACATCAAAAAATGCATAATTGGGTGGATTTAAGTCTTCACATCTAGCAACCGCAAGAATGAACGCTTGTGGCGGATTATGAAAAAACAGTTGCCTCTTTTCTTTTTTCATCAATAATAAAGGGAGATTTTGTAATGTGGTATTTTATTCAACTACAGTTTAGCCTTGTCTTTTTTTGTCAATGATGTTGTGCATGTGCATGTAGTCAGTTATTGTTTAATGACATTGGTGTCGTCTCGTCGGTCATCATTATTCACAACAAAAAGGTCGTCACCAAACATTTTTCATTATCGTTTTAGTTAGCAAAATTCACACTAATAGGAATGGTGAAACACACAAACACACTAATCCCTCCAATTATATAGTAGGATTGAGAGTGAAAAGGTCTTGGGTTACAAAAGGTCTTGGGTTGGCTCCCAGCAGTGACAGGTAATCAACCTGTAAAGACAATCAATGCAGAAAAATAGTTATCTGATAGGACAAGGCTTGTATTTCCCAGTGATTTCCTTTCATTAGGTTTGACACTTCAAGTAATAAAGTTGTGAAATGCATCTGTAGTTTATTCAAACATCTTATCCAAACAAATACAATGAGATAGATAACTGTGATCAGATATACACTGTATTCACTACTGGCTGTTTCTCTCAAGTTGTGCTGGCGTCTGTAGTGACCTGGTCAGCTCTTCTATTTCAGGGTCATCAGAACTCATGTTTTTTGTTAAAATGGACTGAATGGTCTCTAGAGAGAGTTCAATCTTGTCCAGTCTCATAAAGATGGCCCTCACATATGCTGGTGTGCAAGAATAATAAAAATACATCTGAGCAATTGTCCTATGGTCCTTATTGACCACAAGAACTTACAAATAGGTTCAGGTATGAGTGTGTTCCATTTTAACTACACTATGAACTAACATGAATGATCATAGTACAATTGTATTGCTAAAATGTTAATAAATGCTGTAAAAAATTATAGTGCAAAATGCATATAGTTCATGCAAGCTAATACATCCGTGTTAACAAATATGACTTGCAAAGTGTTACATATGAAATTTACGTACATGTTTCTAGGTTACACCTAAATTTGAGAAATTATTTTTGCACAGTGACTTATAGTACTACCAATATAGCCCCTTTCACACAGAGATTCCGGAAAATACACGAATAATGTGACCCGGCATTTGTCCCGGGATTGTTTGATTTCGGTTCATTCACACTGCCAGTGATTTGCCGGGATCTGTGAGTGCGTTCACACACAACCCGTTAATGTCCCGGAAAGCCGCGTGACGTCAGGATGAGACGTGTAACGTACGCGTTGAAAACATGTGCACACGCGCACCTTTCCACAGAGCTGGCGAACGATCGCAGCTTCAGCGCGGATTGTGAGGAGCTCCTGTCTCTGCTTCATTCCAGTTTGCAGACATTTTTTCGTTCTTTCTTTGTTGATGACGAACACAAACTTTCTTCTAAGAGCAACAGAGTCGCGCGATGGCACGAGCGTCATCACTATGACACACCCCTTTGTCATTGGTTCTGGCTTTTGTTCACACAGCGCGCGTTCCAGGTCTGAACACGGCAATGTTACTAGGTCCCCTACCCAGGATCGATCCCGGCATCAATCCCGGGTCGTGTTTGCGTTCACACAGAAGGCACTCTGGCAATTTGCCGGCAATTTGCCGGGTTCAAAGTGCTGTGTGAAAGGGGCTTATGAAAAAAATAATTTGGAAACAAATAATAATGTAAATCGTGATCTTCCTGAAAAAATATTGTGATATGGCAGAATGTCAGGCTGCTACAGTACATCAGGAAACCCTGAAAATTGAATCAAGAGCTGAGCCCAGTGGTTATCAGTGATTAACATTACATTTAGCTGACATCTCACATGTACCCATGAGAAATGACATAGGTTGTGTAATTGTACACTACTTCATCATTGTTGATTCTTCATTAAATGGTAATGGAAACAAAAATCTGTCCCAGAACTTAGTAGGCTTTGACAAGTCCCAGCTTACTGGAAGTACCAGTACCATTGGTAGTTGACAATGGCAACTAGTTTGTGTAATTTTTGATGGCATTGGCAATGATTAAGAATCCAACTTACCGGTACTCTGAGTGTTTGGAGTTGTATTCAGAGTGATGGTGATAGAGGGACCTACATTTGTGCAAATAACAAGTTAAAATTGTGTACAATTAGATGATGTCACCAAAAGCAAGTTGTCTAGTGATGACAGGCATACCTTGGTCATTGCTCTGTAACACAGTCCTGGTTGAGGTCGCATCCAAATTTGTGAGCAAAGCTGCCAAAATAAGAAAAAAAGAAAAGCTGGTTACACCAGGGTTTCATCATGTCTAATTTAAGACTTTTTAAGACCATTATGAATAAATCTGAAGACCTATAGCATGACCTAAAAAAAGTAAAAAAAAAAATGCAGTCATACAATTATTTGCAAAGTCAGGGCTTGATGCTTATTTTTTTTTTTTACCCAGTGCTTTTAAGTTGAAAAATTTAGGAGCGCATTTATAAACTTTAGAGGCACACTGAAAAATTTGCAAAGTGGGTTTTTCCTTGATAAAGGGATACTGTCATGGTTCTGCCATCATGTTAATGATTATTCCTAGTCTTGTGGCAGGATCATGACAGAACCAGTGTTTTGTGTACAAGCGCATGGCCAATTGTTTGGCCATGTGCTTGTGTTGTCTCGTCTTGTCTTGTCACCCCGCCCTCTTGTTATCCTCGTCTCGTCATTAGTGTCTAGTCTGTTTCACCTGTCCTTGTCATTAGTGTTCCCTTTATAATCCCTGTGTGTTTGCTGTCCTGTGTCGGTTCATTGTTAGCTGTTTGATACTGTTTGACATTTTGAGTCATTGCTTACTTACCTGTGAGTATCTTGTTAGAGTTTTGTCTAGTGTGTTACTGTTCCTGTTTCTGTTGTTAGTTTAGTCTAGTTTGTCAAGTGTTAGTCTAGTTTAGTCATTCCTGTTCCAGTCCTGTTTTGCCCCCTCGTGGGTTTTGTTTTCCCTGTTTTCTGTGTACATAAACGTTGTGTCACTGCTTCTGCTGTCTGCGCCTGGGTTCTCCATCCACCTCATAACAGATACAATGAGAAATTTATGTGCAAAATCATTTAAGTAAAAAACAAATCAGACTAGGTTTTTAACTATTTCTGCTATATATGAGCAATATCACACTTGTAGCCGTGCGATATGTCTGTATATCAGCATGGCTGTGATTCGGCTGTAGGCCGTAGGTAATCACAGCTTGCTGATATACAGCCATATCGCATGTGATATTCATGACATTCATTTATACAACAGTTCGACGGCATAAGTTAGTTAAAGGTATTGTAGGTAGGATTTTTATAAAAAGACTTTTTTCCAAATTTGTTTAAACTTTCTGTATATATCAATGGATAATTAAAATGTAAGTACTCTGAAAATCGAGTGTCTGAAGACCTCTCACGACTGTTTTAAAGACAGCTCATTATTTCCATTCACTCCACCCCCTCCCTTCTGGGCTCCTTCCAAAGCCACGCCCCAAAACACATGAACTCGCGACTCCGACCGCTGAGCTGAAGACGCATTATTTACCTGAGACAAGCGGAGAGGAAGGAGCGCAGTGCATGTAGTGACATCATGTCAGAATCACATGTAATAAAAAAATCTAACTTTATCATTATAAAGACAAACAAATAAGATGTATTTTAGTACTCACTATCAAGCTAGCATATTGATATTGGTAAAGTTTAAAATATATATTTATTGATTTGCTAACGAGCTAGTTATCTATAAGGCAAAGCTAGAAACAGGTTGCATGATACACATTTTTCCATTGCCATCATTTACACTGTGATGAAGATGAATTTCGTGTAAGATTCATAACATATATGGTGTTCTGCATGTAAGAGTTTCCATGATGAAAGCATTGTTAACTCTGATGAGGAATACACACCAGAGACAAGTACCGCATCTTCAGCTCGAGGACAGATCCGGGGTCGAGGGCGAAGGAGGTCGTGCAAGAGGCCGTGCAACTAGGGTCCGAGGAAGTAGAGGCCGAGGATGGGGTGGTCGAAGTGCAGGGCAAGGAGCACTTCTTGGACAAGAGGACCTGCGTCGAGTTTTGCATCTTCGCGAACTGCATATGTGAATTTTGATTGGTCTTTCTCTGCCATTGTTGTACTATTCCTAGGTTCCGTGCCTCTTGAATTACTCAAATCAAACGGGTACGCGCAAGTGGGCACGCGCTGTGTGGCAAAAGGGCGGTTGCCATGGTTGCGAGAGAGTGACAGTCGCCTAAGCCCATTCCGTGTTTCGTCCCGAATGGAAATAATGAGCTGTGTTTAGTGCAGATTAAACAGTCTAGAGTCACACGATTTTTATACTCTTTTTATCAAGTCAAGTCAAGTCACCTTTATTTATATAGCGCTTTTTACAATACAAATTGTTTCAAAGCAGCTTTACAGAGATAACAGGAAAACAATGTTGTAATAGTATTGTTCAATTCAAATTTAAATGTCCCCAACTAAGCAAGCCAAAAGCCAATGGCGACAAAGGCGAAGAGCGGCGAAAAAGGCAACAGTGGCAAGGAACCAAAACTCCATCAGGTGACAGAATGGAGAAAAAAACCTTGGGAGAACCCAGGCTCAGTCGGGGGGCCAGTCCTCCTTTGGCCAACGAATGAACAGTGTATGATTATGAGTTAGGCAGCATAATGTCAGGAGTCAGATGGGATCAGAACTTTCACGATATTTATCCAGTTCATCTTGTTAGGGGTTGGGTCATCCCGCCGGTGAGGAGATGAGTGTGTTGAGGTGTCCATGGGCCTTCACAGCGCTGATAATGCGTGTCGTCGTGTCCATGTGATTGTCCTTCATCAGATCTGGATATGCCCTGGATCCGGCGGTCTGCGGTAAACCTCGGGATAAACAGAGAGACTAATATTAGCGTAGACGCCATCCTTTTTATGATGTACAAAGTACATCAGGAATTATGGGAAGTGTTCCCGGTTCCGGCTGATCTAATCTATGCAGCCTAACATTGAATTATAGAAATCTATAATGTGTTATGTGTATGCTAAGCCAAAGAGATGTGTTTTTAGTCTAGATTTAAACTGACAGACTGTATCTGCTTCCCGGACCGTGTTAGGAAGATTGTTCCAAAGTTTTGGTGCTAAATAGGAAAAGGATCTACCGCCAGCAGTCGATTTTGATATTATAGGTATTATCAACTGGCCAGAATTTTGAGATCGCAATAGACGTGAAGGACTATAATGCGTTAAGAGCTCGCTCAAGTACTGGGGAGCTAAACCATTTAGTGCTTTGTAAGTAATCAGCAATATTTTAAAATTTATACGATGTTTAATAGGCAGCCAATGCAGTGTTGACAGAACCGGGCTAATATGGTCATACTTCCTGGTTCTGGTAAGAACTCTAGCGGCTGCGTTTTGAACTAGCTGTAGTTTGTTTATTAAGCGTGCAGGGCAACCACCCAGTAGAGCATTACAATAATCTAGCCTTGAGGTCATGAACGCATGAACTAATTGTTCCACATTTGTCAGTGAGAGCATATGACGTAATTTAGATATATTTTTAAGATGGAAAAATGCGGTTTTACAGATAATAGACACGTGACTTTCAAATTAAAGATTGGTGTCAAAGAGCACACCCAGGTTCCTGACTGATGACGAAGACTTAGAGCAGCCATCAAGTGTTAGACAGTATTCTAGGTTATTAGGTGAGGAAGTTTTTTGTCCAATGATTAGAATCTCTGTTTTTTTCAGAATTTAGTACTAGGAAATTACTGGTCATCCAATTTTTTATATCAGCTATGCATTCCGTTAATTTTGTGAATTGGTAAGTTTCGTTAGGTTTTGAAGAAATATACAGCTGAGTATCATCAGCATAACAGTGAAAGCTAATTCCATATTTCCTAATAATATCTCCTAATGGTAGCATGTACAGAGTGAAGAGCAGCGGTCCTAGTACTGAGCCTTGTGGTACGCCATACTGAACTTGTGATCGATAAGACATCTCTTCATTTACTGCTACAAACTGAAAATGGTCAGATAAGTATGATTTAAACCATGCTAGTGCAATCAGAGTATGTACATTTTACTTATGCATTTATATATATATAAAGTTTAAACAAATTTGGAAAAAAGTTTTTTATAAAAATCCTACCTACAATACCTTTAATAAGGAACAATGATGGAGTTTCTTTCCTATTGTGTGCAGAACTACTTCCTTCCGCCATGGATTCAAATCTAAAGTTGGGAACATTGCAATAGAATAACAGTTTATCACTCAATGTGATGAATTCTATATTTTCTGTCTTGCATTCAGTCTGAGAGCCTTTTCAGCCACAACACCGGTTACATCACTTGCCCACCGCCCCCACCGTCGTTTTGATTTCTTATATACAATTAAAAACTGATCGCATCTGAACAAGTCACAGCACAAATCAGCAGCAGGAGACAGGTTTCACCAAACTGCGCCAGACGACGGCGGAAGATTTGGTTTCAAAGCAAAATGTGAAAGCATTTAAGCGTGTTTGTCGTTATACTGTTTTGTTGTGTTTTCCAGTTGAGAATAATAATGAACCCGCCACCATTCAAGGAACTGCCGCCCCCGAAATTGGCGCTAAGCCTACAAAAGTAAAATGCATACGGGCATTCATATAGTGCGAGTGTGTGTTCATGCTCAACTTCCATAGGAATTAAACGAATACGTTGTTCTCCTCCGCACCCTTATGAATGCCCGTGAGGCGTGCGTATTTTACTTTGACTCTGCAATGCAATGTCTAAGTGGTAGGTTAGTTTCCCTATAGCTGCTCTGGGACCGGACATCATCCAAATCTCCCTCATCTGCACTATTCTGTTTGAAAGAACTCTCCTCTTGTGTAAGTTCTTGGGAAAGCAGTGAAGAGCAATGAGGAGAGACAATTGTTGGTAAAAACTCTGATGCAGCTGTTTGGGCACTTGCATATTTTTGTTCTAATCTTTTTGCCCTTTTCCAAAGGGATGAGTACTTTCTATCTGACATTGCTACCATACTGATGAAAGTTAAAGAGGAAAACAGAAAAATGTTGATTAAAAAAAAACATACCGAGCACAATATTGCATCCATGATGCTTTCACTGCAAAGAAAGAAGAACACAGAGAAATTGCAGCATGAGTAAACATTTGTGAAGTGAATCATATTAAGTTGATCATAATAGGCAGAACTATAACACAACACCCCTGGAAAAGTGTCACAAGAAGAAGACCAAAGTCAACATAATTTCCCCAGTCTCATCATTAATACGTAACATTAACAGGTACAAAATGTACAACGCTGAAACCTACAATAGGGACGTATTGGCAATATTTAAATGTAAACATTATTACGTTTTTATAACCATATAAATGTAAAATATTTCATCTTTTATATCATAAAGTTTACCATTATTTAATAATAATAATAATAAATTTTATTTATAATGCACTTTTCATTTGCGAACAAATCTCAAAGTGCTACAGCTAACATATTTCAGAAGTAAAAACAGAGGCAAGAAAAAGAAAACATAAAAACAGTAAATTCTGCATTAGTTGTAGCTTTTTTTAAATAAAAAAGTTAAGCCTTTTTTAAAGTCGTCAACTGACTGTGGAACCCTCAGGTGGTCTGGCAATGAGTTCCACAGTTTCGGGGCAACAGAGGAGAAAGCACGGTCTCCCATGGTCCGGAGCTTGGTTCTGGGTGGACAAAGAAGATTGCCATTTTGTGAGCGGAGGTTTCTGGTTGATGTTTGCTGAGTGAGAAGTTCCTTGAGGTATAGTGGTGCATTGCCATGGATGCATTGGTGGGTGAGGAGAGTGATTTTGTAGTGAATCCTGGCGGTGATGGGAAGCCAGTGAAGTGCTTGAAGGATGGGTGTTATATGTTCATATTTACGCACTCTCATCAGGATCCTAGCAGCACTGTTCTGTATGTGTTGGAGTTTCTGCAGACTCTTGCTAGAGATCCCATAGAGAAGTGCGTTGCAATAGTCCAGCCTGGAGGAGACAAAGGCATGGACAAGTTTTGTGGTGTCGGAAAGGGTGAGAGTGGGACAGAGTTTGGCAATATTCCTGAGGTGGAAAAAGGATGATTTGCACAGATGTTTGATGTGGTTGTCAAATGTAAGGTGAGGGTCAAGTCTTACACCGAGGTTGGTTACTGTTGATGAGAGAGGGATGTCTTTTCCGGAAAAGGTGACAGAGGTAATCAGGGACGACTGGACCTGATGAGGAGTGCCGACAAGAATTGCCTCAGTTTTGGAACAGTTTAACTGAAGGAAGTTCTGACTCATCCAGGCCTTAATCTCCTCCAGGCAGGAGGTCAGTAGGAGTGGTGTGGATGAAGATGAAGGCAGAGCAGTGAGGGTGTGGGGTGTTGAGTTTGTTTTGAGGTAAAGTTGTGTATCATCAGCGTAGCAATGGAAGAAGATACCATGCTGGCTAATGATGCGGCCAAGGGGGAGCATGTAAAGAATGAAAAGAGTTGGACCAAGTACCGACCCTTGAGGGACACCACATGTGACAGCATGTGGGTGAGATTTAGCTCCACCTAAACTGACATACTCGGTCCTTCGAGAAAGGTAGGATGTGAACCAGTCCAAGGCAGAATTTGATAGTCCTATATCACTGTGGAGGCGTTTGAGAAGGATGTTGTGATCGACAGTGTCAAAAGCTGCGGTGAGGTCAAGAAGGATGAGAAGTGAAGGAGAGCCAGCATCGGCTGCCATCAGAAGATCATTTGTGACTCTGACCAGAGCTGTTTCGGTGCTGTGGGCGGACCGGAAGCCTGACTGAAACTTATCGTATAGGTTATGATGTTGAAGATGGTCCTGGAGCTGAGCAGCAACTGCTTTTTCCAATACTTTGGAAAGGAATGGAAGGTTGGATATGGATATGGCACAGGAAGATAATTTCATTTTTTTGATGATTCCCTCGATTTCAAGTTGTAAAACCTCAGAGAAACAGTGGAGAGAGTGGGTGAATCCAGTCTGTGAACTGACAGAAAGGGGAGGTAGTGCAGAGGGACCGGTGAGAGGCGATCGAATGGAGTCCATTTTTGATTTTATATATATATATATATATATATATATATATATATATATATATATATATATATATACATACATTTTTAGATTCTGTAACCCTGCCCCAAACATAACCATTTTACAATAAAAAGGAGTAGATAAAAGACAATTGTTGTAACAATATTGCATTAATAAGGTATTTTGCCACCCTAATCCCACATGTACTTTTATAGAGAAAAACATGACAGGCAGACAAGTCTAATCACAATAATGTATTATTGGAAAAATGTCAAAATTCAAATGAAGATGTGTTGCAGTTGCAGTCCTCTGCGTCATTATATTAATGAGCTAAAGAGCAGAATTTAACTTTTTTATTATATATGAAATGTGTTGTAATAACTGATCTATATAGAGATCAGGGGCCGTATTCACAAAGAATTTTAAGGCTAAAAGTAGCTCCTAACTGGCGAATTTAGGAGCAACTCCTAAAAATAATGGGCGTGTCACTCCTAACTTTAGGACTCCTAATTTTTTTCACTAAGAGTAATTCACGAAGCATTTTAGGCCTAAAAGTAGCACCTAAGTCTGGGACAGCTTAAAAGAAGTCGAGAGGACTCCTAACTCACTAAGACCTATTCACAAAGGATTGTAGCGCACACCACCGCCTCTTGCAGTCGTCCGGGTCCGCGACACAAGCGGGAATGCTGCATTGATCTGCAAACAAATCCTCTCCCATTCTCACGCTTAGTTTTGCTTGATATCCTTGTGCCGAATTTCCCTTTTATTATGTTTTTTTTTTCAGCACCAACTGAGCCAGCAGCAGTAATGGTGTGTTCACACCGAACTCGAATTTAATTATTTGCGCGAGTAGATTACATACAAAGTCAATGCAAAGACTGAATAGACGCATCATTCGCGCCGGGCGTTGCGAATGACGCGAATTGGGCAACGCGTTTGCCGCGAATGTCTTCCGCGCAAGTTGAAAAATTTGAACTCGAGCGAATGTTCAAGCGTCTAACTAGACGCGTAGCCTATTTGACGCTCTATTCACGTTCGTTGTGAACACACCATAACTGATCCTGCGTTATGGGCTTACTTTTCCGTTTTGGCGAGTTCATAATCCACCGTCATTCAACTTTTACATTACTTCAATAGGACCAACATATCCTTGCTGTAAGTAGCCTAGTCTATTTAGGCTAATAGGATGTCAATTAATGTGTCAATGCAAAGTGTTAATGCAAGTGTCGTTTTTCATTATTAGGCAAGTGGCGGTTTTCATTAGGGTATTAGGCTACTTTGATTTAATTTAATTTAATTCACGACTTTTTTCTCTCTCTCTGCCTTTTTAGAATTACACTTCACTGGGGCCTTTCGATTACATTACTATTATTATTTTGTGTAGGACACAGATTAGATGTCGTACTTCCATGATGTGTTGCGTGTTATGTTCCGGTTATGTTCCGCATGATGGCCCACCAATCACCGTGATCATTGCGAGGAAGCTCGTGCATGAGAATTGACGTCATCCATAGCAACGAAGACTCACTCTTAGTTTAGGAGTTGTCATTTTTCCTTACTAAGAGTAGGTCTGAAAGGCGTTGTGAATAACTTTTAAGAGAAAACTCCTAGCTAAAATATTTTAGTGTGATTTAGGAGTACTCCTAGTGGTAAGATAAAATTCTTTGTGAATACGGCCCCAGAGGTCTTAACGCTTCTTTAGGCGCCATTTTGTGCATTTCAAAATTATGCAAATTTATGTTTGAATTTAAGCGGGATTTGACGTTAACGGTCGCTGCCTGAATTTGAATCTGTTCCTCTCAATAGGGGTTATGCGCAACATTCTTCCGGGTTCTACAAAACGGGTATAACTACTTCCGGCCGTCAGCTGCTGAGGTAAACACATAGGGTAAACAGTGTAGTAGTGTTGGGCAATATGCTCAATTTTCATATCCTATCGTCCTATCGTCAGCCTGTGAGATCGGTGATACACGATATTATCGTGAGGGGGACGGGGCTTATTTATTTTATTTGATTATTAACTTGCTTATTTACTAATAATTTGCTTTTTTTTATTTCTTCGTTTTATATACGATAATCTTTTTCTATTTTGCCAGCAAACGTGAAGTGATTATTAATAGGCTAAATCAGGTTATTTACCGTTATAGTGAGGTAAAAAAAAAAAGATCCTCATTTTTGTATCTGAGTATTTCACTATGTCAGCGGGAACTTTACTGCGGGACATGCATTATCCTCTCATGCCGTTACAGATGCAGCATTGCAGATGCATACTTCTGCACTAGATGAGAACACGTTTTAATAATTTCTTGGTCAAGAAAGATCTGAGTTTGCCATATATGTATATATGTATCCTACCAGTGCTCTCTCTGTCTGGATGCACTTCACATAGCGCACTTCAATAAGCCCAAAGAACGCGTTAATGTGTTTTAAATACCGGGGGAAATCAGAGCCTATAAGGGGCAAAAATCTATCGGTTTATACTTAAACTTATGACTTGACTCTGATAAAGGAAAACGTGTTAATGCATTTACATTACCACAACATGCATTGTCAGTTTATTCAGTATAATCGTGTTAAGAACGTGCATGTAAACGCGCTCATTCTCTGAAAGTGAAAGTAAAAACGGACTGAGCTTTGATACTATCATCTATCGGCACAACCCTACAGTGTAGTGGTGACCCTTTATAGCCGGTGTTTACAGGAGCTAACGTTACCCTTTACTGTCAATCTCAGATGTACACCGTATTGCCAAACGGACGTCCAGAGCCCAGAGTAGCTACTATTGTTCGGATGTAAATTTACTATTGTAAATTACCACAAAATGAACAGTTACCTCAGAGATCATCTAACAGATACCGCAGCAGATGTGTACAGAAGTGAAAACCGGAAATGCTTAGACCCGTTTTCCGGTTCGAACGCTGGGCGCTCGGTATAACCCCTATAGAAAGGATTCTAAAGATTTGGATTAATTTACAGTGTTGTTGACTTTTGTGAATTTATGTTGCGTTTACAGCAACGTCGCATAGGTTAGTTGAGCAATTAAAGAAATGTTATTCATTTAAAAGTGTAGTCTTGTTTAACAGTATTTAATAATCATCAGAAACAAGCACCATAATTATGTATCCTACTTAGGGATGGGTATCGTTAAGGTTTTAACGGTATTACTACTCTTACCGATACTGCTTATCGGTCCGGTACTTTAACGGTATTCTTATCGGTTCATTTTGGTGTGTTTTTTTTACATTTGGGTAATAATTAACATTTGCTTTATATTTTGAAATAAAATAAAATATCTATTTGTTATGCAGCAATGTACAGGCTTTTTTCTTTTATACATGAGATAGGATACGATAAGCAAAAACAAGTACAAACACATGGTCAACAAAGAATACAATTAAAACAAAGACAAGTTATATACACAGTGTTTTAATTTCAGGAAGGTCTACTAAAATTACTTTTTAGGTAAGTGTTTCTGTCTGAAAAGTAATCTAATTTAGTAATCAAATGTAAAATAACACTGCATAGTTTATCATAGATAGATTAATGCTTATTAAAGTTTAAGTTATTCAAGAGCTGTGAGTATTTTCTCTGCCTTTTGTTGTTTGATTCGCATTAGTGGCTCAATCGTCACAGGTTTATTAGACGCTGCCCCTTTAAGACCGAGTGCAGATCTGACTAACTGACCAACTATGTACGTCCATTTAAGACATAAACTGTTCAGTGAATCTCAGAACTGGTAATGTTTATATTATATGTATATTAGATAGTTTAGATGCGCACATGAAGCCCAAAGTTACTTTTCTTGTCTTGTTGCAGTCCATTTCGGAGCGCGCGTCGCCTTGTGAACAGCGTCTCTTGCGCAGATTCTTGTGCTTTTAACTATTTTAATGACTAAACGCGTCCGCAATTTAGCAACAGTAGAGACTGCATTTTACAACAATCCCCGATCGTGCTGATTCTGATGGTACGTTTGGGTTTTAGGTAGAAATGACAGCGCATAGTTGTGAAGGGAAGGAAGTTGCTCTCTAAACAGAATGCGTCTAGTTTGTAATGGTTTCATCTCAAATATCTTCTTTTTATAATCTTTAAAAGCCGAAATCTAAAATAAAATTAGAATAATATCCCAGATCTAAAGTGTAACCACGTTTGAATGTTTAGTTCTGTCCTCATTGTCACTCATTAACCAGAGCTGTCGTGTTGTGCGCGCTGTGGCTCCGCGTGAGAGATCGCTCTCTCTCTCTTCTGGACTGCGAATAGCAAAATTGCATCACAGACAAATGGTTTAATATTTTTATAGAGCTGGCTGGCGAGATGAACATGTTCAAGATTACGTCTTTATAGCAATAATAAATAGTACGTCCAGTTTCTTAATTTCTTCAGTACCGACAGCAGAACCGATAACGTCCTAGCTTATCGATTCTGCGGTCTTTCAAAATTCAGCACCGGGGCCCGTTTAATACCGGGTTTCGGTACCCATCCCTAATCCTACTTATGCACAAGAGATTAAGTTAGCATTAACAAAACACATTCCCCAAAACTAATACTTTTAGCCAGGATCTCATAAAAAATAAAACCCCCTCAGTCACCCACTGTAACGTTAAGTCAAGATGACTGCTAATAAAATGATCTTGCAGGCTAACTTTCCGTCCACATCAGGTTCCACCTAATTTGAACAAAAAAAAAGGAAGATGGGCCTAGTAGGGCTACTAAAATGAAAACAATATCTATAGTAATATACATTAGCCAACTTTGAGTTATCCTTACCTTTTCGCAGCACGAAACCAGGTAGATTACGGCTTTCGTAAATCAGCTCCGGTATGGCACCGAAACGACCGGAAGTCATTCATTTCCTATGGAGATTCGCAGACCGCATGCGAATGGGTCCGAACGAGTGCGGTGCGAAGAAAATAGTGTCCGTTGGTCATCCGGATGCTTTTAAAAAATTGAACTCTTGCGAAAAGCCACGGACGGTTCCTATCCGACAATTCCAGCGGAAGTTAAGCGTTGCTATGGTACTGATAAACAAACCTGAATTCTTAACTTTTAATCAAATAAATAATGATTTTATAACGATAAGTTGTCATGTCATTTTTTTATTTTCATGATTTTAACGCTATTAGGGCAGTTAATACAATTAAAATGTAGGCTAATCACATTTATAGCTGACCTGACATGTCAACGTCTTGAGCAACTTTCCTCCACGCAGCAGCCTTCCTATTTATGTCTCTATAACCCTCATCAGAGAGATCATACAGAATTGTTCATTCTGACAATATCAACCTTTCTAACCTCTCATTTTTATTTTTGTTCTACTCGCTTCCGACGCTTTTCACGGTGTAGTACGACGGTCGCTGGGGGCGTATTGCTGATTTCAACTGCCAGTGTGAAGGCGGCGTCAGGCTTGCTCTCCGAAGGATGGCGACTGACGAGTGGAACTATTGACAGATTTTGATTGGTTGGAAGGTGTCCAGTCAGCTTAATCACGGTTCTAGATTAATGCGCTGCCTTCATTGAACGCGCTAGAACACACGAATGCAGCTTCGCGTCAAGGTTATTATAGTTTTGCTTTTTTAAATTAGTTTAGTTTTAATATCGTTTTCAATTTTGCTTTAAATTTCAGTTTAGTTTTAGTTAGTTTCATTAATGGATTTGTTTGTTTTAGTTTAGTTTTTATTTTGCAAACACATTTCTATTTAGTTTTTATTTTATTTAGTTTCAGTTTTAGTTTTAGTAATTATAGTTTAGCAGAGCAAGCAGTACACTTCCAGTGTAGACCAAAGCGAGAAGTTTCATTTAAGTGTAATGTTTGCGCAGATTACAGTTAACTCTTGTGCAGACATCTTAATAATGAATGAATGAATGAATGAAAAGTTTTTATTTCGAACATGTGAAAAAACAGAAAACTACAAACATCAACAAACTTATACATGTCCGAAAAGGAGTAGGAAGAAGCATAAGCTTATTCAATCCTACCCCATCTCCACTACTTTTTAATAATTAATTAACTAATTAACCGGTTGACCGAACATCTTGATCTATTTGTCTCTACACGCCAAAAAAACAAAAACAAAAAAATATATACATATACATATTTATGTTTATATACATCGTAAATAATAAATTGCATAAAAAAAAATAAGAAAAATATAAATAAACTGTCACCTCACTAATAACTTTCTTCCTCTCTGTACCTTGCAAATATCTTATTTTTACAGCTCTTTTTAAACTCAATCATACTTGGGCATTGTTTAAGTACTGAACTTAATCTGTTCCACAACTTCACTCCACATTTCGAAACACAAAAACTTTTTAATGTTGTACGGACACATAATTGTTTAAAGTTGCACTCACCCTTAATATTATATCTCCCTTCTCTATTAAAAAACAGTTTTTGAATATTACCAGGGAGTAGGTTATTTTTTGCTTTATACATTATTTGGGCTGTTTGAACATAGACCAGATCAGTAAATTTCAATGACTTAGAATTTTAAAATAATACATTTGTGTGATCTCTATAACCAGCACCATGAATCATCCTTATGGCTCTTTTTTGCAACATAAATACAGATAATAGTCTGCATCCGTAAGTATTACCCCAAACCTCCACACAATAATTTAGATATGGTAATATCAGCGCACAGTAAATAATGTGGAGTGATTTGTAGTTCAGAACATGTTTCGCTTTATTTAATATTGAAATACTTCTTGAAAGTTTATTGTGTACATGTTTAATGTGAGATTTCCAACATATTTTATCATCTATTATCACCCCAAGAAACTTATTTTCATTAACCCGTTCTATGTCCACCCCATCTACCTGTATCTGAATGTGTACACTCTTTTTACAGTTACCAAATAACATGAAGTTAGTTTTTATTAATGTTTAATGATAATTTATTTCTATCAAACCATCTTTTTAATTTATACATTGCAGAAGTAATAATCTCCACTAGCTCATGTAAATTCCCCCCAGAACAAAAAATATTTGTATCATCCGCAAATAGTACTAATTTTACTGTCTCTGTAACTTTGCATATATCATTTATATATATAACAAAAATAATTTTGGACCCAAAACTGACCCCTGGGGGACGCCACAAGTAATGTCCAAGTACGAAGATGAGTATTCCCCCAACTTCACAAACTGTTTTTATCATACAGTGTTGTGAATAGTTTTAAAAATGTATTATATGCAGTCTCAACATCAATTTCTTTATAAACAATTTCCCAATTTTGTGCTAGTAAGTCATTCTTTAAAGCATTCATCATTTCCTCTGTCCTCACTCGACTATATTTTTGTTTTTCCTCTGGTTGATTTCTCTTGTAGTTACTATCATAGACTGTGAAAACTGGCAGATGATCACTAATGTCGTTAATTAATAATCCACCCACAGTATTGTTTTCAATATCATTGGTAAATATGTTATCAATTAGGGTGGCACAATGGGGTGTAATTCTGCTGGGTCTAGTAATTTTAGGATATAAACTCATGCTGTACAGTGTATTAATAAATTCATCAGTCATTTTGTGCTTGGTTGGATTTAACAGATCAATGTTAAAATCACCACAGATGAAAATAACTTTTTGATTCGTTCTTGAAAAAAATCCTTCTATCCAGTCCTTGAATACTTCTATGCATGTGCCTGGTGCTCTATATATACAACTAATGATAACATTCTTCTTTTTTTCCTTACAAATTTCAATTGTTAGGCATTCTAATAAATTGTCTATCACAGTTGTCATACTTTCTACCACCTTATAATTCAGGGTTTTATCCACATATATAGCCACTCCTCCTCCACTTTTATTCTTTCTGTTTATATAGTTAACTTCATACCCTTCCAATTCAAAATTCATACCTTTATCAACATTTATCCAAGTTTCAGATATGGCTATTATTGTGAATGGTTTTGTAAATTGTTTCAAATATTCCTTAATGTTATGAAAATTTGCATACAAGCTTCTACTATTGAAATGGATTAATGACATTTTACTATCCATTTTAATGGACTGGTTAAATTGTTCTTCTGTATAGTAACAGCAGTCATTGTTGATATTGGAGAAGAAATTATTCTCCGGATCTATATCATTTTCCAAATCCAATAAATTATGGTTAGTGTATTGAAATGTTCTCAGTTCCAGTTTATCAATATTTTGATTTATACCATTATTGTCTCCAGATGTAAATGAATATGTCATGGTACATGTTGTGCATTACTTTGGGTGTTCATACCTTCAAATTATGGTGACCGTTAATACCTGTCTAGTTCCTCGATGTTTTTGATGAGCACAATTTTTGCTTGCTCCGGCGTTCCGTTCAGTTTAATAAATATTTTGCAGTTTGTAGTCCATGTGTTTTGAATTTTTCCTTGTTTCCTCAAGAAACGCGCTTTTCTAGCGATGTCGGCGTTTCGTTTTGTCAGATGCTCGTTAATGTAGACGTTGGATCCCTTTAGCTTCCTTCCTTGTTTTAGCAGTGCTGTTTTGTGCTTTCGGTTACACAATCTCACGATAATAGCTGGTTTGTCGCTGTCATTTCTCCGGGGAAGAAGGTGGCATGCCTCGATGTCATCAGAGCCCATTTCTATCCCTTTAGATTGGAGAAAGGTAACCACCTGTTGCTCCACGGAGCTGACATCCTGCTCGCGGGGCTCCCCCGAATTTTCAGGGGTCACTGCTCTGGCATATGACCTAGGTTTAATGCGAAGCCCAGTGATGACCACATCGTTGATCCTGGTATGCTGCTCCAAATCCGCTACTCTACTCTCCAGATACACCAGGCGCCGATCCTTCTCAGCGTTCTGGATCCGGAGAGCCTTCACCTCCTCCACCAGGTCCAAGATGGATTTCTGCTGCAGTTTGACATCAGAAATCTCCTCTGTCATGAACTCCAACGATTTCTTAATGTCATCGCCTTCCAAGGCTGTCAGCACCTTTTTTGGCGGCATAGCGAATTAGCACAACGTCACAGTATGTTTGTACTATTGTTTACCCTCCTTCCGTTTATGCTTATAGAAACGGGTTAATATATTGCGCCTTCGGTAAATAATTAGAACTTTATAAGCTGAGGAATAAGACCATGAAAAGACTTTATAAGCTTTAAATCATCAAAGTGCGCGAATTGACATTCAAATCCAGCCAACCGGAACCGGAACTGGTGAATAAATAAATAATAAATATAAAACAAATGTTCTTGTGTACTTTAAGTTCAATTTATTTGGTGCTTTGTTCAATCTCAAACCAAAAAGATGAAACATACTAACTCATCAGTGTAAGGAGACCATTACGTTAAAACCATTACAACCATTACGAGTGAGTGAGTGAGTGAAACAAGCTTATAAATCATACAGAATTCGTTTTTTTTAATGTATTCGTTTTTTTAATGATGCATCTTTCATGAATAGCCGCTTAGCACTACCGATGTGTTCTAACTTCTACGTTATGGTCCTTCAGATTGAGCTCGTCACAGCGGTTAATCGCCTCAGCAACTTCACGCGTATGAAGCGCCAAATCAGGCATTTCCTTAAACAGCCACAGGTCAGATTTTTCCGCTGAAGTCAAGATCTTATTAATCACGAAAACGATTATTTATTTTTGCTAATTATTATTTTATTTCAGTTAGTTTTTCAGTAACTGTTGTTAGTTTCGTTTCGTTTTAGTTTTTCATTTATTATGAATTTTTAATTTTCAGTTTACGAAAATGTTTTTTGACCAATAGTTTTAGTATTAGTTTCAGTTTTCGTTTACGAAAATAACCTTGCTTCGCGTAGGGTGGTTTTCTCCAAGTCCTGTTTTCAAAATGTACAACTACAACAACGATAATAATTATAACGATAAAATTATTTAAAATACAATTAATTAATAGTATTATTGATAATATTATTCTTCATAAAGTATATTGTAGTTGTCTAAATTTTTAAGTTGTCATTTTTTATTAGGCTATTTAACTTTATTTTACTAATGATTTGATGTTATTATTATTATTATTATTTCTTAAAGCAGATAGACTACTGAATGTGCATAGTTTTAATGCAAGTCGATTTGACCATATGCCTATTGTCAGGTGTGGGGTTGAGGAGATGAAGCGAGGAAAATGGGTTTTATTGACTAATAAAAACAAATGCAAACAAAACTACCCCGTAGGGGAAAACAAATGACTTGACTGACTTGACACAAGGGGTAACACACCAGGTACTTACAACAACGAAGCAGCACAGGACTGCAAACACAGGGAGAATAAATAGGGAGACCAAACAAAGGAGGTAACGAGGGAGGACAGGTGGGGCAAATGAATCAATCAGGTAACAAGATGGGAGGGGCTAGACAATCAACATGAACACATGGCACAAGGAAGCTTACATGACAAGCCATGTGCTCACACCAAACATGACTTGAACACAAGCACATGGCCAGTAAAACAAATCACCAAAGTCAAAGTACCTTTATTGTCCCACAAGGGGAAATTGAATTTGCAGCAATGCTCAACATAAAACACATAACATACAACAACACACCATAAAACCAACCAGCAAGAAGGAATTCACATTAGCGCCCAATGTACATAATGTATAATAAATAAATAAATAAAGTACAGTACAGGACACCATCAAGTGCAAAAATGCAACTTGTGCAAGTTAATATAAAGTGCTAAGTGCCATTAAGGTGCCTCACAGCTGCCGGAACGAAAGATATATGCATCCTCTTTGTTCTGCAGCTAGGAACTCGATAACGCCGCTCAGAGGGCAAAAGTTCAAACTCTGTTCTAAGGGGATGATCCTGTGAATGAGCTATAGCTCTAACTTTCCTCTGGACCAGTTTTATGTACAACTCCCTGGTTGAGCCTGACTTCTCCTGGAAATCTTGCTCGCCACTTTGACCAGACTACCAAGTCTGTTTTTATTTGTCAGGGAGAGGCTTCCAAACCAAGCAGATATGCAGAAAGATAAAACCGATTCAATGAAAGCACGATAAAACAGAATCATCATATCTAAAGAAACATTAAAAGTATTCATCTTCCTAAGGAAGTACAATTGGAATTTCTTTGAGACAGCGTCAACCAACGGTTCAAAACACAGTTTGTTGTCTAAAATGACTCCAAGATATTTGTATGTCTCCACGAGCTCAATATCCGTGCCCTTAATAACCGTGACTGTAGGGGGAGGTGGTGTCCTGCGAAAGTCAATGACCATATCCTTAGTTTTAGATACATTCAGCTGTAAAAATGAACTATCACACCACTCTACAAAGTCACTACGGACTGGCCCATGGTCCCGCTCATTCCCTGATAGCAAGCTGACAATAACAGAATCATCAGCAAACTTAAGTATGTATCGGTCTTGGTACAAACTGCGACTTCAGATAGGGTGCTGTTTGCCCTCACACGCTGGGATCTGTCTGTTAAAAAATCCAATAACCAGCCCACCAAATTCAAATCCAGGTTAAAATCCGCAATCAGTCTCTCAGCGAGCAAAAGGGGCTGAATGGTGTTAAAAGCAGAAGTAAAATCAACAAATAAGAGTCTGACATGAGTTTTTGCTCTATCCAGATGGCTAAAAATAAAGTGCAGTAGTGTGATCACAGCATCCTCCACACCCCTGCCACCACCAGCCATGTGCTCACACAAAACAACATGAAAGCACACAGCTAGAGTAAAACACAAGCTGTGTGCAGCACAAGACAAGAAATGAAAGCACACAAAACAAAGACAAAACAGGAGTGTCAGGGCTCTGTCACAAAACCAAGAAATAGACTACAGAAGTGACAGAACCCTGACACTACTCGCTGATCGAATGCTCCTGGCTGCCTGCTGTGTGTGAGTGTGTTTGCTCCGAGGCTGTTAGCTCCGTCTAAACCTCGCATTTCTTTCTGTTTTGAACCATCATTTACTATCATTTCTAGTTGTTTATACTACTAATTACAGTTTACCTAACAGATTAACCTAACATCGCTAGCTTCCGTTATTGTTAGCACAACACGCTAGTATCTCGCTAGCCTGTTAAGGCGCCACCCGTGCGCTCAGTTATTTATTTATTTTTCTCGTGCGCGCCCGCGCATCTGAGTTCGTTAAAAGCCCAGGTGAGTAAGAATCAGTCAACAAACACGGTGAGTAATGTCTTGTCCTGTTACTGTCACTTGCACCTCATGCCATATGTTTACTATAGCCTTCCCCGTCGGCATAGGGTTCATATATGTGATAAATGCAAGGAGACAGTCAGGCTGACGGAGAAGATTTCAGAATTAGAGACACGCATACAAACTTTAATTGAGGATAGTAAGTGTGCTCGAGCTTTAGATACTACTTTGGATGCGCCTAGCATAGTGAATCATTTACATGATTCGGTTCCGGCTGAGTTATTGCCTGTGCAGTCAGGCAGATGGGTGACTGTGAGAGATCGCTCTAGTCGCGGATAAAAAAAACACTCTTCCGTTCCGGTTACCATAACAAATCGATTTGCCCCTCTCAGTGAAACACCCACTGAGAATGCTGTTGATTGTGCCCTGGTAATTGGCGATTCTATCACACGGATTGTGAAAATAGAGACACCAGCCACCATAGTCACATGTTTGCCGGGAGCCAGAGCGCCTGACATCAAAGCAAATTTAAAAGTGCTGGCTAATGCTAATCGTAAATTCTCTAAGATTGTTATTCACGTCGGCACTAATGATGTTCGACTTCACCAGTCGGAGATCACCAAAATTAATATTAAAGAGGTGTTTGAACTCGCAAGTACGATGTCAGGCACTGTAATCTGCTCTGGCCCCCTTCCTGTTCGAAGGAGTGATGAGATAGTTAGTAGATTGTGTTCACTCAATGGCTGGTTGTCTAATTGGTGTCCGCAAAAAAATATAGAATTCATAGACAATTGGAAAAGTTTTTGGGGCAAACCTGACCTGTTGAAAAGAGATGGTATTCATCCCACCTGGGATGGTGCTGCTCTTCTCTCTAGTAATTTGGCTCATAGTCTTAGAGATAAAACATGACAATCTGGGGCTCAAGTCAGGAAGCAGACAAACTGGCTAAACCGACCGCCTGCTAGCGGCCTCGCGTCACCAAGGTCAGATAAATCTCATCACAGAGACTCTTTCCCCTAGATATCATCATATAGAGACTGTGTCTGTTCCCCGAATCTGGAAATCCAAAAAACTGCCAAACCTTTCTAAGGTTAGAAATCTAATTGATGTTCAACAAATAAAAAACAGATATAATACAGATGAGCAAACGATAAAGCTTGGGTTGCTGAATATTCGATCCCTTAATTCAAAATCGCTCATAGTTAATGATAAGATTACAGACTATAACCTAGATGTGCTGTGTTTGACAGAAACCTGGCTAAAACCAAACGATTACATTACTTTAAATGAGTCCACTCCGCAAGATTATTGTTATAAACATGAGCCTCGTCCGAAAGGCAAAGGGGGAGGTGTTGCTGTAATTTATAGTAATATTCTCAAAACCACTAAGAAATCTAGTTTTAAATATACTTCTTTTGAAGTGTTGGTGCTTAATGTAAAATTTTATAGTGTAAACAATAAATCACATTTGAGAATTCTGCTGGCTACTGTATACAGGCCACCAGGGCACCATAAAGATTTTATTAAAGAATTTGCTGACTTTCTATCAGAATTAATATTGACTGCAGATAAAGTCCTAATTGTTGGTGATTTTTAATATACATGTAGATAATGAAAAAGATGCATTGGGATTGGCATTTAAAGACATTATAAACTCAATTGGAGTGAGACAACACATGTCAGAATCTACTCATTGTCGTAACCATACTCTAGATCTAATACTATCACATGGAATAGATGTTGATGCCGTTGAAATTCTGCAGCAAAGCCGACTCCGTGTTCTAAATATGTTAGACCTATCACTTCTGCCACTAAAGATAGCTTTATTAATAATCTTCCAAATCAGTTTCATAATCTCAGCATCCCAGATAGCTTAGAAGAACTTGATATTGCAACAGAAACTTTTAACTCTCTCTTTTCCAGCACTTTAGACACAGTTGCTCCGCTGCGCTTAAAGAAGATTAAAGAAAATAGTCCAACGCCGTGGTACAATGAGCACACCCGGGCCCTTAAGAGCGCAGCCAGAAAAATGGAGCGAAACTGGAAGAAAACAAAACTAGAGGTATTTCGGATTTTATGGAAGGAGAGATCGATTGCTTACAGAGAGGCCTTAAAAGATGCTAGAACTAATTATTTTTCAACCCTATTAGAAGAAAATAAACATAATCCTAGGTATTTATTTGAACAAGTGACTAAACTAACGAAAAAGAAAGCTTCAAGCCCTGAAGTTTCCAAGAAACACAGCAGTAATGACTTTATGAACTTCTTCACTTATAAGATCGATAATATCAGGGACAAAATTATAACTATGCAACCGTCTACTACAGTATCGCATCAGGGAGTGCAGTGTAGTCTCCGTGAGGAACATTTTGATTCATTTGTTGCTATAGGAGAGGAAGAATTTTGCAAACTTGTTAATTCATCTAAATGGACAACTTGTATGTTAGAGCCTATACCGACTAAACTATTGAAAGAGATGCTTCCAGAGGTCATAGATCCTCTTCTAGATATCATTAATTCATCTTTGTCATTAGGATACGTACCAAAAACCTTTAAGTTGGCTATGATTAAACCGCTTGTTAAAAAACCGCAACTTGATCCTACAGAATTAGTCAATTACAGGCCAATCTCGAATCTGCCTTTTCTGTCAAAGATACTAGAAAAAGCAGTATCCTCACAACTGTGTTCCTTTTTAGAAAGAAATAATATCTGCGAGGATTTTCAGTCCGGATTTAGACCGTACCATAGTACTGAGACTGCTCTCATTAGAGTCATAAATGATTTGCTCCTATCATCCGATCGTGGTTGTATCTCTCTATTAGTGTTACTTGATCTTAGTGCTGCATTTGATACTATCGACCACAACATTCTTTTAAATAGACTAGAAAACTATGTTGGCATTAGTGGAATTGCACTAGCATGGTTTAAATCATACTTATCTGACCGTTTTCAGTTTGTAGCAGTAAATGAAGAGATGTCTTATCGATCACAAGTTCAGTATGGCGTACCACAAGGCTCAGTACTAGGACCGCTGCTCTTCACTCTGTACATGCTACCATTAGGAGATATAATTAGGAAATATGGAATTAGCTTTCACTGTTATGCTGATGATACTCAGCTGTATATTTCTTCAAAACCTAACGAAACTTACCAATTCAAGTTTCAATTTTTGTTTCAATTCAATTGCCCTGCACGCTTAATAAACAAACTACAGCTAGTTCAAAACGCAGCCGCTAGAGTTCTTACCAGAACCAGGAAGTATGACCATATTAGCCCGGTTCTGTCAACACTGCATTGGCTGCCTATTAAACATCGTATAAATTTTAAAATATTGCTGATTACTTACAAAGCACTAAATGGTTTAGCTCCCCAGTACTTGAGCGAGCTCTTAACGCATTATGGTCCTTCACGTCTATTGCGATCTCAAAATTCTGGCCAGTTGATAATACCTATAATATCAAAATCGACTGCTGGCGGTAGATCCTTTTCCTATTTAGCACCAAAACTTTGGAACAATCTTCCTAACACGGTCCGGGAAGCAGATACAGTCTGTCAGTTTAAATCTAGACTAAAAACACATCTCTTTGGCTTAGCATACACATAACACATTATAGATATCTATAATTCAATGTTAGGCTGCATAGTTTAGATCAGCCGGAACCGGGAACACTTCCCATAATTCCTGATGTACTTTGTACATAATAAGAAGGATGGCGTCTACGCTAATATTAGTCTCTCTGTTTATCCCGAGGTTTACCGCAGACCGCCGGATCCAGGGCATATCCAGATCTGATGAAGGACCATCACATGGACACGACGACACGCATTATCAGCGCTGTGAAGGCCCATGAACACCTCAACACACTCATCTCCTCACCGGCGGGATGACCCAACCCCTAACAAGATGAACTGGATAAATATCGTGAAAGTTCTGATCCCATCTGACTCCTGACATTATGCTGCCTAACTCATAATCATACACTGTTCATTCGTTGGCCAAAGGAGGACTGGCCCCCCGACTGAGCCTGGGTTCTCCCAAGGTTTTTTTTCTCCATTCTGTCACCTGATGGAGTTTTGGTTCCTTGCCACTGTTGCCTTTTTCGCCGCTCTTCGCCTTTGTCGCCATTGGCTTTTGGCTTGCTTAGTTGGGGACATTTAATTTTGAATTGAACAATACTATTACAACATTGTTTTCCTGTTATCTCTGTAAAGCTGCTTTGAAACAATTTTTATTGTAAAAAGCGCTATATAAATAAAGGTGACTTGACTAGACTTCCCTCCTCTAAAGGACACCACCTGGCGTCCCTAAAAAGGAACACCAAAAAAACAAGACAGGAACAAGACAGAAAATAAAACTCACCAACAGACAACACAAGACGGGTAGATCAAAACAGAGACAAAGTGGGGATGGAGGGGAACCAAGACAAAGCCAGCATGACGGTCCAAGAAGTCCCTAGAGGGGACCAGGGAGGGACGGGAGGGTTGAGCCAAGGAGGCTCAAGCGGGTCTGGAGTTCCAGCAGAGGGCCATGGCGGGACAGACCAGGTGGGCTCCAGGGGCTCAGGAATCCCGGCAGAAGGCCAGGGCGGCGCTGGGGGGGGACAGACCAGGCGGGCTCCAGCGGATCAGGAATCCCGGCAGAAGGCCAGGGCGGCGCTGGGGGGACAGACCAGGCGGGCTCCAGCGGTTCAGGAGTCCCGGCTGAGGGCCAGGGTAGGTCAGGAGGATCAGGATCCCTGGCAGACGGCCAGGGTGGGTCAGGTGTGTCTGGATCCTTGACTGGGACACTCACTAGACCCGGGACAGGAGATGGAGCCATCTTGTCCGAAGACACAGGCACGGCTGAGCTGGCGAGAGCTCTCTGGATCGGGAGGCTTGACGTGAAGAACTGGCTCGGTAGATGTGACCCGTCTCTGGCTGGGCAGACATGACGAGAACCCTCTCTGGCTGGGCAGACGTGACAAGATCCGTCTCCGGGCTGGCAACGGGCTCTGGGACAAAAGAATTCTTGTGCATATTCCAAGCACGCAGGACAGCCAAAAAATAAAAGGTGAAGACAGTCCTCTTGGCCATGGCAGGACTGATGGAGGAAACGGTTGGCTCAGGATAGGATGCAGCTGAGGTAGCCAACATAGAGGCATGTGTTGCCCAGACACACATAACAGCGGCAACATAAAGGGAGAGGGTAGCCTCCTCGGCCTCGACAGGACAGACAGGGGAAGCAGGCTGCTCAGGGATGGCCTCCGTGGCCATAGCAGGGAGCTCTGGGAACACAGGACATGGGGGCTCTGGAACCACCAGACCAGGTGAAAAAGCCTTCCTCTTCCGCTTGCGAGGGCGAGGCGGTGCTGCAGCTTCTTTGGCCAACACTGGGGATGCTGCAGCCTCTGTGGCCAACACTGGGGGCACTGCAGCCTCTGTGGCCAACACTGGGGGTGCTGCTGGGGGCGCTGCAGCCTCTTCGGCCAACACTGGGGGTGCTGCAGCCTCTTCGGCCAACACTGGGGGTGCTGCAGCCTCTTCGGCCAACACTGGGGGTGCTGCAGCCTCTTCGGCCAACACTGGGGGCGCTGCAGCCTCTCTCAACACCTTCCCATCTCCCAAGGGCTGAAGGGTTTGGTGAGGCAGGTGTTAAAAACCTCTTTAAGATCAGCATTATCGCTGTAGTCCAGGTCATTCACTACAGCCAGGAAGTCAGAGGCAAAGTCCTTGATGTTACGACCATCCTGACGAAGAGAGACGCACCTGACGAGCTTTACCATCTGATTCTTCACCGAGGCGCCATTGGAGGGAGATGGGAATAGGAAGGTACCCATTGTCTGCTGAGTCCTCTGATGGCTGTTTCGTTCTGTCAGGTGTGGGGTTGAGGAGATGAAGCGAGGACTCAGGGTCAGAGATGATGGGTCTTTTAATGATAATAATAAAACAAAATACAAACAAAACTACCCCATAGGGGAAAACAGAAGACTTGACTTGACTTGACACAAGGGGTAACACACCAGGTACTTACAACAACGAAACAGCACAGGACTTCTTCTTCTTCTTCTTTTCTATCATGGCGGATTGCAAGCAACTTTAAGGTGCATACCGCCACCTACTGTTCATGAGTGTGTAGCAACATTGTTTTACATCTATTAAATTCTATTTTTTAATTTTGTATTCTGAAGATAATTAAATAATGCTTTCCTTAATCTATAAATATCTTTTATTTTTCCTTTATTTCCCAATAATCCTTTAAGACTCCATTCTTGGCCTGTCCTTTCAACTACTCTTCTCAATTTCTCCCTTTCATGCTCATATGTTTTACAGTTCATCAATACATGTTCTATATTTTCTATCTCACTACATCTTTCACATTAATCGTTATTTTTTCTCCCTATTAAATATAAATTGTCATTTAAATAAGTATGACCTACTCTTAATCTGATCATTATTATTTCTTCCCTTCGGTTTCTCTCATTAATATTTCTCTTAACTACTGATTTTTGTACTTTATATAATCTTCTTCCTTTTTTATCTTCATTCCACCTTTTTTGCCAATTTTCAATTTCTTTCCTCTTAATAAATGATTTTCCTTCCCCTTTCCCTAAAGGAATTGTAATTGTTATTGCCTCCTCTAAAGCCCTTTTTGCTAATTTTTCTGCCTTTTCATTTCCTTTTACCCCTTCATGTGCTGGTACCCAACAAAACCCAATCAGCACAGGACTGCAAACACAGGGAGAATAAATAGGGAGACCAAACAAAGGAGGTAACGAGGGAGGACAGGTGGGGCAAATGAATCAATAATCAGGTAACAAGATGGGAGGGGCTAGACAATCAACATGAGAGCACATGACACAAGGAAACTTACATGACAAGCCATGTGCTCACACCAAACATGACTTGAACACAAGCACATGGCCAGTAAAACAAATCACCAGCCATGTGCTCACACAAAACAACATGAAAGCACACAGCTAGAGTAAAACACAAGCTGTGTGCAGCACAAGGCAAGATATGAAAGCACACAAAACAAAGACAAAACAGGAGTGTCAGGGCTCTGTCACAAAACCAAGAAATATTTTTAATTTTTAGACATAATTAATAGGCTACACTAAAGAAAACGTCTCGGTTTAGTATGTAACCCTCGTTCCCTGAGTGAGGGAACGGAGACGTTCAGTCGGATGACGACGAATGGGGTTTGGCATAGAAAGCCTATCAACTTCGAGTATACAAAACGAGCCAATGGCAAGCAAATGCCAAGACTGAACTCAGGCGATCCCCGCGGTATACAGCGGAAGTGACAAGAAGACGGAACGACCTGGCGGGTGGAGGCAGCAGCGGGCCGGCGGGGCAGAATGTGCTTAATGGCCTCAGTTTGCTTCTGCGCGGTGGAGAACTGGTGGGCAAAATCCTCCACCACACCGCTGAAGAGGCCGGCCTGGGACAGGGGCGCATCAAGCAGACGAGTCCGCTCGGAATCCCGCATGTCATCCAGGTTCAGCCAGAGATGTCTCTCCTGGACCACAGCTGTGGACATCACCAAACCCAGGGAGCGTGCGGTAACCTTCGTCGCCCGGAGGGCAAGGTCGGTCGGGGCGCACAGCTCATTAAAGAGGCCTGGGTCTGTCCTGCCCTCGTGCATGTCTCTCAACATTTGGGCCTGATAGACCTGGAGAGTGGCCATAGCATGCAGAGAGGCGGCTGCCTGTCCCGCGGCTCTGTAGGTCTTCGCCACCATTTTAGATGTGAAACCACAGGCTTTGGAGGGGTGCTTAAGCTCGCCACGAGAGGAAGCACTCTGAGGACACAGTTGCATCGCAACAGAGCGTTCGACTGAGGGAAGCCCAGTGTACCCACGGGCAGCTGCGCCATCGAGGGGAGGAAAGGCGGATGAGACCAGCGAGCGGTCCCGAGAAGACAACGGGGTCTTCCAGGACTTCGAGATCTCATCATGCACGTCCGGGAAGAATGGTATTGGGGTTTGCCGTGGACGCGGGTCGGCGGCTTGGCCCAAAAACCAATCATCGAGGCGCGAGCGCTCAGGGCAGGGTGGTGGCCGCCACTCAAGCCCGATGCTCGCAGCCGCCCGGGAAAGCATGGCCGTCATCTCCGGATCCGATTCAGGCACAACCGTATGCACACCAGAGGGTGGCAGCTGTGCTGAATCTTCACTTCCAGAAGATTCAAACCCACCTTGTGATGCTGCTACAGACATCAGATCTTCCTCTGTAGCTTCAGCCGAAGTACACGGGCCACCCGAGAGTAGACCCGCGGAAATCGACTGTTCACTAGCGGGCACCGTCATGCAGGGGGGTTTGACGCGTGGACAGATAGTCGGCGCTTTTTGCCAAACCGTAACCCTCAGATCACCCTGGCCACCAGCCGAAGTAGCACCCCGTGAGGGGGCACTAGATCGGGGTGTGGCAGAGGGGACTCTCGCTCTTACGAGCTCATTGAGTCTCGACCGTAATGACGCGATGGTAATGTTCTCACAAAGAGAACACGAGTCATACACGAGCGCCGCTCTAGCATGCTCAATGCCCAAACACACTAGGCAACGCTCGTGCCCATCAGAGTCCGAAACCGATCTGCCGCAACCAGAAGTACACGGGCGAGGCATCTTTAAAAAGACGTGCCGCGTGCAAGCTCTTTTGTGAGAGAAACACTCAAGTGTTGAAGCGACCGGGGAGACACACACTCTCTGGCAAACCACTGCACAGATAAGCAGGAAGCGCGCGCCCCGCCGGAGATCGCCGTCACACCAACACTGAGGAACTCGTTTGTAAAGCTGACAATACAGAGATGGCTTGTGGAGTGAAGAAATAAACTTGGCTCCGAAGCGAAAACATATCTGCTTGCTGCAGGACTTCCTCCTTTTATACCCACGAGGTGGGGCGGAGTTACGTCATGCAAATTCCGCAGACCCATGGCATTTGCTTGCCATTGGCTCGTTTTGTATACTCGAAGTTGATAGGCTTTCTATGCGAAACCCCATTCGTCGTCATCCAACGGAACTCGGAGTGACGAACGAAAGGGAACATATATGCTCGATGTGTTTTTCCATTACTTTTACTCATCAAAATGTTTCAAACAATTTCAACAAAAATTTTTTAAGTCAGTTTAATATCATTTAAATCAAAATGACCTAAGCTTAAGCAAGCTTAACTTAGCTTGGACTTTTTTTGACTTTTGGCAAATGGGCCAAAAAAAAGAGATTTAACTGACATTGAAAGGTCAAAAATTGTGCAAATTAAAAAAGTTATCAGACAATTAAATGGCTTAATTTTGCAGGATCACAAAAACGTACTGAGAAGGACAGATGCACATACTGCAAAATACTTTGAGAATTAGGGAGAATAATTAAGTGTAAAAACACCCTGTAGACTCCAGTGCCACCAAATTCCAGAATTGCAGAATCTCCAAAACTAGCCTAAAGCTAGGTTCTCAGAGACTGCTAAGGTAAGGAAGTCTGAAACATGACCAACACTTAGAATCACAAGCTGTCACAAGTTTAATGAAATATGAAGAGTGATTCTTTAAAGGTTTTATGGAGTGAATCTTGAGGGACCAGCACTCAAGTCAGACAACAGAAGGGTGGAGAGGGAGTCATGGTGTGAGCTGATACTAACAATGAGCTAAATGGACCTTTCAGGAAGATTAACTCCCAAAACTACTGCCAGGTTCTGAGATATCTTCAAACAGTTGTACAAGAGGAGTTCCCTCAAGAGTTAACCTGCCACAGGCTCTTCCGATACAGTTCCACTCATCAGTTATTGAATCGGTCAGGGCTTTCCGGTGACAAGCGTGGTCAAGAGCATGCCACGCCAGCAGGCGGCGAAATAACCCTAACCGTAAAGCCACGTTGGCCAATCAGAAGCCTAACAAAAAGTTATTACCGGTTCCGGTAGGCGCAAATCTGACGTCAAACAAAGCGGATAACGGCGCACGCTCTGACGTCGCAAGGCAAAAACCCCGGTTTCACTGTCTACACGACAACACGTAACCGGCGTTTCTGAAAATACTCACCCTCAGCAAGGGTTTTCAAAAATGTTCGGTTTCAGTGCGTTTTCGTGTGGACGAACGGCCGAACCGCGTTAAAAAAGTCCCGGTTTTAAAAATACCCGTGTCCGTGTGGACGGGGCCTTAGTTTACATGTAACATTATAGGAACATTTTTAAAAATGTGAAAACATCCTTAAAACATTAGTTAGACATTACATTCAAATGTTTTCTTTAGAACATTAACCAAACTTGTAGGGAATGTTAGCCAAAGTTCTGAGAACGTTCCCTGCTAGCTGGGAAATAGCATTAGCAGCGTCTTGACTACCTGGCCTGCCAAAACTGACGCTGACGCTCAATAAATGTCACTCATATTAGAGGAAATGAAAACATAGTATGCTACTGATTTTATTATATTGGGTGATGACTTTAATATGGTGTATGATGAGTGGTTAGATAGGTCACCAACTAAATATAATGTAAATCATTACGATTTATTATTATCAGATTTTTGTAATAATCAAGGTTAAACCTCAATCTAAGAGTCAAACCCCTATCTAAGAAAGTTTTCTCTGTTTAAACCTGATGCTTCTTGCAAGTCCCGAATTGATTTTTGGTTAATTTCTGCTTCAAACTATATCTAGTATATCGGCAGCTCCCTTAACCGATCACTGTTCAATTCGGGGCCACACCGATCACTTCGACTCGGCGCAGTAATATCATCTCTTGTGAAAAGTCCGCTCCCCCTGCTCCCTCTCCTCCTCCCTCTCATTTCAACGGGAGCAGACTTTTCATGAGCGATGATATTACTGCGCCGAGTCGAAGTGCTCCCAAGCACTTGCTATGGTATTCTGCCATACAATATAGTTATCCATTATACACGCTTAGAAAAACACGTTTTATTTTGTGTCACCGTCCTAGGTCGAGTTACACTACTCTAGTAACTGTATTTAAATAGAAAAAACGTGGAGGTGTTTGGTCGCTTCTCTTCTTGGCACGTATTGAATGAACAGGGCTGAGATAAGATCTAACGAAGGTTCGCGGCAAGACAGCGATTTAGTGCACGCACTGAGACGAGAGAGGTATGCATCAACTCGTCTTAGTTAAGGGAATAACATAGTTTAATATGAAAAACCAGTTGAGTATCCCTTTATTTGGACAGAGTGTTCTAATTCACAACTGATAGCTAAAGAAATTGCCAACTTTTATCAGGATTTATATTCTTCATCCTCTTCAATATTAGACCATAATTCCCTCATTGAAAAAAACAGAGAATTTGTCCCTCATATAGATGACCAATTCAAAATGATATGTGATGCAGATTTAACAATTGAAGAGCTTGATTCTGCTGTTATGTGTCTGTCATAGGATAAATCACCTGGCCCAGATGGTATTACGTCTAATTTTTATCGCCATTTTTGGGATTTGTTAAGGGAATTTCTTTTTGCCGTTTTTCAGGAAATTACTAAAACTGTGGTTCCCCTTCAGTCACTCACGTTCGACGTGACGTCGACGTGACAACGTTAGGGGATCACTTCAGGGAGCACTATCAACTTCGAGTATCTAAAGAACAAGCCAATGAACGTTGGCGTGCGTGAAACGCGTCACGCGCCCCGCCCCGCAGCGCGGGTATAAACAGGAAGCGGACGCCGCACTCATTGTCTTTCGCTTCGGAGCCGAGCTTTTATTGACTCTGAGTTCTACAGACTGCTGCACGTTATTCATAACGAGAAATAGAGGGAGAAGGAAACTCTGCTTCAGTGCTGGTGTGACGGCGCGATCAGTGGTGGCCGCGAGCATTCTAACCACAACTGCCGTTTTCACGGCATCATCTGTGTGTATGTGTGTGTCGGTCTCGTGGGCGTTCCTTAACTGAGAGTGTACCCGATTACACCGCGGCTATCCCTGGGTGCTTCAGCACTAAAAGAGTCTTTATTTCTTTCCTCTGTTTGTTATTTTCAACTAAAAGAGCAACACAAGCGTGACCCTGCGTCCTTTTCAGGATGTCATTCCGCTTGTGCGTTTCTGGGTGCGGTCGTTCCCTGGCGCCAGCAGATGGCCACAAGAGTTGCCTCTCGTGTTTGGGCATTCAGCACGCTGAAGCAGCTTTTGTGAATAGTTCATGTTCCCATTGCGGGAATATGACTATGGCAGCGCTTAGATCGAGACTCGCTTACCTCACGGGAGGTGCAGTCCCCTCGCCTATGCCCCGATCTAGTGCTTATTCTGCCCCGCAGAATAGGCCTACTTCAGCGCATGACCAGGGTGATCTGAGGATTACCGTGAGGGCTTCCCCGTCGAGGCAATCTCCGCGGGCCCCTCACGCCTCTCATGTGCTGTTGCCATCCGCGCCCCTTTGCGAACGACTCGGTCCCTCTCCGGAACGGCCAGTCGTTTCCTTTGGGGCGCCAGCTGACGATCAGATGTCGATCGCAGCATCAGAAGGGGAGCTTCACTCCTCTGGAGATGACGACTCGGCTGCGTTGCCCCCTTCTGAGTGTGTAGCGTTGTCCGAGCCGGATCCAGAGTGGGCGGCTATGCTTTCCCGGGCCGCCGAGAAGGTCGGGCTTGTGTGGAATCCTCCACCACGTCCCGAACCTTCTCGGTTGGACGATTGGTTTCTCGGGGCGGGCCGTGCTGGTTCTCAGTGCGCCGCCCCGGTACCTTTCTTTCCGGAAGTGCATGAGGAGCTTTCTAGGACGTGGAAGGCACCGTATAGTGCCCGAAGCTGTTCTAGTGGCTCCTCCCCCCTCGCCACCCTCGACAGCGGGGCAGCTAAGGGGTATGTGGATATCCCCCCGGTGGAGCGGGCCGTCGCGATGCAACTGTGTCCGGCGTCCGCCTCCTCCTGGCGGGGTAATCCGCGCCTACCGTCCAAGGCCTGTAAGTTTTCGTCCGGTCTTACGGCGAAGGCTTATAAGGCCTGTGGACAGGCTGCTTCCGCCCTCCATGCCATGGCGCTCTTGCAGGTCCACCAGGCCCAGGCGCTCATGGACATGAACGAGGGTGGTTCTGACCCAGAGCTCCTCCGGGAGCTCCGTGTGGCTACTGACCTCGCCCTCCGGGCGACGAAGGAAACCACACGTTCAGTCGGTCAGGCGATGTCCACCTTGGTGGTCCAGGAGCGCCACCTTTGGCTCAACCTGGCGGACATGAGGGACACCGATAAATATCGGTTCCTGGATGCCCCTCTCTCCCAGGTTGGTTTATTCGGCGATGCGGTCGAGAGCTTCGCCCAACAGTTCTCGGCCGCCCAGAAGCAGACGGAGGCCATCCGACACATCCTGCCCCGGCGGACCGCTGCTGCTCCCACCCGTCCACCGGCCGCAGATCCTGGGTCCGCTCGTCGCCGAGGCCATCCTCCTGCGGCGTCCTCCGCTCCCGCTAAGCCTCAGCAGCAGCAGCCACCATCCAGGCCTCAGCGTGGAGCAAACCGCAGGAAGTCGGCCACGCCCGTCCAGCGTGACGTCCCGCTGCCACAGTTGCTGACCATCGCTGTACGGCCGACTCAATCTCGGCTCCTCAGCGAAAAACAATGAGTGCGGCGTCCGCTTCCTGTTTATACCCGCGCTGCGGGGCGGGGCGTGTGACGCGTTTCACGCACGCCAACGTTCATTGGCTTGTTCTTTAGATACTCGAAGTTGATAGGGCTCCCTGAAGTGATCCCCTAACGTCGTCACGTCGACGTCACGTCTCCCGTTCCCTCCTTCGGGGAACGAGGGTTACATTAGTAACCGAGACGTTTTGCCTAATTCAATGAGACAAGGCCTAATCACACTTATTCCCAAACCAGGAAAATACTCTAGATTGTTGGACAATTTGCGACCTATAACTTTGCTAAACACTGACTATAGTAGTAGTAGTAGTAGAAGTAGTAGTAGTAGCCTTTATTGTCACTAGTCACAAGTACCAGCTAAATTAGCCATCAACCTGTCCATACAGACATACATACAATATGACAAGGGGGTAGACAGGATAGGAAGACAGAGCATTGAGGAAGAAAATACAGCATAACATGAGGAGAGGTGAGGAGAAAAAAAGGCAACCTACAGACTATGCTCCTGTAAAGAGTACAGTTTGGGAACTGTAAAAAACACCTCAGCAACATTAGCACATAATCAGTATACTCTACAACATGAACACACAAGACTTGCAACAGGGGTGGGGAGTGGGGGGGTGGAGGTAACCCAGCACAGGCAGGCAGCCATCCGGTCCTGCAGCCATTCTCGGCGCTGGTCACAGCCCCGCCTGTCAGACTGGTGGTACAAAGCATTGAAGGCGAGGGATGGGGGTGGAGGGTGATTGCATATCTGTATATATGTAAGAGTTTGGAGAGAGTCGCTAAGCCAGCACCATAATCTAGGTGCCTCAAGTCCGCAGGATTGTCATAGCGATACTCAGCAAGTTGCCATGGAGACAACCCTGATCAGGTCCCAGACAGAGTCAACAATCAGCAGGTGTCTGTGGGGCGTGGGGGAAGGAACACAAGAGCGTCTCACTGCAGTGCTCTTCCGGGGGAGTTGTTGTTCCAACAGCGGCCTTGGCCAAGGCCAGTGCTGGATGAGGGGGGCCGAAAGCAGATAAGATTGGGATTGTTTGGTCTTGGGACGAGTAGCCGCATTCTGATTTACACAGCTCCTGGTCCATTTTGTTCTCCGAAACAATCCATTTGCCTTTGCAAAGCTGTGAGCTTCTCCATGATGTTATCCATATAATGGTTCATAGTCACAGTCTGAGTGCTGACAGCTCTGCCCACCGCTTCAATCATGACGGGCAGCCTTGTGGGGCTTTGGACAGCTGTCATTGTCTTCTTAATTCCTCGATAAACCAGGGCAATGCCTAATCCAATCAGCAGAAAACCTGTTATCATGGTTCCGAATAGATAGATATCTTCAACGTCCTCCACGAAAAGAGCCGCCAGACACACGACCCGCCACCTCTCCCACGCGTCCATCGTGTAGCCAGCTCCAGCAGGGCAGTCAGGTTCCCCCGAACCCAAGCTTCTCGTCGAGAAGATGGTGTCAATTGCGTTGAGAGACCAGTTGATCAAATCCATAATTTCTTAGTTTGGAGAGCAGTGCGGAGAGAGTCTCTCAAAGTACAAGACAGTAGACTAAACGAGACGAGAGGAGCAAAGCAGGGGAAGTAAGGGAGAGGAGGGGAAGAAAATGCGACTGCCTTCGTTGAGAGTCAAAGCAAGAAGCTATAAATTACTAACCCACATACAGGGGTTGGACAATGAAACTGAAACACCTGGTTTTAGACCACAATCATTTATTAGTATGGTGTAGGACCTCCTTTTGCGGCCAATACAGCGTCAATTCGTCTTGGGAATGACATATACAAGTCCTGCACAGTGGTCAGAGGGATTTTACGCCATTCTTCTTGCAGGATAGTGGCCAGGTCACAAAGTGATGCTGGTGGAGGAAAATGTTTCCTGACTCGCTCCTCCAAAACACCCCAAAGTGGCTCAATAATATTTAGATCTGGTGACTGTGCAGGCCATGGGAGATGTTCAACTTCACTTTCATGTTCATCAAACCAATCTTTCACCAGTCTTGCTGTGTGATTTGGTGCATTGTCATCCTGATACACGGCACAAAACTGTGCTCTTACCGTGCTAATTGGACCTTCACAGTCTGCTCTTATTGG
Organism: Chrosomus eos; assembly: GCA_036326025.1. Lineage (NCBI taxonomy): Eukaryota > Metazoa > Chordata > Actinopteri > Cypriniformes > Leuciscidae > Chrosomus > Chrosomus eos. The sequence goes on from JAZAVI010000023.1 coordinate 459,291, forward strand.
TTCAATGTGCAATTAATGAAGATTGGCCACCAGGCTGGCCCAATTTAGCCATGAAACCTCCCACACTAAAATGAGAGGCGTTTCAGTTTCATTGTCCAACCCCTGTAGTTAACTACTTTTCTAAATTCTCAGGTTTAAAGCTTAATATTGCCAAATGTGAAATTATTACCATACGTGAATGCCCTCATAAAATTGCATATAATATTCCGATCAAGTTGACTGTCAAATATTTAGGCATAAACATTTCTAAGGATGAAGTCATGATGGAAAAGCAAAATGTCTGGAATAGATGGAATGAATGCAAAGGCAGGCTTGATGCATGGATTCAAAGGGATTTGTCTGTCTTTGGAAGGATTTATTTAACTAAAATGGAAAGTCTCTTTAGGTGTATCTATCCTGCATCTTGTCTCTCTATTTCTAATAGAGCTATTAAGACCATTAATCAAATTAATTTCAATTATATATGTAGAAAACGTGTGCACTATATAAAGAGGGCACAACTTATACAAGATTATGAAAATGGTGGATTACAAGCCTTTGATTTCTATTGTATAAATGGCATGTTGAAGGTCAAATGGCTTAAACATTTTATTACAAATGAAAATAGTTTCTGGTTTTGGTGATGTTAGGTCTGGGAACTCGGGATGTCACGGAAACGTTCAGGAAAAAGGACCCAAATGCAATCTGCGAGACAACAGTTCTTTTAATGAAAATAATGCAAGCTGCGAAGAGTAGTCGAACAGAAAAGTCTCTTGTAGCAGGTAATCAGACGAACAGAAAGTCTCTTGTAATCAAAACAAACTGAGGAGTAATCCCGCAACGAAACTCAGCATCCAGCAGCAGAAACACAAATCAGGGCTCGTGGTCCATCAGTCGCCCTCAGACACAGAGAAGCTGGGTAGAGAAAGACTTCAGTAATTTCCAGCACAGGCAGTGCAGAGGTTGCAAACATACGTCGACAGGTCAAGACAAGATGCGAACAGGTAAAGCCTGGTTCACACGGGCCGATTTTAAAATTGTCGGCCGATTTTCCAAACCTGAGAGACCCCACACACGGCGATAAAAAATCACTGGTCTAACAGTTTTGGTCGTACAGTGTGTGGTGCGCAGCCACACGGCAAAATCAACACATCACACACGAACCGATTTGACTCCCGAGCATTCCCAGGTCAGACGGAAAATCTCGCGAAATCCCTCGAGATCAAACGTGACTTCAGAGTAAACAATTATGGCGGACAAAGAGGATGCAGTGGCGAGAGTTTAAACTATTAGAGAAATCTCTCTGGTGCGCCATGCCGCCGGCTGTTTTGATTTTGTTTGTTTGTCTTCCTCTGCGCCTCGTCACCTCGCTTTCTGATTGGCTACACGCCACAGTCCACAGGCTGCGTGCTCGTTCGTCCTCGGGGGACACCACACACGAGGAGAAATCGGGCCAAAACAATCCAACATGTTGGATATCCCCGATTTGAGATCGGAGCGGTCCAGACGTCCTTCCGAGCAGACGAGAGCAGTCTTAACACACCACACACGGCAGGAATATCTGATCAGATTATTTTACGATTTTAAGATGTCGGAAGGGGAAAATCGGGGCTAAAATCGGCCTAATTATCCTGCCGTGTGAACCAGGCTTAAGCTCTGTAACACACGTTAACATAGTCAATAATCTGGCAGAGGAAAGAGGAAAAAATAGAACTAGAAGTAGGAACGCTAATTAGGAAGAAAGTGATAACAGGTGGAAATGGAGATAGAGTAATGGAAAGGCTGATGGCAATCAGCTGGCGGAGAATGAATGAGCGTGATTGTAAGTGGGTGTGTCTAAGCGAGGTGTGTGTATGAATGGAGCGCGTGTGAGAACGGTGGGTGTGTCAGCGTGTTAGTGAATGAATCAAGGAGACAAAAAGAACACAAGAGGGAGACAGAGACAGGAGAGAATACCGGGATCATGACACGGGATAAACGGTTGTCTTTTAAATTCCCTCTGCACGCAATAGGATAGCGCTACAACCAATCAGAGCAACGAACGGCTGTGGCTGAGTGAGTCCCATGCGTTTTTCCACCAGCGGAGCTAATTGATATATTAAACTTTTAGCGTATTCGGTCGTCAAAACTCCGAACACATCTTCCTTTTTTAAGAATGACTTAAGTGACGCTCTTAACTCCAAGTCATCCAGAATCGCGGCAAAAGCCGATTCGAAAGACCGCTGTTCGCCAGCAGCATCTTCTTTGTTTTCAAGCAGAGGGAAATCCCCTATGGAAATCATGTGGAACCGCGACAACTCTGCCGTCATTATGTTAAGCCCGCCCACCAACTCTATACACGATCTGATTGGCCTAACCAGAGTTTGGTTTTTCCAGCTCGAATGCCAACGGAGAGTTGCTAGACCACACTTTGCTGCAAAATAATTTTTGCTGCCGCTAGGGTGCGTCTAGATTACTAGGCTAGGTGGAATTGATTTTCTATTGAGATGTGATTATACTGTTTCCAGACTGCCAATCAAATTATCTTCCTTTCACCAGCAGATTTTGTTATATTGGAAGTTATTATATAACCACAACTTTTCTCCATATAAAGTCCCAATATGGAACAATAGATTTATTGTTTATAAATATTAGTCTCTATGTGTTCTTGAGTGGCTTGAAAAATGTACTTGGTCAGTTCTTCATTTGATAGATGAAGATGGGAGATTGTTAACCTTTAAAGACTTTTGTGCTAAATATAATTTACAATGTGAACGCAAACATTTTGAGCGTGTCTTAAAAGTCATTCCAAAAAGCTTTATACATCTTGTACAAAACATACATATGTCTTATTGGTTGGAATCAAAGATTCACTCACTGCCCACTTTTGCTAGGAAACATATTATGTTTGGAATGCTGTTGGACGAGAAAAGAAGTGAATTTCTTATTAATGTAATGTTGATACTGGGAAAAATTTTCATTCATAAATCCAAATGTATGAAGACGAATCCTTATTTTTCTGTATTTAAAAGAGACTGGACTACACTACATTGGAATGTATGAAAAGTAAAAAGGCCCAGAAATTAGCTGGAATAATAAGAGACCTTGAGCTCTTAAAGCATGAATAAAGAGACCCCTTTCTATTTCTATTTGTATTTTTATTTTATATTAATATATTTATTTTATTTTACTTTAATTGATATGTGCCTTGCTTAATACTCATTTACCTGTATTTACCAATGTCATTGTAGATGTATATTCTGTTTTTGTTCTGTTCTTGTTGTTCAATAAACAATAAAAAAAATATTATATATTATATATAAATATATGTATATATATATATATATATATATATTTTTTTATTGAACAACAAGAACAGAACAAAAACAGAATATACATCTACAATGACATTGGTAAATACAGGTAAATGAGTATTAAGCAAGGCACATATCAACAAAAACAGAATATACATCTACAATGACATTGGTAAATACAGGTAAATGAGTATTAAGCAAGTCACATATCAATTAAAGTGAAATAAAATAAATATATTAATATAAAATAAAAATAGGCTTATTTTAAAAAAAGACTTCACATATAAAAAAGAAATATAACACATTCACAAATACAAGGACATTCACACACACACACAAACACACGCGGGCGCGCGCACGCACGCAGCGTAATGTCTAAAGGAAAGTACATGGCTTTTTTTTGAATGAGTGTAAAAGTGAGTGTATCTTAAAAACTAATTTATGTAAACAGTTCAAATCAATTCTGTATAGTTCAAAATTGTTTTATGCACGTTTTTCACATTGACAAGTTTGAGGTTGACATTTATCCATTTTTGTATTGAATAAAATATGTAAAAAAAATATTATTATTTATTTTTTTTTTTGCACTTTTGAGATATTTATCTAGTTACTATTGATTTATTACAAACTTAGCCTTCAAATTGGGAGAGTAAGGATTATTTTGATGTATGGCATATGAAAATGCTCAAAAGAATGACAGCACAGCATGTAAAAATACAAAGATATACTCTGGTGGAATTGTTCTATGGTAGGTCATAAAGGGTTAATAAAGGGGCAAAAAGTCATAATTTTTTTTTGCGCAGCATTTGTGTAGCCTACAGTTCAAATTTTGGTGTTCAACTTTGCCTTTTAAAAATACAACAACCGTTCATTTTTAGTTTTTCAATTAGCCTACGGGTTAACAAAAAAAAAATGAATGGACGCAAAAGTACCTTATATTATTAAATATTTCAAATAATGTATTTGTAGAAAAGTTTGATAGTCAATCAAAATACTAGTAGCCTAAAATCAAAGACTTTAATCTAAAAATTATCACAAAAAATAGTAATAACTATCACTAAACTATCTTTAGTTTGATAGTCCGTGTAAATTTGCATCCATTCGTTTTTCATTTTTTAACCCGTAATTGAACAACGAAAAATGAACGGTTGTTGTATTTTTAAAACGCAAAGTTGAACGCCAACATTTGAATTTGAACTGTTGGCTACACACCAAATGCTGCACTAAAAATGCTGTCTGCACCGGCGCGCAATGACTTATGGGGTAGGATCAGGGTAGGATAGGCCGCTAAGGATCCATTTATGTATCCTTCCTTTCACGGGGAAACGAAGGGTGCATTTGGCGTCGCTTTTGAATCAGGGTAGCCTTCGTCGCGCCGCGATGACGCAACCGGCCTTTGAATACGGCCTTCGGAGGATGCGGAATTGAATTGGGACAGCCTTCATCACGCCGCTGTGACGCAATCGGCCTTCAAATGCAGCCAATCGGCCTTCAAATGCGGCCTTCGGAGGATGCAGCCTTCACATTGGGACACAGCTATTCTTCTTCTTCTTCTTCTTACTTGGGTTTATTGGCGGTTCGCATTCTTAAAAAGAGCATTACCATCATCTACTGTAAATAATACATTATATCCCTATTCCCCCAGAACACTCAGGACTCATGCTTTCAATAGCCGCGTTTCCATTACCTTCAAATTGCGCAAATTGAAATTGCGAATTGAAATTACGCTCAATGGAAACACGTCAATTTCGCAAAAACTCCCATTTATCACAAAAAAGCTTTTACGCTCGCATGAGGAGGTTTTTCAGGCAATTCGAAAAAGGAATATTTCGCTAAACTTCAATGGAAACAGTTTTTGCGCATTTACAGTCACTTGACTTAGAAGACGCTGTGTGTTTGGGGTCCGTGGAATAGGCTATATGCAAATCATAATAGGCTAATAATTATCATCATTATAACATTTATTAAGCTACATATTTAGAATACGCTTTTATCCAAAAAAATAACAAAGCAATTTGTCAAATGTCATTCATAATGGTTAGACAATAATAATACAGGGCTAAGATTATCACAAATAAACAAGATTTTGACGCATATCCAAGTGTGTGTGTGGGAGTGTGAGCGCGCACTGTATGGCAGAGGCGCGGGCGCGAAGACTTGCGTTTGTCAGGGTTGCTGGTGCAGGTGACTGAAGACGAGGACAAGGGAGGCTCAATATAGTTGATTTATTCAACAAAATGAAACTTTCAAAATGAAACAAGAACAAAACTCCAGGAATTCAGGGTTTACACACAACCATACATAGACGACGATCGACCAACACTGAGGGAAAACACAGGGCTTAAAAGAACTGAACCAAACAAGATAATTAACTGAACACAGGTGATAAAACTTAACACAAACGAGGAGCGGGAAAACTTAACAGGACTAAACCAAAAATAAAAAGACAGGGGAAACCAAGATCACAAAAACAGAACTCAAACACATTGAATTGTTACAGTACCTCCCCCCTCCCCGAAGGCGCGTCCTCGCGCCGTATAACATCCAAAGGGGTGGGAGGGTGGGCGCCCTGGAGGCTGACGAGGGCATGGTGCAGGTCCAGGAAGCCTCCAGGGCGGAGCAGGCTGTGGGCGTGGCCACGGCGGAGCAGGCTGTGGGCGTGGCCACGACGGTGCAGGCTGTGGGCGTGGCCACGACGGTGCAGGCTGTGGTCGTGGCCACGACGGTGCAGGCTGTGGGCGTGGCCAGGGCAGAGCAGGCTGTGGGCGTGGCCATGGTGGAGCTGTGGGACCCTCGGGCGTCCAGGGCGGAGCTGTGGGACCCTCGGGCGTCCAGGGCGGAGCTGTGGGACCCTCGGGCGTCCAGGGCGGAGCTGTGGGACCCTCGGGCGTCCAGGGCGGAGCTGTGGGACCCTCGGGCGTCCATGGCGGTGAGGACCCCTCGGGTGGCCATGGCGGTGCAGGCTCTTCAGGTGGCCACGGCGGTGAAGACCCTTCAGGTGGCCGTGGTGGTGAAGACCCTTCAGGTGGCCGTGGCGGGTGAGGACCCTTCGGGTGGCCATGGCGGTGAGGACCCTTCGGGTGGCCATGGCGATGAGGACCCTTCGGGTGGCCATGGCGATGAGGACCCTTCGGGTGGCCATGGCGGTGTTATTTTTCCGGGCCTCCGTGGATCTTTGGCCGGCCTCCGTGGATCTTTGGCCGGCCACGGCGAAGGCGTATAGCCCCCCCCCCCAAATTTTCTTGGGGAGAAGGACAGGTTCAGGAACGGGAACAGACTTGACATCAACGGGCGCTGGGTCAACGGGGTCTGGGTCAACGGGCTCTGGGTCTGGGTCAACGGGCTCTGGCGCTGGGTCAACGGGCTCTGGCGCTGGGTCAACGGGCTCTGGCGCTGGGTCAACGGGCTCTGGCGCTGGGTCAACGGGCTCTGGGTCAACGGGCTCTGGCTCTGGCGCTGGGTCAACGGGCTCTGGCTCTGGCTCTGGGTCAACGGGCTCTGGCTCTGGCTCTGGCGCTGGGTCAACGGGCTCTGGCTCTGGCGCTGGGTCAACGGGCTCTGGCTCTGGCGCTGGGTCAACGGGCTCTGGCTCTGGCGCTTCATGGGACTCGGAATTGGACGGGGCCAGCACATCATGGGACTCGGAACTGGACGGGGCCAGCACATCATGGGACTCGGAACTGGACGGGGCCAGCACATCATGGGACTCGGAACTGGACGGGGCCAGTACATCAGGGAGCTTGGGGCTAGCTTCATACTCTGGTGGGCAGGCAACGGTCTCTGGCTGGACGGTCTCTGGCTGGACGGTCTCTGGCTGGACGGTCTCTGGCTGGACGGTCTCTGGCTGGACGGTCTCTGGCTGGACGGTCTCTGGCTGGACGGTCTCTGGCTGGACGCTGGACGGGACCAGCGGCGAAGGCTCAACTGGGCTGGACGGGACCAGCGGCGAAGGCTTGACTGGGCTGGACGGGACCAGCGGTGAAGGCTTGATTGGGCTGGACGGGACCAGCGGTGAAGGCTTGACTGGACTGGACGGGACCAGCGGTGAAGGCTTGACTAGGCTGGACGGGACCAGCTGTGAAGGCTCTGGGGGAAGAAGCTCAGGTAGGTCGTCAAAAGGGTCAGGCTCTGACGGGCATGCCATGGGCTCAGGCTTTGGCGGGCATGCGATGGGCTCAGGCCATACTGGACTCGGGACCACCAGAACTCGATCACATCCCCTTCTACGACCTCCACGGGTCCCGCGAAATACGGCCATCCGGGTTCCCATGAAGGCCTGCTTCCAGCCTTCCATCTTTTGTTGTCGGTCGATCGTTCTGTCAGGGTTGCTGGTGCAGGTGACTGAAGACGAGGACAAGGGAGGCTCAATATAGTTGATTTATTCAACAAAATGAAACTTTCAAAATGAAACAAGAACAAAACTCCAGGAATTCAGGGTTTACACACAACCATACATAGACGACGATCGACCAACACTGAGGGAAAACACAGGGCTTAAAAGAACTGAACCAAACAAGATAATTAACTGAACACAGGTGATAAAACTGAACCCAAACGAGGAACGGGAAAACTTAACAGGACTAAACCAAAAATAACAAAGACAGGGGAAACCAAGATCACAAAAACAGAACTCAAACACATTGAATTGTTACAGCGTTTTCCTTTCAACAGTGGAAACAACTTAAAATAGCCTAGGCCTACTCTATCATTTCTGGTCATACAGAAAATAATAATAGCCTACATTATTCGCAACTATACTTTTATTTGTGTAAACTCACAACAAAAAAACGTTGTGCTTTTGTAAAATAAAATAAAACAATCAGACGCGGTTTCATGATCTCCATGAACTGGAGCGCGAGAACTGAAACAAAGTAGGCTATGTAGGCTAAAGCTTGAAATGTCCACTTTAAAACGAACAAATTCGAATCGAAAGCTATACCTTCTGATGATGTAATCCGTATGAAATGTGCATTTCTCTCTAAAGGTGCATCAGTCTTACAGCAGAGATGGAGATATTTTTTTAGCGACTCTGATTTAGAAAACAATAGCTAGTTTATTAATAAACAATATGTGACGATCTGCGGCTGGAGTGCCCGCTTGTGCCTCTGGAGGGCACTCCTTCCTAGTTTATTGTTTTCATTATGTTTTACCCTGGACTGATTATGGTTGATTTTATGCACCTGTGTTTTATTATCTTGTTTAGCGCACCTGTCTTAAAGGGATACTCCACCGTTTGTTCATATTAGACAATGTTATTCTCTTATCTAAGATGATTTGATACATGCCTCTCTCGTCTCAGTGCGTGCACTTAATCGCTCTGTCGGGCGGAGAACTTTGAGAGCAGTTAGCTTAGCCCCATTCATTGTATATGGGCCAAACAGAGATGAAGTTAGAAGCGACCAAACAAATCCACGTTTTCTCTATTTAAATATAGTTACACGAGTAGTTACACGACCAAGTATGGTGACTCTAAATAAAATGTGGCGCTTTTTATAAGCGGGTAAAATGGATAACTATAATGTATGGCGGAATAGCACTTATTGGGAGCACTTCGACTCGGCGCTGTAATATCTTCACTCGTGAAAAATCCTCTCCCCCCTCTCCCTCTCCCTGTCATTTCCGTCAATAGAACCAACGTGACTTTTACCTGTGCTACTGCAAGAGATCATTTACAATGGCGGACTATGTAGATAATTATGACTTGTTTGTAGCAGACCCAGAGCCATATCTGTTTGAACCCGAGTACACAGAGGAGGAACTTATGGAAGCTTGTTTCCGCCACAGAATGAAAAATAAAAAAGGTAATTGTCGCAGATATAAAGTCGCAATTGCGTGTTATAAAGTCAGAATTGCGAGATATAAAGTCAGAATTGCGAGAGATAAAGTCAGAATTGCGAGATATAGTCAGAATTGTGAGATATAAACTCGCAATTGCGAGTTATAAAGTCCAATTATATGGGGGAAAAAAGACGGACTTTTTTTCCTCTCAGAATAGTTTATCTCACAATTCTGACTTTATAACACGCAATTGCGACTTTATATCTCACAATTCTGACTTTATATCACGCAATTGTGACTTTATATCACGCAATTCTGACTTTATATCACACAATTCTGACTTTATAACACGCATTGCGACTTTATATCTCGCAATTGTGAGAAAAAAAGTCAGAATTGTGAGATAAAAAGTCGCAATTACCTTTTTTATTTTTCATTCTGTGGCGGAAACAAGCTTCCATAAGTTCCTCCTCTGTGTACTCGGATTCAAACAGATATGGCTCTGGGTCTGCTACAAACAAGTCATAATTATCTACATAGTCCGCCATTGTAAATGATCTCTTGCAGTTTGCTAGTAGCACAGGTAAAAGTCACGTTGGTTCTATTGACGGAAATAACAGGGAGAGGGAGAGGGAGAGGGGGGAGAGGACTTTTCACGAGTGAAGATATTACAGCGCCGAGTCGAAGTGCTCCCAATAAGTGCTATTCCGCCATACATTATAGTTATCCATTTTACCCGCTTATAAAAAGCGCCACATTTTATTTAGAGTCACCATACTTGGTCGTGTAACTACTCGTGTAACTATATTTAAATAGAGAAAACGTGGATTTGTTTGGTCGCTTCTAACTTCATCTCTGTTTGGCCCATATACAATGAATGGGGCTAAGCTAACTGCTCTCAAAGTTCTCCGCCCGACAGAGCGATTAAGTGCACGCACTGAGACGAGAGAGGCATGTATCAAATCATCTTAGATAAGAGAATAACATTGTCTAATATGAAAAAACGGTGGAGTATCCCTTTAAGCCTGCGTTTTCCCTTTGTTCATTGATGAGTATTGTAAGTGTCTTACTGCTTCTAGCGTTTTCCTAGTTTCCGAGTGTCTTAGTATTCCTAGTCTCCTTGTTTCCTGGTTTCCTGACTGTCTGCCTGTTCCTAGTTTACCCGTTTGCCTGACCCCTGCACTGTATTTCTGCTGATTTGGACTGCTTACCTGGTTTTGACTTCTGCCTGTTATCTCGTACCTGTCTCTGGATCTTCCTATAAATAAAGCCTGCATTTGGATCACCACCGCCTGTTTCTACCGTGCAGTTCATGACACAATTAAAATGCCTCGTTATTTTTTCAGACACATGTATTATCATTAGTAACTCACCTAAATCACCTTTCTGTAGGCTGTGGTTCTAGAGATGGCTCTTCTCATTCAGCACTGCGGGAAAAAATATAATTTCCAGGTTCTAATTTGGCCTTAGAAAACGTCTCAGGTTACTACTGTAACCATAGTTCCCTGAGAATAGGGAACGAGACGATGCGTCATCGACGTCGTGGGAACGCCTCCAGCGTGAATGCGTCTGAAGCATCTATGTCAACTAGTCCAATGGAAAGAATGAGCGTCACGGGCGGGTGACGTCATGACCAGGAAATGATAAAAGCATATCCGGAGCAAGCCGGCATTAGCTTCGAAAATTGCCGAAGCAAGCCGATCACAGGGATGCAGGAAGTATGGCAGGGTGACGCATCGTCTCGGGGAACTATGGTTACAGTAGTAACCTGAGACGTTCCCTTATGAAGGGAACTCAATGATGCGTCATCGACGCCGTGGGAACGAGAATACCCAAAGCGCCAGAATTCCAATGACCTCAGTGTCAGTCTGTTGTAACTAAGCACTAAGCACCTGAGAACCTGGGGCAGCATCCAGGTCTAAGCTGTAAAACCTAACGAATGTGAGCGGTGAGGACCAGCCCGCCGCATCACAAACGTCTTGGAGAAACTCCAGATAATACGCTTAGAAGCCATACTCCTAGTGGAATGAGCCCTGACCACCAAATGGTTGGCCAGAAGACTCACAAGCAAGAAGAATAGTCTCGACTATCTATTTGCTCAATAGGTTGGATTGGAATAGTTTTCTCGACAGAGAAGTCAGCTGAACATAAGTGTCCAGTGCTCGCACTGGGCACAAGAGGTTCAGCTTTTCCTGGTCCGAAAAATGGGGGAGGACAGAAACCTGCAGCACATTAGGCCTCGGAATAAAGGTAGGCAACTTTGGAACATATCCATGTTTCGGGTAAGATTGCCTTGGCCATCCCCCGGTGCACTCAAGGCAGGTGGGGACCGAAAGGGCCTGAAGGTCTGACTCTTATAGGGACGAAATAGCTAGCAGAAAAAGGTCTTAAAAGAAAGGAACTTCTCTGAGACCAAATCTAAGGGCTCGAAGGGAGCCCCAGATAGGCCTTCTAGAACTATTGAAAGGTCCCAAGCCGGCACCCTAGTGCAAGTTGCAGGCCTCAGCCTCAAAGTGCCATGAAGGAAACAAGTGATCAGGGGGTCTCGACCCAAAAATGTACCACCCACCAGGGCGTGGAAAGCTGCAATGGCCGCCACGTATACCTAAAGCGTGGAAGGACATAGACCTGATACAAAGCGTTCTTTCAGAAACTCAAATACTGTGTTTACTGAACAGTTAACCGGATTCCACTGACGCTGGTAACACCAAGAAGTGAAAAACTCTCGAAATAGTGAATATAGTTTCCTCATAGCAGGAGCTCTGGAGCTTAGAATGGTCTCAACAACCTCGGTTGAGAGACCACTCTCTATGAGTTGGGCCCCGTCAGAGGCCAAACCCAAAGTTTCCAAATCCCCTGCGGGGGGTGCAATATTGTATCCCCTGCCTGAGATGGAAGTTCTCTCCTGATCGGGACCTCCAAGGGAGGGCCGTCGAGGAGAAGAATTAGGTCCGCAAACCAAATTCGGCTTGGCCAGGGTGGTGCTACTAGCAATAGGCTTATACCATTCTGGCGGATTCACTCCAGAACTCCTGGGAGCAGATCTTCCGAGACCGGCGAGAGAGCACTGGATCTCGTGGGAAGGGAGGAGATAAGATCCGCAGACCCGTCTCCGCCCCGTAAGGAGATCCTTTTCCAAGCGGGCTGGTTGAGCGTGGAGAACCAGAGTGGACAGTGCGTCGTATGCTGAGACGTGAACAGATCCACTTATGCCTGGCCGTAAATACTGCCGCGTGATCTTGATGGTATGGAGTGGGTTTCCCCTCGGGGAGAACCCTCTGGTCCTGATCCAGAGCAACACATGATGGCCCCTCAGGTCTGGGAGGAGATGTCTCAACGCATTGACGACGACCATCATCTCTTGGCAATTCATGTGCCAAAAGAGATGATGACTCCTCCACAAGCCCTGAGCTGAGCAGTCTTCCAATACCGCTCCCCAGCCAGTGAGGGAAGCATCTGTCGAGATCACAACTCGATGGCAAAGAGCTCCCAACACCGGACCCTGGGTTAAGAACCAGTGTTTCCTCCATATAACCAAGGCGCGGAGATACCGCCGCGTGATCTTGATCATACGAAGTGGGTTTCCCCTTGGGGAGAACCCTCTGGTCCTGAGCCACCACTGTAAAGGTCTCATGTACAGCATGCCAAAAGGTATCCCGTTGGACGCTGCTGCCACAAGACCCAACAGTCTCTCGAACTGTTTTACAGTGCGTGACTGGCCTAGCCTCAGCTCTTTGTGGCTGTTAGGATAGCAGCTACACGACAGGCGACAGAGTGGCTCGCATCGTCACTGAATCCCATACCACACCAAGGAAAGTGGTTCTCTGTACTGGAGAAAGCACACTCTTCTTGGCATTGAGCCTCAACCCCAACATCTGCATATGAGCGAGAATGACACCTCGGTGCCGAACCGCTAACTGTTCTGATTCCGCTAGAATCAGCCAGTCATCTATGCAATTCAGAATGCGTATGCATTGCAGCCTGGCGGGGCCAGAGCTGCGTCTACACGCTTCGTGAATGTGCAGGGTGATAGAGCTAGACCGAAAGGAAGTGCCTGATACTGGTGTTATTTGCCCCAAAGGAAACCTCAGGAACCTCCTGTGCTGAGGGAGGATGGAGATATGGAAGTAAGCGTCTTTTAGATCGATAATGACAAACCAGTCCTCGGATCTGATTTGAATCACGATCTGTTTGAGTGTCAGCATCTTGGACTTGAGTTCCAGCACCAAACACTCCAACAGACGAAGATCTAGTAAGTGACACAGCTCTCCATCCTTTTTTGGAACAACGAGATAACGACTGTAAAGACCCGACGCAATATCGGGTGAGTACACCTGCTCTATAGCTTTCTTTGCTAACAGGGCCTTTACCTCTTGCTCCATTACCAGAGCCTGCTCGGAATGCACTCATTAGCAACACCCCGTTGTAGACTGGAGGACGAGAACCAAATCTGCCTCTTACTACTAACTGCAGGACCCATAGAGATATATTTGGCAGTAGCTTCCGCGCTGCCAGAAAATCTACCAAGGGAACCAGCCCCTCGAGGCCGGCCTCTGGTGTAATAAAGACAGCCAGTCCGGGGACCTGAAGCATACTGGCAGGAACCACCAGAACTGACTGTTTTAGAACCCCCCTCAGAGGGCGCGAGTCCGACGCAATGTCGAGTTGACGCTGCGCCAGAAGCTCGCTGGAGACCGCTGCGCCCGAAGCACCAAGGGTGGTGGGGTTGGCAGAACGGTCCCCTGAGGGCATCGAGATGAAAAGGGCACCGTATAATGAGGTGTACACCATTCCACCCCGGTTGGGGCTGCCCTCACCGGTCTGACGCCGGTGGCGCCAGATCTTTTCTTTTGAGCCGCAGCCTTCTCAGCGTGAAGAACGGTCCTCGGATCCGGCTTCTGCTTTGAAGGCTTTGGCTGCTGTGTTGTGTATGAGAAACTAGACGGCTGGAGCTGCTCACGCCCAGCAGCCCCAGGGGGTTGGACATAGCGAGGGAGAGATTATCTTGTATCTTTCTCCATGATTCCCATCAAATTGAGCCAGAGGTGTCACTCAGTGTTTTCTTGTACCACAAGCCACCCCTGAGAGATAAATCTGTGGCCCTACGGAGTTCTCAAACCCCATCGGGCCAAACTCCCTCACTTCTGTCCAAATACTGCAGCAGGTCAGCCTGATATGCATGTAGCACTGCTATAGTGTGCAAGCAGGCTCATGCTAGACCCACTGCTATATATGCTTTTCCCACAGATTAAAAAATAGTTTTCTTTAATGGTTTAGTGAGAGAAGCCGACGCCTTCAGGGACGATACTGAACCGGGGGACAGATACGTACTCGCAAGCGTCTGTTCTACCCGGGGTATTGCCCCATAGCCATACTCTCTTAAACCCCAAATATTTTGAATATACATGAATGTGGGGGCTAAAAGACAAGATGAGTAAGGCTTTTGATGAGTAAAGTTCGCTGTGCAGATCGGGAAAAATGGAAGGCCCCGTGATGGAGGTGGAAAAATTGAGGGAAGGAAACTCGTTTAATTTATTTTATATTTAGGACAAGTGCCCCCTTATTTCTGCTGGCCATTAAATATTTAATTTAACACAGCCTTAGTAAACACCTCCACCAGCTTATTATAATTTGTTATATATATATTTATACTTTATATATATTCACTTTATTTTATATATAATATATAAACTATCATATATATATATATATATATATATATATATATATATATATATATATATATATATATATATAGGCTATATATTTCTCATAAGCTGGGGAAAGAGATGGCAAATCCACTTCCCCCATGATTGTGTGTTTCAATTTAAATGCCCAGCACATCTACCTCCTCGGAGGTAGAGCACTGAAGCATTGATCTCTCTCCCCGGGCGGGAGCCGAGGCAGCGCGGAGAATGCATTCCCGTGGATCGTGAAAAGGATCTCCTTACGGGGCGGAGACGGGTCTGCGGATCTTATCTCCTCCCTTCCCACGAGATCCAGTGCTCTCTCGCCGGTCTCGGAACCCCGCGCTGCGGTCTCTTCCGCCCGGGGAGAGAGATCAATGCTTCAGTGCTCTACCTCCGAGGAGTCCTGATACCCTAAGAATCGCGAGCCCGGCCACTTTCCTCGAAAAGTGACAGGCGGGAGTGGAGCATGCAAAGCGAAAGCTTCTACAATGTTGGCAATCAGCCCCCTCGGAGGCTGAACCGCATGCTCTACTCCCAAACACATCACACAAAGCTCGTGTGTGTCCCTACTCATTAAATAGCACGAGCAGGGAGAGCACAGTTTCCATATTCTATATATATAAGACAGACAACAGTAAATATAACAGACAGTTTGACATAGATCGCTTGCTGAGGCAACAGAAGCTAATGCCGGCTTGCACCGGATGTGCTTTTATCATTTCCTGGTCATGACGTCACCCGCCCGTGACGCTCATTCTTTCCATTGGACTAGTTGACATAGATGCTTCAACGCATTCACGCTGGAGGCGTTCCCACGGCGTCGATGACGCATCGTCTCGTTCCCTTCGTAAGGGAACGTATTAATTTTCGTATTAATTTGTGAATATTTTAATCGTTTAATAAAGGGGCAAAAAGTCATAAGCAAAAATCTGAAATTTAGTCGATATTTTATTTATTATTTTTGCACAGCATTTGTGTACAGTTCAAAGAAAAAAAAATTGGTGTTCAACTTTGCGTTTTAAAAAAACAACCTCCATTCATTTTTCGTTTTGCCATTACGGGTTAAATAAGGAAAAACGAATGGACACAAGTGTACACTGCCCGTTTGGACATAATACGAGACAGAGTTCTTTATTAAATTAATAAAAGAAACAATAGGCTAATTACAGGAATAGCCTACTGGATTCTAAACCTCAAAGAAATGCCAACATCAAAATCTCGGAGCAGAAATGAGGGAGAAACACCCAGAAACTCCGTATGTGCCGTTCACAGTATAAGGGTTTTTCCCTGCCATCAATGCTTGGATAACACACACGTCTCCTTCCATTATTAATAATAATGTCTAGTGTGGTGGTGGCTGTGATATAGGGATGGCTATAAACCTACCCGTCACCATGATATTTAAATGACTTATCGCGAGAGGAAAAAAAGGACGTTTTAGTCGCATAACATCAGTTAATGGAAACGCCGTCATTTCGCAATAGTTTTTTTATCGACATTTAGAAAAAATCGCAAAAGTTTTGCGCAAATCTGTAATGGAAACGCGGCTAATGTTGCTGCGTGTTCAGCTCCTCCATCTACAGCTCAAGTCCTTCACATTACAGATAACCAATCATGTGAATTACTTTCCTTCAGGGCGGAGATCTTTGTCATGACGCATTTGTCCAAACTTTATTAAGAGTTATCTTGTTTGAGATGAGCAAAATCTGCCGCAGAAACGATCACCAGTGATCAGCGTGTAATGCATGCCGGTTAGAAATGTGTCAGAGAGCGTCCGCCTTGCTCTGATGTCATGCTGACGTGTGTCAAAAAGCTCTCGCGAGCGCAAGCCGCACGTGTCGGATTCTGCGGTCGCGCGCAGTTGCTCTCCACCGACTGCGCTGATCAAAAGCATGATGGGAAATGACTTGCTGACGACACAGCTTAATGTTGATTGGTTTAAACAACTGTGATGTAATGTTCTCTATTAAAATGTTTGATTTTAAAACTCTGATATCATGTTTTATGTGTATATGTTATGTGTGAATATTCCCAAACTCTCGGACAGTGCGATCTCTATGGGTTATGCAATGTCATTTTATTAAAAAAAACACATAGGCCTAGCCTACTTCTGTATTAAAGGGGGGGTGAAACACCCAGTTTCACTCAATCTCATGTTAATCTTGAGTACCTATAGAGTAGTATTGCATCCTTCATATCTCCAAAAAGTCTTTAGTTTTATTATATTTATAAAAGAAGTATAGGCTGTACCGAGTCTTTCCGGAAAAACCCGAGCGGGTGGAGGCGTGCCGTGTGGGCGGGAGCGCGCGAAGCTTTTGCGTGTGTTGTAAACAGACAGACTTGTGGTTTATGAGGACATGCGATTTATTTTTACAATAAACAAACTGACACCTACAGTGGCCAGCTAAACAAATGTATTTAAACACACACACACCATACATCGCATGCTCCATCGATACATTAACTGTACGTGATCATGTTGTTTACTTGCTGTGCTTAACGTTACACGCCGATAGTTAACAACACACAGACATTTGAAGCAGTTTTACTCACCGCCTGCGGTTCCGTGAACCTTTATCGTTGGGACTGCTCCATCTTTAAGTATTAGGCGATCTGCAAATCCGGCGTCGAACTGGGCTTTGTTTATACAACTATTACCGTCGAAATGAAGGGAACAAACAAGAACACTTGCACAACTCCGTTGCTGCTCTGGAAAAACAAAATCCATCCACAGGTCCCTTAACGCTGGGTTCTTTGGAAATTTGTGCAGTGTTGTCTTGCCCTGGCAACCAAAAACACACTTTTTTGGAGCCATTTTTTTTACTGTAGCGCAGCCGATGCACAGCGCTCTGATCTCTCGCACGCACTAGGCTACAGCTGCGCGCGCGCGCACTTCCGGGAGAAGTGCTCTTAAGACCCGTATAAGGAAATTCCGCCCCACCTGACGTCACACAGAACCATACTCGAAAAAAACTTTCCGAAACTTGTGACAAACCGGAAGGAGTATTTTTGGAACAGAAATACTCCATCAAACTTACAACTTCAGTTTTGAAACTTTGTCCATGTTTAGCATGGGAACCCAACTCTTTAACAGTGTAAAAAACTCACTATGCATGAAACAGCATTTCACCCCCCTTTAAAGAAAAAAATGATTGATAAACACTCGTTTGGAATGGAATTAAATAACAAGTACTTTGGGTGTCTTGATCGTTATATTTATTTTCATATAAAAGCGCAACAGAACTTAAATTACATCCAGTTTATTAGCAACACCGTGCACGTGCGTGAATCCCGTGAATCCCGCGATATCCGCCTTTGATCTCACAGGTGTCTGATCCACTGCGAGAAGAGAGATCTATCCGTCTTGCCTGCACTTTTTTCACTCCTCCTCTCACTGCAGCCGCCTACTCTCGCCTACATTTCAGGCGAGGCAAGGCGCATCTCAAACAAGTCTAATAACTTCAGCTCTTCGCACAACATTTGACATATGAAGAGGTTTGAAATGACAGCTATAGTTCACTAAAGTAAGTGTTGACTGTATTTTATATGGTTCATTTAAACTAAAATAGAAAGTGAAAGTACACGGAGTATTCCGTTTAAAAAGACTTGAAATGCTTTTACATATTTTGTGTTCCACTGACTTTTTGCATTTTCTCTTGGGCAGAAAAATACTCTATTTAGTTTCATTATCACTTCTTGAGTAAGTTGGGCTGGTTAGTGACTGAGTTATTATCTGATAAAAAAACAAAAACATGCTAGGCACCTAAACCAAGTTCATAGTACAGATTACACGGCATAATGGCATACAAATAAGAACACACCTGTTTTTTTTTTTTTTTTTTTTTTCATGTAGATCTTGAGGCATTCGTCATATATTATCCTTGTAACCATTGTGTATTCAAATATTTTTATTTTTATTTTGGTTTTGTTTGCCTATTTTTTATTGTATTATTTTACAGTGGTGTGAAAACATTTACAGCTAAGAATCGGCGGGATCAAATGAACACCAGTGTTTCTGTCTCTGAGACCCGAAACAGTCGCCTCACAAATCAAGGCAGAATCTCCAGCAGATCTAGAAATGCAGTCAGCTGATAATGACAAGTTCAAGACAAATGTTTCTTCTAGTGTATCAGAAGCAAATAACCAGTCAGGAAGATCTGATTTCAAGGAGCGACAAGCGGATTTCAGAAAAACAAAAACCGTACAGCCTAAAAAGAAAATCTTTCAATCTCCAGCAGAAACAAGAGGTGTGTTTTAATACAGATATTTACAGTAATGCAAGTAATGTTAACGACCATGATAACCATTATGACATTTGCTGCTGTGCCGTTGTAGTGAATACTTTCTAATGGTCTAATACTTTAATTCAAAATGAGGCACGATCTTAACTCTTTATTTGAAACGGGATTGCTACATGAAATAATTTGTTGTGTTTTGTTTTTTATTTTATTTTTAATGTGTTTTTCTGAATTATCATTTGGTTATATTGTTATATGTTTTTATTTATTTTTATTTGATAAAAATTGTTTGTATTAAATAAATGTGAAATATTAAAATTGGCATACAAACAATTAGGTAAATATTATTTTTAATTCATAATTCAACCTTTGCTGCTCTGCTGAAATGTAAAGTCATTTTAAAGTGTCCTTTCTTTCTAAAGGCTACACTGGATTGAAGAATCAAGGAGCCACATGTTATCTGAATGCAGTGCTGCAAACACTCTTCATGACAGAGGAGTTCAGAACAGCTGTCATGGAGTAAGTTTATTTATTTGTCTTATACATGACTATTAATA
This sequence comes from Chrosomus eos, assembly GCA_036326025.1. NCBI lineage: Eukaryota > Metazoa > Chordata > Actinopteri > Cypriniformes > Leuciscidae > Chrosomus > Chrosomus eos. Next base: position 478,826 of record JAZAVI010000023.1, read on the forward strand.
ACACGCAATCATACAAATTATAACAAATGCTGTGTTTCACAGGTTAAAAAAAAAAAAAGCAAATAGAAATAAGAAGAGGAAAGGTGTTTCTTCTGAACTCCAGGAGTTATTCAGACGTTTAGAGAGTAATGAGGGTTGTGTCTCTACTAAAGGAATCACAGATGCTCTAGATATTAGAAATGGTGAGATGATCATTTTGTGCATGACTTCAAAGATTATAGATTACTGCTACTCATCAATGGCACATATAACATGTACCTAGAGTACATAGCTTTTCTGAAATCTCTTGTATTTCTATGAGTTTGAATCCATAGAAGATTTAATCCCTGTTTTATTTCAGTTTGTGAGCAGCAGGATGCAGCAGAATATCTTCAGAAGATTCTGGGTGAGATTGAACCTAAAACAGCCCAGGTACGATCTAAACTCATGATGATCTATTGATAATGTGCTCAGTGTGATATAGTGTAAATCATAGGCAGTAAAATACACTATTTCACTCAGAAGAGAGACTCTTATCTACTAAGAACACAATCTTATCAGATAAGTTTTACAGGTTCTGTTCTGTTTCCTTTTGTTTGAGGGTAGGGTTACACAAGCCATTCAGAAGTTCTTACTTCAATTTGAAAGTCAAATCCTAGAAACTACTGTATATACCCGAATATAAGACGACCCCCCTATCCCAGACTTATTTTTTGGGGAAAAAGACTTTTGTGGAAAAAAATCGTCTCAGGTTACTATTGTAACCATAGTTCCCTGAGAACAGGGAACGAGACGATGCGTCGAAACGCTGCGGGAACGCCTTCTGCGTGGTTGCGTCTGAAGCATCTATGCCAACTAGTCCAATGGAAAAAGGGAATGAGCGTCACGGGCGGGTGACGTCATGACCAGGAAAGGATAAGAGCACTTCCGCTGCTCGCCGGCATTAGCTTCGATGCCGACAGTGCCGAAGCAAGCCGATCGCAGGGACGCCAGAAGTATGGCAGAGGGACGCATCGTCTCGTTCCCTGTTCTCAGGGAACTATGGTTACAATAGTAACCTGAGACGTTCCCTTATCGAAAAGGGAACTTCGAGATGCGTCGAAACGCTGCGGTAACGAGAATACCCAATGCGCCATAATTCAAGTACCTGAGTGTCAGACTGTTCAGCTAAGCACTAAGCACCTGAGAACCTGGGGCAGCATCCAGGTCCAGGCTGTAAAACCTCACGAATGTGAGCGGAGAGGACCAGCCCGCCGCATCACAGACATCTTGGAGAGAAACCCCATGCAGCAAGGCTTTAGAAGCCGCCATACTCCTGGTAGAGTGAGCTCGGACCACCAAAGGACAAGGCTGGCCCGAGTACTCATAAGCAAGTGAAATAGCCTCGACTATCCACTTACTGACTGTCTGTTTTGAAGCAGGAAGACCTTTTTTAGGTGATCCAAAGCAAATAAATAGTTGATCGGACTTCCTGATTGAGGATGTCCGATGTACATATGTGTCCAATGCTCGCACTGGACACAACAGGTGCAGTCTTTCCTGGTCCGCAGTTGCAAAAGGAGGAGGACAGAAAGCCTGCAGCACAATAGGCCTCGGAGTCAAGGTCGGCACCTTAGGGACGTATCCCTGTTTTGGATATAGGAACGCCTTGACCATCCCCGGTGCAAATTCAAGGCAGGTGGGGGAGACCGAAAGAGCCTGAAGGTCACCAACTCTCTTTAGGGACGAAATAGCTAGCAGAAAGATGGTCTTAAGAGTAAGGAACTTCTCTGAGACCGACTCTAAGGGCTCGAATGGGGCCCTAGACAGGCCTTCTAGAACTACAGTCAAATCCCAAGCTGGCACCTTAGTGCGAGTTGCAGGCCTCAGCCTCAAAGTGCCACGAAAGGAAACGTGTAATCAGGGGGTCTCGACCCAAAGATATACCTCCCACCATGGTATGGTACCTCCCACCATGGTATGGTAAGCCGAAATGGCTGCCACGTAAACTTTTAGTGTGGAAGGACATAGACCTGACACAAAGCGCTCCTGCAGGAACTCGATTACTGTGTTGACAGAACAGTTAACCGGATCCCAATGATGTCGGTGACACCATAAGGAGAAAACTCTCCATTTAAGCGCATACAGTTTCCTCGTAGCCGGAGCTCTGGAGCTTAGGATGGTCTCAACAGCCTCAGCTGAAAGACCACTATCTACAAGTTGGGCCCCCTCAGAGGCCAAACCCAAAGATTCCATATCTCTGGTCGAGGGTGAAATATTGTGCCCCCGGCCTGAGACAGAAGGTCCCTCCTCAAAGGGATCTCCAATGGAGGCCCGTCTAGCAGAAGGATCAGGTCCGCAAACCAGATCCGACTTGGCCAGCGTGGTGCTACTAGCAGTAGGCTTAATCCACACTGACGGACCCTCTCCAGAACTCCTGGGAGCAGAGCAACAGGGGGAAAGGCGTACAGACGTAGCCTCGGCCACGTCTGCACCATGGCATCCAGCCCCAGGGGGGCTGGGTGAGTAAGTGAATACCAGAGGGGACAGTGCGTCGTATTGTGAGACGCGAACAGGTCCACCTCTGCTCTGCCATATGCCTCCCAGATTTTCTCCACCGCCTCGGGGTGGAGTCTCCAGTCCCCTGGCCTCAGCTCCTGCCTCGACAGGATGTCTGCTCCTATATTCTGGTCCCCAGGAATATACACTGCCCTCAGGGAGAGTACCTTCCCCAGGGACCACAGGAGGATCTGGTGCGCCAGTTTGCAAAGCGGACGCGACCTCAGACCCCCCTGGCGGTTCAGATAAGAGACCACAGATGTGTTGTCTGTTCGAACGAGCACATGATGGCCTCTTAGGTCCGGAAGGAAATGTCTCAACGCATTGAAGACGGCCATCATCTCCAGGCAATTGATGTGCCACGAAAGATGATGGCCTTTCCACAGACCCTGAACCGAGCGGCCTTCCATTACCGCTCCCCAGCCGGTGAGGGAAGCATCTGTCGAGATAGTAGCTCGATGGCAAAGAGCTCCCAACACCGGGCCCTGGGTTAAGAACCAGTGTTTCCTCCATATCTCTAAGGCACGAAGGCATCGCCGCGTAACCTTGATCATACGGAAAGGGTTTCCCCTCGGGGAGAACCCTCTGGTCCTGAGCCACCACTGTAAAGGCCTCATGTACAGCAGGCCAAAAGGTATCACGTTGGACGCTGCTGCCAGTAGACCCAACAGTTTCTCGAACTGTTTTACAGTGCGTGACTGACCTAGTTTTAGCTCTTTGGTGGCTGCCAGGATAACAGCTACACGAACGGGCGATAGGCTGGCCCTCATCGTCACTGAATCCCATACCACACCAAGGAAAGTGGTTCTCTGTACTGGAGAAAGAACACTCTTCTTGGCATTGAGCCTCAACCCCAACATCTGCATATGGGCGAGAACGACACCTCGGTGCCGAACCGCCAACTGCTCTGATTCCGCTAGAATCAGCCAGTCGTCGATATAATTCAGAATGCGTATGCCCTGAAGCCTGAGAGGTGCTAAAGCTGCATCCATGCATTTCGTGAACGTGCGGGGTGACAAAGCTAGGCCGAAAGGAAGAACCCGATACTGGTATTCTTTGCCCCTGAAAGAAAACCTTAGGAACTTCCTGTGCTGAGGGAGGATGGAGATATGGAAGTATGCATCCTTTAGATCTATCGTGACAAACCAGTCCTCGGATCTGATTTGGGTCACGATCTGCTTGAGGGTCAGCATCTTGAACTTGAGTTTCTGAACTGACCGATTCAACAGGCGAAGATCTAAAATGGGACGCAACCCTCCATCCTTTTTTGGAACAATGAAATAACGGCTGTAAAAACCCGACTCTCGGTCGGGTGAGTACACCTGTTCTATAGCCTCTTTTGCTAACAGGGCCCTTACTTCTTGCTCCATTACCAGAGCCTGCTCGGGATGCACCACAGTGGGTAGCACCCCGCTGTAACGAGGAGGACGAGAGCCAAACTGGATTCTGTATCCTTTCTCTACAATCTGCAGGACCCAATGAGAAATATTCGGCAGAAGCTTCCACGCTGCCAGAAAATTTACTAAGGGAACCAGCCTCTCGAGGCTGGTCTCTGGTGTTACTGAGAGAGCCAAATCTGGAGCCTGAAACATACCGGCAGGAACTACCTGACCTGACTGCTCTAAAACCCCCCTCAGAGGGCGCGAAACCGATGCTGTGCCGCAGCATAGCACCAGCGACTCGCTGGAGACCACTGCGCCCTGAAGCACCAGAGGTGGCAGGGTTGGCAGGAGGGTCTCGTGAGGACCCCGAAGTGGAACGGGCACCGTATAATGAGGTGAACACCGCTCCACTCCGGTCGGGGCTGTCCTCACAGGCCTGATGCCTAAGCATCAGGACCTTTTTTTTTTTTGAACCGAAGCTTTCTTCGCCTGAAGAACGGTCCTCAGATCCGGCTTAGGCTTAGGCGACTTCGGTTGAGACGGTTGCGTCTGTCTCCAGTATCTTCGTGGAGGAGCACGAGACGCAACACTCTCTTTCTGTTGCACGCGATATGATGAGCTAGATGGCTGGGGCTGCTCACGCCCAGCAGCCCCAGGGGGCTGGACACGGCGAGGGATAAACTTTTTAAAAGCATCCGACTGTTTTTTAGCATCCTGGAATCTTTCTACTACAGCGTGAACTGCGTCACCAAAGAGACCAGAAGGTTCAAGCGTAGCATCTAATAAAAAAGTATGATCTTTCTCTTTAATATCAGATAGATTGAGCCATAAATGTCTCTCAGTGGCTACTAAAGCTGCCATAGACCGCCCAATTGCTCTGGCGGTCTCTTTAGTAGCCCTGAGAGAAAGATCGGTAGCCCTACGAAGTTCTCGAACATCGTCATGACTAATTCCCTCACTATTATCCAGGTCCCCCAGCAGATCAGCCTGATAAGCCTGAAGCAGTGCCATAGTGTGCAGGCACGCTCCGGCTTGACCTGCTGCCGAATAAGCTTTGCCCACTAAATTAGATGTATTTCTTAATGGTCTAGTGGGCAAAACTGGGGCTTTAATAGAAGATGCGGGACCAGGTGCGAGATAACTCGCTAGATTCTGTTCAACCTGGGGCATCGAACCATAACCGTAATCTTTAGACCCTCTTATTTTAGAATAAATATTGGATTGAGGGTTAAAAACACAAGATGAAAACGGCTTTTTCCATGATTTAGACAAGTCATCATGCAAATCAGGAAAAAAAGGAAGCCCTCGCGGTGGAGATAATGCGGCTGAAGAAAGAAAACGCTCGTCTAATTTGCTTTTGGGGCGAGTGTTTCTAGTTTCAGATGGCCAGTCAACATTTAATCTTTCTACAGCTCGTGACATGACATCCACCAGCTCATCATACGCTGGGGAAATAAATTGTAATTCCCTTTCCCCCGTGTGTGCATTATCACTGTCCATACTCACAACGTCAACTTCCTCAGAAGATGAGCTTGTAGTAAGGGGCTCTCTCCCCGGGCGGAAGAAACCGCAAAGCGTGCTTCCGACACCGGGGGAGGAGAGCTGGATCTCCCGGGTAAGGAAGGAGAAAGGGCCCTCGGACCCGTCTCGATCCCCTCCGAAAGATCCAATTGCGATCCCCAGGAATGCATTCTCCGTGTTGCCTCGGCAGACGCGGGTCCTGATCCCTGAGGATCGCGAGCCTGCCCACTCTGTTTGTCAAAGAGTGACAGGCGGGATCTGAGCATGCGAAGCGGTAGCTTCTCACAGTGCTGGCACTCAGCCCCCTCGAAGGCTGAGGCTGCATGCTCAAATCCCAAACAAATCACACAAAGCTCGTGTGTGTCCCCACCCGTTAAATAACGCGGGCAGGGAGGAACACACTGTTTGTAGATTTGTTTCGCCATTTCGATACCAACAATATTGAAACAGACAACAATAAATAGACGGGGACAGTTTAGACACAGATCGCTTGCTGAGGCACAGAAGCTAATGCCGGCGAGCAGCGGAAGTGCTCTTATCCTTTCCTGGTCATGACGTCACCCGCCCGTGACGCTCATTCCCTTTTTCCATTGGACTAGTTGGCATAGATGCTTCAGACGCAATCACGCAGAAGGCGTTCCCGCAGCGTTTCGATGCATCTCGAAGTTCCCTTTTCGATAAGGGAACTGGTTTTCAACAGAAAATAATTTTATTAGAAAATTCTAGTGATAATTCATTTAAAAAAATAATAATAATAATTTTTAACACCATTCATTAAATATTTGGAATAATTTTTGTCAAAATAAAGTGCACTCTGTTAATGAGTTGAAGAGAGAAATGAGAGAACTGAATGAATGAATGAGTGACAAAAATGAATAACCGTCCTTTTCACAAAAATGCAATAATTATGTAGGCCTATGTATGTAATTGGGGTTAGGGTGGCCATACGTCCGGATTTTAAGCCCCCTGTCCGGCGCTGTGTTTGCTTTCAATTCAGTTCACTGTGCGCATCAGTGCAATTATTAACCTATAAAAATCCTGCATATTGATAGCGGCTCCCTGATGCCCGCAAATTAGTTAAAATCTCCTGGAATCTAGACTAGAGCCGCATACGAGACAGAACTTAGTATGTGCTCCAAACCAAACCGTGTAGCGCGCGCACAGCAGAGAGGGAGAGAGCGAGAGACCTTGCGTTTCTAAGTGTACCTCTTGCGCAGATTATCCTTGAATGGCTTGTTGACGACTACATCCAATACCTGTAGCTGGCTTGTCATCCCCCCGGTATGATCACTAGATCGCCGTTCATTTTCCACAACAGAGTTTTGACGGGCTCCGTGAAGTGTCCGCGGGATGCATCCAACACGAGCATATTTCTCTTCTTCTGAAGCGCACCGCGGCGCCTGCCCCACACTACCTTGAGCTTGTGTTGGCGCGCTCTACTGTTTCTCCCTGCTTTCTCCCTTTTCCCCCGTGATTTTGTGTATATCGCGAATATAAGACGACCCCTCATTTTTCAGCCTATTTTTAGGACAAAAACCTTGTCTTATATTTGGGTATATACGGTACTAGCTAGTTTGTAACTAAGTATTTACTTTATTTGGTTGCTCCATTAGTCCGTAAGGCAGAATGTAGGTAGTAGACCGTAAGCTCTCTGTAAAGTAAAGTGTAGTCGCATAATATGGCTTTTACCTTTCAATGATCCAATAGGCTACGTGCACAAGCGTAGTGACGAAGTTCCGCTATTGTCAGAAGTCGGCATATCAGTTTCCGGTTTACGACTGTTCATCCGCATCCGCTAATATACAAACCAGATGAGTGCTGCTGTTGTACGAAAAAAAAAAGAGTTCTTAAACACATCTAAGTTTCTAAGAACTGTAAGTGGATCTATATACTACAACTATATCTATATCTATAACGCCCGTTTCACACATACCCCGTTTGCAGTGCAGGAGCAACACGTGCTATAGTGCTTTCACATATGATGCGTTAGCAGTGCGTAACTGATCCACGGCTGTACCACAAGCACATACTTACTATTTTTATTTAAAATCCAGAAGTTATGCTGCAACTTTTATTTAAAAAAAAGTTGTGTCAGCATTGCGATTCTCTTTGTACACACATACACTCTTTAATGGACGTATGCACGTTTAAACACAATTTAAACAACATAAGTTAGGGCTATAATAGAAATATAATATTTGACCACTTGCTTACAAATATTTGACCACTTGCTTGAGCAACTTTATATAAGTATAAATAATGCATGGAATAATAATTATTCCATGCATTATTTATACTTATATAAAGTTGCTCAAGCAAGTGGTCAAATATTTACTATATTAAAATCGCAAATATTTTAAATTAAAACTTAAAATTGGCAAAAACAGCCAACTCACATGCCTTTTCTTTTGCATTTAAATTTTAATAGCCTACAATAGATCTTGCATGTCACAGAGAGCTTGTTTTTCTACCTCCACGAATGAGACGAGTGTTGTTCATTATGTCGCCTTAATCGTTTTCCTTGATTTACCCCGGTCTTCAGTCTTCAGATGACTGTGAAAAATAGTAGTACTAGTAGTAATATAGAAAATATTTAAAGTTTCTTACAGTTCTTAGAAACTTTGACCCCCCTAACCCCCCCCCTCCCCCTCCCCCCTCCCAAAAAACAACAGCTTGTTTAACATGAGCATTTAACAAATCAATAAAAGAGGCACGGTAGCTACATCGCAGGTGGCTTGGAAGACGTGGGAAATATTGTTTATCCATTTTGCAACACGAACTGGAGGTAAGCAACACTAATTTGCAGCTGGAGTTTCAAAATATTTTACAGATATTCCAGGGAAAGAAGAAACACTCAACCACCTGTCTGCACACAGGTAGCAATCATCATCCTATTGAGGAAACAAATTCATTTTTTTCTTTCCCCATTACTTTGGACTCTCATCACTCTGGGAAAATCAGTGTTGTAAGTATTATGACTTAATAAATGAAATACTTTAAAGATTGAACCAAAGTAGCATTTACAAAAATACACTTATATATTACATGCACTTCTTCACAGTCTGAGATAAATTACTTTTTACATATATTTCTTCAAAAACATGTTATGACAGGCCAAATTAACTGCAGTTTACAGGTGCCATTTCCAATATTCATAAATGAAATACAACTTGCCTTGAGGAAAATAAACCAAGCAACACAATTTCATATCAGCTCAAACAAACCATTTCTGACCTTTGCAGTTTCTCTCAGTAATCTGGAGTAATGTCACATGTGTCTCCTCTAGAGTTTCAGAAGAGATCTCAACAATGTCTCAAATTGTGCAAAGATGTTCAGCCATAACAAATGTTAAAGATCTCAAACATTTCTTATCTAATTTAACCATTATCCAATGCTCTAATCTTCTCTCCACATTAATTTCGTACCTTAAGACTCTTAAATCTGAGACAAACTGTGAAACTGTGTAGTTAAAACTGTGAAACCTATTTAGTCTCCTGAGCATTGAAAGAGAAACTTCTGAGCTATAAAATATTCTTTGACTGAAGTCTTCACAAAATGCTTTATTTTGTAAAGGCATCTTGAATCTTGGATCTTTAAAATTAAACCTTGTTAATTTGTGCAAATTATTATGAGTTTGAAAATTAGATCAGAAATGCAGAGTTTTTTTCCCATTGGGTAGTTTTATAGTTTGCTAATATTTATTCTTCTTAAACTGTATGCTTCAGAGAGAGAGTTTTGATGCACAGTTTGAAGTAGTGCGCATGGACGGAGAGGATCAGCTGTTCTGTGCAAACTGCAACACTATGACTGACATGGAAATGGTGAGATTTATATTTTACTTGAAGTTTCTCAACTCTGCATTAGTGTCTTATTTAAAGTAATGTAGAGCTTCAGTAGTTTGTGCAAATCTCAGTGTTAAGGCCATTGCACATTGAGTCCGAAATTCGCATCCGAAAATTTCGCACGTTAAAAAAAAAAGTCGACCTCACGTTATGTCAATCATGCTTGCACACTGCCTCCGAAACTTTCGTCCGTCATAAAAAAATTCGGATCAGGTTAGATTCTCTGCGTTTTTCGCATACACAGCCAGCATTTTGAGAGTTTTTTTGACTATTCAGACCCACCGTATAAGCGAACGACACAATCCAGAATGGCATCTGACAAGTTGATACACTTCGTCTCGCAGCACAAAGTAGGCTACTGTATGATAAACAAACCTGTATACAGCTGTTCTGTATGCCCAGCGTTTCTGCCGGGCCGGCCGTGTGTGTGTGTGTCTTTTTTGGTGGTCTTCTTTTTAATATGTGGCTCAGTATCGCTAGCAAAGCATCAAACTGTTCCATTGACATTCTGAGGTAAATTTTGAATCGCTCGGGATAATTGCGCAACTCCTTGACGAGCTGAAACTCTCCTTCCTCTCAAGATTGGATGGACCCTCTTCTTTTTCTCTTTTAAAGAAGAGAGAGGGCAACAAAATCATCCTCACTGCTTGACGAACCCATTTTGTATTTTTTGCGTTTTTTTCCGCAAAGGTTTAATAAATACGCATCGGACTCAGTGTGCAAGGTTTTTGTGCGTGACGAATTTTTAGGCTGATGAACACGAAAAAACGCATACGAAAAAATCGGACTCAGTGTGCAATGGCCTTTAGTGGAAATATGAACACTTGAGATTTGAAACCAGCTATTTCAGAAAGACAATCTGACAAGTTTAACAAAGAATATCTGGATTACAGATCAGAATAATATTTGTTCCACCCTGATCTTGGTACAATTGAAAACATGCTGTCTTTATCCTAAATAAAACCATATTTCTTCCAGAGTTGCTCCATTCTTGAGTTGCCAGAAGTCCTGACTCTACATTTGAAGAGGTTTTACTTGGATTACAACTACATGACTTACAGGAAGAACAACTGTCCTGTTGAAATTCCTCTCCGGTTATCAGCTCAGGTTTGACTACTCTGTGATCTCACATGTTTAAAGATACAATTTGTATTGTTTTATTTCTGATTCTGACACTTAATTTATAACATATCCAATGTGAATGTGCTCCATTAATTCACTTTAGTGGTTTAAGTTGACATCTGCATTCATAACCAGCTAAATATTATGGAGTATAGACCTGTTATCAATCAGGATTAGTGTGTATACAGTATATAGGAATAAATAAGCACAGTAGCAATATTTAGAATGTTGTCATGTTTTAAATATATTTATTGTCTGTTATTTCAGGAAGAGAGTGGTGTTCATCATGACTATGACCTGTACGCTATAGTCCATCACACTGGTTCCCTCAGTGGTGGACACTACTATGCTGACATCAAGTCATTTCAGGATGAACAGTGGTATCAATTTAATGACTCCTCTGTGTACAGGGTGAGTTTCTCTCTATTGAAATACTCTAAACATACATTTATATTTTCATTTTCAAATAGATCACAGTTGACATTTCTGAATTTATGATTTTTTATTTGATTTGGGTATAAAGCTGACAAAGCAAACATCCAAAGCTGATATAACATGTAAACAAATGGATAATCTTTGTGTAATGTGTAGTGTCTGATGAAGATGAAGAAGATGCAAAAGTGTTCCAAAACAAAAGAGTTTAAGTAAAACAAACTCCTGTAATTCCACAGGCATAGAACAAACAAAACGGTGTGTAAAACATGACAATACTTAATGGAAGGGCAAATTCACATGATGATAATGAACAGAATACAAACAGGTGCGATCTAATTAATCAGTAACCATATTAGGCTTACTGAAGCTGAAGAGAACGTCTTGGGTTACGACTGTAACCCTTGTTCCCTGAGAAAGGGATCGAGATGACAGTTTGTGGGGAACGCCCCTCTGCGTAGCGCCTCTGAAGCATGAATGAAACTAAACCAATCCTGATTAGTGTTGCGTCATGACGTAATGTGTGACGGCATAAGCGGAATCTACAAAGAGGCGCCGGCACACAACAGTGTTAGCTTCTGTGATGAAGCATGGTGCAGCCAGCGGGGCTGGATGAGTGAGGGAAAACCACAGTGGACAATGGGTCATCTCTCGAGACGCGAATAGGTCCACTTCCACTGAGCCGAACCTCTGAGATATTGACTCCACCATCTCGGGATGGAGTCTCCATTCCCCGGGCCTCAGCCCCTGTCTCGACAGGATGTCTGCTCCCTGATTTTGACTCCCCGGGATGTATGTTGCTCTTAGAGACAACAGTTTCCCCTGGGACCACAGGAAGATCTGATGCGCCAGTCTGCATAGAGGGCGAGACCTCAGGCCCCCCTGATGGTTTATATAGCCCACTACCGACTAGTGTCTGACCTCACCAGGACGTGATGGCCCTTGAGGTCCGGCAGGAAGCTCCTCAGAGCCCGGAACACCGCAAACATCTCCAGGCAGTTTATGTGCCAGGAGGAATGATGGTCCTGCCATAGGCCTGTCATAAAGCGGCCTTCCAGGCGTCTGTCGAAACGGTTTTCCGGCGACATGACGCTCCCAACACTGGACCTTGGGACAGAAACCAAGCTTTTTTCCACATAGATAGGGAACGAAGGCATCTGCGCGTAACCCTGATCATGCGGAACGGCTTCCCCCTCGGGAGAACCCCTTGGTTTTCAACCACCATTGGAGGGCCCTCATGTGCAGCAGGCCGAATGGAATAATGTTGGACGCTGCTGCCATGAGCCCTAACACTCTCTGAAAATGTTTCACAGTAATGGCTTGGCCTAGCTTTATCCTGGACACTGTGGCCAGAATGGACTCGATTTGTGCTGGAGACAATCGTGCCCACATTGTGACCGAGTCCCACACCACTCCCAGGGCTGGTGTCAACACACTCTTTTTTGTCCTGAGTCTCAATCCCAGGCTTTGGATGTGGGCGAGAGCGACATCTCGATGCCGAACCGCCAGCTCTTGTGACTGGGCTAGAAAATATAATTGAGCACCCTGATACCCTGGAGCCTCAGAGGTGCTAGAGCTGCATCCATACATTTGGTAAATGTGCGAGGGGAGAGAGCTAGGCGAACGGAAGAACCCGATATTGGTATGCTTCGCCCCCGAAAGCGAACCTCAGGAACTTCCTGTGAGATGGAAGGATGGATATGTGGAAGTATGCGTCCTTTAGATCTATCGTGACAAACCAATCCTCGGATTGAATTTGACTCACGATGATGGGAATAGTGAGCATCTTGAACCTGAATCTCCTCAGAGAACGATTCAAGTGTCTGAGATCTATTATTGGATGCAACCCCCCATCCTTTTTGGGAACTATGAAAAACGTCTCGGTTACTGATGTAACCCTCGTTCCCCGAAGGAGGGAACGGGAGACGTGACGTCGACGTGACGACGTTAGGGGATCACTTCAGGGAGCCCTATCAACTTCGAGTGTCTACAGAACAAGCCAATGAACGTTGGCGTGCGTGAAACGCGTCACGCGCCCCGCCCCGCAGCGCGGGTATAAACAGGAAGCGGACGCACGCACTCATTGTTTTTCGCTGAGGAGCCGAGATAGAGACGGCCGTACAGTGATGGTCAGCAACTGTGGCGGCGGGACGTCACGTCTCCCGTTCCCTCCTTCGGGGAACGAGGGTTACATCAGTAACCGAGACGTTCCCCTTCAGTCGCTCACGTTCGACGTGATGTCGACGTGACGACGTTAGGGGATCCCATGGAAAACGCCATCGGTTGCTGCCACATCCAGCGACCTACGCAAGACTCTCAGACCCCCAACTGCTGGGGCGGAAGATCTGCGTAGAGGGAGTTCAACTGCTGTTCCATATACCCACACCGTGAACTCTTGGATAACACTGGGAAAGCGTGCCTTTCCAGGGGAGAGGGACGCTGCGGAAGCCACATCCTGCCCGAAGGGAGGTAACATGTGGAGATTACTCATATGGACTGGCCAGAGGGGCAGTGCAACATATGGAATGTCACTGGGGTGGCTCCAGCCTGAGAAGGGGGAGGCTACACCAGACAGTGACGGCAGAGCGGACTCTGCCAAAGGGAAAGACACGGACTCACCGCAGGGAGCTGGTCGTGGAAGAATACTCATATGGGATCGCCGCAGGGATCACCACATATGGAACCCAGCCTAGCACAAGTGACACAAGCATACGAGCACTAGGCCTGGCGTCGGACGCTCCGCAACGTCCGACTGCCGGAGGGGTGCGGAGGAACTCACAGGGTTCGCCAGAGTGGGGAACTCGACTGGAGCAAAAAAGCGCACGTATCCGCTCCATGTGGAGGGGAGTGGCGCAGCAAGCCGACACAAGAGCGGAAACTTCGGTGTTACCGGCTGGTTGAAGCGAGCACACATGAAGAAACCGGCTCAACACGTAGGCTATAAAACCTAGCGAACGTGTTAGGTGTCGCCCAGCCCGCAGCTCTACAGATATCTGTCAGCGAGGCGCCGTGTGCCAGCGCCCAAGAAGAAGCGACACCTCTAGTGGAGTGGGCTCTCAACCCGGGCGGGCAAGGCACGCCTTGGGCTTCGTAAGCCAAGGCGATGGCATCCACTATCCAGTGGGCCATCCTCTGCTTGGAGACAGCCTTTCCCTTCTGCTGGCCTCCGTAACAGACGAAGAGCTGATCTGAGGTCCTGAGGCTTTGCGTGCTGTCCACGTACAGACGCAGAGCGCGGACGGGACAGAGAAAAGCCAGGGCTGGGTCTGCCTCCTCCGAAGGCAGCGCTTGCAGGTTCACCACCTGGTCCCGGAAGGGAGTGGTAGGAACCTTGGGCACGTATCCGGGCCGGGGTCTCAGGATCACGTGAAAGTTAGCCGGGCCGAATTCCAGGCACGATTCGTCGACCGAAAATGCATGCAGGTCCCCTACCCTCTTGATGGAGGCCAATGCAACCAGGAGTACTGTTTTACAGGACAGAATTTTTAACTCAGCTGACTGCAAGGCTCAAAGGGTGGTCTCTGAAGTGCCGAAAGGACCAGAGACAAATCCCAAGAGGGTATAGAGAGTGGGCGAGGAGGATTTAGTCTCCTTGCTCCCCTCAGGAATCTGACGATCAGGTCGTGCTTTCCCAACGACTTACCTTCAACTGCATGGTGATGTGCGGCAATGGCGGCAACATACACTTTAAGGGTGGAGGGAGACAGCCTTCGCTCCAACCTATCTTGCAGGAAGGAAAGCACGGCTCGGACCGAGCAAGTTCGGGGGTTCTCCTCGTGAGAAGAACACCAGTCAACGAATAGGTTCCACTTCAGAGCATAGAGGCGCCTCATAGAGGGGGCTCTAGCGGAAGTGATGGTGTCAACTACCGCTGGGAACCGGGGGAACATCCACATACCCCTTAGCCGCCCCGCCGTCGAGGGTGGTGAGGAGGGAGGAGCCACTAGGACAGCTTCTGGCACTATACGGCGCCTTCCACGTCCTAGTAAGCTCCTAATGCACTTCCGGAAAGAATGGCACTGGGGCGGAGCGCTGAGAACCAGCACGGCCCGCCCCGAGATACCAATCGTCCAACCGAGAAGGCTCGGGACGTGGTGGAGGGTTCCACACAAGCCCGACCTTCTCGGCGCCCCGGGAAAGCATAGCCGCCCATTCTGGATCTGACTCGGGCAACGCCACACTCCCAGAGAGGGGTAACGCAGCCGAATCCTCATCTCCAGAGGACTGAGCTCCCCCTCCGATGCTGCGATCGACATCTGATCGTCAGGTGGGGCCCCAAAGGACACGGCTGGCCAACAACGAGAGGTGCCAGTGCGTTCGTTTGGGGACTTCAACGGCGGCAGCGCTTGAGAGGCGTGAGGGGCCCACGGAGATTGCCTCGGTGGGGAAGCCCTCACGGTAATCCTCAGATCACCCTGACCATGCGCAAAAGTAGGTCTATTCTGAGGTCCAGAATAAACACTAGATCTGGGCATAGGCGAGGGGACTGCACCTCCCTTGAGGTAAGCGAGTCTTGATCTAAGCGCTGCCATAGTCATATTCCCGCAATGAGAACATGAACTATTCACAAAAGCTGCTTCAGCGTGCTGAATGCCCAAACACGAGAGGCAACAATTGTGGCCGTCTGCTGGCGCCAGGGAACGACCGCACCCAGAAACGCACAAGCGGAATGTCATCCTGAAAAGGATGCAGCGTCACGCTTGTGTTGCTCTTTTAGTTGAAAACAAAAAATATAAAGAGAAAAAATAACTCTCTCAGTGCTGAAGCACCCAGGGATAGCCGCGGTGTAATCGGGGTACACACTCACGAGAGGAACGCCCACCGAGACCGACACATACAGAACACACACACACACAAGCAATGCTGTGAAAACAGCAGTTGTGAGCTGTTCCAATACCCGACCCTGCACTGGGTCGACTGCAGTCCAGACCACCCTGTTGAACCTCGGTGGGCGGAAACCGAACTGCAGCCTGTACCCCTTTTGAATGGTGCGCAGGGCCCAGGGCGAAATATTCATAAGATTTTTCCACGCATCGAAATATTTTACCAAGAGAACCAGGCTCTCAAGCCTGGCTTCGGGTACCAATCGGCATTTGTTCTCGACCCCCTGAAGCGAATCTCCGGCAGGGTTTGACCGAAAACGATTCTTGATGGGAGGACACAATTGCTGCCCGGCCCGTGCAGCGCACGTTCGCTGGAAACCGATGCGTCCCGAAACGCACTCGGCAGCGGGAAATTTGAGCTGATTTTGGACAACTCAAATAGTTGTCCAAAAGGGAAATAAAACTTATTTGAGCTGATTTTGCACAACATTGGACAAAATTTGTAAGAGTAGTAGTGAAAAAAAAATTATTCGCTTAAATATGCTGGACAAACAAAGTGATGGAAAATGACAAATGAGATATCATTGGAATTAGCATAAAGCAACAAACGTAATGACACAAAACACATTTTGGACAATGTTTTCAAAAGTTAAAAAAAGTTTATCTGTGGAACACTAGGTGGCGCTGTGTTCTAATTTCTCAGGTACCTTCAGGGTATACTGTCAATGATCCCTAACCATTTTTTTGCCAATATGTCTAATCATAATTTAAAAGATATTAAAATATTTTTAAAAAAAATTCAAAATGGTGGTCACATGGATTGTCCGATACTGGCAAAATCGGTATCCTCAGATTCAACATGACTCAAGGAATTTATAGACACCAAGATCATGATTTTTTTGACAAACTTCAAAAGTTATTAGCAAAAATAGTAGATCTCATGACCTGTAGGTGGCCCTGTTTCCAAATTTGGTATGGACCCTTATATCATGGTGTTGATGAAGCCTGCAGTTTAATTTCAATTTATCAAAGTTCATCTGAAATACAGCCTCTGAACCAATGTTGGGTGGACATTCAGTTCACAACATCATAAGTCAAGTCAAGTCAAGTCACCTTTATTTATATAGCGCTTTTTACAATACAAATTGTTTCAAAGCAGCTTTACAGAGATAACAGGAAAACAATGTTGTAATAGTATTGTTCAATTGAAAATTAAATGTCCCCAACTAAGCAAGCCAAAAGGCGAAGGCAACAGTGGCAAGGAACCAAAACTCCATCAGGTGACAGAATGGAGAAAAAAACCTTGGGAGAACCCAGGCTCTGTCGGGGGGCCAGTCCTCCTTTGGCCAACGAATGAACAGTGTATGATTATGAGTTAGGCAGCATAATTTCAGGAGTCAGATGGGATCAGAACTTTCACGATATTATCCAGTTCATCTGGTTGGGTTGGGTCATCCGGCCGGTGAGGAGATGAGTGTGGTGGGGTTACCATGGGCCTTCACAGCCCTGATAATGCGTGTCGTCGTGTCCATGTGATGGTCCTTCATCAGATCTGGATATGGCCTGGATCCGGCGGTCTGCGGTAAACCTCGGGATAAACAGAGAGACTAATATTAGCGTAGACGCCATCCTTCTTATGATGTACAAAGTACATCAGGAATTATGGGAAGTGTTCCCGGTTCCGGCTGATCTAATCTATGCAGCCTAACATTGAATTATAGAAATCTATAATGTGTTATGTGTATGCTAAGCCAAAGAGATGTGTTTTTAGTCTAGATTTAAACTGACAGACTGTATCTGCTTCCCGGACCGTGTTAGGAAGATTGTTCCAAAGTTTTGGTGCTAAATAGGAAAAGGATCTACCGCCAGCAGTCGATTTTGATATTCTAGGTATTATCAACTGGCCAGAATTTTGAGATCGCAATAGACGTGAAGGACTATAATGCGTTAAAAGCTTGCTCAAGTACTGGGGAGCTAAACCATTTAGTGCTTTGTAAGTAATCAGCAATATTTTAAAATTTATACGATGTTTAATAGGCAGCCAATGCAGTGTTGACAGAACCGGGCTAATATGGTCATACTTCCTGGTTCTGGTAAGAACTCTAGCGGCTGCGTTTTGAACTAGCTGTAGTTTGTTTAATAAGCGTGCAGGGCAACCACCCAGTAGAGCATTACACATAACTTGTGAACAAAGATGAATAAAAAAATCTGTTCAGTAATTTCTGTGCGGCTCAGTCAAAAGATCATCTGTGCCTATTTTCGTAAGAATTGGACCAAATTTTTAAGAGGTGTATTAAAAAAAACAGTGTACTGTACTTGGCCACTACTGTAATGAGCTTTTGGAGCTTAGCCCTTAATGAAACCAGAACTGAGCATAACACTTTGCCCTTGTGTTTTTGCAGATTAATGAACATTCGTATGATGTCGGGTAAGTTAACGGTCACTTAATCAAACAGACTACTTTCAAATGTGAAATGCGTGTGTTTTAATGGCAACCAGAAGCCTGTGAAAACAAACCCTGGTCACACTAATCTAGTGTTTATTTGTACAGGCCAGGACAAACTTCTGACACTGCATGTTTGCTTTTCTTCAGAAAATGTAAGGAAATGTTAAAATATTGTGTACAATACACTCACACGCATATCCAAATACAGTTATGTTCATAGACTCGGCCAAACCTCAAAACCATTAATCAAGGATCAAAGTAACTATTTAAAATAGGAAAAAATGTGAAGAATGCAAAAAAGAGACTTTATTTTAGAGATGAGAATAACTAGGAAGTAATACTCAATTTATAAAAATATATTGTTTTGGACATCACAACTAACATTATATCTGTATGAATTTGCACTTAAGTAATTTAATAATTAGGTATGCTGCTTTACTGAATCATAATTAATTTTCTGTATTTCAAATAAATTGTTGTTGATTAAAAATACAACACACAAAAATCATAATCAAAATCATATAAATCACAGGATTTGTAACCAATGTATTGTTGTTGGGGTTCTGTCACTTCTGTCTAGTCTATTTCCTGGTTTTGTGACAGAGCCCTGACACTCCTAATAACAGCAAACTCTGGAACAAAGCATTCAGACGAATAAGACCAGACAGCAGCTGGCAGACCTAAGAGGAACTCCACCATCACAAGTTAGACAAGGGTATGGGGGACGGTATCCTACTCGCTCTCAACCTTTAGTTCGTTCTGGTGCTGTTCAGAGAAGGCAGCCAAGGCAACTAGATCAGCATGTGCAGTACCCCAGAGCACGAGGACAACAAGTATGTCGGGCTCCAAGGGGCAGGGCGTCAGGTCAGCGCCCCCCCAGAGACAATAAAGCCCAGGCTCGCAGGGCATGAAGTCCTGGGGCCAACCGTCGGACATTTTTCAGACCAGCAGCTCAATTTCTGGAAAGAGAACACCTCAGACCCTTGGTTAATAGCAACGCTATCTCAAGGGTACAAGCTGCAATTCCGACGGCGGGCCCCTGCTTTCAATGGGGTCAAGATGACTACTGTCAAAGACCCCAACAGCTCACTGGCATTGTCAAGACAAGTAGCCGAACTCCTAGAAAAGGACGCCATAGAACCAGTAAAATGGTCAGCACGGCTAAATGGGTTTTACTCAGTGTACTATATAATTCCGAAAAAAGATGGTGGCGTAAGGCCCATTCTCGACCTTCGTGGCCTCAATCAGTCCCTCAAAGTTTTACCATTCCACATGCTACGCACAACGGAGGTTCTTCAGGCAGTCAGACCACTACAGTTGTTCACCACAATAGATCTGAAGGACGCTTATTTTAATATCCCAATTGCACCGCAACACAGACCCTTTCTCCGCTTCGCATTTCAAGGTCAGGTCTATCAGTTCAGAGTCCTACCATTTGGGCTGTCCCTGTCCCCTCGGGTGTTCACCAGGTGCGTAGCGGCAGCGTTGTCCCCACTACAAGCCAGGGGGGTACAGGTGCTCCCTTATCTGGACGACTGGCTCATCTGTGCTTCATCTCAATGGCAGGCAACAGAACACACCAATCTGCTGATTGCCCATGTCACTCAGTTGGGTCTCAGGGTGAATTTCAGCAAGAGTCAGTTGATCCCATGTCAGTCAGTGAAATTCATAGGCATCACTCTAGACTCGAGATCAATGAAAGCATTCCCATCACCTCAGAGGGTGGACAGCATATTGCTCTTACTCCAGCGTTTTCGGAAACAGATCAAGAGCGGTCCTCAGATTGATGGGCATGCTAGCAGCAGCAGCGGCATTGATACCACTGGGCCTACTTTCGCTGTGCCCTTATCAGAGATGGGTAAACAGTCTTCACCTGAACCCCACATGGCACAGGAGCAGGCTGGTCAAAGTTACAGAACGATGCCTTCTTACCTTGAAACAATGGAAAAGGAGGTCATTCCTGACGAATGGGGTAGCTTTGGGTGTGATTCCCTCTCGCCGGGAGATAATACAGACAGATGCTTCACTAAGTGGCTGGGGGGCTGTGTGGCAGCACAGGATGATCAGGGGATTATGGAAACCCGAGCAAGCCACAAAAGACATAAATACCCTGGAGCTCCAAGCAGTGCAGTTAGCTCTGAAGCATTTTGCGCCCGCCCTAAAGAATCGCCATATTCTCATCAGAACGGACAATACATCGGTGGTATATCATATCAACCATCAAGGCGGTACAAGGTCCAGTCAGTCTTTGAGAGTAGCACAAGACCTCCTGACATGGGCCTTCCCTCGATTCGCAAGCGTCAGGGCAATGCATATACCGGGAGTGTCGAATGTGGTGGCAGACTTCTTGTCTCGCCACAGACCTTTGCCAGGAGAATGGAGACTCAATCCAGAAGTGGTTCAGATGATTTGGCGACGATTTGGCAGAGCACAGGTGGACCTGTTTGCGTCAGAGACCTCGACCCACTGCCCCCTGTGGTTCTCCTGGACAGAGAAGTCCAGCCCGTTGGGTCAGGATGCCTTAGCACATGCCTGGCCAAATCTTCTACTCTATGCCTTTCCCCCGACCCCCTTAATTCTGCCAACTCTCCACAGAATTCTTCAAGGGAACCACAGGATCCTCCTAGTGGCACCGAACTGGCCAGGGAGACATTGGTTTCCAATGTTATGCAGGCTTCTCAATGGGGAGCCCTGGAGCCTACCCAAGAGGCAGGACCTGCTCCTTCAGTTGCAGGGGCAGATTTGGCACTCAAACCCAGATCGGTTACAGCTCTGTGTCTGGCCGCTGAAGAGCCAGAATTACTGCTGAAGTCTTGTGAGCTTAAGGTGCAAAACACAATCCTAAATTCTAGAGCACCTTCCACCAGGAATATCTATGCATGCAGGTGGAAGCTTTTCACTGATTGGTGTACACCAAGAGGTTTGGTCCCAGACCACTGCCCAGTGCCAATGGTGTTATGTTTTCTGCAGTCCCTGCTAGACAATAACAGGGCTCCCTCGACCCTAAAGGTTTATGTGGCTGCAATTTCTGCCCAGCATGTAAAAGTAAATGGTCAATCACTAGGGTCACACATTCTAATCACCCGCTTTCTGAAAGGTGCTCAGCGATTGCACCCTGCTCCAACTGTTAGAGTACCCGCATGGGACCTCAGTCTGGTTTTAAGAACACAGGCACAACACCCATTTGAGCCATTGGAGCATTGTGACCTGAAGTGGCTTTCAATAAAGACGGTATTCCTTTTGGCAATAACGTCAGCCAAACGTGTTGGTGAGCTCCACGCATTGTCAACCAATACGTCCTGTATGCGTTGGAATGCGGATGGAACAATGGTGACATTGTGGCCTAACCCCTCATTCCTACCCAAAAGGCTTTCAACATCATTTAGGAATCAACCAATTGAGTTGGTAGCACTTAATCGTTCTGTGTCTGACACACAAGAGGGCAATCCAATGGAACAAGTATGCCCAGTGCGAGCCCTTCGGGGCTATCTGAGTGCCACAGAGAAACTGCGACGGTCAGACCAACTCTTTCTCTGCTACGGTGGGCCAAGAAAAGGGCAGCCTCTCTCAAAGCAGAGGTTGTCACACTGGGTGGTGGAGGTCATTGTCCAGGCATATAAGGAAAACAACCTCACAGTGCCAGCCGGCATAAAATGCCATTCAACAAGAAGTGTCTCAACATCTTGGGCAGCATTAAAAGGTGTACCTCTAATGGACATTTGTGCAGCGGCTAATTGGTCATCCACTGATACCTTTTCCAGATACTACAGGGTTAATGTGGCAGCCCCTGGTGCTCTGGAAGCGGCAGTCCTCTTGGGACCCTCAACTTCAGCTTAAGGTTAGGAGTAGCCTCCTCGTGACCTTGTTGTTATGAGTCATCCAGTGGGAAGCACTGCCTCTGGCGGTCAGTAAGAACGAAATAGAACGAGAGTTACGAATGTAACTACGGTTCTATGAGTTCTGGATGACCGCCAGAGCACCCTGTCACTCGGAGTCTCGCGAGAAGATTCTGAAGAGACAGTTTGCAGGATTCACGGGGTTAAATAGAGGGAATCCCCATGACGTACCTGGTCATGTGATGACTTTGTTGTTATTAGACTCGACCTGAGCATGAGCAAGAGAGATAATATTCAGTGGGAAGCACTGCCTCTGACGGTCATCCAGAACTCATAGAACCGTAGTTACATTCGTAACTCTCGTTTTGTTTTAGCACATGGCTTGTAATTTGTTTTACTAGCCATGTGCTTGTGTTTTTGTCATGTTTGTCTAACCCCTCCCATCTTGTTTCCTGATTATTGGTTAATTTGCCCCACCTGTCCTCCCTCGTTCCCTGCTTTGTTTGCTCTCCCTATTTATTCTCCTTGTGGTCTCAGTCCTGTGCTGGTTCGTCAACTAAGGTACCCTCATGTGTTCTGTTCATGCCAAGTCCAGTCTGTAGAGTCTTGCTATCTGTCTTGTTTTCCCTAGTGGTGGGCAGATCGAGGCTTCGTGAAACACTGAAACAGTTGAAGCAAATGTGCCATATTGTGCCAAAGCTTTGAAACAATCCGACACCCGTCTCCACGGTGACCCCTAGTTTAGTTTAGTTTAACAGTGTAAATGCAACAAAAACCCGGGCCAAACATGCATAAAAACAAATCTATTGCAAATGTTTTATTGAAAGTAAAATCTTTTTTAAATGCAATAATCTAATCATCTAATAAGATTATCAAGTGTATATATGTTCTTTTATCAATTGTCAGGGTTTGTTTTGTTAGTTCTATGAATGGCTCAGCTAAACAGGCCAATAAGACTTAACTACCATTATTAATTTTAATTATACTAATGTCTAATTAAATAGTCTACAAATGTATAAAACTGATCAGAGATCAGACACTTGTTTCTTAGTGAATCCTCATATATACATGGGTTGACAGAAATCATCGCCCCCAGCGGTGAACCATTGAAATTCTGAAGTGTTCCGAAAACGTTTCGAAACAGTTAAGATGTAATGAAGACTCGTTTACTAAAATCACGTGACTCTGGCAGTTCTTATCTTTAACCTGTGATGCTCTGTTACCTCCATTAGTTCACTGATGTTGGTGGGGATTTTTTAGTATTATGAGCAAAAATTAGTAATTCATATCACTCAGCTGAGTGGAAATTGCTTTGGCGTAGGAAAAAGAAAGGGTGGAGAAGTCACTGTGCCCCGGTTTCAGCACCCCTAACAGTACAATAAAAAGCTGCTAACATAATCAGCAGACAAAAAATAAATATAAGATTTCTTTGGACATTTTCATTCTAAGAGAAGTGGGACTAGGCAAACGGCATAATTTTTTTTTTCAATTATATTTTGATTTAGTAAAAGAGCATGACATGGAAAATACCTCCAACTGACTGCAACCGAAAAATCTACTACCGTTTGGTAACCTCTTTGAGCTGTTTTTCCTTCTTTAAATTCTCCTTTATTTCCAGCTTCAGAACAACAAACACCGGAAGCAAACTCTCCACATGAAGATGATGGTTCAAACACAATGAGATCCTCTGAAACTCCTCAGATCTGCAAAAAACCTGAAGATTCTGCCATTGACCAACAGAAGGACAATCAGAAAACCTTCAGTCCTGATGAACATGATCATGATTCTCAGTCTACAGTAAAGAATCAGCGGGATCAAATGAACACCAGTGTTTCTGTCTCTGAGACTGAAGCAGTCGCCTCACAAATCAAGGGAGAACCTGCAGCAGATCTAGAAATGCAGTCAGCTGACAATGACAAGTTCAAGACAAATGTTTCTTCTAACCAGTCAGGAACATCTGATAACTCTTCTGATTATTGTCTTCAGGACACACGAGATAAATTCAGCAATAAAGCAATAACAAACAAACAGCCTAAAGCTCCAGCAGAAAAAAGAGGTTCTTTACATTCTCAACCCATAAGTAAGTAAAATATTTTAGTGGCTTCATAACCATAAGTAACAGCTTGTTTAAAGGGGTCAATGACGGTTCTAAAAAGAACATTATTTTGTGAATTTGTTTTAATGCAATGTGTTTACGCGGTTTTAGGTTAAAAAAGTCATTATTTTACACATACTGTACATTATTGTTGCTCCTCTATGCCCGACCTTTCTGAAACGCACGATTTTTACAAAGCTCATCGTTCTGAAAAGCGCGGTGTGCTCTAATTGGCCAGTGATCCAGTGCATTGTGATTGGCCCAAAAACCTTAAGCGTGTGACACAAATGTCTCGCAGTGAAACACAGTGAAACACTGCAGTCCAGTCAGATTAGAAGATAGGATATAAATAGGATAGAATAGAGCCCCTTTCACACAGAGATTCCGGAAAATACACGGATAATGTGACCCGGCATTTGTCCCGGGATTGTTTGATTTCGGTTCATTCACACTGCCAGTGATTTGCCGGGATCTGTGAGTGCGTTCACACACAACCCGTTAATGTCCCGGAAAGCCGCCGGACGTCAGGATGAGAGGTGTAAAGTACGCGTCGAAAACATGTGCACGCGCGCACCTTTCCACAGAGCTGGCGAACGATCGCAGCTTCAGCGCGGATTGTGAGGAGCTCCTGTCTCTGCTTCTTTCCAGTTTGCAGACATTTTTTCGTTCTTTCTTTGTAGATGACGAACACAAACTTTCTTCTAAGAGCAACAGAGTCGCGCGATGGCACATGCGTCATCACTATTACACACCCCTTACGGCATTAGTTCTGGCTTTTGTTCACACAGCGCGCGTTCCGGGTCTGAACACGGCAATGTTACTAGGTCCTCAACCCGGGATCGATCCCGGCATCAATCCCGGGTCGTGTTTGCGTTCACACAGAAGGCGTTCTGGCAATTTGCCGGCAATTTGCCGGGTCCAAAGTGCTGTGTGAAAGGGGCTTAAGATAGATTTTATTGTCTTGAAGGAAATTGTATAATAAATGTTGTTAAATAGCATAACAAAAGCTCCTCTTTCACAGCGTGTCTCTAAAATGGTTCCAATTAAGATATTTTGTGTCAGGGCTTCAGCACACTTCTCAAAGCAAACATTATGCAGAACTCATAAAGAGCATTACACATGTTGTATGTTCTGTGGACAGTGGAAAACACTTGCTTTATTGTGTTTTTCTTCTTTCAGGTTTGAGAAGTACCGGGGACACTTTTTCTGAGGACAATAAATCAGAAACACCAGAGAAACCTAAACACAGAGCAAACTCTTGCCCAACGGATAATCGTGTACAGCTCCAGCCAATGAGAAGACACAGAGAATACAAAAGTGCAGATAGTGTGAACTTCACACCAAAAAGTAAAAAAATTGACCTTAAGTTAAACATTGACACAGATACAGATAATGATGGGAGTGAAGGAGCTAAATGTAGCAAACAATTTTTAACTGGGATTTTATTAGGGGTTTTTCTTCTTCTCCTTCTTCTTCTTCTTCTTAGTGTTCTTTATCTACCTCACATACTTCATATTTTTCTTCCTATTCTTCTACCTTTTATTATTATTGTTATTATTATTATTATTATTATTATGATCAAAATTTGGGCATGTAAATGGTCCTCCACCAGTTGTGCAACAAATATAAATTGTGTCCAAAATCATACAGTTTATTGAGGTGTGCTATGACTTTTACGCAAGATATATGAGT
This sequence comes from Chrosomus eos, assembly GCA_036326025.1. Lineage (NCBI taxonomy): Eukaryota > Metazoa > Chordata > Actinopteri > Cypriniformes > Leuciscidae > Chrosomus > Chrosomus eos. The sequence continues at coordinate 504,534 of JAZAVI010000023.1, forward strand.
ATTAAATAGAGCGAATCAATTTCCAGAGCTGTAACTAATTGTTTTTTCACACTGAAATTGTTACGTTGCCTATGACAGATGTCAAATGCTTGCTTTGGTGTCAGAAAGAGTAAAAAAAGATAAAGAAAAATGTATCAATCTTCTCTTAATCATTTCCAACAGTTTCTAGTTCCCAAAGCTAACTATGGTCGCAAGTTCTGTCGTTACCAATAGAGTTCAATGGAAATTACGATCATAGTTAGTCAACAATGCTTTTGGGAAACGCACCCCTTAATAGTTGACCTTTTCCACCTCTGTTATGGTGGAGATGCAATTTTGCAGATTGACTGTAAATCCAAACCTCACATTGATTTCTCTTGTTATTTTCTTTCATTCCTTGTAATGTATTCCTTCAGATCCTTCAAATTATATCAGACTGATTTTTTACTTTGTTATATCTCAGGAATACAGTAGTTTGGGTAGAACTCAATTAAATAGCCTGTCTGATAACAGTAGTTAAAGATAATTAAGAGAGCGTAGAACCTAACTTCTGTATTCTGTATTACAGGTTGCATTGCTTCATAAATAAATTATTTTTATATGAAAAATGTTAAATGAAGAACATATTGCAGGTTTATTTGCTTTGTTATTTTTAGACTTTGACATCACATCTATGTACATTTTAATCTCATTTTTAAGTACTGTAAAATTGTGTTTGCCATTTGCGAATTTACATTTGTGAATATGAAATTTACATAAAAATAAAATATGATGAAACCAGCATTCTCCTCATTGCAATAACATACTATCACATATCACATAGTTTAAGAGAAAATTTTTTTAAAAATATTATAAGCAATGAATCTATCAACATCTTTCAAGAAACACTGTGCATCTTGGCAGGATCAAAACAAATGAGAAATAGTTTCAGTAGAACTTTCACAGAAAGAGGCGAGCAATTGGTTTCAATATCCCTTTTACATTTTTTTCAAAATTGCCAGGTAGGATAGACTCTATGAATAATTTTGTATGAGATTTCCTTAACCTTGTCTGTAAGGAGGCAATTTTTGGGGCAATGACCAAACTTGTGTCCAATTTACATGATTAAAGAGATTGTTCCAATAGAAAATAACAGGAGGAGTAGAGATATTCTCTGTTAAAAATAGGGTCTAATTTTATAATTGTTAGATTTTAACAAGGAAAAGCAAATCAAGCCAACTGAGGTATTTTCAGGTCTAGGAGGACAGACATAGAGTGCAGACTTATACACACCATTTCTTTTTTCCTTTGTTTTTTGTTAACAACTGTTTATTGAGTTTTCTTTTTTAAAGTCAAGAAACACAAAAATACAAAGCAAAAAGCAACTATACAATTCTAGAACCCACCCCATCCCACCCCTTGTAGACTTCAAGAAAATAAAAATACAAACATAGAAGGTAGACCCCCCAAAAATAAAAAAAATGTAAAAAAAATTACAGATGTTAAAAACATTACAAGTCTTACATCACAGTCTTAACATTGGATCTGTCAGGATTCCACCAGCTCCAGTCACTCCTCCCACTCATTCACTATCACCAGAGTTCTGATCACCATCACCTGCACCTCATCATTCCACCTCCCTTTATATTCAGTTCCCCTTCACACACTCAATATGTGTGTCCCAATGTGAAGGCTGCGTCCTCCGAAGGCCGTATTTGAAGGCCGATTGCGTCACAGCGGCGTGATGAAGGCTGTCCCAATTCAATTCCGCATCCTTCGAAGGCCGTATTCGAAGGCCGGTTGCGTCATCGCGGCGCGACGAAGGCTACCCTGATTCAAAAGCGACGCCAAATGCACCCTTCGTTTCCTCGTGAAAGGAAGGATACATAAATGGATCCTTAGCGGCCTATCCTACCCTGATCTACCCCATAATTCATTGCGCGCCGGTGACGACAGCATTTTTAGTGTATCATTTGGTGTGTAGCCTACAGTTCAAGTTCAAATGTTGGTGTTCAACTTTGCGTTTTAAAAAATACAACAACCGTTCATTTTTCGTTGTTTAATTATGGGTTAAAAAATGAAAAATGAATGGATGCAAATTTACACGGACTATCAAACTAAAGATAGTTTAGTTATCACTATTTTTAGTGATAGTTTTTAGATTAAAGGGTACCTATCATGGAATTTTGAAAATGACCTTTCATGTAGTGTGTAACATAGATCTAAGTGAACAAAAACATCCTGCAAAGTTTTAAATATGAAAGTTCACCGTAAACAAAGTAATTGTCTCTCAAAAGTAAGAGTCGACTCTTGAGTTGCTGATATGAATCGATAGACGAACGATGCATTTTCTCTAACTTTCGTACGTCACTTGTACAAGTTATTTGAATTCGACACGCCCACTCAGTGCGCGCGCCGAGCAGACAGAGAAACCTGACAACATCATGTCGACGAGACGCTGTTCTGAAGTGCGAATCAAAAGCAAACTTTTTTTTTCACTGCCCAGGGACAAGCATGTGAAGACTCAGTGGCTGGAGTTTATATTTACAACTGTACCCGTCCCGAACCTTGTGTGTGAGCCACAAACACAAATGCTTTCAAGTGTGGATTCGCGAGTCGGCTGATATAGGAAGGTTCAATACCAAGTTTATTTAGATCAGCTTCCTCCTCCGAATCACAACCTGTAAGTACTGTTAATAATTGTTGCTTTTATGTGTGTGTGTGTGTGTGTGTGTGTGTGTGTGTGTGTGTGTGTGTGTGTGTGTGTGTGTGTGTGTGTGTGTGTGTGTGTGTGTGTGTGTGTGTGTGTGTGAGAGTGAGAGAGCTACGATCAGCAGCTTCTAGGTCTCCAATGTCATTTTTTTTTGTTTTTTGAAATATGTGAAATTATGTGAAGCGTATTGTATACCCCCACACACACACTTGCGTCAAAATCTTGTGTTTATTTGTGGTAATCTTACTCACCCATGCCACATGCCACTCACCCATGCCACTCACCCATGCCACTCACCCATGCTACTCACCCATGCTACTCACCCATGCCACATGCTACTCACCCATGCCACATGCTACTCACCCATGCCACTCACCCATGCCACTCACCCATGCCACTCACCCATGCTACTCACCCATCACCCGTGCTACTCACCCGTGCCACTCACCCGTGCCACTAACCCATGCCACTAACCCATGCCACTCACCCATGCCACTCACCCATGCCACTCACCCATGCTACTCACCCATGCTACTCACCCATGCCACATGCCACTCACCCATGCCACTCACCCATGCCACTCACCCATGCCACTCACCCATGCTACTCACCCATGCTACTCACCCATGCCACTCACCCATGCCACTCACCCATACTACTCACCCATGCTACTCACCCATGCTACTCACCCATGCCACTCACCCATGCTACTCACCCATGCCACATGCTACTCACCCATGACACATGCTACTCACCCGTGCTACTCACCCATGCTACTCACCCATGCTACTCACCCATGCTACTCACCCATGCTACTCACCCATGCCACATGCTACTCACCCATGCCACTCACCCATGCTACTCACCCATGCCACATGCTACTCACCCATGCCACATGCTACTCACCCATGCTACTCACCCATGCTACTCACCCATGCCACTCACCCGTGCCACTCACCCGTGCCACTCACCCATGCCACTCACCCATGCCACTCACCCATGCTACTCACCCATCACCCGTGCTACTCACCCGTGCCACTCACCCGTGCCACTCACCCATGCCACTCACCCATGCCACTCACCCATGCCACTCACCCATGCCACTCACCCATGCCACTCACCCATGCCACTCACCCATGCCACTCACCCATGCCACATGCCACTCACACATGCCACTCACCCATGCCACTCACCCATGCCACTCACCCATGCTACTCACCCATGCTACTCACCCATGCCACATGCCACTCACACATGCCACTCACACATGCCAGTCACCCATGCCACTCACCCATGCTACTCACCCATGCTACTCACCCATGCTACTCACCCATGCTACTCACCCATGCCACTCACCCATGCTACTCACCCATGCCACATGCTACTCCACCCATGCCACATGCTACTCACCCGTGCTACTCACCCGTGCTACTCACCCATGCTACTCACCCATGCCACTCACCCATGCCACTCACCCGTGCCACTCACCCATGCCACTCACCCGTGCCACTCACCCATGCCACTCACCCATGCTACTCACCCATGCCACATGCCACTCACCCATGCCACTCACCCATGCCACTCACCCATGCTACTCACCCATGCCACATGCCACTCACCCATGCCACTCACCCATGCCACTCACCCATGCCACATGCTACTCACCCGTGCTACTCACCCATGCCACTCACCCATGCCACTCACCCATGCCACTCACCCGTGCCACTCACCCGTGCCACTCACCCGTGCCACGCACCCGTGCTACTCACCCATGCCACTCACCCATGCCACTCACCCATGCCACTCACCCAGGCTACTCACCCATGCTACTCACCCATGTCACTCACCCATGCTACTCACCCATGCTACTCACCCATGCCACATGCTACTCACCCATGCTACTCACCCATGCTACTCACCCATGCCACATGCTACTCACCCATGCTACTCACCCATGCCACATGCTACTCACCCATGCTACTCACCCATGCCACATGCTACTCACCCATGCTACTCACCCATGCTACTCACCCATGCCACATGCTACTCACCCATGCCACATGCTACTCACCCATGCTACTCACCCATGCCACATGCTACTCACCCATGCTACTCACCCGGCTTCCATTGGACTCTTGGACCATTGGACTCTTTCATTGACATTGGAATCTTCAGTCTTCAAGTCATCCGTCTACAACCCTTCCATGCGATCCTCCATCTGCATCTGCAACAGAGACTGTTATTATCCATCAGCTAAGTTCCCATCTGACTATCATCTGTTGAATACTCACCATATCTCCGTCTGCTTCTGCAAAACCTGTAAATAAACTATATTAACTTACCACCAGTCTGACTCCTGTTCCATCCGTGACAGAAGACCAGACCAAAAATGCAGAATTCAGTGGAGCCTGTTGGAAATCCACCACGCGATCCATTCGCAGATCTCTACTTCCTTCTCCACCAGCTAATCCACCCACAGTTCCCGAAGATATCCTTCACTCTGCACGCCAGCGTTTACTTCCGCAAACACCCGCTGCTTCGTCAGCTGCCTCCGCGAGTCCCATGGCCCGAACAGCGACATTCACCGGTGAGGCGGAGGACTGCAGCGGTTTCCTGTTTCAGGTATCGCTTTATTTCCAGATGCAAGCATATCAATTTTCTAACGATTCAGCCCGAGTGGCCTTTGTTATCTCCCTGCTGTCTGGCCGAGCGCTTCAATGGGCACAATCCCTATGGAATTTAGACTCTTCTGTGGTAAAATACCTGTCAAGTTTTATTCAACATTTCAAGGAAGTGTTTGGAAGGACAGTTTCCGATCTCACCGTTCACGATCAGCTCTTTAATCTTCGTCAAGGAAAATCCTCTGTGAGTACCTATGCACTTCACTTCCGCACGCTGGCGGCTTCGAGTGGCTGGAATGAAGCCGCTCTGATTACTGCTTTTCGGCATGGTCTCAACCCCAACATCCGTCAGCTGGTTGTGGTATATGAATATTCACTGGGAATCGAAAGCCTCATTCAGAAAACCATTTGAGTATCCCAACGTCTGTCTGCCTGCGATAACCCTGCTACCGTTGTATGTCCTCCGCCCTCGGCTCCATCTGTCACTCCTCCAGCACCCGAGCCTATGCAGGTTGACTCCACTCGTCTCTCTTCCACGGAGCGGCAGCGTCGTATTCAGCAAACACCTCTGCCTGTATTGTGGGGGTGATAAACACCTCATTAACCCTCTGGGGTCGGCGGTCTCGCCGGCGATACCAGCTCACTTTTTTCCTTATCAGTGCAAAAGAGACTCAAATTACTCTGTTGATTTTGATCTTGCATTTAAGTGTTGTACATCATTAGATCCTGTTTGGTGTCTATTTTTTTGTAGGTACTCACAATAAAAACAAAGTGTTGTGCTTTTCGTCAAATAAAGAAAAATAAACATGATGCGCGTTTTGCCTTCTGTCAGTGAAGTCCATTCTGAAACACGTCTGAAAAAATAACTGTAACTCTGTCAATACTTGTCACAGAGATACGAGATATTTCTCTTTATGAAGCTGAAATTCTCTTCTTTTAAATAAAGTAATTTACTAAAAAAATATTAATATTTCCAGTTTATGTAATCCATTTGAAACCAAGGAGAGTTACAGGAGAGTTACAGGAGAGTTACGAGTTCACCTTTTCCTCAGAGGAATTTGAAACTCGGACGACGAATTGCTGCATTTTGAAGAACGAATTGACCCCGCCGAGGATACAAGTTCGGAGTAAGTTGTTTAGTGTTATAATTCCTTTTCTGATCATAGAGCTCAAATGCATTTTCAGACTATATTTTGCCTAGTTTTGACACAGGAAATATTACCTCACATTATCCCTAACATTCACGTAGGCCGTGTAAACTTTTTAAATAACTGCTTAGGTTATAATGATTTAGTGAAATATATCGATCCGCAAGTTGTTTGAGTACTTCAGTGGTGTAGTGGTCCGATCGTCTGCCAAGTGTGTCAGATGTTACAGGTTTGAATCCGCCCTCAGAATAGTTTTTTTTCTCTCATCAAAACCGAATATGTTCATCAGTGCTTACAGTCTATATCAAGCACACACGTATACAGGACACACGTTTGTGTGCATTTTATTTTGTGATTTCAACGGAATGAATAGTGTCCGCAACAGTGATAGATTGAAGAGTGCATCCGAGTGAAGAGAACAATGACTCCATGACACTTATAGCAGCGGACACGAGCGCTCAGCTTGAGTTCAAAAACAAAACATTTTTGCGCTAGATCTCTTATTTAAGAGCGGACTAAATGAATGCTCTGCTAGTTAACTGGAGATGTTTTATTTGTATTAGGTACAGCCGTTCATTGAGTGTATCAGTAAATGCGTGCGGTCTATATGAGCCATAAACAGATACTCGCGGTTACGCGGTCTACCCATCAAAAAATGTTTCTCCGTCCATCAACAGATACTATGATTATATGATCACAATGTATCATACATGATCACAATGTATCATACATGATCACAATGTATCATACATTGCGCATCTATAATCATAATTGTCCATCAGTTTACTTTGGATAATGTGCTAACAGTTTTTTGCTTTTCTTTTGTTGTGTTTACATCGTCACCATCAGGGCCGGAGTGGGGCCACTTTTCAGAACGGGATTTTCAGGCCCAAGACCGGCCCACTTTTTCCATGGTGGTGGAAATTGGATAAATAAAGCAACAGTTCAGCTCTTACTTACTATTGTGTAGTTGTTATTAATACCATGGTTCAACAAATAATGTAAAGGTTAAATAATAATTCACTTAAGCTGAGAAGTTAAAAAAAAATATCATGGTCATTATCATTTTTCTACATGGATATCATATTGTGGTAATTTACTCCTTTACTACACCCACTTCTGAACAAACAATACATTTTGGGCTCTTTCTTACATTAAATAACTTTAATTCATATTGTTTACTCTGGTATCCTCTCTCCCTGTACATAGTCATGGCCTCCTCATTTTCAGTGGGGGACTGGCTTACCTGCTGCTCAGAAGCTACAAAAAATTATAATTAAGAGGTCATTTTACTGCATACACAGATCAAGCTTGAGTTTTGTTTTCAATATGCATAATATTTGCAAAGTCTATGAATCGCCATATATTGGGTGATACAAAAAGGCTAATATTGTAATAAAATGTAATATTTTGCTTGTGAATCTGTAGAATTAGGTACTGCGCCTTTAAGACGGAACGTACTCGGTCGATATATGAGAAGCGCGAGCTGTGAACATCGCATGTATGCGTGCAAGCCCGTTTTTATATTTCTGTTGTTTTAATTCTGCTTTTATTTCTATTCAGTAACGCAGTTGTTGTTAGCGGTGTGTTGCAAAATGCCCATGTGTGCGTGGGACAGACGATGACGTTGATAATAAATCACCACGGTGGAATATCAGTTAACGTTACGTCTTGTGAGTCTTTGCTTTACACCTGACTACAACCATTTAGGCAAACTATCCGGCTCCTTTTGATTAAAAACGTTGCTAATGCTAGACATTACTAGGTCGAACTTATCTCTCTTTACCTGTTGCCACTTGTGTTTGTCTTGAAAATAAATCTGTAAGCTTGGCACATTTGGCCGCATCCTCCTCCAATGCCTTTTTTTTTAACCTGGCTTTTAAAGCCCCTCCTAGCCTCTTCCTCCCATCCATCCTCCCTGACGCGTACCGTTACGGCAGGGCCGGCCCAGCTATCAGTAGCCTACCAGAGAAAACGTCTTGGAAAAGACGGGCTATGGACCCAACCAACTCTATTTGGGAGGGGAGAACTCGCTCACATATGGTAGAACCCATGCATAGGCTGCGCGCTGTGAATGCGGAACGCGTGTAGCCTAATTTAATAAAAGATAGACAACGTGAAAAAAATTTTTTTTTTTCCTCGACCGGCCCAAAAGTGAAGCGGCCCACCGGGAAATCTCCCGATTCTCCCGATTACCCACTCCGGGCCTGGGGCCTCATTTATAAAACTTTGCGTAGGATTTGCGTCAGAAGTGGCGTACGGATGAAACATAGGACGTGCGTACGCACAGAAATATTCGGATTTATAAAACCGTGCGCACGCACATCCTACGCAGTTTTCCCTTAATAAATCACAATCAATTCTAAATGTAGCGCAGCTTTTGCGGGTTCATGTCACGCCCATGGCTGCCCATAAATAGTCCGTGAAACGCCCATAGTTGCCCATAAATAGTCCGTGAAATGCCCACAATTTAATATTCATCGATTGCGAAATCATGGCAAATACAGAGAGGAAAAGCAAGCAACGTAACTTCACTCAATGTCAAGTAGAAATGATCGTTGGTGAGGTGGAAAAGAGGAGTAAAATGTTGTTTGGAGGGCACAGTGTGGGCATTACTAATGCCAAAAAGGCACTTGAGTGGCAAAAGGTTGCAGACGCCGTTAATACTGCAGTCTCACAACCTCGGACAGTGGCCGAAATAAAAAAGAAATGGTCGGACATCAAAGTCGATGCAAAAAAGCGTCTAGCGCTCCATTATTGTGATGGCATCATGGCATTTTATTACCATCCATTTGATTGCATCTGACAAGCTACAGATGTGTTATGAGGATGAATTGCATAACATGCCAATATTATTGCAGAACATATTTCACTTTTCTTTTTGCAAATATGTGTTAATTTGCATTTCTGTTGAAATCTTCGTTTGATTTTGTTTGTTTTGCACTGCAGATCGATCAAACGGGTGTTCGTGTAGGCTGTTAATTGTAATACTTGCTTTGTGAAGTCTTCATGTTATTTATGAGAGGCAGTATTGCCATTTCTTTTACACAACGGTCTACACTTTCACACACTTTCACGTGTTTCTTCCATCTGCCGACGGTTCGCCATTTCTCATTTCACCCGTTTTTGTGCGTACGCCTGGGTCAGAGCTTGCGTGAAGGACCGCACATTTTCCCGTCAAGTTTGCTTTTTATAAATACCAATTATTGCGTAGAGAGCGGCGTACGCCTTCTTTTGTGCGTACGCAACGTTTATAAATGAGGCCCCAGGTCACCATCAGCCTTCAGAAATCATTCTGATATAAAAAAAATTTAAATCAATGTTGGAAACAGTTGTGCTGCTTAATTTTTTTTAATCTGTGATAGTTTTTTTTAGGATTCTTTGAATGCACTTTCTTTAATAAAAAAAAAAAAAAAAGTTTGGTCTTTTTATGTTTTTTTTTTTTTTTTTTAAGGATGTGTTAAGTGATATGAATGACTTTAAGTCTTTATGTTCTTAGGAAAGATTTCTATTTTGAATAAATGCTGTTTTTTTTTTTTTACTTTTTATTCATCAGTGAATCATTCTTAGTTCAGGCTGCCTCACAGCACCTTGATGGGGCATTAGCACATTGGGGGAGTGTCTTTAGTCTTCCCAGGTGTAAATCACATTAATATTCATGGCCATTCACACATACCCCGCATACAGCAGTGCTGACCCAAAAACTGATGTAAGAAATTCAAATCGTCGATTTGAAACTCAGACGAACGGTTGCATTTTGAAGAACGAATTGACCCCGAGGATACAAGTTCGGAGTAAGTTGTTTAGTGTTTTATAATTCCTTTTCTGATCATAGAGCTCAAATGCATTTTCAGACTATAGTAAATATTAACTCACAACATTCGTGTATACGCTCGTGTAAACTTTTTAAATAACTGCTTAGGTTGTAATTATTTAGTGAAATATATTGATCTGCGAGTTTTGTTTGAGTTCTCCTGTGGTCTAGTGGCAGATCTTTTGCCAAGCGTGTCAGAGGTTTATGGGTTCGCATCCGCCATCGGTGTAGTTTTTTTTTCTCTCATCAAAACCGAATATGTTCATCAGTGGTTACAGTCTATATCAAACACACACGTATATAGGACACACGTTTGTGTGCATTTTATTTTGTGATTTCACCGGAATGAATAGTGTCCGCAATGGCAATAGATTGAAGAGCACGTCCTAAGAGCGAGTGAAGACCGCGCGCGCACGCCGCCACAAGAGACTGTAGTGTATCCATGACACTGATAGCAGGACACGAGCGCTCAGCTTGAGTTCAAAAACAAAACATTTTATCTCTAGATCTCTTATTTAAGAGCGGACTAAATGAATGCTCTGCTAGTTAACTGGAGATGTTTTATTTGTATTAGGTACAGCCGTTCATTGAGTGTATCTGTAAATGTGTGCGGTCTATATGGGCCATAAACAGATACTCGCGGTTACGCGGTCTACCCATCAATAGATATTTCTCTGTCCATCAACAAATACATTGTGCATCTATAATCATAATTGTCCATCAGTTTACTTTGGATAATGTGCTAAGAGTTTTTTGCTTTTGTTTTGTTGTGTTTACATCGTCACCATCAGTCTTCAGAAATCATTCTGATATACTTTTTTTTTTTTAAATTAATGTTGTAAACAGCTGTGCTGCTTAATTTTTTTTAACCTGTGATTCTTTGAATACACTTTTTTTTAATTTATATAACCACTATATAAGCAATATTTTATATATATATATTTTTATATAAAAAAAACAAGTTTGGTCTTTTTATGTTTTTTTTTTTAAAGGAAGTGTTAAGTGATATGAATGACTTTAAGTCTTTATGTTCTTAGGAAAGATTTCTATTTTGAATAAATGCTGTTCTTTTTAACTTTTTATTCATCAGTGAATCATTCTTAGTTCAGGCTGCCTCACAGCACCTTGATGGGCCATTAGCCATTGGGGGAGTGTCTTTAGTCTTCCCGGGTGTAAATCACATTAATATTCATGGGCATTAACACTCCCACGCATACAGCACTGCTGACCCAAAAACTGATGTAAGAAATTCAAATCGTTATATTGATCTTTCTGAAAGAGTGGTCAGAATGATTTTCACTTCATTTTGAAGTAAAAATTCTAGCCTACAAGAATAGTAACTCAAAAGTATTGTGGACAACTATTCAGTATGTGTTAAATGGCCTTATTGCGGTGACTTTTTTTCCCCCAAAACGTACTAACCACGCATATTATTTTTTTTTTCGATAAAATGCAAACATGTACATCCATTTTGCTCACATATTATTGTAGCAGAGTTTGTGCTGAATACAGCAAATTTATATGTTGGCAAATGGTATGTATTAAGTAGCTGAAATAAGCACAAATGTCAGGGCATATCAAAACACCGAAAGAGCCCCAAAACAGCTCAGACCCCTAAGGGTTAATAGTTCTGGCATTGAGCCATCTGAAATCTGTGCAGATTCGTAGATCGCCGTTCTTTTTCCACACGAGAACCAAGGGGGAGGCAAATTCACTACATGATTTACGAATTATGTCTTTTGCCTCCATCTCATCCAAGGTCTCTTTCAATTTGTGATAATGAGCAGGCGACATTCTGCGATATGGTAACCTGAATGGTCGGTCGTCTGTTAGTCTAATACGATGGCAGAAATCCTGCGCCTCACCACAATCTAGATGATGTCTCGAGAAGACAGACTCACAGGCCCTAATCAAATCAACAAGCCTCTCATTACACTGCCAAGAAACTTTGCAGCCACCAATTGGAATGGAGCTAAGCCCTAGCTTTTCCAGCTTATCATTCACATCACAGATGTCACTGCACACGCTTCTGGCAGTAAGACTAGAACTATAAGTAAGGCAGTAAGACTAAACTATAACTTTGCACTCCCCCCACATTCTGGTGAACAGTCAAAGAGTCAGACAACTGATCAAAATCCTCTAAAGCAGTGGTCTCAAACTCAATTCCTGGAGGGCCACAGCTCTGCACATTTTAGCTCCAACCAGCTCCAACTCACACCTGTAAGGAAGTTTCTAGTAATCCTGAAGATCTTGATTAGCTCAATGGATCTGGATCAGGTGTGTTTGATTAGGGTTGGAGCAAAACTGTCCAGAGGTGTGGCCCTCCAGTAATTGAGTTTGAGATCCCTCTCTAAAGCAACGCAGGGGAAAACATCTGAATTTTTTGAGTTTCTGCCTAAAGTTATTTCTGCAGTAGTGAGGTTGATAATCTTCATGGGTAGCCACCCATCTCCCCACAGTGGAGACACTATTCGCCCAACCATTATCCGTTTGTTCACACATGGTGATGCACATGGCTCAACGAGTACCATACTACCAGCTGATAACACAGTACCCATTGGTAAACGACCCCACACTAAATGTTCAGTCATAGGTTGAAGAGTTACAGCACCTTTCAACTTCAGATTTCCGACCTTGTCTGGGATGGACTCCCCTCGCCATCTCTCTAGGTTAGACAGAAGACGAAGAAACTGGCTACTGTCACTCTGGCCCGGTGCATCAGGTTTACTCATAACATGCCAAAATCCATCATTTGGCTTGAAATGTAGTATAAGTGGCTTAAGCATATTTGTACCTAAACAATGGGATCAATCTGTCCTTCAAAAAACAGGACTGGGACTAAAAACTTGTACACATAAACTTCAAGTTTCAAATCACATAGTCCCAAAGGATTGGTTTGTTTACCCCCACAACCCACTAAAACAATATCCGCAGGGGCCAGCATGTCTTCTGTCATGCACGCCTGCTTGTTTTAACATAGGTATTATATCAGCACTCATGGTAGTCGCCATCGACCCAGTATCCATCATTCCTTTTAACTCAACTTTATCCTGCACTAAAATATTAGTGTAGAACAAATTTTCACTTTGAGCGTTCTCATGGTGTTTTTTGCAAGATAACTTTGCTAGACTTTGGGACCTTTTCACAAAAGAAAGCATACACAGACTCAACGTCATCACTATCAAAGGAGGTTGAACTCATGTGCCTACCATTGCCCTCCTCCAGATGGAGGCTCAAAAGTTTCCCTGAGGGGGCCTTTGACTGTGACCATCGACAGAAGCAGTCGAGTTGTTTGGTCTAACCTGTGATGCAGACATCTCACACATGTCACGTGTATGTCCAGGAAGGTAGCAAGTGAAACAAAATCTGTGCAATCTACAGTGAGCAACCGTGCTGTGATCAAAACTCTGGCAGACTTTACACACCTGTGGTCTCTTATCATTCTGTTTGCGATGCGCAACTGCTTTGGAGGACTGTGTGTTACATGACAATGCTTTCTCCAGCATATTTAGTATCCTATCCATTGTGTTACTTTCACATGTTGCATTAACAGGCTCAACTGCACCCCCTGAAGTCATGATTGAAGTCCTAACCACTTGGGTTCTACCAGGAGGCGTACCGCCCACATCAGTAATGACAGAACTAGCGGTTTGTTGCGAGAGCTGACACTCATAAACTTTGCGGTCTCTTACAAATTCATCCAAACAGTCCTGTACCTCTGCAGCTGTCCACTCCCGCTGTGGTTTGCTCAAGAACATCACGGAGAGACCTTTATTGGGACAATTACGTATGAACATAACTGCAAGATCCATGTCCCGATTTTGCAATGTTCTGCCCTCACTTTTAAGATGCTGTTCAGCTAGGTCAGCAGCTTTGTTTAATCTGATCCCATAATAAAAAGGGCCTTCATTATGATATGTCTTGGTATCATAAAAGTCAGCCAGAGGAAGACCTGTGGATATCACACACCGCCAAAAGTGCTGTTTGAGGATACGGAACACTGTATCTACATCACCACTCCTAGAGACTGAAGTGCTATTGCGCAGCCATATCTGAATGACATCCTTTGCACGCCCCATCAATTTGTTTATGATTTCATCAAAGCGCTCTAACTCAGAATAATTCCCTTTTTCAAGGTAAGCTTTCATCAAATCTACCCATTCAAAGACTGAACACTTATCTGGGCTGTCACCACGAAAGTAGGGCGGCTCTCTACCACTTTTCAGTACAAGATGCTTACAAAGTTCACTGTTTCATAAGCACTTTCTGTCTTTCCAGTGTCCTGGTTGTGACTGGATCATCGAGAGATCAGACTCATCTAATCTCAGTGTGGAATGCACTGTTTACTCTGTAAAAAAGGGCAGAACCTTTGAGTTCTGCTGGCAGTGTCTGAGAGAGTGGAAAGGTCCACGTCCTCGATCTGATAGATGTGACAATGGCGGCTGCAGCAATAAAGAGCTGGATCTACTGAGAGATTGTAAAACTATTACTTTAAAAGATGCTGTGAAAATTAAATGTCCGGCTGTTCGTGCTTGTCCAACATGTGGTTCGCTGATTAACCACGACACAAGCCAATGTAAAAATATTGTGTGCTCTCGGTGTAATAAAGTTTTGTTTTGTCTGTCTCAAGCTCACACCTGTCTGTCTGAAGACAAGTACTCACTTTAAACCTTGTTCACGTGGAGTAGCAGCACGGCAGACTTCAATTCCAGTTTGGCAAGTTAACAAATGAGTATAAACCTTTATTTTAGGGTCTAATTCTCACTATTAACTAGTTCTGGTTGTTGCCCAGAAGCCCCTGTGACATCCCTGCAAAAAAGATAATTATGTAAATTAAAATTAAAAGAAGAATGGACAAAAAAGTAACTGTTTTTATTTTTCCTGTTTAACTATATAAATGTAAAATGTTCTCAGAGACTGTAGTGCTATTAAAAATTATGAACACATTATGTCTTTTTTTTAAGTTTTCCAATAGCTCAGGAAGGATAAAATATGTATGTGACTCTAATGTTTGTTGTCATAAGTGCTAACTCTTGCTTTTCGTCTTTTCATGCACATTCTAATATTCATGGGTCTGAATAATCAGTATGTTGTAGGTCTGTGCCTTATTTGTTGTTGTCCCTCCTCTTCCTGCCCTTTACCACAGCTTTACACACCCATTGACCCGCTGTGGCTTGTCTGTAAGGGCAGGTGAGGGAGATCCCCACCATATTTTTAATCATGCTGCTGATAACA
This sequence comes from Chrosomus eos, assembly GCA_036326025.1. Lineage (NCBI taxonomy): Eukaryota > Metazoa > Chordata > Actinopteri > Cypriniformes > Leuciscidae > Chrosomus > Chrosomus eos. The sequence goes on from JAZAVI010000023.1 coordinate 520,023, forward strand.
AAAGTGCTTTTACTTTCTGTTTCTCTGAAAGTGTATCTGAATGAAATGACCTTTGGCTTCTTTACTGTAAATAATAAAGCAGAGCATAACACAGATAGTAATGATGTGGCACTTTACTGAATTAGTTAAAAAACTTCTCACAACATTATACTTATAGGCTGCATAAGATCTTTTATATAAATATCTGATTCTTGTTATTGATGTTTGATAGTGATATAGTTTTTACTTGTTAGAACTGTTTTAAAAACATTTCTTTAAGAGCTTTATGAATAAAACAGCTGTCAGTTATCAGGACAATCCAATAAAATATGTTCAATATTCAATGGTATCATACACAAGTCACATGTTGGTGTCTCTTCCATCACTGAAAACTCTTGTTAATCAAAAACAGGGAAATAGGAGGAGCACACATAACATTATTGTCCACAGGTTGCCCTCAACAGGTGAACAGAAAATATACACAATACACAGAATATTAAGTCTGTTACTATATTTATTTAATAGCTGTTTATCAGCTATATTCAGTTCGAAGTAATTTTGTAGTTTAATAGAAATTGACAGCCCTAAAAAAAACATTTAACCTTTAAATTAATAATTTTATTCAGTTTTAAACAATTTGACACGAGAACAGTTTGGGACAATTTATAAAACTATTGTATCTTATTTAATGGCCCTATTTCAAATAGGAAACAGAAATACCAGTTCAACACAATAAACCTATGCTTACAGAGTTAGCTGTTGTCAGAAAGTAAGCATTATGAGTAGGGGAACATTATTCATGTATCTGAATATTATCGTGTCAGTGTGAGTTAATAATGGTGGAAAAGTTCAGCTTGCTTAGTCAAAATTATACAGAAACTGACTTATAGACATATCCACTGGAGTAAAACTGCTCAAATGCATTACATAAAGGTATACTGTGTGTGAAATGGAGAAAGAAAGAAAAAGTATACGAGTGTATATTTCCACTGTCGTGGCATCTGTGTTTACAGGGAATATTTTTAGTCGCATATAACAGCATCAGATTAATCAGATTAAGCATCAACATGACAAAAACCCCTTGAAAACAGAGCATACTTGTCAGTCTTGTCATGGTTTCAGTACCCATGAAAGAAAAACACCTTGTGTCCTCATTCCTTTAACCACAGCACATTATTATTCACTGATGCTTAGTTTTGAAGAATTACTGGCAGCACAAATATGAAGAATGTAAATGTCTAGAACAAAAAGTTGATGTTCAGTCTCACGCAAGGAATCCAGTAAATGTCATGATAAAAATACTGGCAGAACAGGACTAACTATTAATCTGATACTTTCATTTTCACTGAGGGAAAAACATTTTTAGTAAAAAAAAGGTTGCGACTGTAACCTATGTTCCCTGAGAACAGGGAATGAGACACTGTATTGATGACACTTTGGGGAACGTCTTCGTGTGAACCAGTGTATGAAACGCTAATTCAATCACGGCAATCAATATTGACCAGCAACAGCCTGTGACGTCAGTATTAGTGTGACCCGGAAGTATAAAAGGGCGTTTAGAGAACATGTCATCTACTTATCGTCTAAAGGGACTGTTCAGAAAACATCCCCGAGGCATGACTAAAGACGCAGTGTCACGTTCCCTGTTCTCAGGGTTAGTCGTAACGTGAGATGTTCCCTTTCAAAGGCTTTGAACCAACAGCTTCCGTGGAAGGGATTCCTTTAAGGGAATATGGCCATGGGGTCCGCAAGGAGTCCAGTCACTTTCTGAGGGGGACTAAAGTCAACCCCTCATGCCACCAGGGAGGCTGAACTGGTCTAATTTACTGACCTAGTCTTGCCAACAACCTGTCTGTTTCCTAAACAGAGTCTCTAACATTATTTGCCTCACTTGTGGAGGAATCCGGTAGGGAGGACTGTAGATAGTGTCAGTAATCACTCACAGACCGGATAGAGGATAGAGACAACCACCCTGGAGACTAGAGCTCAGTATAGCGCTTTATAACCTTTGCAAACAAGTGGAGTGACTTTACTTGATCCTGGATCTGCACAGTGCTTCAGGCCCTGTGGAGGCTGGGCACTCTAAAAGGACCCTAATAAGGGGCTCTAGGGCTGATCTAACAGGGAGGCCTCGTGAGAGTCCTTCCACCTTCCGACCAGACTTAGGGAGTTAAGTATTCAAAGAGAGCGATCCCCAGATAGATTCTGGAACACTATGCTCAACCTGTTAAGTATTGACCAGGCTCTGGGCTAGAATCAGGGAGGCTTCATGGGAGCCAGCAACGTGATACTTAATACCTTTGCAATGCTAAGCATCCACTCATTGGAGAGCCGCCTTCAAGGTGGCCTGTTAAGGTCTGACTACTTGATAGCTGGACTGTTAGCACAGCTATAGCCTCAGAAGCCTAGGTGCTCTCACAGACATCTCTATGGGCCTGGTTATACTTATTTAGCATTGCCAACAGGCAGTGTACTCAGCAGAGGTGCTATCGACCCTTTAAAGCAAGGGGAGTATAATCTTACGCTACAGGACTATCGAGGAGGCAGACTAAAAGGCCTTTGAATATCACAGGCGTCAGTCCAGGCAGTGCTTTGGCTCTAAGGGAGCATACTCAACCATCCCAAATGGGAGAGAGTAACTAATCTGTCTCAACCTGAGCCGGGGTGGTGAAGGGTGATATAATACGAGCTGTGGGTCGCAAAGTACTCTGAATAATGACCCTAACAAGGGGAGTACTATCAGCATGTCCCTGAGGAAGGTATCTATGGAGCCAAAACAATCTCATTAATAATTCACGCACAAAAAATTATTCGCACATGCGTAAACAATTTCACATGCATGAAACCTAATTCACGTACTCACAAAAAAAATTCACGTGCGTAAAAAAAATGTGTATTCACAAAAAGCAATTCACATGCGCAAAATAAACTTAAATATTCATAAAATACATTTCACATATGCAAAACACAATTCGTAGATATACAACTGTGCACAAAAACCTTTGAATGTTTAAAATGTACGAGCTTATCCTTGAATGTGAATGTGCAAATCGTCATTCACGTACGAATCGCCTTGGATTTGTGTGTGTGTTTTTCCTTTCCTGCCAGCGCTTTACTCGTAACACAGAGCACTCGTACTCTTTAGCCAATCAGATTTAAGCTTATCAACCGACCAATCAGTATCACGTGAGGGCGGGCCTACCTGCATGTTACGTCATCAGCTTTCGACCACAGTTCATGGCTGAGCAGAGGTAAGTGCAGTTGATCAATTCATTTCTGTTTACTGAACTTATAGTTCGAGATCAGTTGAAGCAAGTTTATTAACTGCTATTTAGTCCACATGTGAACATAAACATTTATTTTTAGTATTGATGGATTTTCATGTCCTGTCCACCACACATTCAACTGATGATAATGTAGCCTATGTAATGACGTGCATAGAAGACATCGGTTTTGTTTTAAGCAGCATATATTATGTAGTTTTATCGTTTCAGATTTCCGTGACGGATGATGTATAAAGTTGCAGACAACCAGTACTGTGATCTTACCGTTCCTACTGTAATTCTTCCAAAACAGTCACGTTGAAGCCATCCATTTTGACAGTTGTTTCAACAAGAGGTTGCTATGCATTCATTATTAAATGTTCTTGTCTGAATAAAAATATTCAAAGACATAATTACATTGATGTACACGTTTTATTATTTTAAAATGTTTCTAAATCATTTGGGAATAAAATATATATAAAATGACTTGATCATGATTAATGTTCCTGTTATATATAAAGATCATGAACTGACAATCTTAAGTATGAAGCACAGCATTCAGTACAGAGAAATATACATATCTTCCAGAGTTGTGAGATCCAGTCAGAGTTTTATTTGCTTTTAGAGTATATAAATATAATACATCAAGAGAAAAGTTAACAAATGAATGGTGTTCAATCCAGTCATCAGTGGACCTCTGTTAGGACATATCAGATTTTGGTCTGATATTTATAATAGTAAAAACTAATGTTAACAAGATTTTAATGAAGTAATAGTAAATGTTGAAATTAACATTAACACAAATTAATAAATGCTGTATACATGCAGTTCATTATTAGTTCATTTTAATGAAACGTTATTGTAAAGTTACCAATTAAGACATTAATACTAAAAAAAGAAAGTATAAAAGAGAATAAAGAAACCACATGAATTAAGATGTTTGTGACTGCTGCTATCCAGATGTCATGCCATAGGTGAGTAATCCTGAAAAATGCAGAGAAACAACAAGTGTTTAATAATTTAACAACAAATTGCACAAATGGTAAATAAACAATGGGTGCTCATTAAAATAGGTATATTCACTATTTAAAGAACAATCTCGATGGGTATTGATTGACACCAGATGATTGTTTTGCGATCATTAGCGTGATTGTCCTAACATTAGCTGAGAGCTGTCTGTACCTGCAGCTAAAATATAACAAAACAGGCATATTTTTTGACACGATATGGGACATCTGATTACCACAACACTTGCTTACATCGGTTAATAATAGTTAATAAACTATTGCTTCAACTGATCTCGAACTTCAATAAACACAGAAATGAATTGATCAACTGCACTTACCTCTGCTCAGCCATGAACTGTGGTCGAAAGCTGATGACGTAACATGCAGGTAGGCCCGCCCTCACGTGATACTGATTGGTCGGTTGATAAGCTTAAATCTGATTGGCTAAAGAGTACGAGTGCTCTGTGTTACGAGTAAAGCGCTGGCAGGAAAGTCTCAAAAACACACACACACAAATCCAAGGCGATTCGTACGTGAATGACGATTTGCACATTCACATTCAAGGATAAGGTCGTACATTTTAAACATTCAAAGGTTTTTGTGCACAGTCGTATATCTACGAATTGTGTTTTGCATTTGTGAAATGTATTTTATGAATATTTAAGTTTATTTTGCGCATGTGAATTGCTTTTTGTGAATACACATTTTTTTTACGCACGTGAATTTTTTTTGTGAGTACGTGAATTAGGTTTCATGCATGTGAAATTGTTTACGCATGTGTGAATCATTTTTTGTGTGTGAATTATTAATGATATTGTTTTGGCTCCATAGGTATCAGGGTCAAGGCCTATTATCTTGTATATTTTACAAAACATATTTTACATTCTCTACCAAATCCAACAGAATGGAGGCCTCAGAAAGTGGCCAATGGCATTCAACCTTATGACTTAAATTATTTCATTCAATGGGCTCAGCGGAAAAATCCCTTTTCAACTTTAAGGCCTTGCTGGATATACTACACTTGGCTCTAAAGGGCAAAGGCCTGAGCACAGTTCATCTCTCATTCTAGAGAGAAAGGCCTGAGAACACCCATGAGATATCTGCATGAGGCTTCTTGAAGATTACCTACTACCTATGCTGCTTAATATTAATTAATGCAAAACAACATCTGAATATTTAATAATTATTTAAGCGGATTACTCATTGTATGAACTGAAATGGCCCCATGAATTAAAACTCAGAAAAACACATACAAGAACTCTTCCGCATATTACACAAACATCCCCTTTCTTGTCACATGTCTTTAGTCATCTTTAAAACATGTTTGTCAAGCAGATCAACCTGTGGACTGTCCTGCTTTAATAAGGTGGTCAAAGTTCATGTGGTTCAACAGAATTACTTATCTGTGGAGCAATAAAAGCACAGGATTTGCACCAGAACATTTGGTTTTAGTTCTGCAGGGGAATTTTTGGGTAACACTTTATAATAACCGCACGTTTTTAATAATTAGTTAAGCATTAGTAAACAGTTAATTCATCATTTATAAAGCATTAATAGACATTAATAAGCAGCTTATAAATACAGCTATAAATGCTTTATTATTGATTTAAAAGCATATATATAATGTGTTTAATAATTGTATTTTCATACTTTATTAATGATCAGTTTATCATTTCTAAATGAAGTATAGCATTATTTAAACCAGTTATTTAAGAGTTGCCAGTGGTTCATAAGATCACTTAGAAAGTGTAAATAAATCATTAATAAACGATTTAAATGTACATTCATACATCGTATTATTCAGACATATAGTAATAGTTACTTAGTGTGTTAATACACTTTAGATGAGGACTAGATGATTAAAAATAGCTGCAAAAGATGCTTTTCAACAGGTTTTATTATAGTTTCACTACCACAGAAACCGAAAATTCTTGGGACAGCAGCATGTGTCCAAATTTCAATATTAACCGTTCTATTTCATCAGAAACGATCTTAAATAAAGGGCTATAATTGTAAAATACCAAACTTGTCCTTTAAGAGCTTTATGAATAAAACTGCTGCTATTAGCAGTTAGCAGGACAATCCAATAAAATATGTTTCTGTATGATATATCATACAGAAGTTCATGTTGGCATCTCTTACATAACTAAAAACGTCCTCGGGTTACAACTGTAACCCTTGTTCCCTGAGAAGGGAACGAGAACTGCGTCAGATGACACTTTGGGGGAACGCCCCTCAGCGTAGCTGCTCTGAAGGATGAATGAAACTAAGCCAATCTCTGATTGGTGTTGCGTTGTAACACTCTGCCTTTTCAATTCTATTTGTTTTCAACAAGAGTGTCACTATAAACGCACAAGGGGAACTTTTTAGAATGAAATCAATAATCAAAAAAAATCATACACTTCAATCGTACCACATTCTTAATGTTTTCTTTATCAAATAACCATGATCAAGCACAAACTGCCTGGGAGTTAATGACCCACACCGTACCAAAACAAATCTTCAGACGGCGCTGAAAAAAAAAAAAAAACACACACACACATCAAACCGTTCATTTGCTTGACGCGCTGAGCGCCGTACATAATGAAAAAAAAAAACTTCGAGCGTGTAACCCCACACTTTCCCCACTCTTCTGTCCCAGTCCATAAACTTAACCCGAAATGATTTTCAGGCTGGCCAAAGATCGCGCTACAGTCTTTCCAACCAAGATACAGTCATTTCGCGAGAGATAATCCTCTGTTGGTTCCGTGACAAAAAAATGTAATCCACAACAAGGAAAAAAATATATAGAGCGTTGACTCTCTGGTGTTCTACTCCAATAAAAAAGAATGAGTCAGATCTCACCAGCTCTGTAGATCTTCGGGCAATGTCAACTCACACAGTTCTCAAATTTGAGTTCAAGCACGTCCTCTTGCTGGAAACGCGCACCCGAGTAAACCGTCCAGGTGGTTGAAATATTTACTGTCCCATTAAATCCATCTCTTGACGTATCGATTGAAAAAAACTCTCAAACCCTAATGAAACCAAGCTTTTACTCTGCAACGCTGCCGTCAACAAAACTGGCGCGCCTCTGCCTCAAAACACTTCTCACCACCATTAAATAAGCTTAGGTGCGCCTTGTCTCGTAATCAAGGGCGTCCAAAATCTTAAAGGGATATCCACCATTATTACCAACATACACAGTAGACACTTAGTATATTAAACAGGAATACATATGAACCATATACATGACATCCATCTTTCATCATACATGAACATTTTCCATAACCCATGTAATACGTTCTATCACGCCATAAAAGTTAATATCTCACAGAAACCTTTACATTAATGTGATAATGTTACAGCGTCATGACGTAATGAGTGACGGCATACAAGCGGAAGCTACAAAGGACGCCGGCACACATGAGATGTCAGCTTCTGTGATGAAGCAAGCGCTCCCAGGCAGGAGAAGGCTGTCATGGTGAGACACGGAGATGAACCCAAACGCATACAGTATAAAATAAGACACGGTTTAATGACAAAACAGGAAAACAAAACCCACGAGGGGGCAAAACAGATGGAACACAGAATACCAGACTGACTAGACTAAACTAAACTGGGAAACGAATAACAAGAAAACAAACAAGACTTCAAGAGATGCTAACAATGACTAGATGTACACAGGGTACTCACGATCAACGTATAACAATGAACCGACACAAGACAGCAAACACAAGGGGATTAAATAGGAAGACTAATCAAACATAACAGGTGACACGGGTGAAACACTAATGACAGAATCAGGACAACAAGGGGGCGGGGTAACGAGACGAGACAATACAAGCACATGACCAAACCACAAGGCCATGTGCTTGCACACAGAACATGGGTCTGTCATGATCCTGCCACAATACTAGAACTCACAGACCTGATGGCAGAATCATGACAGTACCCCCTCCTTAAAGAGCGGCTACCAGACGCTCCCCAAGGAGACATAAAACGCGGGACAAGACTGACTGAGACATAGACCAGACCCAACAAAACATGACAAATAATAACAGGGGCATACAAGCGTGAACAATGACCGGGTTGGGGTGAAACATCAGAAAAAATAAACAAGGAAGGGGAGGCGGAAGGACAACAGAGTCTTTGAGCGAGGGTCCAGGGTGGGTGGGTGGGACGGTGATCTTGGGGCTACAGGGTGTGGGCTTAGGACGGGCTACCCGAACGGACTTGGGTAGAGTGGTGTGAGTAGACGGAGAAACAGTCCTGGGTTGAACCATGACGGGGGAAACAAACGGGAGTCCGGAGGCAGTAGAGACAGGGACAAACGGGGAGACAGTCCGGGGACTAGTGGAGACAGAGACAAACGGGGAGACAGTCCGGGGACTAGTGAAGACTGGGACAGACGAGGAGACAGTCCGGGGACTTCTGACGGGGAACATGGTTGGTGACGGGGCAGGACTGGGTGCGGCGCTCACGGCTACCGGCTCTGGAACAGCGCTTGCCGTAGCGGGCTCTGGAACAGCGCTTGCCATAGCGGGCTCTGGAACAGCGCTTGCCGTAGCGGGCTCTGGAACAGCGCTTGCCGTAGCGGGCTCTGGAACAGCACTTGCCGTAGCGGGCTCTGGAACAGCGCTTGCCGTAGCGGGCTCTGGAACAGCGCTTGCCGTAGCGGGCTCTGGAACAGCGCTTGCCGTAGCGGGCTCTGGAACAGCGCTTGCCGTAGCGGGCTCTGGAACAGCGCTTGCCGTAGCGGGCTCTGGAACAGGCACTGGGTTCAGCTCCGAACACCGGCCTCTCTAAGATCCGAGTCAGACGCTCCAGATAGTCCCAGCTCAGGAAGGCAGACGGGGCGTGAACAGTCTCTGACTGGGCCGACGGGTCGTGAATAGTCTCTGACTGAGCAGACGGGACGTGAACTGGCTCTGGCTGGGCAGACGCAGGTCTCCTCCTCTTCTTCTTCCTGGTTCGCGGAGCCGATGATGCCTCGGGAGTCGAACTGGGACGAGTCTGTTCTCCAAGCCTCACAAAGCCTAACCTCAGACCCTCCGGGATCACCGGCAGACAGACAGGAGGTGATGACACCATGGGACCCTGTGACTCCCGACGAACCAAGCAGTCCACCATGTCCCGGAACGGGCGGTGGGCCAGCCTCTCCCGTTCCGCCAGAGGTGGAGGAACTTTGAGACCCGCGATGAGGTAATGGTTAACCAGGCTCTCCGGTAAAAAATTTCTCTTTGCCTCCACGGCCTGAGCATATCCTCTCAGGGACCTCTCTCCCTGGGGAGGGAAAGGAAGCTTGCCCAACTTGCTGTCGTTGATAGCTGACTGCCACCATAGTTCCTGGTCAGCTGATTGTTGCCTTAGTGGGGATGACATACTGTCCGCTGGGTTCAGAATGGGTCGGTTCATTCTGTCATGGTGAGACACGGAGATGAACCCAAACGCAGACAGTATAAAATAAGACACGGTTTAATGACAAAACAGGAAAACAAAACCCACGAGGGGGCAAAACAGATGGAACACAGAATACCAGACTGACTAGACTAAACTAAACTGGGAAACGAATAACAAGAAAACAAACAAGACTTCAAGAGATGCTAACAATGATTAGATGTACACAGGGTACTCACGATCAACGTATAACAATGAACTGACACAAGACAGCAAAACACAAGGGGATTAAATAGGAAGACTAATCAAACATAACAGGTGACACGGGTGAAACACTAATGACAGAATCAGGATAACAAGGGGGCGGGGTAACGAGACGAGACAACACAAGCACATGACCAAACCACAAGGCCATGTGCTTGCACACAGAACATGGGTCTGTCATGATCCTGCCACAATACTAGAACTCACAGACCTGATGGCAGAATCATGACAAAGGCGTGGCCAAGGGACGCAGTTCTCGTTCCCTTCTCAGGGAACAAGGGTTACAGTCGTAACCCGAGGACGTTCCCTTTCGAGGGAACTCGACTGCGTCAGATGACACTTTGGGGGAACGAGTACCCACTATGCCACAACGCGCCCTGCCTGCCCTAGTGTGAAGCTGCTCACAGGCACACTTAGGACGAGAGCACAAGAGAGCCGGGTGTAGACGGAATGTCCAGACTGTAAAACCTAATAAAGGTGTGGTGGGTGGCCCATCCTGCTGCATCGCAGACCTCCTGGATCGGGGCGCCCGAGAGGAATGCTCTAGAGGACGCCATGCCTCTGGTTAAATGAGCCCTCACGGCCAAAGGTGAAGGCAAATTGCGCACCTGGTAGGCCAAAGAAATAGCCTGGACAATCCAGTTCTGACTTCCGCCATGAAGAGGACCTCTGAATATAAATTTTTAGAGCTCTGACAGGGCAGAGCAGACGAAGTCTCTCCTCATCCGCCGTCACGTGAGGTGGAGGATGAAAAGCCTGCAGAACCGTAGGCCGAGCCGCACTGGACGGCACCTTAGGCAAATAGCCAGGCCTAGGGTGAAGGATAGCCTTAATGTTGCCTGGAGCAAACTCCAGGCACTCGTTAGATATGGAGAGCGCCTGGAGATCTCCTACCCTCCTCAGAGAAGTAATGGCCAATAGAAAAGCGACCTTCAGCGACAGGTTCTTGGCCTCAGCCGACTCCAGCGGTTCGAAGGGGGCCTCAGCCAGCCCTTCGAGAACCACTGCCAGGTCCCATGTGGGAACCCTGGTACGAGCCGCAGGTCTCATCCTCCAAGCCCCACGGAGGAAACGTACGACCAACTGGTGTCTCCCCAGAGGCCCACCACTCAGAGGAGCGTGGAAAGCCGCAATGGCAGCCACGTACACCTTGAGCGTGGACGGGGTAAGACCAATGGAGAAGCGATCTTGGAGGAACTTGTAGGATTGAAAATAATCCAAGAAGTTTGAAATGAACATTTGCTTTGCAAGACATATGCTTTACTGTGTTCCACCCCTCTTTCTACCACAAGGACCATTTGGAGTTTCCAAAGGCATAAAGGAGTTACATGCTGGGTCTGATAGTGATCAAGGCCTGTAGGCCAAGATGTTTGTACTTTGGGGGTCTATGAATTGTCACACCTTTAGAACAATGGGGGAAGTGTAATTATCTGATTGGTCAGTTTGAATGTCTCACATTTGGGTTTTAGTCACATGGTCAGGGAAAGGATAAAACAAGATTGAACTGTTGCTCTGCCTCTTTCATGCTCTGGCGCTCTGATTCTCTGGGTCCCTCTTGGGTCTCTCTCTCTCTCTTTATCTCCCCCTCTCTCTCTCTCTCTCTCTCTCTCCTCTCTCTCTCTCTCTCTCTCTCTCTCTCTCTCTCTCTCTCTCTCTCTCTCTCTCTCTCTCTCTCTCTCTCTATCTCTCTCTCTCCTCTCTCTCTCTCTCTCTCTCTCTCTCTCTCTCTCTCTCTCTCTCTCTCTCTCTCTCTCTCTCTCTATCTATCTCTCAGGTAACATTTTACATACATGCTGGGTACAATTAATTATATAAGTTAACATCATGTCATACATCTATTTTGTAACTATTTTAAGTGTAACCATAACCATATCTTGTCATTAAACCTTTTCAATTACAAATAATGTGCTAAATGGGTTTGATTTGGTATTGACTTTGAAGTGCTACCTATTGCAATACAATATTGTCACTCATATAGCAACGCTCTCCCACATATTAAACTATTGTAACTGCGCTTATTTCCGTCGTTGGTATAAGTGGCAGTGGGTGGAATAGACAAGAAATGGACAGTTTTCTACCATCTTGCTGATAACGTTTCTTTAGTCATTCGGCAGTCTTGCAGCTTGAACCCCTGCAGGAAATCCATCCTTACAGATGGTGCCGAAACCCGGGATCCCTTGCAGTGTGTTTTCTGAAATTCACTTTGATCAGAAAGAGGATCATTCACATCCGAATGAGACAATTTTTTCACAGTTGATTTTGTGAATGGATTAAAGCTGACCTTCTGACCATGGAATGGGTAAGTCTGTTTTCATTGTTTAATGGTATGATAGGAAAAGTCTCCATTTGAATTAATTGAATGAAACAGAATTTAGAAGGTTTTGAATAACTTTAATAGTCACATTACTGTACAATTTGGGAATATTGTGAATATTCAGATCTCCTCAGGGATGGAAGGGAAAATTTCTGATAATAGTGACGTACTGTTTGCTTTATGGAGCAAGAAAGTTGAGCCTACCTTGTGTAAACTCAAGAAAGAGTACATTGATTTTAAATGTCCAGATGAGGAATTGCTCCAATGGTGGGACACAATTGGCAAACATCAAAAGAAATCAAAACATGGCGAATTAATTGAGGTTTTAAACTTCATAAGTTTTACAAGGCTACGTGAGTTAACAACGTGTCTATTTTCAAGTATAGATGCTAAATGTAAAGAAGTGCAATCTAAAAATGCAGAGGCACAAGAGTCTGAGGCAAAGATTAAATATCTTCAAACACAGCTAGATAAATTACTAGTTGAGCAGTTAGCCCTGACTCAAAAGTGTAAAAATCACAAAGAGACCATTGCAGATCTGAAGGCTAAGCTAAATGCTAAAAAGTCCATGTCTCCTAAAATGCTTAACAGCGATGGGACTAAAAAGCATGTTCACTTCTTAGAGGAGGTGACTTGCTCTAATGAATCTGAAACATTGAGTTCAGAAAATGCATGTGCAACTGCTCAAGAAAGTGTGCCTATTTCAGTTCTTAAGGTGATGCAGCACCGTAATAGCGCAGAGTCATGTACCAGAACGCATGGTGAATTAGCATTGGAGAGTCGTGAAAATCCTCAAACTCCAGGAGAACGTAGCAATCAACCCTATGGTAAAGAAAGCAGGTTTTGCAGTTCCTGTCACAAAATAGGCCATAAAGAGGGAAAATGCTGGTCACTGGGTAGGGGCAGACCTCCTCCTTATTTTCAGAAAAATAGCAAACTACTTTCTAAGAGCAAAAATCAGCGATCTGCACGTACAGGTAAAACTCTTAGTGAGTTAACTGCTTTGTTCATGCAAGGCCTTCAGCTATTAACTTCACTTGCTAGTGGGTTGGTAGCCTGATAGCAACAAGTTTAATATCAAAATTGCAATGATCCTGTTTGTATTTTCAAATTTGTAATTGCGCGTAACACATTGCTCATAGAACACAATTTATAGTTGTTTGTGCTACTACAATGTGCACATAGACTAATTAAGTTTATTCTTTAAAACACATGATTGCTTTACTGTAAGTGTTGTATAGAAACCTTTATAGGTTAAAAGGTTGTAGATGCTATGTATTCTAGGCCATGTATCTTGTGTAAACTGGAATAACTGTTTAACTGGAATTGCATAGCAATTTCAAATTACATGTGTGTGTCTATGTTGAATTTGTTTGTTTCCTTGGTGGAAAACTCAGCTATGTTCCATATAGCTGTCACAAACACCCAGTCATCAGCGCCAGATCTTGTCTCTCCACCCACTCGTTCCTCATCTCCGGAGTTTTGATTCTGTACACCTGTCTGAATCAGCTGACGGCTATCTGCAATCAAGTTCACTCACCTTTATATCGCCGTCAGTTTCCTCAGTCCTTTGTCTGGTCTCGTCTGCAAACCCTAGACGTCCTGACTCTCGTCATATTGAGATTCTTCAGTATACGAAACCTGCCTTCAAAACTCACCCGCTCTGCTGAGAGTTCCGTTCTTCTGATCAGTCTGTCTGTATCCTGGTTCACCGCCTTCTGATCTCGTCCAGTTTTCCACGCCTGCAACAGATAAGAGACTTGTATCCATCTGACTCTTCCGTGCACCGTTCAAGATGGATTTAATGAAAGATTACTCACCTGCTGTTTCAGTTCCTGTTGTAAATAAATTCCTTTGTTTCACTTACCTGTTGGCATTCTTCTCATCTGTTACAGAAGACCAGACCAACAATGCAAGATTCCGCTGATGCAAGCGCGGAAGGTGCGGCTGCTCAAACTCCGGTCTCGGAGATTCTTCTGGAGATTCGACAGGCGCTTCAATCGCTCGCCCCTCCATCTGCACCATCTGCCTCTGTAAGTCCCATGGCCCGACCATCATCTTTTTCTGGTGAGGAGGGGGAGTGCAGTGGCTTTCTGCTGCAATGTGAGCTGTATATGGAGATGCAGGCTGCTCAGTTTCCCACCGAAAAAGCGAAGGTTGCCTTTATTATCTCACTCCTCACAGGACGCGCGCTGCTCTGGGCACGTGCGTTATGGGACGCGAATGGGCCGGTAACGCAAACTATGGCGAATTTCACAGCACATTTCAAAGAAGTTTTCGCTCAAGCTCCTAATACCCTTTCCATTCATGATCAGTTATTTCATCTTCAGCAAGGGAATTCCTCAGTTTCTGATTATGCTTTGCGGTTTCGCACCCTAGCAGCCAATTGCAATTGGAATGAGACAGCACTGGTTACAGCTTATCGTCAAGGTCTAAATCGAGACATATGTTTACAACTGGCCATTTATGATGACACCATTGGAATCGAAAGCCTCATTCAGCGTTCCATTCGTGTGGCTCAGCGCCGCTCCGCCTGCCTTACTAACCAGCCTGCACTTCCTCCTCCTCGCCCCAATCCACTCGACAGCCCTTCAGTACCAGTACCTATGGAGGTAGATTCTGCGCATTTAAGTCACTCTGAACGTCTTCGACGTATCAACAACAATTTATGCCTCTACTGTGGTAATGCTGGTCACCTCCTCGTCACCTGTCCAGTGCGTCCTCCACGACCTGCGGTGAGTACAGTGGTTCTCCCATCACCCATATCCTCATTGAAATATACTCCGATTTTGCTTACATATTGTATGCGATCTGTTCCAGCGAAGGCGCTGATCGACTCAGGATCCGCTGGAAACTTCATTTCTCTCTCGACTCTTCTAAAACTCCAAGCCCGACGTAAATCTGTGAACCAGCCACTTCACATTCATTCTATCCTGGGGAAACCGCTAGGTCGTGGACACATCAGGTACTGCAGCCCCATTTTGACTGTAAAGATTGGTTGTATGCATGTGGAGAAACTATCTTTTCTGGTACTGGAGGGCTCCACTGCGGAGGTCATCCTGGGACGCCCGTGGCTGGAACTCCATTCTCCAAATATTAGTTGGTCCTCTGGAGAAATTCTTCAGTGGGGGAAAAGTTGTTTTTCTCATTGTCTGTCAGCCATCAAGAAGATACCCTCAGTTACTCCAGCTTCGAGTCTTCCCATCAATGCTACTACGATCGAGAGTCCAGCCACCAGTACGGAACCTGTGATTCCTAGCCACTATCGGGCGTTCCAGGAGGTATTTGACAAACAACTGGCCACGAAACTGCCTCCGCATCGGCCATGGGACTGTGCGATCGACCTGCTGCCTGGGGCTGTTCTACCACGCGGTAAGATTTATCCGCTGTCCATCCCGGAGCAGAAGGCCATGGAGGAGTACATTGCGGAAGCTCTCCGTCTGGACTACATCAGACCTTCCACGTCCCCTGCCGCTTCTAGCTTTTTTTTCGTCGGAAAGAAGGACGGAGGCTTGCGCCCTTGCATCGATTACCGTATCCTCAACAACTCTACTGTCAAATACCGCTATCCTCTTCCTCTGGTTCCAGCGGCTTTGGAACAACTACGTGGTGCTCGAGTTTTTTCTAAGTTGGACCTTCGGAGCGCATATAACTTGATAAGAATCCGAGAGGGAGATGAATGGAAGACTGCGTTCATCACCCCAGCAGGTCATTATGAATACCAAGTCATGCCTTTTGGACTGTCCAATGCTCCCGCTGTCTTCCAGGGCTTTATGAATGAGATCTTCAGAGACTTCTTGCAACAATTTGTCATTATCTATATTGACGACATTCTGATATATTCATCCAGTCTATCCGAGCACCACCAACATGTCACTCAAGTCCTACAACGTCTGCTTGACCATCAACTGTTCCTGAAATTAGAAAAGTGTGAGTTTCATCGAGAGTCAATTCAGTTCCTGGGATATGTGATCTCTTCTCAAGGTATTTCCATGGACCAGAGGAAGGTGGAAGCGGTCGCCAACTGGCCATTACCCACTAACATCAAAGAACTTCAAAGATTTCTGGGCTTCGCCAACTTTTACAGACGATTTATCAAAGGTTTCAGTCAGATCAGTGCGCCCATCACATCTCTGTTGCGTAAAGGGGCCAAGTCTCTGTCCTGGTCCAATGAAGCTCTCAAGGCCTTCGAAAGACTCAAGGTGACTTTCTGTTCCGCTCCTACCCTCGTCCATCCGAATCCTGATTTACCTTTCCTCGTGGAGGTTGACGCTTCTATCACTGGAGTAGGAGCGGTATTGTCACAGCGGCAGGGGACGCCTTCCAGACTCCATCCATGTGCCTATTACTCCAAGAAACTGTCCCCGGCGGAGCAGAATTATGATATCGGAAACCGGGAGCTACTAGCAATCAAATTGGCTTTGGAAGAGTGGAGACACTGGCTGGAGGGAGCCAAACACCGCTTTGACGTTATCACAGACCATCGTAATTTGGAATACCTTCGTGATGCCAAACGACTCAACACCCGTCAAGCCCGCTGGTCACTCTTCTTTACTCGGTTCAATTTTCAAGTCACCTACCGACCCGGAAACAAGAATATCAAGGCCGATTCACTTTCTCGACTATACCAACCTGACGCCATTCACTCTGACCCAGAACCCATCCTCCCTCCAGCCATGATTGTCAGCCCGATTCAATGGAGTATACACGACCACATTGCAGATGCCACTCGAACGGAACCTGCTCCGCCGGGAGGTCCTGAGGGTCGGACATATGTGCCATCTCGTTTGCGTCTGACCCTCATGGACTCAGTACACACTTCTCCGGGCTCTGGACACCCAGGCAGCCAACAAACCCTCTCGCTCCTCCAACAACGCTTCTGGTGGCCCAATATGACCCAGGATGTCTCCCGGTACGTCAAAGGCTGTCCCGTCTGTGCCATGGCTAAGGTACCCCGACATCTTCCAGATGGCAAATTAGTCCCTCTACCTGTACCCACGAGACCGTGGTCCCATCTTGGTGTGGATTTCATCACAGATCTCCCTTCCTCAGATTCCTACACTTGTGTGTTAGTAGTGGTAGATCGTTTTTCCAAAGCCTGCAAGTTGATCCCTCTTCCTGGTTTACCTACTGCCTTCGAGACTGCTGAATCCCTGTTCATTCACATATTCCGACACTTTGGCATTCCGGAAGACATAGTATCAGATCGTGGTCCACAATTCATCTCCCGCGTTTGGAAGGCATTCTTTAATCTCCTCGGTGTTTCAGTGAGTCTCACTTCTGGATATCATCCACAGTCTAATGGTCAGACGGAGAGGAAAATCCAGGAAATCGGAAGATACCTGCGGTCATATTGCCACGACCATCAGGACGGCTGGAGCCGTTACCTACCCTGGGCCGAGTATGCACAGAACTCTCTCCAGCAGTCTACCACAGGGCTTACTCCTTTCCAGTGCATACTCGGCTATCAGCCACCACTATTTCCCTGGTCAGGTGAGCCTTCAGATGTTCCAGCCGTCCACCACTGGTTTCAGCAGAGCGAGAGGGTCTGGGACTCAGCACATGTACATCTGCAAAGGGCTGTTCGGAGGCATAAGAGCCAGGCTGATGTAAGAAGATCTACGACTCCCACATACCAACCGGGACAACTTGTCTGGCTCTCCACCAGAGACATCCGCCTCCGACAGCCCTGTCGCAAGCTGAGTCCCAGGTACATCGGGCCGTTCGCTATTCAGAGGCAGATCAACGAGGTCACCTATCGGCTTGCACTTCCTCCACATTATCGTATCGCACCATAATTTCACGTGTCTCTGTTAAAGCCATACACTGATCCTCTGTTTCCTTCCTCCACAGGGTCTGGTGCTGGTGACGTACCTCCTCCTCCTCCTGTGGATCCTTCGGTTGAAAACATCTATCAAGTTCAGGAAATTCTGGATTCGAGACGTCGGGGCGGCCAATTGGAATATCTCATTGACTGGGAGGGTTTTGGCCCGGAGGAAAGAAGTTGGGTGCATCACAATGACATCCTGGATCCCACTCTACTTCAAGACTTTCACATGGCCAATCCCAGTCGCCCTGCACCTAGAGGTCGAGGTCGTCCCCGTCGTCGGTCCATTCCGCCCTCAGGAGCTGGCCGTGGAGGGGGGGGGTACTGTCACAAACACCCAGTCATCAGCGCCAGATCTTGTCTCTCCACCCACTCGTTCCTCATCTCCGGAGTTTTGATTCTGTACACCTGTCTGAATCAGCTGACGGCTATCTGCAATCAAGTTCACTCACCTTTATATCGCCGTCAGTTTCCTCAGTCCTTTGTCTGGTCTCGTCTGCAAACCCTAGACGTCCTGACTCTCGTCATATTGAGATTCTTCAGTATACGAAACCTGCCTTCAAAACTCACCCGCTCTGCTGAGAGTTCCATTCTTCTGATCAGTCTGTCTGTATCCTGGTTCACCGCCTTCTGATCTCGTCCAGTTTTCCACGCCTGCAACAGATAAGAGACTTGTATCCATCTGACTCTTCCGTGCACCGTTCAAGACGGATTTAATGAAAGATTACTCACCTGCTGTTTCAGTTCCTGTTGTAAATAAATTCCTTTGTTTCACTTACCTGTTGGCATTCTTCTCATCTGTGACAATAGCTGCAGTAAGACCAGGTACAGAAACATAGAAAGGCCATGTGGCTACAATGTGCTTCACAATTGCATTAACCATGAAAATGCTTTCCTCACAACAGGATTCAGTGACTCTCTACTTTGCACTTTTATCATGCTCCTCAACTGAAACATTGGTGAGGGAAGAGTTTGAGCCAGATCACACCTCATACTCATTCTCAAGCTGGCTCCCTGTTACAACAACAGGACCAAATTTGCATCACAATTGTAAAGCCTACTCACCTTTGTTTTAGGGCATGATGAATTTACACATAGCCACAGCTAAATGCAGCCATATAGATAACACCATTTGATCTTCACACAAAGTCAAATCTGCAGCTGATTCTTCCTCACAAAATGTAATTCATACAATTTTATTCAAGTCTAGACTGATTGATTATAACTGTGAATTGCATCTAATTATTGTTTGTTTTGTTTTTCTTTGGATTTACTTTATCACTTACGTTATCATTTGTCTCACCAAGTTAAATTTTAAAATGTATGTCAGTATTTCTCATTTTTACCCAAGTACAAATATTTGTATTCTCTTTAATACTTTTGATGCATTTCTGAAAAGTATTTGATTTCTGCTTATTTGTTACTTTCAACAAGTAAATGTTAAAGTTTTTGGACATTAATTCAATTGAATCTATGTGTTTGGTTACACTGAATATTTTGCTGATACTCTTCATGAAATAGGGTTTTAAACCAGCATTTGTTGTTGTTTTGTAATGCAATTTATTTAAATGTTTCCAGAAACAGTGTAAGAGCTTGTAAGATCTTCTTTTATTCTCCCTTGACCATATTTTTAAGTACATCAATTTAAGGGCTTTTTGCCAGAGACAAATTTTAATCTGACCATATCAAACATCTGACCAATGACAAATGCCATATGTATGCTTTTTCTGTTTGTTGTGCTATGCTCTTTAAAATCACATGATCCCTGCTACCTCCCAGATTCAGTGCCTGTTCTTGTGGAAGTGTGAAGTGTCGGTGGATGATTTGCATATATATGAAAGGTGCAACACCATTTGATGGAGCCTCCTCATGCAGGGCTGAAAGGAGAACAGAGACTAACGACTGACCAGCCGCTATTGCAACAAGCTTGGACGAAACGTCTGAAGATGCAACTGCACACAACAGAAAGCATGTCTTTATGGATTGTGCCACCTTTGGACTCCATGTGTGTGGCCAACGGTGCCAAGGGGGGATTTGTAGGATTGAAAATAATCCAAGAAGTTTGAAATGAACATTTGCTTTGCAAGACATATGCTTTACTGTGTTCCACCCCTCTTTCTACCACAAGGACCATTTGGAGTTTCCAAAGGCATAAAGGAGTTACATGCTGGGTCTGATAGTGATCAAGGCCTGTAGGCCAAGATGTTTGTACTTTGGGGTAGGGATGTAACGATTCACTCAACTCACCATGCGATACGATTCACGATACTGGTTTCACGATACGATTTTCTCACGATTTTTTTTAACAAGTGATTAATTTTTAGAAATTATAAATGAAAAAGTGTCCCTTTTATTATTTCTCAGACAAAATGCTGCACATTTCTTTTTAATTTTAAAATATATTTGTCAAATAAAAAAACTACACTGAAATTAAAAAAAATCCCTTCAAGGTTGTTTCAACTCAGTCTTTGTGTCTGTCTGGTCAAGAGGGTGGACACTGGTACCTTCACACACTCAGTAAAAGACTATGTAAAATTAGTACCACATTTAGAGGGGTTTTAATTTTGTTATAATTTGTATCATTACACTAGCAAGAGTAAAAAAAAAAAAACACATTAAGAAAAATATGCCATAACCATCAACAAATTATACATATAAAAAATATATAAATCCATGTACACATTTAGAGAAAGAGATAGTAAAATAAATACAACACCTGGTTGCCACGGAAACACTGATGCACCTTGTGATCTCCGTGGCTCTCGCACTTGTCTTATTAATGCCTTTTACATGAAAACGGAGGTGACTTGTGCTTCTCACGGTGGTGATTATTATTTATCTACGGAAAGTCAAAATGCCGCCACACCTCCGATTTGAATGAGTCAACGTCAACATCTACGCTTGCCGTCGCCGTGTGTTCGACGGCGCGTGCACAACAGTCTATTATGGCGCACACTGGCGCGGCGCGAGCGGAGCAAACCGAGCGTTTTCAGTTCATTCCTATGGAAGTTGAGCTTGGCTCACACAAGCTCAAGTTCCATGAATGAAGTGAAAACACTAGCTAGTTTCGCGCAAGCGTTACAACTTCACAACTTCACAATAGGCTACAGTAAACGCCCCTGTTGTTTAAAATGTGTATCGCGATTCGTTTAACATTGCAACCGATTTGAATCGTCACACATTTGTATCGATTTTCAACCGGTTGCGAGTGAATCGTTACATACCTACTTTGGGGGTCTATGAATTGTCACACCTTTAGAACAATGGGGGAAGTGTAATTATCTGATTGGTCAGTTTGAATGTCTCACATTTGGGTTTTAGTCACATGGTCAGGGAAAGGATAAAACAAGATTGAACTGTTGCTCTGCCTCTTTCATGCTCTGGCGCTCTGATTCTCTGGGTCCCTCTTGGGTCTCTCTCTCTCTCTTTATCTCCTCTCTCTCTCTCTCTCTCTCTCTCTCTCTCTCTCTCTCTTTATCTCTCTCCTCTCTCTCTCTTCTCTCTCTCTCTCTCTCTCTCTCTCTCTCTCTCTCTCTCTCTCTCTCTCTCTCTCTCTCTCTCTCTCTCTCTCTCTCTCTCTCTCACCTGATCTATCTCTCAGGTAACTTTTTACATACATGCTGGGTACAATTAATTATATAAGTTAACATCATGTCATACATCTATTTTGTAACTATTTTAAGTGTAACCATAACCATATCTTGTCATTAAACCTTTTCAATTACAAATAATGTGCTAAATGGGTTTGATTTGGTATTGACTTTGAAGTGCTACCTATTGCAATACAATATTGTCACTCATATAGCAACGCTCTCCCACATATTAAGCTATTGTAACTGCGCTTATTTCCGTCGTTGGTATAAGTGGCAGTGGGTGGAATAGACAAGAAATGGACAGTTTTCTACCATCTTGCTGATAACGTTTCTTTAGTCATTCGGCAGTCTTGCAGCTTGAACCCCTGCAGGAAATCCATCCTTACAAACTCCAGCACTGAAGCCACTGGGCAGTTAACTGGGTCCACCTTACGCTCTCTACACCAAATGGTGAAGACTGTAACGGCACCGAGATGGTCATCTGATAACATTAATTATATTCTAGGTAGTTAACATCCCTCCACTCTTCCAAACTGATCACGTCAGTCTTTTGATTACATTACCGAGACAGCAGCTTAAATGTGTCAAAACAAAGCCCAGTTCTTCCATTCAGAGACTGCCATTGATGAAGATCACGGGACAGTTAATGATTTTCTCGTTAAGATAAAGAAGGTTCTGTCGCATGGACATGTGACAACGGCCGCCAACCGATCTAGAGATCCCGAGGTAATCTCATGATCCCCGCATGACTCGGATGGACATTTGACCAACAAGACGAACATTGTCACTTCGAACACTGTCCATTCAGATACGCACATACATACACACATACATGGAGTTCCCCAGAGGGTGGGGGGAGCGCGAGGTCACCACACTGTTGAACGTTGAACGACCCCTACACACACACATACACACCAAAACCCTCATTCATGACCACATGTGTGATCAAAGTCAGCTTTTAAATGCATAAAATGTTTTCCTTGTGATGTTTCACGATTCTTTCGTGACAAACTGCTATAACTATAAGCTTTCATGATATGTAATCAACTTGATATGCTTTAATAACGAAGAATCAGGTATCGTCATCTTACCAGCTCGCAGGAATGCCGCGCTTGGTATGATTGTAACCAGCGAAATCGAATAAGATCGAATAACTAACCCAAAATGCGATATGATGCATGTTTTTATTAATACCAATTTAGAAGTGTATTTTTACTAAAGTTTTATCCTCTTCGCACATGACTCGGAGGGTGGGTATTTTTGCAAACACAGAAGTTTGCTGCCACTCCTCCTCCCAAACGATTGGATCAGGCCGGTAAGAAGGCGTGTCTCTAGCTCCTTCAAAACCTGGAGCGCGACGTCGTTCTTTGCAAGCAGTCTTCGCCAGAGAGAACCTTCTTCAATAAGAACTCAACCGAGTTCTTCGTTTTCTTTTTAACTTTCGTTTTAACCTAAGTTTTTCTTTCTCGTGATCTAACTCAGTCGATAGTTTTCCTTCGTTAAGTATATTCACGAATGAAACGACTCTAAGTCTTAATTATCGTTTGTTCGAGCTGACAGATAACACATCTACCTGCGTCCGAACGAAACTCCGGACACATTCAGCCGACGCTTTCTTTCAAACAACCTCACAAACGGGCCTTGTTCAAAGCAAGTATAAATCTAAAAGAAAATGCTGTTTTAAGGTTGTCTATAACATCTGATTAAAGGGTTACTCCACCAGTTTTTCTTATTAAACTATGTTATTCCCTTAACTAAGACGAGTTGATACATACCTCTCTCGTCTCAGTGCGTGCACTATATCTCTCTGTATTGCCGCAAAACTATGTTAGCATTTAGCTTAGCCCATGCATTAAATATGGGCCTTAAAGAGAAGCGACCAAACACTTCCACGTTTTCCCTATTTAAACACAATTACTCGAGTAGTGTAACTTGACCTGGGCTGGTGACACAAAATAAAACGTTGCGCTTTTCTAAGCGTTTAAAATTGATGACTATATTGTATGGCGGAATACCATAACAAGTGCTTTTGAGCACTTCGACTTGGCGCAATAATATCATCACTCGTGAAAAGTCCTCTTACCGGCTCCCGCTTCCTCTCCCCCTCCCTCTCATATCCGTCAATACAACCAACGTGACATGCGCCGGTAGTAGTAGTTTGAGCGGAGTTGACGAAGTAACAGGTTGTTGGAAGCTAGTTTGTGTACAATCATTGTTAAAACGTGCATCGTAAAGGGTTGTGAAAATAAGGAGAATGTACATAGTGCTGTCATTTTTCACCGAATTCCAACACACCACATACAGCGGAGAGCTTGGTTAGCTGCTTTGAACAAGAATCCCAAAACACCATTGATGACTCTGAAGAAGTGGCGTGTTTGTTCTGAACATTTCACAAAGGAGGACTAGACCTGCACAGGAACACGCCTAAAGGATGAGGCTACACCAACAATATTCAGATCACTTACACAAAAAAGAGGATCATCACCCTGTACTTTTGCATGGTATTTGGTTGCCCTGGAAGTGTCAGTAACTTTAGCTGAGTAACATATCTGTGAAATCAGTGCGGAAAAAGTGACTGTTTTATTTAGATAAGGACTGAGCTCAGAAAGAAACATGTAGTATAAGCCTAAAACCGTATAACTCCTTAGTATAACGTTATAGTGGCAACATATCTGATTCTCTGTATCTTGAGACTGCAAGGTTGCATAGCACAGGTAGTAAAAGTCACGTTGGTTGTATTGACGGATATGAGAGGGAGGGGGAGAGGAAGCGGGAGCCGGTAAGAGGACTTTTCACGAGTGATGATATTATTGCGCCAAGTCGAAGTGCTCAAAAGCACTTGCTATGGAATTCCGCCACACAATATAGTCATCAATTTTAAACGCTTAGAAAAGCGCAACGTTTTATTTTGTGTCACCAGCCCAGGTCAAGTTACACTACTCGAGTAATTGTGTTTAAATAGGGAAAACGTGGAAGTGTTTGGTCGCTTCTCTTTAAGGCCCATATTTAATGCATGGGCTAAGCTAAGTGCTAACACAGTTTTGCGGCAATACAGAGCGATATAGTGCACGCACTGAGACGAGAGAGGTATGTATCAACTCGTCTTAGTTAAGGGAATAACATAGTTTAATAAGAAAAACTGGTGGAGTATCCCTTTAAGCCTTTTGGGGTCTCATGATTTAACTGTTTGAACTGTCCTGAGGAGATCATCTCTCTCATCTCATCTCCATCTCTCTCTCACACTCCCTCATCTCTCTCTCTCTCTCTCTCTCCTCTCTCTCTCTCTCTCTCTCTCTCTCTCTCTCTCTCTCTCTCTCTCTCTCTCTCTCTCTCTCTCTCTCTCTCTCTCTCTCTCTAATATTTTGTGTTGCAATCGTTTTTGTTAATTGTTTGTTTTGCTATGCATATTTACTCCTGCGTGATTTAAGTAGTTCATGTAATCTTTAGTTTGCTTTATTAAACTCTATAATCTTTTGAATTGAATCTGTCTCATTGTTATAAACTTGAAGTCAATGAAAATGCCGATCTTATGTTACAAAGCTCTACTTGATTTATATTAAAATATCTAAAGTGCCTTACACGAAAATATCATTTCTGGTGGCCACAGGAAGGATAATTTTGATGTTTATAGGCCAGGTAAACGGACAGTGCATAACAATTAAATTTGAATCACTTGAAAATTTATCCTGATAACTGATAATATTTTGCCGACCTATATTAATAATTACTACGAAAAATCGTGTTAATTATTCATATACGGTGAGGTCTAGCCTATTCCTTATTTGGTATAGTTTAATTTGTGTAGTCGTAATGCGTATTCATCAGCTGATGAATATTATTCCCCATTTAAGCTAATATTTCCCCAAAAATAGTCATTGTCGCTACAAGACATTCCACTTCAAGCCGTACAATTTCCTCGTGGAGGGAGCTCTAGAGCTGAGTATGGTCCCCACTACTCCAGCTGATAGGCCGGCCTCTAGGTACTGTGCCCCCTCAGGGGCCAGACCCACAGTTTCCATAACTTGGGCCGAGGGTGAAATATTGAGCCCTCTGCCTGTGTCAGCAGGTCCCTCCTGAGGGGAATCTCCCACGGAGGGCCGTCTAGGAGCAATATAATGTCTGAGAACCATACTCGGGCCGGCCACAATGGGGCTACCAGCAGTAGACTGATCCCGTCGCGACGGACCCTCTCTAGAACTCCCGGGAGCAGAGCGATCGGGGGAAATGCATACAGATACAGCCTCGGCCACGTCTGCACCATGGCATCCAACCCCAGCGGGGCTGGATGAGTGAGGGAGAACCACAGTGGACAGTGGGTCGTCTCTCGAGACGCAAACAGATCCACTTCCACTGGGCCGAACCTCTGACATATTGACTCCACCACCTCAGGGTGGAGTCTCCATTCCCCGGGCCTCAGCCCCTGTCTCGACAGGATGTCTGCTCCCTGATTTTGACTCCCCGGGATGTATGTCGCTCTTAGAGACAACAGTTTCCCCTGGGACCACAGGAGGATCTGATGCGCCAGTCTGCATAGAGGGCGAGACCTCAGGCCCCCCTGATGGTTTATATTAGGGATGCACCGATACCACTTTTTCCAGACCGAGTCCGATACCGATACTTTCATTTTTGGTACTCGCCGATACCGATACTGTAACCGATACCTGTATTTTTAATTTTCAATTAATTTTCAATTCATGCATTTGTAATTTTTAAATGTATTGGTAGAGAAACCAAAATAATATCAATCATATTAGTTGTTTATTAAATTTAAACTTAATTAGTTCAACAAATATATATTTCATGCACTGCATATTTATTACTGCATAAATTAAATATATATGGATCTTTTTGTAAAGTTGAAAGAGGTAGCCTATTTAGCCAAGAGCAGAGAGTAATTTATTTGTCCTTTGTTTGATTAACATTAAAACACAGCAGCAGATTTATTAAAGTGCCGCCCCTTTAAGACCGAACGCACGGACGCCATTTGAATTATACTGTCTACGTTCACTTGATATATATAACAGACTTTTACTAGGTTACTCGCCAATGTGTTTTTACATAGTTTTGTGTGAATTCGTCCGTAGCCTACAAGCGCAATGCGTGAAAGACTTCCATTCAGTATTCGCGCGCTGTCTGGTGGTTTTCGGGGCGCGCGCTGTGGATGTTTGAAGTTCATGGAAATTCTTGACCTGCAAATGTCCTGTAATAATGTAGGCAGCCACTCGTTAAACATAAGTAAGGTAAGGTAACAGTTCATGTTTTACTTACATATACGATTTAGTTTTAATCCAAATAACACGTGCTGAGTGAATGATCCGCAATCAACAGCATTCAACAGAAGTGCTCTCTCTCTCTCTCTCTCTCTCTCTCTCTCTCTCTCTCTCTCTCTCTCTCTCTCTCTCTCTCTCTCTCTCTCTCTCTCTCTCTCTCTCTCGTCAGTTAACGTTATTAATAAGCTACATGCCTCGTTTTACTTGATTTGCCATTGACATCCGACTGAACTACAAACTTTCCACTGACGTCTGTGAAAAAGGGTTGCGCTCGACCAGCTCGCGCGTCTGTGTTGTAGCGCGCTCAGTCCTCTGCGTGTTTTTCTCTTATCAGCTTGCGCACCATATAGTTATATAGACGACGCGTTAATATATTCTGTTTAATATTCCACTGATAAGATACATTTATTTCATATACAGCCTTCTTTTTTTATCCCCATTATAATTTCTGACACTGTACACATGCTGCCTGGTATCGGTTGTTGGTATCGGGGCATTTTTACGAGTACGAGTACAAGTACATGAGCTCAGTATCGGGCCCGATACCGATACTGGTATCGGTATCGGTGCATCCCTAGTTTATATAGCCCACTACCGACATATTGTCTGACCTCACCAGGACGTGATGGCCCTTGAGGTCTGGCAGGAAGCTCCTCAGAGCCCGGAACACCGCCAACATCTCCAGGCAGATTATGTGCCAGGAGGAATGATGGTCCTGCCATAGGCCTGTCGTAAAGCGGCCGTCCATGACCGCGCCCCAGCCCGTGAGGGAGGCGTCTGTCGAAACGGTTTTCCGGCGACATGACGCTCCCAACACTGGACCTTGGGACAGAAACCAAGCTTTTTTCCACATAGATAGGGAACGAAGGCATCTGCGCGTAACCCTGATAATGCGGAACGGGTTCCCCCTCGGGGAGAACCCCCTGGTTTTCAACCACCACTGAAGGGCCCTTATGTGCAGCAGGCCGAATTAATGTTGGACGCTGCTGCCATGAGCCCTAACACTCTCTGAAAATGTTTGACAGTGATGGCTTGGCCTAGCTTTATCCCTGACACTGTGGCCAGAATGGACTCGACTCGTGCGGGAGACAATTGTGCCCACATCGTGACCGAGTCCCACACCACTCCCAAGAACATAGTTCGCTGGGCTGGTGTCAACACGCTCTTTTTCGTGTTGAGTCTCAACCCCAGGCTTTGGATGTGGGCGAGGACGACATCTCGATGCCGAACCGCCAGCTCTTGTGACTGGGCCAAAATCAGCCAGTCGTCTATATAGTTGAGCACCCTGATGCCCTGGAGCCTCAGCGGTGCCAGAGCTGCATCCATACATTTAGTAAATGTGCGAGGGGAGAGTGCTAGGCCGAACGGAAGAACCCGATATTTGTACGCCTCGCCCCCAAAAGCGAACCTCAGGAACTTCCTGTGAGATGGAAGGATGGATATATGGAAGTATGCGTCTTTTAGATCTTTCGTGACGAACCAATCCTCGGATTGAATTTGACTGACGATGGTGGAAATAGTGAGCATCTTGAACCTGAATCTCCTCAGAGAACAGTTCAGATGCCTGAGATCTATTATTGGACGCAACCCCCCATCCTTCTTGGGAACTATGAAGTAGCGGCTGTAAAACCCGGACTCCCTCTCCGGTGGAGGAATATGTTCTATAGCCTCCTTTGCCAGCAGGGAGTTTACTTCCTGTTCCAATACCCGACCCTGCACTGGGTCGACTACAGTCCAGACCACCCTGTTGAATTTGGGTGGGCGGAACCGAACTGCAGCCTGTACCCATTTTGAATGGTGCGCAGGGCCCAGGCAGAAATATTCACTAGATTTTTCCATGCCTCGAAATATTTTACCAAGGGAACCAGGCTCTGAAGCCTGGCTTCGGGTATTAATCGGGACTCGTTCTCGACCCCCTGAAGCGGATTTCCGGCAGGGCTGGACCGAAAACGATTCTCGATGGGCGAACGCGAATGCTGCCTGGCCGCAGGCCTGTGGGGCGGATAGTGCAGCTTGCGTTCGCTGGAAACCGATGTGTCCCGAAATGTTTTTTAACGGCGGAAGAGCAACATCGATTTCCTGCGGGCTCTGCGAAGGAGACGACCTCGGTCGTTCCACCACGGGTGGGGCCGCCCGCAGAGATCCTAGACCAGCTACGATCTCTTTGAGGAAGCCTTTATAGCCTGCAGGACGGCCCTCAGGTCGCCTTGCTTCTGCTGAGGCTTCGCCTGAGAGCGCCGTCTATGCCCCCAGGCTCCTTGAGGGGGGGCTCTAGACGCAACGCTCTCCTTTTGCACCTATTTGTAGGCGCCAGCATTTTAATTCCTCAGAATTAAATGCAGCCAAAAACACAGGATAAGTGAAACACGGTCTGAATGATAGGCTGAATAAAAATATCTAACTTTCTAAGTCAGATAATATTCCTTCATTTAAATTTCTTTAAATTCAATGCAGCATAATTATCAGACAATACTGTTTTAATGTGTTACCGTCTCGTAATCAACACGCTGCCTCGGCAGACGCGAGATTCGAGCCGTTAAAATATATTTGATTTTCATCACTCGAGAAGAAAGTTAACAGGTGAGAGGCTGAAACATCCAAAAATGCACGGATGTACGCGTTGAGATATTTCTCAATGAACACAGCCAGCACCCTCAGGAGCTGACTGTGAATGCCTCGCACCCAAACAGTATTATTTCACAAATCGTGTGTGTACTTTATTGCAGTAGACTCGTGATCTACGCGCTGCCTCGGCAAACGCGAGATTCGAGCTGTTACAATATTTGACTTGTATCCCTCAAGTTAACAGTATTATTTCACAGATCGCGTGTGTATCTTTATTGCAGTAGACTCGTAATCTACGCGCTGCCTCGGCAAACGCGAGATTCGAGTCGTTATACAATATATTTCATCCCTCGAGAAGAAAGTTTAACAGACCGAGGCTGGACAACTGGACAATTCAATGGGATGACATTTTGCCCTTAGATGACTCTGACAAGGATAGCCAAATATTTCTAATAACACTTAAGAGAACTATTAGAGCATTCACACAAAAAATTAAGTACAAACATAACAAAAACACTGTACCTTGGATAAATCCAGACATTATAAAAAACATGAAAGAACGAGACCTAGCCCTAAAATTAGCAAATAAAACTAAATCAACTCATGACAGAGGACGTTTCGCCATGTTGAGAAATAAAGTCGTAAGGTCATTAAGAAAAGCAAAGGCTGATTTCTTTATCACTATAATTGAAAAATCTAATGGAAACTCTAAAGTAATATGGAACCACTATGCAAGCATAGCAAGCTGTTTCACACCTGAGAACGTATTTACTCCTTCAATTGACACAAGGCAATCAGTTTTCAACTTATCTAACATCACAGAATTAGAAGTATCTCAGACTATTAAATCACTCAGACCATCGAGATGCAAAGATATTTTTGATATGGATACGGTGATGCTCAAGGCGATAAGTACATCAGTCACACCCCCCATCACAAAAATTATTAATCTGTCCATTTCTCAAAATTCGTTCCCAAGTATGTGGAAACCAGCTGTTGTTGTTCCAGTTTTTAAAAGTGGAGATCCTCATTCCATGTTAAACTACAGGCCCATAAGTATATTGCCCACAGTGTCTAAGATTGCCGAGAAACTGATAGCAAAGCAAATTATTAACCATCTAAACACCACTCCCTATGCTCTCCACCCTATGCAGTTTGGCTTTAGAGCAAAATACTCCACCGAGACTGCGACTTGTTTCCTTACTGAAAATATAAGAGCTCTGTTAGACCAAGGTGGGGTTGTTGGAGCGGTATTCCTGGATCTCAGGAAGGCTTTTGACACTGTTAATTACAAAATCTTACTGACAAAATTATGTAGTTTTAACTTCTCCTCAGATGCACTTAAATGGATTGAGTCTTATCTTACTGACCGTTCCCAACATGTCAGAGTTCAATCATCTAAATCGGCAGCCTTGAGTCTGTCCACCGGCCTTCCTCAGGGATCGAATTTAGGGCCATTGTTATTCTCCATTTATATAAATGATCTCCCATTCGCTTGTCCAGATGTTTCTGTGCAGATGTATGCTGATGACACCGTAGTCTATGCACACGGTAGGAATATCTCTCAGGTGGTTGCGAAGCTCACTAACTCCATGGTTAACGTCACAGCTTGGTTGAAACACTCCTGTCTGCAGCTGAATACATCTAAAACAGTAGCAATGTTTTTTACCAAGTCTAACAAAACTTGAGTGTTGAGCCAGAAATTTTTGTTTCAGGGGAAAAACTGCAGATCGTGTCAGAATACAAATATCTGGGAGTTTTAATTGATTCAAAGTTATCATTCTCATCACATGTAAAAATGGTCTGTAATCGAATTAAATATAGTCTCAGTAATTTTAGACACATTCGCCATCAAATGTCCACACAGGCAGCAAAAATGTACATGCACTCTATGATTTTCTCACACATCACATACTGTTTACCCATTTGGGCACAAGCTAGTATTACATCTTTGAAACCTCTGCAATCACTTTACAAACGAACTATTAAAATTCTGGATAAGAAACCATGTAATTTTCATCATTGTCCAATACTACAAAAATATAGATTACTCAGTTGGGATAATATGGTTAAATATTCAAATTTATGTCTTATTTATAAAATTATTCATGGTATATCTTCCCCTCCTCTCCATCAGTTCGTCAATATCCGAACAGTTGATTACTGCAGGACCAGAGGTGCAGCTAGGGGAGATTGTATCATTCCCCTTAGGAAAAGTGTATTTGGTCATACTGCTTTTTCTGTTCAAGCTGCAGCTGAGTGGAACCTCACCCCAATAACCATCAGAAATATAAACACGTATAGTTCCTTTAAGATTCAGTTGAGGAAATGGCTTATTGATCGTCAGAGCTGTCAACATTAACCTATTACTAAACCTGTTCTTGCTGCACTCTGTTGGCTTTTCTCCTTATGTATTTGTCATGTTTTTACGTGATGTTTGTCCGATTGATGTATTGATGTGTTTAGATTATACATTCTATTGTAATAGATAATTTTACTAAATGTATTTTAATTATTTTAGTGCTATGTAATTTGTAATCTCTTTTAGGGTGACTTTTACCATCTGTCTAGGGCAGGTGTGCCCAACCCTGCTCCTGGCGATCGACTGTCCTGCACAGTTCATCTCCAACCCTAATCAAACACACCTGAAGGTCTTCAATTAAGGTCTTAACAACCAATTAAGGTCTTCAGGATTACTTGAAAATTAAAGGCAGGTGTGTTTGATCAGGGTTAGAGATAAACTGTGCAGGACAGTCGATCGCCAGGAGCAGGGTTGGGCACACCTGGTCTAGGGACTGCAGATGAAAAATAGCCTTTAGGCTAATTCTGGCATATTGACAGTAATGTTTATGAATATGCACTGTCCCTGTAATAAATAAAAGAACAAAAAAAAACAAAAAAAAAAACAACGCACGGATGTACGCGTCGAGAGTCGAGATATTTCTCAATGAACACAGCCAGGACTCTAGGGAGCTGACTGTGAATGCCTCGCACCCAAACAGTATTATTATTTCACAGGTCGTGTGTGTTGATGCAGTATCTTTATTGCAGTAGACTCGTAATCTATGCGCTGCCTCGGCAAACGCGAGATTCGAGTCGTTCACATTCACAATATGTTTGGCTTTCATCTCTCGAGAAGAAAGTCAACGGGCGCGAGGCTGAGACACCCGAAAAGCACTTTAACTCTGTGCGTCGAGATATTTCTCAGTGAACACAGCCAGCACCCTCAGGTGCTGACCGTGCATGCCTCGCACCCACACATGATCTTTATTGCAGTAGACTAGTAATCTACGCGCTGCCTCTGCAAACGCGAGATCCCAGCCACAGAATCTTTATTGCAGAGTAGATCAATCTACACGCTGCCTCGGCAAACGCAAGATCCGAGCCACTAGATTCTATATTGCAAAGCAGACCTTGATTTGTGACAATTCTTAAGGGACAAACAACACCAAATAGGACAGACAGTTTGTACACAGAGCGCTTGCTGAAGAACATAAAGCTGACATCTCATGTGTGCCGGCATCCTTTGTAGCTTCCGCTTGTATGCCGTCACTCATTACGTCATGACGCAACACCAATCAGAGATTGGCTTAGTTTCATTCATCCTTCAGAGCAGCTACGCTGAGGGGCGTTCCCCCAAAGTGTCATCTGACGCAGTCGAGTTCCCTCGAAAGGGAACTCTTGTTAATCAAAAACAGGGAAATAGGAGGAGCACACATAACATTATTGTCCACAGGTTGCCCTCAACAGGTGAACAGAAAATATACACAATACACAGAATATTAAGTCTGTTACTATATTTATTTATTAGCTGTTTATCAGCTATATTCAGTTCAAAGTAATTTTGTAGTTTAATAGAAATTGACAGCCCTAAAAAGAAAAAAAACATTTAACCTTTAAATTAATAATTTTATTCAGTTTTAAACAATTTGACACCAGAACATTTTGGGACAATTTATAAAACTATTGTATCTCATTCAATGGCCCTATTTTAAAGGCCTTTAAGGACGAGAAATACCAGTTCAACACAATAAACCTATGCTTACAGAGTTAGTTGTCGGAAAGTAAGCACTATGAGTAGGGGAACATGAATGAAAGCGTCAGCCTCTGCGAACTCAAACATGTGTAAGTACTGGTCGTTTATACTGCAAGTATTAGACATGATTGGATAGATGAGAAGGTAATAAGTGACGTAGCAATTGAGTCTTCCTGGCAGAACTTAATGCTAAAGCTTCCATAGAATATTTTTAGTTGCATATAACAGCATCAGATTAATCAGATTAAGCATCAACATGACAAAAACCCCTTGAAAACAGAGCATACTTGTCAGTCTTGTCATGGTTTCAGTACCCATGAAAGAAAAACACCTTGTGTCCTCATTCCTTTAACCACAGCACATTATTATTCACTGATGCTTAGTTTTGAAGAATTACTGGCAGCACAAATATGAAGAATGTAAATGTCTAGAACAAAAAGTTGATGTTCAGTCTCACGCAAGGAATCCAGTAAATGTCATGATAAAAATACTGGCAGAACAGGACTAACTATTAATCTGATACTTTCATTTTCACTGAGGGAAATCATGTTTGGTAACTAAAAAGGTTTATTTTGTAAATGACCGGAAACATGAAAAATCATGAAGAAACATGAATAATGTTTATATTGCTTTAAAGGAAAGTTTTCTATCCATTATTGATATTTTCCACATAGATAAGTCCTCATACAATGTATCCTTGTGAGTCTTGACAATG
The DNA here is from genome assembly GCA_036326025.1 of Chrosomus eos. Classification (NCBI taxonomy): domain Eukaryota; kingdom Metazoa; phylum Chordata; class Actinopteri; order Cypriniformes; family Leuciscidae; genus Chrosomus; species Chrosomus eos. Next base: position 554,232 of record JAZAVI010000023.1, read on the forward strand.
TTTTGCTTGACAAATTAATAAGTGATGATGTGTAACAATCATACATATTAGTTTGTTTGATTTTTTTCTGATTTCAGGCCATTTTGGGAAATATGATTGGTTTGTTTGCTAATTTCTGTTCATGCACATATAATTCTTCATCAGCTGAATTTGAGCAGTAAAAAAGTCTCCTAAATCTTACGTCTGGTTATAGAAACTCAGATCAGTGTCTAGTTTCAACAAAACTAGAATAAAATGTTGTATTAAAGGGTTTTTACAATAAGGGTTTGTTGCAACAAGATGCAGTCTGGTGATAAAATATGCCAGGTGATATAAAATGAATTAAAAAATAATAATAATTAAATATAAGGAAATAAAATGTATTAATATGAATAACATGGAACACTTTAAATAAATAGGCCTATATGTGATTCCTGTGTGTTTTCTTGAGCAACGGCTCCATCTGCAGGTCATTCATGAGTCTGTTATAACAGTGAACTCTCATCATGTCTTTACAGGTGTGATACAGTATATCACTTGCTTTTCCTCATGAGCAGGACTTATTTCAATCTTTCAGTCATTTGTGCTTGTTTGATTATTATGCTTGATTAATTATAATTAAAATTACTTATTTTTTGATGGTTTAAAAATTAAACCACAGGGGTCTCTCTGAATGCAGTTCAGTACAATGATTTTGTACTATTCAAAGAGAAAAGCACTTTAAAACTAAGTCTGCTTCCATAGGAAGAGTTGCATCTGAACAAACCACAAGACTTCTGGAACAAGACGAGATCAACGTGGAGATTTTTGGCCAGAATAGACAGAAAACTGAACACAGCATATCAGCACAAACACCTCGTACCAACTGTCTGTCACCATGGCTTGACTTGTTTTGACAGGACCTGGACACCTTCAGTCATCGAGTCGACCATGAACTCCTCCGTATACTAAAGTATTGTAGAGCAAAAGATGTGAGGCCATCTGTCTGACAGCCAAAGCTTGGCCGGTATTGAGGATGTCTCTTATCTACCGTAGGAATCTCCTCGTAGCCTGCCGTTGACTACTGACTCATTGCAGATAAGGTTGAGCATCTGAAGGATGTCTCTTAGCTCTGTTGATGTTGCTTGCACTGGTGCTGTTGTGGATGTTCTGCTCACTATCTGAGCATAGCTGTGTCTGCCCGGGGCTGCGGGGTATGAGGAGGGCAGGGGGTCGGCAGGAGTGGCTTTGGCCTGGCCTGATGCACTGGATGTGAGGATGTAAAGGCTGGGAGAAGATGCTCAGGTGCTGGTTGGGATGGTCTTAGCATGTGAAAATGCTGTGGTCTTCTGGATGTTCTCTCTGGGGGTATACTGTGCTTTCTTACAGGTCTGGGTGGAGGTTGTCGGGCTCTGTTGCTCCTGTTGTGGTTCCGACTCAGGGCACATCTTTAAGGGTCCTGGTGAAGACAGGACCAGCGGTCTTGTACTGATGGACATGGTCATAGAGGCATGTGAGGTCTAGGGTGGGGTGGTGTGCAGATTGGGTTAAAGTGCAGAGGCGCAGGAGAGGTGGGCATTCACCCGCTGGATAGAGTCAGGGTGGAAGAAGTCTTTTCGGGGCAAAAAAAAAAAATTGCATTTACCAATTAAATAATCAAGAAATCAGAGGTTTTTTGCAGGACATGGCTCAATTGTGCTGCTGGAAATTGGCAATATGTGACCCTGGACCACAAAACCAGTCGTAAGTCGCACGGGTATATTTTTAGCAACAGCCAACAATACATTGTATGGGTCAAAATGATCGATTTTTCTTTTATGCCAAAATCATTAGTATATTCAGTAAAGATCATGTTCCATTAAGATATTTTGTAAATTTCCTACCGTAAATATATATAAAAAATATTTTTTGTGAGTGGATGCAGCAAAATCGCGCAAAAAAAGTCAGAAAACACGCCTAAAAAAACTCGCTCGCTGCTAAGTTTGGTATCGTTGTCAAGCTTAGATTTCCAGCTTTCGGTTTCATAACTCTCCACAACGTCATTAGAGCAGTAAGCCAATAGAGAGCGTTAAAACAAAACTTTCTCGTGTAAAAAAAAAACGTTTTCTTCCTAGCAACGGCCTGCTACAGCGCCTCTCATTGGCTGGCGACTTCTTCGCGTGCACAGTGTACACAATCCGCAATGGTTACGGTGCAAGCCATGGATTCTGAGATAGCGCGTTTGCTCAATTTAAACTTTAATGACAGCAATAATGTAACGAACATAGTAAATTATTTTTTCGCAAATGATTGGGAAGATGATACAGAATGTCCAGAGACCGGCTTGGCAAATAATATGCCCTGGAAGACGACGAATTCGATCAATGTGTGTTGTGTGGATCTCTTCAATTTTATATGTTCCTGGTGAAATGTGATGCGATCTGGGAAAAGCCACCACATGGTGAAATTTGACATAGCCTATTACAGGTTTTGATAATCTGTTTCCCAAATCTGTTTTTATTTCTTTCATTGATTAAAATGTCGATTTTTTCTCTCTCTCTGTGCTTGTTCTTAAAGAGAAAGTAAGACAGTCTTTTCAGCTTGCCACTATAAATCGCAATTTTTCTGCACTAAACTTGTAAATTTTCCCAAGATATATTCAAAGAGGATAGACAAGATGTTATAGAATAATAATTTTATGAAAACCCAATTTTGACAAAAAACTGACATTCGATCTATTCTTAGACCTTATACTGAAACCGTGCAGCGCGACAGCCGATGGGTTTGACCAGATCGCATTACAAATAGGCTATTTTAATGAGATTTTTTGTGTGAATAAAGGTTTAGTTGTGGTAAATCAATGGTGTAAATTTTATTTATTTCCCTTCATTAGTAATATGCGTAGCTGGACTTCATTTGGACAACTTTAAAAGGCGATTTTCTCAATATTTAGATTTTTTGCCCCATCAGATTGCAGATTTTCAAAAGGTTGTATCTCGGCCAAATATTGACATATCCTAACAAACCATATATCAATGGAAAGCTTATTTATTCAGCGTTCATGTGATGTATAAATCTCAATTTAAGGAAAATGACCCATAAGACTGGTTTTGTGGTCCAGGGTCACATATGATGATTGAAGCATGAATATTGACATGGTAAAATGGGAATTTTTTGCCCCGTAAGATAATCAACTATTTCTGTCAGTGTGACGAAGGATGACCTCTTCAGGCAGATACATCTGCGTGGGAATCAGCCAATCAGGAGCAGAGTGTAATTTGTTTATTTTCTATGCAGATTCACTCCCCTACAATATCACCAAAATTATTCTAGAATGATTTATTTATTTATGTTTAAAATGAACTCAAGGAAATAAGAACATGTAGCAGTATGAGTTTAACTCATACCTAAGCTGCGTTCCTTTGGCCAATCAGTGCCATAGCCCTCCCCATAAATACGGTAGTAGCCCTTCTGACTGTTTTTTTTTTTTATTATTATATATAATTCCTTTTACAAAGACGATACAAAGCACTGCATTACATTAACAACAACAAAATAAAAAAAATAAAAAAAAAAAAAAAAAAGAAAACAAACAAAAAAAAGAGGTTCATCAACAAGTAAGAAAAAAATTTACATAGTTCTTAAGAAACGTATTGTTCTTGCTGTTATCAATGAGTTTAAGAGATTTAACTATAATGGAAATCTCAGCAACAAATACATCAAATCTAGGCAAAGTCTTGAGAAATTTGTTTTTGTGAATAAAAAATTTACAATGCAACACAAAGAAATTAACAACATTATCAATGGCATAGTCCCTCCCAGAAAAATAAAAAAATATATCTTTCAATGAAAAGTTTAAATCACATTTGATAAAATAAGAAAGATAACAACCCAAGCGTTCCCAAAGAGGCTTAATCACATTGCAGTGGTAGAATAAATGAAGCAAAGTTTCTTTCTCAACCTTACAAAATACACACAGGTCAGAGATATCAACAAAAGAGGCAATTTGTGAGTTGGTTGGGTAAACATTATGAAGAATCTTAAAGTGAACCTCTCTAATTTTATTAGACATACAATATTTCTCTGGGAGTAACCACGCCCTCTTCCATTGAATACTGTCAAATTATTCCAGAAAAATTTACATCGAGGGGATGTGTAAACTTTGTAATGTAACAATAGTTTTATAAGTTTACCATTACATTACAAAGTTTACACATCGAGGGGATGTGTAAACTTTGTAATATAACAATAGTTTTATAAAGTTTACCATTACATTTTTTATCAATAAATCTAACTCCATCCAATAAAAGTTTTGGCATAATTGTTTTTCTCTCATTAAAGAAAAGGTGTGTTTTAAATAAATGCACATAACTCGGAGACAAAGCTTTGATGACAGAGTTGAAAGTTCTAGCAGGGAGAGGAAAATTATACAAAGTCATAAATTCTTCATATTCCAGTATACTGCCATCATTTTTAAATAAATCCAAAACAAAAACAATACCTCTATCATACCACTTATCAATAAAAAATGATTTGTTTCGGATTAAAATGTTCAAATTATTCCACAGAATTTCCTTATGGGGAGAAAAGTTGTGCGCATAACACAATTTCCAAGCAAGTAAAGCCTGTTGGTGAAATTTGGAGAGAGAAACGGGTAATTTAGAAGGGGTGAAATTACATTTTAACAGAAATTCTAGACCACCTAATCTACGAAATATGGCATTGGGGATATAGTACCAAATCGAGCCATTACTGCAAAGACATTTTTTCAACCAACTAATTCTAAAAGAGCTGACTAATTCTTTAAAGTTTAAAACTTCCAGACCACCCTCAGAACGTCTATTAGACAAAACAGATTTCCTAACTTTGTGAAGTCTGTTCTTCCAAATAAAATTCAATAAGATTTTGTTAATATCATCACAGATTTTGTCACTAACAAATAAAGATAAAGAAGGGTAAACACAACGAGACAAACCCTCTGCTTTAGAAATAAGTACTCTCCCATAGATTGACAGATCACGTTGCAGCCAACAATTAAATATGGTTCTTGTTTTCTGTATTTTATGTGATAAATTAAGTTGTTGGCGGAGCAATCTATCATTAGTTAGGAAAATCCCCAGGTACTTGACACAGTCTTTAACCGGAATATCATGCATCAATGGTTGTTGAGTGTCGTAAAGACAGAATAATTCACACTTTGATACATTTAAATATAAGCCTGAGGCAGCAGAAAAAGAATTAATAACCCAGCAGGCACACAACGTCATATGACGTTGATATTTGGTTTAATTTTGGTTGCGACGTCGGTGACCAAAATCCAACATCACCTTAACGTCTATGGCCAACGTTAAGTTGACGTCAAATAATGACGTCAGCTGACGTTGATATTTTGTTGTTTTTAGGTTGTGTTGTAAAGTTACCAAAATTCAACATCTTTTGACGTTTTAATGGTAACGTCCACACAACGTCAAATTCTAACATCATTAGACGTTGATATTTTGTTGGTTTTAGGTTGTGGTATTAACTAACCAAAATACAATGTCAGGCCAACGTCTCCTGACAACGTTATATTTACGTCAAAAACTGACATTTAGTTGTGAGGTATGGTGACCAAAACCCAACATGTTCTTAACGTGATAATGCATCGTCCACACAACGTCAAATTCTAACATCGTTAGACGTTGATATTTTGTTGGTTTTAGGTTGTGGTATTAACTAACCAAAATACAACGTCAAGCCAACGTCTCCTGACAACATCATATTTACGTCAAAAACTGACATTTAGTCGTGATGTGTGGTGACCAAAACCCAACATGTTCTTAATGTGATAATGCATCGTCCACACAACGTCAAATTCTAACATCGTTAGATGTTGATATTTTGTTGGTTTTAGGTTGTGGTATTAACTAACCAAAATACAACGTCAAGCCAACGTCTCCTGACAACATCATATTTACGTCAAAAACTGACATTTAGTCGTGATGTGTGGTGACCAAAACCCAACATGTTCTTAACGTGATAATGCATCGTCCACACAACGTCAAATTCTAACATCATTAGACGTTGATATTTTGTTGGTTTTAGGTTACGGTATTAACTAACCAAAATACAACGTCAAGCCAACGTCTCCTGACAACGTCATATGTGCGTCAAAAACTGACATTTAGTCGTGATGTGTGGTGACCAAAACCCAACATGTTCTTAACGTGATAATGCATCGTCCACACAACGTCAAATTCTAACATCGTTAGATGTTGATATTTTGTTGGTTTTAGGTTGTGGTATTAACTAACCAAAATACAACGTCAGGCCAACATCTCCTGACAACATCATATTTACGTCAAAAACTGACATTTAGTCGTGATGTGTGGTGACCAAAACCCAACATGTTCTTAACGTGATAATGCATCGTCCACACAACGTCAAATTCTAACATCATTAGACGTTGATATTTCGTTGGTTTTAAGTTATGGTATTAACTAACCAAAATACAACGTCAAGCCAACGTCTCCTGACAACATCATATTTACGTCAAAAACTGACATTTAGTCGTGATGTGTGGTGACCAAAACCCAACATGTTCTTAACGTGATAATGCATCGTCCACACAACGTCAAATTCTAACATGATTAGACGTTGATATTTTGTTGGTTTTAGGTATTAACTAACCAAAATACAACGTCAATCCAACGTCTCCTGACAACATCATATTTACATCAAAAACTGACATTTAGTCGTGAGGTATGGTGACCAACCCAGCGGGCACCATGATATCAATTTGACGTCAAAAGTTGGTCAAGACTTGATCAAGATATTGTATATCATTTTAAGGTCAGTTTGAAAAGAAAATGTCTTCCAGTGGTAATTAGATGAAAAAGAGAAAGTTAATACCCACACTGAAATTGGTTTATGTATATGCAGGTCAATATGTTTGACATTCAGTTTACATCAAATCAATGTCAGGGTTTGGTTTTGACGTCAATTTGATTTGTATATTTGACCTGTTCCTTGACGTTGATTTTGACATCAATTTGATGTCTTTTCAACATCAATTGCCCACTGGGAAAACCCAACATGTTCTTAACGTGATAATGCATCGTCCACACAACGTCAAATCCTAACATCCTTAGATGTTGATATTTTGTTGGTTTTAGGTTGTGGTATTAACTAACCAAAATACAACGTCAAGCCAACGTCTCCTGACAACATCATATGTACGCCAAAAACTGACATTTAGTCGTGATGTGTGGTGACCAAAACCCAACATGTTCTTAACGTGATAATGCATCGTCCACACAACGTCAAATTCTAACATCGTTAGATGTTGATATTTTGTTGGTTTTAGGTTGTGGTATTTACTCATCAAAATACAACGTCAAGCCAACATCTCAACACAACGTCCTACGTCAAACATTTATTTGTGATGTGTGGTGACCAAACCCCAACATCACCTTGACGTCATAATGTTGATGTCCACACAATGTCAAATTCTGAAATCATTAGACGTTGTTATTTTGTTGGTTTTAGGTTGTGGTATTAACAAACCAAAATGCAACATCAAGCCAACATCTCCAGACAATGTCATAATTACGTCAAACATTGACATTAAGTCGTTAAGTATGGTGACCACAACCTAACATCTCCTTAACGTCATAATGGTAACATCCACACAATGTCAAATTCTAACATCATTAGACGTTGATCTTTTGTTATTTTTAGGTTGTGTTGTAGAGAAACTAAAACCCAACGTTAAGCCAACGTCTCAAACCAACGCCAAATGCTGACATTTAGTCATAAAGGTATGGTGACCAAAAATCAGCGTCTCTTTAATGTCATAACAGTAACGTCCATATAACGTCAATTCTAATATCATTAGACGTTGATTTTTTTTTATTTTTAGGTTGCGTTGTAAAGTAACTAAAATCCAACGTTGAGCCAATGTTTCAAACCAATGTCACATTGACGTCAAAAACTGACATTTAGTCGTGATGTGTGGTGACCAAAACCCAACATGTTCTTAACGTGATAATGCATCGTCCACACAACGTCAAATTCTAACATGATTAGACGTTGATATTTTGTTGGTTTTAGGTATTAACTAACCAAAATACAACGTCAATCCAACGTCTCCTGACAACATCATATTTACGTCAAAAACTGACATTTAGTCGTGAGGTATGGTGACCAACCCAGCGGGCACCATGATATCAATTTGACGTCAAAAGTTGGTCAAGACTTGATCAAGATATTGTATATCATTTTAAGGTCAGTTTGAAAAGAAAATGTCTTCCAGTGGTAATTAGATGAAAAAGAGAAAGTTAATACCCACACTGAAATTGGTTTATGTATATGCAGGTCAATATGTTTGACATTCAGTTTACATCAAATCAATGTCAGGGTTTGGTTTTGACGTCAATTTGATTTGTATATTTGACCTGTTCCTTGACGTTGATTTTGACATCAATTTGATGTCTTTTCAACATCAATTGCCCACTGGGAAAACCCAACATGTTCTTAACGTGATAATGCATCGTCCACACAACGTCAAATCCTAACATCCTTAGATGTTGATATTTTGTTGGTTTTAGGTTGTGGTATTAACTAACCAAAATACAACGTCAAGCCAACGTCTCCTGACAACATCATATGTACGCCAAAAACTGACATTTAGTCGTGATGTGTGGTGACCAAAACCCAACATGTTCTTAACGTGATAATGCATCGTCCACACAACGTCAAATTCTAACATCGTTAGATGTTGATATTTTGTTGGTTTTAGGTTGTGGTATTTACTCATCAAAATACAACGTCAAGCCAACATCTCAACACAACGTCCTACGTCAAACATTTATTTGTGATGTGTGGTGACCAAACCCCAACATCACCTTGACGTCATAATGTTGATGTCCACACAATGTCAAATTCTGAAATCATTAGACGTTGTTATTTTGTTGGTTTTAGGTTGTGGTATTAACAAACCAAAATGCAACATCAAGCCAACATCTCCAGACAATGTCATAATTACGTCAAACATTGACATTAAGTCGTTAAGTATGGTGACCACAACCTAACATCTCCTTAACGTCATAATGGTAACATCCACACAATGTCAAATTCTAACATCATTAGACGTTGATCTTTTGTTATTTTTAGGTTGTGTTGTAGAGAAACTAAAACCCAACGTTAAGCCAACGTCTCAAACCAACGCCAAATGCTGACATTTAGTCATAAAGGTATGGTGACCAAAAATCAGCGTCTCTTTAATGTCATAACAGTAACGTCCATATAACGTCAATTCTAATATCATTAGACGTTGATTTTTTTTTATTTTTAGGTTGCGTTGTAAAGTAACTAAAATCCAACGTTGAGCCAATGTTTCAAACCAATGTCACATTGACGTCAAATACTGACATTTAGTGGTGAGGTATGGTGACCAAAATCAAACGCCATCTTGATGTCATTATGGTAACGTCCATATAACGTCAAATTCTTACATCATTAGATGTTGATATTTTGTTGGTTTTATGTTGTGGTAATAACTAACCAAAATACAACGTCAAGCCAACGTCTCAACACAACGTCCTACGTCAAACATTTATTTGTGATGTGTGGTGACCAAACCCCAACATCACCTTGACGTCATAATGTTGATATCCACACAATGTCAAATTCTGAAATCATTAGACGTTGTTATTTTGTTGGTTTTAGGTTGTGGTATTAACAAACCAAAATGCAACATCAAGCCAACATCTCCAGACAATGTCATAATTACGTCAAACATTGACATTTAGTCGTTAAGTATGGTGACCACAACCTAACATCTCCTTAACGTCATAATGGTAACTTCCACACAATGTCAAATTCTAACATTTTTTACATTGATATTTTGTTATTAATGGTTATGTTGTAGAGAAACTAAAACCCAACGTCAAGCCAACGTCTCCTGACAACATCATATTTACGTCAAAAACTGACATTTAGTCGTGATGTGTGGTGACCAAAACCCAACATGTTCTTAACATGATAATGCATCGTCCACACAACGTCAATTTCTAACATCATTAGATGTTGATATTTTGTTGGTTTTTGGTTGTGATTTTAATTAACCAAAATACAACGCCAAGCCAACGTCTCCTGACAATGTCATATTTACGTCAAAAACTGACATTTAGTCGTGAGGTATGGTGACCAAAACCCAACATGTTCCTAACGTGATAATGGTAACTTCCACACAATGTCAAATTCTAACATCATTAGACGTTGATCCTTTGTTATTTTTAGGTTGCGTAGTAAAGTAACTAAAATCCAACGTTGAGCCAAGTCTCAAACCAATGTCACATTGACGTCAAATACTGACATTCTAGCCCCTTTCACACAGCACTTTGAACCCGGCAAATTGCCGGCAAATTGCCAGAGTGCCTTCTGTGTGAACGCAAACACGACCCGGGATTGATGCCGGGATCGATCCCGGGTTGGGGACCTAGTAACATTGCCGTGTTCAGACCCGGAACGCGCGCTGTGTGAACAAAAGCCAGAACCAATGCCGTAAGGGGTGTCATAGTGATGACGCATGTGCCATCGCGCGACTCTGTTGCTCTTAGAAGAAAGTTTGTGTTCGTCATCAGCAAAGAAAGAACGAAAAAATGTCTGCAAACTGGAATGAAGCAGAGACAGGAGCTCCTCAGTATCCGCGCTGAAGCTGCAATCGTTCACCAGCTCTGTGGAAAGGTGCGCGCGTGCACATGTTTTCAACGCGTACGTTACACGTCTCATCCTGACGTCCGGCGGCTTTCCGGGACATTAACGGGTTGTGTGTGAACGCACTCACAGATCCCGGCAAATCACTGGCAGTGTGAATGAACCGAAATCAAACAATCCCGGGACAAATGCCGGGTCACATTATCTGTGTATTTTCCGGAATCTCTGTGTGAAAGGGGCTTTAGTGGTGAGGTATGGTGACCAAAATCACGGGCGTCAGTTTGGTTTGAAATGTGGTGGGGACAGAGACGCATTCGGAAGTGCATTTTCAAAAGTGCTGGGTACAAACCATAGACTGTAAAAAAGAGGTACAAACTTGTCAAACTGTGCAGCCTCTCTGCTCAATCCATAAATAAATGCATCGATCAATTCAATGGTCTAGTGGCAGAACTTTTGCCAAGCGTGCCAGAGGTTACAGGTTCTAATCCGCCCTCGGTATATTTTTTTATCTCTCTCATCAAAACCGAATATGTTCATCATTGGTTACAGTCTATATCAAGCAGGAACACGTTTGTGGGCATTTTATTTTGTGATTTCACCGGAATGAAAAGAGAGTCTCCACAACTGCGATAGATTGAGGAGCGCGAGTGAAGACTGCGGGTGCCACAGAGAACACTGTATCCATGACACTGATAACAGCGGACACGAGCGCTCAGCTTGAGTTCAAAAACAAAACATTTTAGTGCTAGATCTCGTATTAAATAACAAACTAAATGAATGCTCTGCTAGTTAACTGGAGATGTTTTATTTGTATTAGGTACATCCGTGCCTCAATGTTTCCAAAAGTGGTGGGTACAAAATGACTCATGACGAAATCTGGTGGGGACGCGTACCCACCTTCCCCACCGAAATCGACACCTATGACCTTTAACTAACCAAAATACAATGTCAAGCCAACATCTCCAGACAATGTCATATTTACGCCAAAGTATGGTGACCACAACCTAACATCTCCTTAACGTCATAATGGTAACTTCAACACAATGTCAAATTCTAACATCATTAGACGTTGATCCTTTGTTATTTTTAGGTTGTGTTGTAAATAAACTAAAATCCAACGTTGAGCCAACGTCTCAAACCAACGTCAAATACTGACATTTTAGTCATAAAGGTATTGTGACCAAAAATCAGCGTCTCTTTAACGTCATAACGGTAATGCCCATATAACGTCAAATTCTAACATCATTAGACGTTGATCTTTTGTTATTTTTAGGTTGCGTTGTAAAGTAACTAAAATCCAACGTTGAGCCAACGTTTCAAGCTAACGTCATAATGATGTCAAATACTAAAATGTGTTGTTGGGTCACAATCTCACTTCTAAATTGTCGTGAGGTATGGTGGTCTAAACCCAGCAATGTCACTATGTTAACATCTAGACAACACAACATTCCATTATTAGATGTTTTTGTTTTGTTGACTGCACATCATGGTTACTAAACAAAACACAAACGTCAGCATGCTAATGTACATATACATCTTAAATAGGATACAGGCAACATTAGACATATTTGATATGATTTCAGTTGTGGTGTTGGGTAAGAGAAATTCAATGTCTAATATACACCAACTTCATACTTATGAATAATTCAGACTGAAGTCTTTGTGACCTAGTAAACGTCAAACTTACTGTAAGCATTGCTCTTTATTTTATCTAAGGTGATAGTTTGGATTATCCATAGACTTTCTGGTTCATGCAAGTGTAATAGATCAAATTGACCCATTGTGTTCCCTGTCAGAAGAACAAGCTCTTCACCAGGAGTGTGCTGATCTAAAATGAATACTACCTGCAAGCAAGCAACTGAAAGGGTGTGCACAACAACACACATTGGTTTGGGATTTATTAATGGTTTATACTTATTTCTACAATTATATAATGAATCATAAACCACCTTGTATTGTTTTGCATATTTACAAAAAAAAAAAAAAAACGGCTGGGTTGATACTAAAAATTATGTTGTTTGCAGGTGTATACAGTACACTTTATTCAATTTGGAGCAGCACACTCTCGGTAAGGTGTTCATTCTCACAAGAGGGAAGACTTTATGGTTCAAAATTGGATGATCTACATTAGGGTGACCATATTTTGATTACCAAAAAACAGGACACTCGGCCCAGCAAACAGATAGGCCTACTCAAATGATACTCGAAGTTTACTCAAAAGATACCTTATTAATTTCAATACATTTAAAGTAGGTTATGCCTCCTCTGTATGGATAGAAATGTGTTATATTGTTATATGAAAACAGGACATGTCCTTGGATAACAGGACAGTTGGTCACCTTAATCTACATTATGGAACAGCAAATACACTGTGTGGGTGAAATGTGATTTACCTCTTTAAGTTGTGCTTTTGGGTAATCAAAATCTCCAAAGTCACAATACAGTTTATCTGAGACTAATGAATTCAGGTAGTGACAGGGTAACAGTTATCAACATCTGTATAGCATACGTCCAACAACCTGACAAATGTTTTTGCTTTTTAATTAGGGCTACTTATCAGGTGGTAATACATTTGGTTATAGTGTACACTGTAGGCTATATAACACATGGCCTTCATGTGGATTCCATGAGAAACAGACATACATTGCACCCATAATTTCTTTATCAAGTTGTGCTTCACAACAGTGCAGCTGTCAGACAAACGCAGCAATTATTATTACTATACAAATAATGATGATAATATGAATAACAATAATAATAAATTCAATTTAGCCTATTGAAGTGTGCAACAGTTTTTTGAATGTTGCAGGTAACCCAAGAAATTTAAAATTGATCCCTAACCAATCACAGTTAGGCATCAATTTGAAATTAATTCCTAACCAATCACAGTTAGGCATCAATTTCCTCCGCTCTACCCTCTTGTGGGAAAGACCTCACGTTTCCACTCCAGCCATTGTACTGTCTGCGCGGGCACTGCACACCTTTCAACATCCTGATATACCTGCTGTGGACGGTGAGTGAACAGAGGTAACGAAAATATAAATAAATATTGGTGTTTATTAGTTTTATTTGATTTTATGTGGACTGGGAAATCAATGGATTTTTGTGAACTGGCGCGAATTTCCACCTGGCCTACTATTTAACTACCAGAGTAACAGTTAATTTACCTAATTGATGTAGTTAAAAGTGACTTTTATATAATAACTATAGTTTAAGCAGTGATAGGAATGATGCCTCAGCGGCGCACATATGTCTGAATGAACTGCACGTGCGGCGGCTGTCCGGTTCGCTGGGGATAAGTTATAGGCTGTTGTTGTTGGGGGAGTAGCACGTGAATTTTAAAGGCCATGTTGCAGGTTAAACACCACTGTCGATTAATGGGTACATAAAGCAGTTAAGATATGTATATAAAGTTAGAAATGTCTCCAAAATGGTGTTAAAGTCCAGTTTTTGTAGTTTTTGGTTAGTGACGGTTATTTTTTACGCGACTCGGCGATGACGTCACATGAGGTAGACGCAGGCTGCAGGCAGCGCTTCAGAATCGGTTCAGTTACAGTTCTCATGGTTCACAGCCGAGGAGATCGATGTTCTCGTCAGGGCTGTAACACTCGTGTTTAAATAGTTTTCCTTATAATAATGTATCGTTTGCAAAAAGTAAAATGCATCTGTGTAGATGTGAGAATCATTTACAGTGGATGCACGTTGTATGTATGTCTGTATTATGGCCAAGCATGCGCGCTTAAAATAGCATCTGAATGTACGCGCAACGCCCCAGACTTTAGACTAGGTTAGGGTGACCAACAGTCCTGTTTTCCCAGGACATGTTCTGTTTTCACGTCCTGTTTTAGCTGTTTTTTTTTTTAATTATGAAATGTCCTGGTTTTCAAAAAACTTCTGGGAAAGATCAGCTCTAAAACAAAACATAGATGGGCAAACAAGGAGGATGAGGATTGAGGAAGAAAAATATGATAAAGAGGAAGAAAAAATATATACATTTTGTTAGTTCGTTTTTGTAAGTTTGTGAGAGCTATTTTTGTTAAATTTGGAGGTATTGCTTTTAGTTATTTCTTATTTATACATTTATTTTTCTAATACAGATGAGACATTATTTCATTCATTCAAACCTGTAATAATTATAGATTAATTTTTCTAATACAGAAGAGACATTATTTCATTCATTCAAACCTGTAATAAAACAGGCTTTGAGAAGCCTATCTGAATTTGTGTCTTGTAATAAAACCATTTTCTATCCATACAGAGGAGGCATAGGCTACTTTAAATATACTAAAATTAATAAGGCATCATTGAGTAAATTTCGAGTATAATTTGAGTATCTGTTTGCTCGGCCGAGTGTCCTGCTTTTACCTCTATCTCCGGTGAAAATGTTGTTTGCAAATGTAGCTGACGACGAGTAGGCTGGTCATGTCTTCAGTGTGATGAGTATGTTCATGGTTTATGTTTACTTTACCTTTTTATTTTTTACACGGAGTCCTTTGAACAACAGCTATAGGTGACAGGAGATGTGTTGCATACACAATAAACATGCATCAGATATGTTTCCAACATACTTGCAGAGTTTAAAACTTAAGAATCTTTCCTACTTATCCATGGCAATACCGGTACACTGCGTCGTCCAGGCAGGCTATACGCTGGGCTTATGGAGTTTTAGGCAGGAGTATAAAGAAGCCTCTCGTGTGGTTTCAACCATCAGACAACAATTCCAAAGTTGTGACCAGACCTATCAGGGCTTTCAATTGCCTCGTTTGGATGAAAATGAATAAAAATAATAATTCCTTATTCTGTTGTGATCGCCCAATTGCCCTCAAAATGTTATAAAGTACACAGAACACATGGATTTTTATAAGAAAAAAACTGTTTATTGGCATTGCTTGTAATGGTTACTAAACATTTACTGAACAAGGACAAATATTACTGAACAAAGACACAGGTTGCAAGTAAACAAATCTATATAAAAAAAGCCCACTGATGAAGGGCTAGACCTGAAATGTTTGCACATTGTTTCTTTTGCCTGCAATAGTGTGGTCCAGAGCCATAGAGAGAGAGTTACGACACTCCCATAGACCGCCATAGGAACTCTGGAATGCGGAAGTAACGCGTGTCGTGGAGCAATAGTTCAATAGTTACAATACCAATAGTTCCAAACATTGATAGTTCCACCATTGAACCCCATTCATTTTCAGTGCTTCCGAAGTACGCTCGCTGGTAAATTAATGAAATTACTGTATTTTTTTTTAACTTTTACACACATTAGCCGACCTCTCGTGAATCTAGTCAGTATATTTTATGTGGCCAGTTTTAGTTAATGTTTTAGATAATGGGTTAATTGCAGCTAGCTATAGCTTACATGACCAACTCTTCATTTAAGTTAACTAACTTATGGTAACCTGAAGTATATACATACATAACCCTAACCCATTTAAATAAATGAATTTGTGTGTGTGTGTGAATATATTATGTGTATGGGTTAAGGTTAGTTATGTGTGATTCAAATATACATGTGTACTGTACATCGTATACATATTTGTGTGTGTTTTCTGATATGGTTTAGTCTATGATTAGGGTAGGACGAAGGGGTACATTAGCCATACTGAAATGAATCCCGTTAACAGTTATGGATCATGTTTAGGAACATAGTTAATTCACTCATTAACTATCTCTCCGGTTTCAAGTTTATATTTACCGAACGTTACTGCAAATTTGTACATGCACACTTATATTTTATGTTGGTTGTAATTCTGAACGGACCGCCTCTCCAGACCTCTTTGCGTGATCACAAAGGTAGGCTAATGGCTGAATCGGAATTTATAAGCAAGATCACGGGAATCAATAGCCTAAGAAAAAAAGTAATGATTTTGTGCAAAGTAAAACCAAAGCACCGAAACCACCACTAAATGAGATGACAGGGACAGAAGGAAAGAAGATAACTAACAACTAAAATAAATAGGGCTAGGTAGAGTCTGACGGCCTCCTCCTCAGGAACCTGTTTGAAGGATTTGGCGATGGGGGCGGCCAGGTGCATCAGGACAAACTGGCGCTAACCTCTCGAAGAGCTGCAGGTGAATTGGTGTAGCTTTCCTGAAGGGCCTTCATTAATGATGTTGCATAACCTGCAGACATAATAATAATACTGTATAAAGATCATTGCCACTAATGGAAAGTTTGAAAACACATGAAATGGTCCTGCATATGAATTATAGCAAACATAAACAGTAAACAGAATGTTATGAGATTGCCAGGGAGATTACAGTACAGTGGACCCTGATATGCGCTACTAAATGAATACATAAAAGAAATCCAGAACATATTCGATGATTTGAATGTTACTATTAAATGTTTACACCAATACTAGTGGTAATACATGTGGTAAAGTTACATAAACTCTATGAGGTAGTGAATTTACTGAGAGGTAGCTAAACTCTGAAGTGAGAAGTGGATAAACTGTTTCTGACATAATTTCAGCGGTGGGTAAACTGCGTTTAGCCTCCACTACAGCCCTGACGACACGGTCACGGTCAAATGTGAAAGAGAACCGTAGCAGTCTAACACAAAACGCAAACGCACGATTGCGAAAGCCGCTTGATGATCATTACCACTGGTCCAAACACTAGCCATGAAGCTTTCATAACGACATGGGCATTTAGTTCAGGGCAATTTTGTTTTGGCTCAAATTCGTGAATCACGAAAAATGCTCTTCTAATGTCAGAGTGATCGTGCTTGTAGTGGAGGCTGTGTCAAAGGGAACACGGTAGCTATAACGTTACAAAATACACACAGAGCTAGCTAACACGCAGCTTGTAAACATTAACGTTAGCATGAACTTACCGTGGCAATATCTCGCTTGCGGCAGACGGTGTCTCTCGGCCTCGGGACAGGGCAAGCAGAGAGGTTTGCATTCACAGACGGCACGGCGGTAGGAAGTAACTTAGCCATCCTCTCACTCTTTAAACCAAGTGAGACCATCTTGGCATCCCCTGAGTGGTAATCCTCCTCTTTGAAATGCGCGCTGCATATTCTCGAGTAACTGCGGCGACAGAGCTAACGTTAACTTAGGTGAAAAATCTGCTCGCCTAATCTTGACAAACTGCACCCAGCTTCGGAAGATCTATCTATCTATCTATCTCGATATATTTACTTATATCTGACACTGTCACTCTTTCACTAGCTAACGTTAGCTACTCGCGGGCTTTCGTCTGTTGTCCAACAGCGTACCTCATGTGACGTCATCCAATGCATTGTGGGAGAAATTAGAATCCTCGCTAGCTGTTAGCCAAATGCTAACATATCACCTACTTTCCCGTATTATATTTTTTTTTTGTAATCCCCTACAACATCAAATACAATGGATAACTGTTTAAATGTGTATTACCAACTAGAAAACTGCCAGAAAAGGAAAAAAAAAAAACTGCACCATGGCCTTTAATGCATTCATTTATATTCATTTTACGGAGCCCTCCACATGACACGCAAAGCATATATATTGTTTTTTACATAGTGGCCATACTTGTCCTTTGTCGTGGATTTTTAGATCACTTTATTGTGTAAAATGTGCTTGTGGGACGTCAGTATTTGGATGTGGGACGTCAGTATAAGGATTTTCGACAGCCAGTTTTAAAATACAAAGAAATAAGCCTAATATGATATGATTGAATGTTTATTTATCTAGATGAATTGGCAGTAGCCTTAACAAATGTCATGTGGTGCGAACGTGATTTATCTTAATTTATTTCCTTAAGTTCTGGTAACACTTTACAATACTGCATTAATTCATACTTAACTAATGCACAGATGATTACGAGTCAATGTATGACACAATTATACTGCATCAGCAACTAATAAAGAGTCTATATTAATATTTTAAGTAATATATTAATTAATTGATTAAATGTGCCATAATGTATTAATTCATAAATAATATATTTTATTAACTAACAGTGTAAATGAATGTGCTCATTACCACAAAATGGGTCAAAGCTATGTACTTGTCTGTTTTAATTAATCATTAGCTTATGCTTTGCAAAGGTATATCATTATTTAAATATTAACTAATTAAGTAATATGTCATAGTATGATCCATAATGTGGAAGTCAAAACCAAAATGACATATTGCAATTAGTTAATAGTAATACATTACATAAGGCATACATTAACTCGTGATTATCTGTCCTTTGTTACCATAGTTCTCTGGAATTAAAGTTTGCCTTTCTTTGAGTTTTTGTAAATAATGATCTCATATTTTTGTTCTATAAGGGCAGGCATCAACTTTTGAGGATCTAAATGTCCTTGATAAATCCCTCAACTGCCTGGAGGAAAAGCAGATACCGGTAAGGACATACATGTAGTCATACCAGTATAATGCAATTTTTATAATGTGCAGTGTTTCAATCCCTGTGTGACTTGCAACCGTCATGGGGATACACTGTTAACCTTTTTTTGTGTTTAAACTAAAATACTGTTCCTCCAATTTCAGATTAATAGCTTGTCCAATGATGGAGAAATACATTTGAAGGACAATGGGAAAAGGATCATGGAGAAGTAAGTTTTTATATTATCAGTTCTTGGCAGAATCATGTGTTATTTTATCTGGCACTTGATGTTGTCACAGACAAGTTGATCAAGTTGATGAAGTTAACTATCTATTAGGGCTGTAGTCAACCAAAGAAATCCGTAGTCAACCAAAGAAATCCTTAGTCGACCAAAGTCCTGTCCTGCGCAACGATTAGTCGACTAAAAAAAAAAAAAAATTTTTTTGCATTTTGATTGAACATTTATTAAACAATTGTCATAGAGCATTTATAAAACAACAACGAAAAAAAACGAATAATACATAAAACTATAATAATAATACAATTCTTTGAAAATTAAGTGATTTTTTAACTGCAAAGTGAAGAGCTCTGTCCTAGGTCTATAGTGACAGTCACAATTGACCTATGGCTAAGCCACGCCCCCTCCACTCACTCGGACAAACAATCAACATTCGGTCACAGGCCGTAGCGGCAGCTGTCACAGTAGGAGACATTTCACAGGAGGCAATTGATGATTTTTGGAGACAGAAAGATTATATATCATCTCGAAGTCACCAAGGGGGCATTAACTATGCATTGGAGGGTTATATTAATAATTTTATTGTTGAGAAGGTCGATGAAAACCTTCAGCTCCAGGCAAAAATGTACAGGTCACAGTGTAAACGTGATAAACCGCATCTCGTTGCCATCACCATCTCAGACAACAAGATAGAGGATCAGCATTGTTCATGCACTGCAGTATTTACATGAATCATTCAGCACAACATTGCTAACATTCGTTATATCGGTTATTTATTTACAGATACGTTAACGAAGCTAAGTGATATGATGTACAACGCAGCTAGAAGCTAACGTTTTAAGCTAACGTTACGTTAGAGATGTTTAAGATAACATTCAAATACGTTGTTAACTTAGAACAGATGTAGACATCCTTGTTTAATTCTTGTTTAATTTATCCACGTTTAGTAGGTGTTGTGGTCTAACGTTACCGCATACCTTAATCCAGACCAGACACTTATCTCGGTTGAGATGTTTGGAAAAGGGTAAAAAAAAAAACATATCGCCGCCCAGCCTCTCGGGATACCTGTGTCGGAGTTGCATGTACCCCATGCACACCGTTTGACCATTTTAAACTTAAAATTACAAGAAAAAACATATAAAAACGAATGAAAACTGACTAACTGCAATGCATTTCAATGGAAGTGGAAGCAGAGAATGTCCGAGTGTATTGGGTGAGCTATGCGCACTGATTGGCTCATCGCGTTTAGGGGCGTGGCTTAGCCATAGGTCAATCGCGCACCTGACCACACCACACGCTACAAAAAATATAACTGCTACTGCCAAATAATGAAAAATCCTAACGAAAGCTCTCGTTTATACAGGCTGTATATTCTTTTCAAAGCTATGGGTTAACTTTTTTGCCCAGCCGATCTAACGTTAGGCGTTTTAAAACAAACACACAAAAAAAACAAATAGCCTAGCTAAAAAAAAACAATCCTAATAATAATAGGCTATAGCCTATAGTAGGAAGGCATATAGGTTTATTTTCGTTTTGTTACATTATTTAGGCTATTTTCAAACGCGTCAAGTGTACAAATAAAAACAAAAACATAAGAAAACACAGTCTATTGAGTCAGCATAATAAAGCCGTTAAGGCTACTTACAGATCTGCAGGCCTAGTCCACCTTTTTTTATGTTGTGGGCCAAAAACACTAACATGTCCACATTCTTGGGTAAAAGACAGCTCCTTGACTTGTTAACAACAAATCCTGCTTTGGAAAATTTGCGCTCTGCAGGAGTGGAGGTTGCAGGGATGCAGCCAGACAAAAGATTTAGATTTCATGGACATTTTGTCACATCGCGCCATACGGCGTACCGTGTTCTCCTTTTTCCAAAGCACTTGGGCGGTTGCACTCCGGAGGCGTCTGCCGTTGCTAAGCGCAACCATCAGCTGCACTCTCCGTTACAGCAAGCAAAACTACCTATATTCCTTACTGAGCGCAAAGCAGCAGTGCAGCCAGCCGCAGGTGCGGTTCCCGAGTGTTCGTGGTGCGCTAAACTGTGCTGTTACAAAATAGCCCAAAGCATTTAAAGTTGGGGATAAAACATTGACTAATTATATTTAGAATACAGTAATATATAACTGCGTATAAAGGATTAAATATCAAGGAGTAAATCAATGAAAATTTTCTTTCTATTGGTAAAAAAAAAAAAATATATGCAACTGGTCGACCAATGAGAATGTCAGTCGACCAAGACGGCATCGACCGATTAGTCGACTAAAGTTGACAGCCCTACTATCTATCTATCCATCCGTCTGTCTGTCTAATTAGGGATGTGTGTGATGACTAATTTTAAAGTCGTTTAAACAGAGGTTAGTAACCGACTAGGCTTGCTACGATAGTCGGTGTTGAGGCGGGCGTACACGGTGCGAGTTCGGACACTCGTGATGGAGGTCGTGAGATATTGCACGTCAGGAGTCAGTTAACTTGATAATCGCGTCAAAACAGCCGGTATACGGCACGACTGTCCTGCACGAATTTTATCTAATATTAATTTCTGTCACTTCTGTGAACTGACCACTGCATAGAATATGAAAAATATGAATATCTTCGTGAGTCAGCTGTCAACAACAGGCCTAAACCAGCCATGGTACCAGCACAAAAACACAATCAGTAAAATATCATCTAATTATTGTCAACAAAACTTTGAAAATATCGAGACATATTTTTGTCAATATTGCGCACCCCTAATGTAAGGTATCTATTTTGATTTCTTCGGGTCTTAACAATCCTTAAATTTGACTTTAAAAAATGTGCAGAAACCCTGCTATACGCTGGTGAAAAACAGGCGGACTCCCCAAATTTTTTAAACATTTTTAATGAGGTGCTCGGCTTGGCTCGTAATTCCTCTCACACGTTGCGAACATGCGAGCATCACCGATATCCACGCGATCATCTGCGAGCTCATAAAACAGCAAATAAAAAAAAAATTGATATACAATCATTAAGTTCAGTTAGAGAGCAGACACTATTAAACTGAACATGTCTGCTTAATAAATCTTCAGCCGAACGAGAGTCGCCGCACAGATCAGCAACATTAGTCAGTTTCATTCATTACAAGAGTGAGGAGCTGACTGACAAGGTGACTGCGGAATAATGTGTCACAGCGAAATGTAAGTATTCAAGTATTCATCGCTAATTAAAAAAATTAAACTAACATGTGCACGGCCACACGTGTCAACGGGCGCGGAGCGAGCAGAACAGAACTGAACAGAACTCCCATTGATGTGCGGCCGTGCACATGTTAGTTTCGTTTTCAAATTGGCACCAGTTCGGGGCACAACAACAAAACAGTGCTGTTCCACACCATTATGAATGCCCGTGCAAACATGCGCATTTTCCGTTTGCCTTTAAATTAGCCATTTAAAAGCCCCGCTGGTGATACCGGTATTACCGGTGTTGTCCACATGTCGATTAACCGGTGGGAAAATATCATCGCTGTCACATCCCTATAACCGACTAGTCTAAAATTAAAACCCCTGCAGTTAAAATAGGAACACTGTGTACATTTGATTCAATTAAAACTTAACTTACTATTCCAATATGCAATATCCAAATATAATTTTAAATATTTAGATTTTTCTACATGTTCAAATCCTTCCTGACCTTTGGGATCAACACCAGGCCAACAGTAGAACCAGTGTGACATCTAGATGTGACAAACCTACTAAACTATAACAACCGTTATATAATGTGTTGTATATAATTAATTATTTGGACATTTAAATCCTCTTCCTTTTGTATCCACAGGTTGATGACAAATGAGGTAATGGCCAGTTTCAATATGAAGGACGGGAAAGGAGCATCTTTACAATGTTGTCACAGGTAAAAAAAATATATATATATTATTTTGACGATCATGTGCCCCCAGTGAAGCTGACTTTTAATTTTACCGGCGGCCCTGAGCACACAGCGCTCCTATTCTTCGTCTTCATTAGTTTATGCTCTATTAATTATTAGTTAATTAACTATTAATACTTCCTCATATTCAGCAAATGTACTCATTTATATAATTTAAACAAATCTTTGTAGGGGTGTGACGGTTATTATATAATGGTAAATGGTAAATGGACTGCATTTATATAGCGCTTTCACAGACCCAATGGCCACCAAAGCGCTTTACATTTGCCTCACATTCACCCATTTACTCTCATTCATACACCGACGGGCGACGGCAGCCATGCAAGGCGCCATCCAGCTCGTCGGGAGCAGCTGGGGTTAGGTGTCTTGCTCATGGACACCTCGACACTTGGTCAGGTGGAACCGGGGATTGAACCACCAACCTTCCGGTTTGTAGACAACCTACATGAACCACTGAGCCACTGCCGCCCATATATATATATAACCGTGAGACCGACGGTTATAGTTGAACACCGTCATTTGAACTCTATAACCGCCAAAACCGTGTAATTAAAATATTTTTTGCAAACATTTTTTATCATAGAGAATGTTTAAATACTAATATCAGCTTACGAGGGAAAAGGATGCGGAGTTAGTGGTGCTTCGGAGGCTGCTCCTGCTGGAGATGATTCGGGAGACCGATCAAAGCGCGCGCCTTGTTAAAGCCTTGTTGTTTATACTCGACGCGTCCGCACGAGCGCGAAGGTGCGCGCGGCAAAAATGACGCGTTGGGTGCGCAAGACCGGCAAGACCACATTCGCTTGGCTGAGTGGACAGCGCGCGCGGTGCCGCATCTGAGGATGAACTACTTCAAGCTGACTCTACCCGAGCATGTGCGTCTCACCCAGATAGGTCTCACACCCATTGTCTCACCGCACCGGCACCCAGTTTGCGTGTCTAAATTGCAAAGGTTTTTTTTAAAGGTTTTTTTTTTCTGTGTGTGATTTATTTAAAACAAAGCACGTTCATTGCAAAGTTGTTGTTTTTTTGTTAAGGATTTGTTTACTGTGTGTGATTCATTTAATGGATAGCACATTTACTTCTAGTTGTCTTGCTGTTAATTTTAAATAAACTTATAGCAGCTAATCATTGTCTGTGGTAAGATGTCCTATAACAGACGAACGTCGCAACCCCCCCACCCCCCACCCCCCCCCCCCCCCCCCCCCCCCACCCCCCCACGACGGTTATGTTACAAACCGTCACATTTGACTCCCGTCATAACCGTCATCACCAATTCTGAAACCGGCACACACCCTAAATCTTTGAATATATATATAAAAAAAAAATATTTTCACAATCCTTGCAGACTTAGTCGAACCCAGCAGATATTTTGAAGTGTACATAGATGTTCAATCCTGGTCAGTCCGTGTGAATTAGTTCAGCTTCACTGGGGACCCATGATCGACAAACTTTTGATTTCAAACTATGCTGGTGCTATATTCAGTTGCCCTCTGTCATATTCATGTCATTTACACTGTGTGCTAAATGTAAAATGTGTGTCACCTATTCAAAAAAAATATGATTCCTTGTGCGCACAAACTTACTGAGTGCCAGGTTGAATGCACTTTCTTTTTATTCATATTTTTTTCAAACGATTTCTTTATAGGCCTGTACAGTATTTTTCATATATAATTACAGAATCAAGAAGTTACAAACTAAAAGGCTGTTTAATTTATAGATTTATTTTTTTAAATTCATTTGCAGATTATTTATTTAAATATTAATTCATATCTTAGTATATCAGACAGGTATCGTTCGATGCCAGTCTTAATTTTCTTGATAGTGCATCTCAAAATTGGGAAGATCACGATTATGATCATGGATCGTGATTGTTTCTTATAAGAATGTGATATTAAATTTTGGCAAGAATGCCCACCCCTACTCTAACTGTTGTTTTTACATTCAATCTGATGTCTTTTAAATGTTCATTTAGCTTAAGACATTGCAAAAACACATAGGCGTTGCGTCTGTGTATTCACATTTTTCTGCTTGGAATTTCTGATCGCCATTTGTGAACAGCATCAAAAGTCTCTTTTGATGAGTTACAGAATGTACATGCAATAATGTTACATGTGTATGGCCCTTAAAGCTAGGGTAGAATTTTTTTTCCAAAAACTTGTTGAAAGTGTGTTCCAATCCTGGTAGCTATATAGATATATGATGTCCTACCTGTTTGTCAACATATACATTTGCATACCTCTACGCAACTAAAATTGTATTTTTTGCAATGTTTATTTTTTTTTTTTTACGTTTAAAAAAAAAATATATTATTCACATTCATTATTATTGTAATGTCTCACCAGTGAATGAGACACGAGGTAATCTAAAAGCATTGTACTCTCCTCCACCACCTCTTTGGTTATTTGGCTTTGGAGATGCTCTGAATCGTATCGATCGCTTTCCAAGCTAGCTTGCTATTGCTAGCCCCTCTGACATTTCCTATCCTAGCTTTAAGACTGTTTGCAATTTAATGTTTTAAAGCTTAATGTAGTGCATCATATCCTATATTGACCATACATTTTAATTTTCAAATGTTTCTTACAGAGAGTGTCCAGAGGACTTCAAAGGAGACGGAGGCAAACATTGGAGCGGCTGTCGCCACATGTTGAAAATATGCCCCAGACGGGTGGGGGGGTGGAGGTGGCAGGAAAAAAAAATTGTACGATTTTAGAATAAGGATAATAATGTTAAGTATAAATGGTTATAGTTGAAAACCTTCTGTTAAAATAATGTAAAAAAAAATGAATAAAATAAAAGGTTATTTTATAATCCATTTAATTTCTTTGTCATTTATCTAATAAACAACATTTGTGGATTCCAGTTTCACTAAAAATTAAGTTACTTTTCTGTTTGCTCTTGTCTTAAGATAAATACTTTTGGGTTTTCTTGCATTGGATCTTGACCTCTGTTCGACCTTGTTGTTACATGATGTTTCATTGTATGTTGATTTTTATTTTACAACAAAAACCTGGCTCTGTTAAAAGATTGATGTCATACCAACAAAATTACCATATATTTCTTTAAAGTTGGAATTTGACAGCTAATGTTGTGTTTTGACGGATATCTGACATCAGATTGACGTCAACATCCACCGTTGGACAGATAATTGCATTTTGGTTTAAAATGAAAATCGGGTTGACGTAATAACCCAACGTCAGACTGACGTCAACATCCAATGTTGGAAAGATATTACATTTTGGTTGAAAATAAAAATCAGGTCGACGTCATAACCCAACGTCAGTCTGTTGTCAATATCCAACGTTGGACAGATGTTGCATTTTGGTTGAAAATAAAAATCAGGTCGACGTCATAACCCAACGTTGGACAGATGTTGCATTTTGGTTGAAAATGAAAATCGGGTTGACGTCATAACCCAACGTCAGTCTGTTGTCAACATCCAACGTTGGACAGACGTTGCATTTTGGTTGAAAATGAAAATCGGGTTGACGTCATAACCCAACGTCAGTCTGTCGTCAACATCCAACGTTGGACAGATGTTGCATTTTGGTTGAAAATGAAAATCGGGTTGACGTCATAACCCAACGTCAGTCTGTTGTCAATATCCAACGTTGGACAGATGTTGCATTTTGGTTGAAAATGAAAATCGGGTTGACGTCATAACCCAACGTCAGTCTGTCGTCAACGTCCAACGTTGGACAGATGTTGCATTTTGGTTGAAAATGAAAATCGGGTTGATGTCATAACCCAACGTTAGTCTGTCGTCAACATCCAACGTTGGACAGATGTTGCATTTTGGTTGAAAATGAAAATCGGGTTGATGTCATAACCCAACGTTAGTCTGTCGTCAACATCCAACGTTGGACAGATGTTGCATTTTGGTTGAAAATGAAAATCGGGTTGACGTCATAACCCAACGTCAGTCTGTCGTCAATATCCAACGTTGGACAGACGTTGCATTTTGATTGGATATGAAAATCGTGTTGACGTCATAACCAAACGTCAGTCTGTCGTCAATATCCAACGTTGGACAGATGTTGCATTTTGATTGGATATGAAAATCGGGTTGACGTCATAACCAAACGTCAGAATAACGTCAACATCCAACGTTGGACAGACATTGGAAGTTTACGTTGATCTGATGTTGTATTCTGACGTCAACCCGATTTTCATATCCAATCAAATTGCAACGTCTACCCAACGTTTGGGTCCAACGTCAATCTAACGTCATGTTGACGTCCAGTGCCTGCTGGGAATATTGATACACAAGGGAATTTGACTTTGATCTTTAAGAAATATGGTTGTATCATCAGCCAATTGAGATATTTTAAATTCTTTACCAAATAAAGAAATACCTTCTAAACTGGGATTTTGTAAAATTACAATTGATAACAGTTCAACAGCTAACAGAAAAAGAAATGGAGAAATGGGGCAACCCTGGCGCACTCCTCTATCGCAATTAAAACGTTTAGTAGTTTGAAAGCCAACCAGCACTGAAGAGTTAATGTCATTATAAAGCATGCTCACCATGTTGATAAAGTTACTTCCAAAACCAAAAAGGCTAAGAGATTTAAGCAAAAATTGGTGCTCTAAAGAGTCAAATGCTTTATAAAAATCCAAAAACATTATAATAGCTTCGGAATCAATATTCTCTGAATAATCAATAAGATCAAGAACTAATTCTTATGTTGGAGCTAATATGCCTATTTTTCATAAATCCATTTTGTGTTTCGCCAATTATACTATTAAGGCCAGATTTTAACCGAACTGCCAAAATTAAAGCAAGTAATTTATAATCAACATTTAACAGTGATATAGGCCTCCAGTTTTCAATTAAAAGTGGGTCTTTATCCGTTTTGGGGATCAAGGAAATAAGACCCTGCTTCATTGAGGGAGTCATCTCTCCTTTTTTAATACAGTCTTTAAACAAACTATGTAGAGGATGCTTTAAAATGTCCCAGAAATGTAAATAAAGCCCTTCTGACTGTCCTCTTGCTCGCTGGCGACGGAAGTGCGTCATACTTCCGTGTCACTCACTCTGTGTTTTGCTGCTGCGCGTCTGCAGGTAAAGTAGCGACTCTGTCTCTGAACCAGGGACGGACTGGGACTAAAAAACGGCCCTGGACTTTGCCCGGCCCAAAGTAATCGTCGCGCGGAAACTCAACAACAACAATAATGCCTGCCGCCTGGCATGAGTGTAACAAGACTTTAATTGTGGTCTTATGATAAAATTATAGTTAACAGCATATTATACAATCTATTCCATGCTGTCTTAAAATGAATTTATTACTTAATAATCTTAATTAATTTATGCAGTAATTAATCTTAGCTACTGCACAAATAATAATACCACATCTAAATGAAAATACACCATTACAAATGTAACTTCTGTATTCAAAATCGTCAATGTTTGTAAGCATTAACTGTAACGTTACCAACATTTTTAAAAGTAAAAGCACAATATATTTCTTAATATTAGCTACTGCATGTGGTATTTTACAGCTGAAATGTTGACCCAGCCGGCATTTCAACGTTGATTCACCGTTGAAACAACGTCAGGTACCATGGTTGGATCAACGGTGAATTACCTATCGGTTTTGCAAAACGGATCAACGTTGATATTGTGACGTCGTTTCACCGCGGAAGAAACAACGTTGATTCACCGTTGAAATCGCGACGTCGTTTCACTCTTACCTTTCGGGTTATGGTCTACTGTCGACGTTAAATCACCTTTCTATTTTGCAAATTGAATCAACGTTATTTTAACCCTGTACCCGCGTAGCCTTCCTGTAATTGTGCTTAAACGTCAACACTGAAATGTAAACTTTGATTTTCGAGCATATTTAGTATTTTCAGCAAGTAATAAAACTCGATTTGCATGATTAAATTACATGATTTGCAATTGGACAGCATAAAAAAAAATATTTAAGAATTAGATGTTCATAAATCTGCAGTGCAGGGATGCTTCATTTTTTAAAGAAAAAGTTTATTAATTATACCAAATGGAAAAATAATTTTCTTAGAATTTAAATATACATCTATACTGTACATTTTACACTTTCACAATGTATTGAAAAACATTCTCATTCAAAAACAAAGCACTTTCTTAAGGGTTTAATGATATCAGAATGCAGAGGGAAAAAGCTTTTCATTCTAATTTCATACAAACTGCAATCATTCACACAATAGCCTATATATAAATAATTACAAATATGGTTTGAAAACTTTCTCAAGTCTGTTTGACCAAAAATACATAAACCGTAACACTGACAAACCATCAATGTTAAAATTGAGAAGGACATGATTTTCTCTCGACATAATTTTCTCTGGGTATTGTGAACATACTTTCAGAAGCCTAGACTCAAGACCAAAATACATATATTGACCACCACACAAATTCTGTGCATCAACATGGCAAGGTGTCCCCAAAAGTGTTCTGGCATCCTTATAAGCAGCCAATGTCCGCGTTTTCTCAGCACAGAAAGGAGCTCATCTACAGATGTCCATGTTGTTTTGTTCCGAACCGCCCATTTCGCCAAATCACTCCTTAAGTCACTGATTTCATCTGAAGAGGAGCCTGTTTCAGTGTCATCACTTTCACTGCTGTACTGCTGGTCATCCAGATCAAGATTCTCAAGATTACTGTCAGCAGTACTTCCTGCACAATCTTCTCTCAGAATTGATGGTTGCACAAACACCAGCCTGGGCAGAAACAAAAGAATGATCCTCAGAGTCACTACTAGAAAGCGCCATTGCAAGCAATTCTGCATTTTGCCATCTTCATATTTTATGGTACGCCATCTATAAAAAAACATTTTTTTTTTAAAAAAGTATGAATTCCATATGCCATAACTAGAAAGTACAGGACACTGATAAAACTATTTTGAAAATTGTCTAAAAATATATATAATATTTTGGGCTGATTAATCTTTCCCACAGTGGGAATGGGATTGTAAAAACCAGTCGATTAAAATTGAATTACTTCTAGTTTTGTTAAAGTCTGTGTAAAGTAAAATTTGAGAATTTGTGAATTGTAAACGCATAAATGTTAGAAATGCATTGTTGAAACATGTTACAAAGACTGTGAACTACATAATACTTGATGGTGGAGTTATACTGTTAAACAGTTTTTCACCATTTTTTATGAGCAGGATTTATTGGGCAGGGGATCAAAAATAATTAAAAGTTTAGTTAGAAAGCCAGATTCAGACATAGCCCGGCCTTTTGATTCAACTAAAAAATAATATGGATAATATAATGCTTTGAGTGACAGCATGAGCTCTGCTGGTTGCAGTAACAGTTAAAACAGATAAATAATGCAATTTTCATTGTCTTTGCAAAGGGATACTCCACCGTTTTTTCATATTTCCTTAACTAAGACGAGTTGATATACCTCTGTCGTCTCAGTGCGTGCGCTCAATCGCTCAGACGTGCGAGACACTTTGATTGCACTTAACTAGCCCAGTTCATTCAATACGGGCCAAGCAGAGAAGCGACCAAACACCTCCACGTTTTCCCTCGGCGCAGTAATATCATCACTCCGGAGAGGGAGAGGACTTTTTACGAGAGATGATATTACTGCGCCGAGTCAAAGTGCTCCCAAGCACTTGATATGGTATTCTGCCATACAATATAGTTATCCATTTTACACGCTTAGAAAAGAGCAACGTTTTATTTTGTGTCAGCGTCCTTGGTCGAGTTACACTACTCTAGTGTATTTAAATAGGGAAAACGTGGAGGTGTTTGGTCGCTTCTCTGCTTGGCCCCTTTTGAATGAACTGGGCTAGTTAAGTGCGATCAAAGTGTCTCGCGCGTCAGAGCGATTGAGTGCACGCACTGAGACAACAGAGGTATGCATCAACCCGTCTTAGTTAAGGGAATAACAGTTTAATATGAAAAAACGGTGGAGTATCCCTTTAAGAAAATTATGCAAAATAGATGTGCATGGCCAGTGAAAAATAATTCTGGACCCAATTAACAAACCTTATTTTGTAATTCCGACTAATAGCAGTTTCATGCTGTAAAATACAGGACTCACTGTGAGTTGGCTGGTTTCTCTTAGAAAACTCAGAGCACGAAGTCTCCCTCTTTGCTGGGCTCGAAGGTGGATGGCACGATGATGTACTCTCCGGCCGGCAGACGAAAGCGTGAGCTCTCCTCCCGCAGGTTGATGAGGAGCTCAGAGCGAGCGCTGGACACGTGACTGACGAAATCCCGCTTCAGGTGCATGGCCGACCTGCCCGTATACTGAGCGGAGAAACACACAACATCAACTGAGAGTCGAAACTCTGAGGGTCAAAACTTTGAAATATCTCACATTCAAACGGCCTCTCATCGTACCTCATTTATTGACGCAAGGGAGCCACCGAGCACTGCCCCCACTGCTTAGGGAAGAAATAATACAAATTAAATAAATACACAAATAAAAAACTTTGTACCTTTTATAGTTAGCAGAATAGATAGCAGAACATTACAATCTAAAATTGCTCTTTAAAGCATTAAAAATCACAAAATTAAAAGTTAAAATAACTAAAGTAAAAGTACATTTTAGTTGCTATGAGACACACACATTAACTTACCGGTAGTGATTATGACTAATTTGCTTACAGTATTTTATTAGCAGTAACTAACCCTTTTACAGTGCAATTATAAAAATACATGTAGGTTTAAAATTCTACAAAAGGCACATACTCTGTGCAATGAGCCGCACTAGATGTAATGCAGACTTTTAAACATGAACAAAACTCGTCTGTTAATATTATGCTCAGAGTTTGTTACTCAGACGCAAAAAGTGTGCTGAATGAAATAAAACGGTACTAGCCAAAACCACCACACAGTTGCTTTAAGTGTGAGTTAGATGTATACTAATTTTTATTAGACAATGACACGATTATAGCCTATAAATCAGGATTTGAGTATAGTAAGAGAGGTTAACACAATGTATCCTGGTTAACACAATGTATCCTTTATTAATGGGTGGTGTTTACTATTTATACTTGTTTTATGTATCACAACAGAAAATATAATGTCATCATAAATATGTAAATAATGGTGTGACGTCACATGCCATATATATATATATATGAAGAGTTCAGATGCAGAAGCCTCTAAATGCCAATTGTAATTTTCTTGTACAATTTGTATTTTTATCAGTGTAGGTTCAGTTATTTCAATTTAAATAGCAATAAATAAGTTATTTTCTACCAGTGCCTCTGATGTCTCTATAATTGTTAAAGATAAATCTGACGATATCATGTTATGAAAACATCGGCCAACATTAGTCTAATTAAACTATTAATTGCTCAGACAACTTGCAAAACAGTAAAACTAACATGAAAAAGAATCGTGATAATATTGTGAATCATATTTAAAAAATGTAATAAAATAAACTCGATTGGATATTGTTTTCCATATCGCCCATCTCTTTCATTCTTTCCCTTGGCCATTCTCGCTTCGAATCTCGCGATATTACCGTGAATGGACAGTAATGACGACGACTGTTAAACGGAAAAATGTATAGCTTATCGAACCTTACACTTTTGTTTCCTGAGGTTTTTTTTATCTGTGTACACACTTATGTCTTCTCCCTGAAAATCGACGTAGCAACCGCAAAAGCACAAAACGACACTGAAGCGGCACGGCCTAATCGACATGTAACTTAGGCCTCCGCGACACAAATGTGGAAAAGCATTTCCTGAATATCGAGTTAGGAAATTCATTCAACAAACTGCATTTACAATTTTCCAAGCACTGACATGCATTTAACTCATGACCTTGCGTATATTTGTGAAATCAGACTTACCTTTTGGGTCCAGCGCCCTCGCAGACCTTCTTTTTCGTGCTCTTCTCTTGGCCAGTTTCGCGATCAGAAAGACGGTCCGGATAACGGTCATATTTTCAAAATTAAATAAGCGCGCACAGTTTCATTGGCCAGTTTAATGAATGACAGACAGATTAACCAATCATGATCAAAGCAAATAAGGTTATAACCAATAGGAATTGTTTCAGTGTGGTAAAGCAGCGCAATATGTTTTAAAATATTTATATCAGAAGGTTCATGATAAAAATATAAAATTATAATAAAATAATAACAATGATCTTAATAATAATTTAAAAGGGAGAAATTATTTATTCTGTACATACATTAATTGATTCAACATAGATCTTGAAAAAAAAATCAAAGTTGATTTATAAGTGTTTTTTTAAACCTTTTTCAACCATTTAGCATTAAACATTATTTCAACGTAGTTTCAACATTGAAAGAACAACTGACATTATTTCAACCATATTTCAACGTTGAAGGTTGGTCATGTACTGGATGGTTTTCAACCATTTAGCATTAAACGTTGTATCAACGTTGTTTCAACGTTGAAACAACAACTGACATTATTTCAACCATATTTCAACGTTGAAGGTCGGTCGTGTGCCGGCTGGGGAAGTTTAGCTGTTTAACTACTGTATAGCCTAATCATTAAAAATGTAGCAAGCTGAATATCACTTCCTAACATCATCCCTAGCAAGTAACTTTAAACGTAATTTCTGATTAATTCGATTCGGGAGTAGAGATAAAAACCCGTCCGCACTGACAATTGATTGGTTGGATCCTTAGATGCGCTTCGTGAGGCACACGCGCACACTAGCACACACACACACACACACACACACGCGCGCGCACACTAGCACACACACGCAAGGTCTCTTGCTCGCTCCTTCTCTCTGCGCGCGCTACGCATGCGCGCTCTTGCTCGCTCTAGATTCCGGGAGATTTTAACTAATTTGCGGGACGCAGGGAGCCGATATATCAATATGCGGGAGACTCCCGGAATTTCCGGGAGACTTGGGATGTCTGTGACTGCGCGTGTGGCGGGTGGTGGGCCGGCCCGCCGGCCGTCCTGGAGTAGCCTACCGGCCGTTCTGTGATTCTCCAGATCACACAGATGGCCAGTCCGCCCCTGCTCTGAACCTATTTTACTGTTATTGGCTGCCGTTATGTTTATTATGCATTGAACGATCGTAGATCTCCGGTTGGCGGGCCAGTCCATCACCCTGTTGCTCAACGCATTTACAAGCGGATGATACTGAAAGCTGCCTGTACTGTTTGTACCCGTTGAGCTGCTTCCTTCTGGGTGATACAAAACGCTGCTTGATCGGTATGTAGGATACACGATGTAGGATTTAATTTGTTTGATTTGGGGTTAATTTATTTTTCTTTATAAATAACAGGAACTGGGCTGGTTCAACTGGGGATTCTCTTCAGCTGCAGAGCATTCACTAGCTGCTGTTTTGCCTGGATTGTTGTTCATCAAATGTGTCTTTTGAACATCGTATCAACCATTTTAACCTTATTTGCTGTTTGCACGCCCGTCCGGGAATGTTGCTTGCCTAACGTACATATTGTGAACATTGTGTCATCAACTTTAGTCGAACGCTGCATGCCCGCCCTGGACAGCTGTAACTGTGAACGTCACTGACTGCTGTCCACCCGTTCGGCCTTCGTGGCCACTGGCCAATCACGGCCGTTTGAATGTGCGAGCCTCCAGTCTGACGAGGGCTAGTATTTTAACTGTTTGAATGCAACTGAAGGGGTTGGCTCTTTACTTATAATTTGGGTCAAGTGTTTATACTTTCTTTCTATTATTTTGTTTTCTTTTTAGTTAATTTGCATTTATAGTTTCTTTATCAGGATTTCAGTTTATCTCGTTAGATAAACTAAACCAGTTAATACATTTATATATATCTTTTGTTTGATTCTGTCTTATTACTGAAATTGTTTTCCTTGGCCAAGGTTTCATTGTATTATAATTTATGTTTATTTTGTTTTTCTTTGTTTGAGAAGTGTCTGAGGGTTTATCTTATTTTCTAGTGTACTGCCTTCTGGAACCATTGCTGGTTCCGGCAGTTTGGTTATTTTGTGATTTAATATTATTTCAATTTGTTCTCTATACGATTACATTGATTTTTATTTCCT
Source organism: Chrosomus eos (assembly GCA_036326025.1). Taxonomy (NCBI): domain Eukaryota; kingdom Metazoa; phylum Chordata; class Actinopteri; order Cypriniformes; family Leuciscidae; genus Chrosomus; species Chrosomus eos. The sequence goes on from JAZAVI010000023.1 coordinate 589,298, forward strand.
TTTGTAGAGTGAATCCCATCTGATTGTGTGTTTGTGTCCGCTTTAGTTGCTGGGAGCCGAAGGTGGTGGTGCTGGTGTCTGGGTGGTGGTATCCCCTTCCTGTGTGCAGTGCTGTCTACCCAGTGTTCTTTGTGTTCACTGTGTTCACTGTTTTTTTTTAGTGTTTGTGTGTTCACGTGGTGACCTTCCCTGGGATTTCTTCGTGCCTTTGTGACTCTTCTCCTCCACTGGTAAGCCTCAGCGGCAAGTATGAATGTGTTTTGATTTGTGTTTTAATGATTGAATAAAAATGTATTTCTTGTAAAAATTGAACCTCGTCTCTGGCTGAATCGTTTACTTACCTGTGTCCTTAATTGAATCAATAGTATTGCAATTGGGAAATAAAGAAAATCATTCTCTGGGTGAAATTCCCAGGGTGGCGTAGTCAGTGTTTTTGGGGTAGGTTCCACTTAGACTATAACCTCCTCAGTACTGTTTGCTCTCTGTAACGCCACAAACACAATGGTTTACATTTCATATGTAATCCAAAATAAAAGATGAATTTGTTTCCTAAACACAGATGAAAGCAGAAATGAGGCTGAAGGGAAATCTGGGAGAACAAACTTTGCAGAGTTGCATTAACTAGACTAACCTGTCAGTGATTACCTGCTTCATTCAACTCAGTCTTAAAAATCATAAAGACAAATATTATGGTTTGTTTGTGTCATTTGTTTTTATTCATTTTATAAATTGAAAATGTGTGTATTGAAAATTCAGCCGTCATTCATCAAAATTATCAAATGTTATTATTTATTTTGCTGTGATTAAAAACTTAGAGAAACTTCTGAAACAGATCCCTTTATTTTTTCATAATTGACATGTATATTAAGCACAAAAATGAAATGAATGATATAAAGCTGGAACTGAAGAATATGAACACTGATACACCCTAATCAACATTTTTCTTGTGAAGTAATCCGCTTCCCTGGATTTCATATTCTTTACAACTATAATGTGAATGAATGGAAACAGACTAAAGTAATGTAATCAAATAGCAACAATTATCAAATAGATCAAATGAATTGTACGAAAAACCCATTTAAGCACTTAGTCATAACAGCAGTTTCTAAATAATAGTCAATTCTTACAATTTGAAAGCAAAATTGTTCTCACACCAGAGCTAGGAATTGATAAAAAAAGTCACATGTTAATTGATTTGGATTCATACAATATATAAAGTGTTCAAGTGAGCGGAGGAGAATGAGGAAGGAGTGAATGTTGAAAATTAAATGTACACTTACAGCCATAATGTGCAGATTTAAAATCTTAAGTTGAATTTTGAGACGGGTTTGTGCTCTGAATTTGAGAGGTTGCAGAAGGTCACAAAAGTGACAGACATTCACAGAAATACAATGTCAGACCCAAAATTGTTATACAGAATTATTTTAGTCTGGTGCTTTAAGTGTGACTTTTAGTAAAACCACAGGACTTGAATTTAAAACGTCTCGGTTACGTATGTAACCCTCGTTCCCTGAGTGAGGGAACGGAGACGTTCCGTCAGATGACGACGAATGGGGTTTCGCATAGAAAGCCTATCAACTTCGAGTATACAAAACGAGCCAATGGCAAAGAAATGCCATGGGTCTGCGGAATTTGCATGACGTAACTCCGCCCCACCTCGTGGGTATATAAGGAGGAATCCTGCAGCAAGCAGATATGTTTCTTCACTGAGGAGCCAAGACTGAGCTCAGGCGATCCCCGCGGTATACAGCGGAAGTGGCAAGAAGACGGAACGTCTCCGTTCCCTCACTCAGGGAACGAGGGTTACATACGTAACCGAGACGTTCCCTTTCGTTCGTCACTCCGAGTTCCGTCGGATGACGACGAATGGGGTTACCAGTCTAATCACGCCACCTTCACAGCTGTCTTCCAGTGCCCTGCGTAAATCTGAGATCCCTGTCGTACTGGACAAGTGGGACTCCTATTTAACACAGGAATACCAAGGTACACTGGGGAGCATATCCCAAGATAGAGGAGTATGCAGAATATACCCAGCCCAACGGGGGGGGGGGGGGGGGGGGAATTTAGAATACACATATGACCCGAAGGATGCATATGGGAATACACTGGGGTATCCAGCCGCAGGTGGAAAAGATTTAAACCCCAGGGGTGGCAAGGTGGCTTGCCAAGGGAAGACACATGCTCAGAGAGGCTTACAGTGGGAATACACATGTGGGGGTAGCTCCGGAGAGGGACCATGCACACGGGAGGCACCTAGCCGACGCTCAGGCACAGAGACACTGGGTCGACGTCAGGAGTGCAGGAGGAACTCAGGGCTTTCGGAGAAGCTCACCTGAGGAGAATATCGCACGCATCCAGTCCGTGGAGTGGAATGGCGAGCAAGCGAAGACACCGGAGCGGGTCCTAGTGCCGGCTGGTTGAAGCGAGCAGACGAGAGGACACAGGCTCCACTCGGAGATTATAGAATCTGGCGAATGTGTTAGGTGTCGCCCAGCCTGCAGCTCTGCAGATGTCTGTTAGCGAAGCGCCATGCGCTAGAGCCCAAGAGGACGCCACACTCCGGGTGGAGTGGGCGGTCACACCAAGGGGGCACGGTCGACCTTGCTGCTGGTATGCCAAAGCAATGGTGTCCACTATCCAGTGAGACAACCTTTGCTTGGAGAGAGCTCTTCCCTTCAGCTTCCCACCATAACAGACAAAGAGCTGGTCTGAGGTCCTGAAACACTGCGTCCTGTCTACATAGGTGCGGAGAGCACGTACTGGACAGAGCAGTGCCAAGGCTGGGTCTGCCTCCTCCGGGGGCAGCGCTTGCAGGGTCACCACCTGGTCCCGAAAGGGAGTGGTAGGAACCTTGGGCACATATCCAGGCCGGGGTCTCAGGATCACGTGAGAGTAAGCCGGCCCGAATTCCAGGCACGCTTCGTCAAAGGAGAATGCGTGCAGGTCCCCTATCCTCTTAATAGAGGCCAACCGGAGCACTGTCTTCAGCGACAGGAGCTTGAGCTCCACTGTTTGCAAAGGCTCAAAGGGAGCATGCTGCAGGGCAGTTAGAACCACTGCGAGGTCCCAAGAGGGAACGAGAGGAGGGCGAGGAGGATGTAATCTCCTGGCTCCTCTAAGGAACCTGATGACCAGGTCGTGCTTTCCCACAGACTTACCTTCTATCAAGTCATGGTGTGCGGCGATAGCGGCAACATAGACTTTCAGGGTGGAGGGAGACAGCCTTCGCTCCAACCCATCTTGAAGGAAGGAAAGCACGACGCTGATCGGGCATTTCCGGGGGTCTTCTCGGTGAGAAGAGCACCAGCTGACGAAGAGGTTCCACTTCAACGCATAGAGGTGTCTCGTGGACGACGCTCTAGCGGAAGTGATGGTAGCCACCACCGGAGGTGGTAGGGTACTCAAACCTACCTGGTCCCTTCCAGGGGCCACACGTGGAGGCTCCACAGGTCGGGACGAGGGTGCCACAGGGTGCCCCGTCCCTGAGAAAGAAGGTCCTTCCTCAGAGGTATGGGCCAAGGAGGTGCTGTCGCGAGGAGTATGAGTTCGGAGAACCAGGTCCTGGTGGGCCAGTAGGGCGCAACCAGAAGGACCTGCTCCTCGTCCTCCTTGACCTTGCACAGGAAATGCGCAAGAAGGCTCACTGGGGGAAACGCATATTTGCAGCCCCGCGGCCAGCTGTGCGCCAGTGCATCCGTGCCGAGCGTGCCCTCGGTCAGGGAATAATACAGGGCGCAGTGGGTCGAGTCGTGGGAGGCAAACAGATCTATCTGTGCGTCGCCGAACTGGTCCCAAATCAGCTGAACCGTCTGGGGATGGAGTCGCCATTCGCCAGGGAGGGGCTGAAACCGTGACAGCTCGTCGGCTGCACAGTTCAGGGCTCCGGGAATGTAAATAGCACGAAGGGACCTCAGATGCTTCTGACTCCATAAGAGGAGGTGGCGAGCGAGTTGCGACATCCGTGCGAGCGTAGACCACCTTGATGGTTGATGTACGCTACTGTGGCGGTATTGTCTGATCGGACTAGTACGTGTTGACCCCTGAGCAGCACTCGAAAGCGGTGCAGGGCAAGGCGTACGGCCAGCAACTCGAGGCAATTGACATGCCATAGGCGCTGGGGTCCTGTCCAGGAGCCCGCGGCAGCATGACCATTGCACATGGCACCCCAGCCCGTGGCGGAGGCATCTGTCGATACGACATGCCTCGTAGCCTGTTCTAGGGGGACACCAGCCCTGAGAAAACTGAGGCTCGACCACGGGGTGAAGGTCTGACGGCAGCTCGAAGTAACTGGTACTCGGAGCGTGCCTTGTTGCCATGCCCACCTCGGTACTCGGTCGCGAAGCCAAAGCTGAAGCGGTCTCATATGAAGCAATCCGAGCGGCGTTGCCGCGGCTGCAGATGCCATATGCCCCAGGAGCCTCTGAAAAAGTTTCAGTGGAACCGCACTCTTGTCCTGGAACTGTCTCAGACAAGTCAGCAGTGACTGCGCGCGCTCGCTCGTAAGCTGCGCGGACATGGCGACCGAGTCGATGTCCATACCGAGAAAAGAGATCCTCTGCACGGGGCAAAGTTTGCTCTTTTCCCAGTTGACCCGAAGGCCCAAGCGAGCTAGGTGCCGGAGCACAAGGTCCCTGTGTTCGCAAACCTGGTCTCAAGAGTGAGCTAGGATCAGCCAGTCGTCGAGATAGTTCAGGATGCGAACCCCGGGAACCCGAAGGGGAACAAGGGCTGCCTCGACGACCTTCGTGAAGACGCGAGGAGACAGGGCTAGCCCGAAAGGGAGAACCGCGTACTGGTATGCCTGCCCCTCAAAAGCAAACCGGAGGAACGGTCTGTGTCGAGGAAGAATGGAGACATGAAAGTAGGCGTCCTTCAGGTCGATCGCTGCAAACCAATCCTGGGGCCGCACGCATTCGAAAATGCGTTTGGCAGTGAGCATCTTGAACGGCATCCTGTGTAAGGAGCGATTCAGCACGCGCAAGTCCAGGATTGGCCGTAACCCAACGGTTTTCTTGGAGACAATGAAGTAAGGGCTGTAGAAGCCGGACCTCATCTCGGCTGGAGGGACAGTCTCGATTGCACCCTTCGCCAGCAGGGTGGCAATCTCGGCTCTCATGATAGGGGCATTGCCACCGACCAAAGTGGAGCGAACTCCCCTGAAGCGAGGAGGAGTCCGTGCGAACTGAATCGCATAGCCGAACCAGCGAAGCGGAGTAACTGGCCCAGACGTGGGTGGCATAGCGGCCCGATGTGGGGGCACAGTTAGGCTCCGCGCCCGAACAGAGGAGGCCAGGGAAGGACCAGCGTTCCACGGGGGCGTGCTCTGTTGGGGGTCTGGCGACAGAGGGGGACAGGGCTGAGGCGGCCCGTGGGCGACCCGCCGTGTCAACCGCCTCCGGGACAGAGGGGGACGAGGAGAGCGTGGCTTGTGGGCGGCACTCTGTGTCGTCCGAGAACTCTGTGAGCTCAGAGAAGAGAGGTTTGTTTCTATCTTTAACCAGTGTGAGGTGCCGCTCACCCGTGGGTGAGCAGCGGTTTTCGCTGGAGAAAAACAAAAGATTCTCCCCCGGCCCTCCACCGGGGGAAGGAGTGGTCCTGCTATCATCTCCTGGGAAACAAACATCAACTCTGAGCAGCCCGTCTCAGGAGCGCCGCTTAGCCTGGCGTTTAGCGGGGGGCGGGGCTGGAGAGGGCTGTGGCGCCTTCTTGCGGCTTCCTTTGCGCCGGGGCCTGGGTGCAGGCTGCTGTGTAGGCCGGGCGGGAGGGGCGGGAGCCGCAGGAGGGCGCCCTCGACGGCGAGCAGGCTGAGGATTCTGCCCGACCAGACGGGTGGAGGCAGCAGCGGGTCGGCGGGGCAGAATATGCTTAATCGCCTCAGTCTGCTTCTGAGCGGTGGAGAACTGCTGGGCAAAGTCCTCCACGGCACCGCCAAAGAGGCCGGCCTGGGACAGGGGCGCATCGAGCAGACGAGTCCGCTCGGAATCCACCATGTCAGCCAGGTTCAGCCAGAGATGTCTCTCCTGGACCACAGCTGTGGACATCACCAAACCCAGGGTGCGCGCGGTAACCTTCGTAGCCCGGAGAGCAAGGTCGGTCGCGGCGCGCAGCTCATTGAAGAGGCCTGGGTCTGTCCTACCCTCGTGCATGTCCCTCAGCATTTGGGCCTGATAGACCTGCAGAGTGGCCATCGCATGCAAAGAGGCAGCTGCCTGTCCCGCCGCTCTGTAAGATTTCGCCACCATGTTAGATGTGAATCTACAGGCTTTAGAGGGGTGCTTAAACTCGCCGCGAGAAGAAGCACTCTGAGGACACAGTTGCATCGCAACAGAGCGTTCAACCGGGGGAAGTCCAGTGTACCCACGGGCAGCCGCCCCATCGAGGGGAGGAAAGGCGGATGAGACCAGCGAGCGGTCCCGGGAAGACAAGGGGGTCTTCCAGGACTTCGAGACCTCATCATGCACGTCCGGGAAGAAAGGTATTGGGGTTTGCCGTGGACGCGGGTCGGCGGCTTGGCCCAAAAACCAATCATCGAGGCGCGAGGGCTCAGGGCAGGGTGGTGGCCGCCACTCAATCCCGATGCTCGCAGCCGCCCGGGAAAGCATGGCCGTCATCTCCGGATCCGATTCAGGCACAACCGTCTGCACACCAGAAGGTGGCAGCTGTGCTGAATCTTCACTTCCAGAAGATTCAAACCCACCTTGTGATGCTGCTACAGACATCAGATCATCCTCTGTAGCTTCAGCCGAAGTACACGGGCCACCAGAGGGTAGACCCGTGGAAATCGACAGTTCACTAGCGGGCACCGTCATGCAGGGGGGTTTGACGCGTGGACCAATGGTCGGCGCTTTTTGCCAAACCGTAACCCTCAGATCACCCCGACCACCAGCCGAAGTAGCACCCCGCGAGGGAGCGCTAGATCGGGGTGTGGCAAAGGGGACTCTCGCTCTTGCGAGCTCATTGAGTCTCGACCGTAATGACACGATGGTCATGTCTCCACAGAGAGAACATGACTCATCCACGAGCGCCACTCTAGCATGCTCAATGCCCAAACACACTAGGCAACGCTCGTGCCCATCAGAGTCCGAAACCGATCTGCCGCAACCAGAAGTACACGGGCGAGGCATCTTTAAAAAGACGTGCCGCGTGCAAGCTCTTTTGTGAGAGAAACAATCAAGTGTTGAAGCGACCGGGGAGACACACACTCTCTGGCAAACCACTGCACAGATAAGCAGGAAGCGCGCGCCCCGCCGGAGATCGCCGTCACACCAACACTGAGGAACTCGTTTGTAAAGCTGACAATACAGAGATGGCTTGTGGAGTGAAGAAATAAACTTGGCTCCGAAGCGAAAACACATATCTGCTTGCTGCAGGACTTCCTCCTTATATACCCACGAGGTGGGGCGGAGTTACGTCATGCAAATTCCGCAGACCCATGGCATTTCTTTGCCATTGGCTCGTTTTGTATACTCGAAGTTGATAGGCTTTCTATGCGAAACCCCATTCGTCGTCATCCGACGGAACTCGGAGTGACGAACGAAAGCGAACAATATCTTACCAAATAACGATGGTAATCTTAAAGAGGGATGTCACATGGCTTTCCTTGTACATTTTAATGTAAGTTTGTTAACATCCTCATAGAACTTGTAAATGCAACAAGAAGAAACAACAATGTTTTTGAATAAAAACCAAAACAATGTATGTTATATATTTACTCAAAATAGTTTGTGTGTATTAACGTGTGTGTGTTCCTGCATGCATGTATCCACACATGCACAGGTCCAAGGGCTCGATGTTTGCAAGCAAACATGTATAAATATGAACATGATCAACCTTCTCCTGAACACTAATTGTTTCTCTTTCTTTCATTCTTACCCATTCACTTTAAATGGTGTTTATTCTGTCCGGGGCGCGGCTCTGCTGCTGACCCAGTGCTTCGCTTCACACGCTTTACATGTTAGTTGCTTGTTTTGTGTTTTTATATGCAGTTTTTATATATAGTTATTTTTTACTAACTCAACATAAAGCTTCGCTGGTTTTTGGTTTGGATAGCGGCATGTCTGGCTACATGTTTGATCGCGGCTGGCACAGGAGTGGATATAAATGGCGTCCTCGTTTACACCAGGGAGGAACTTTTACTACTTCTATCCCGGTCTCGTCCCTGTCGGCTACAGGTGAATTTACCAGAGGATTGTAAAGGATTGATTAGGAATTCCAGGGCAAAAGAATGCACACGCCCATCCAAGAAGAAATGAGGATCGAGAGGTGGGATACGTCAAAGGCTCAAACGAAGAGGCGTCAAACCTCCCTTACCGGTAATCACCTTGTCTAATGTACGTTCCCTAAAGAATAAAATGGGTTGAAGGAAGACTTTCAGGATATCTCATTAAACGGCTATACAATGATTCGAGCCGACAGAGATGAAGTTAAGTCTCGTAAGTCTGTGGGAGGAGGACTTTGTATTTTTGTGGACAAAAGATGGGCAACAAATTTCAAGATCCATGAACAAACGTGTACCACAGATTATGAGCTATTATCAGTGTCTTGTGTCACCGCTTATCAGTGATATGAACTCCTGTGATTTGTCGGGATATTTGCCTACACTTCATCAGTACGTGGATTGCCCCACTCGATCTATGCGCACTTTGGACAAATGCTTTGGCAACATATCAGCAACCCCCCCCCCCCCCCCCCCCCCCCCGGGGAAGTCCGATCATAACGTTATACATTTGCTTCCCAAATATCGAGCCAAGCTAAAACAAGAGAAACCGGTGACCAAAGAGATAAAACTGTGGACAGATCAGAGTAAAGAGGAGCTTAGAGACTGTTTTGATGAAACGGAGTGGCAATTGTTCTTTGATGAATGTGATAATGTACATGAAATTACTGACACTATCACGTCTCATTTAAGTTTTTGTGAAAATAATTGTGTTAAAACAAAAACAATTCGAATATATCCAAATAATAGGTTGTGGTTCACTAAAGAACTTAAAACTTGTTTAAATGAGAAAAAAGCTGCTTTCTTAAAAGGCGATAATGAACTATTTAGAGAAAAAAGAAAGGAACTTATAAGTCAAATTAAGAAAGCTAAATTAGATTTTAAGAATAAGGTTGAAAGTAGGTTATATATAGGTAATGCAAAACAGGCATGGGAGGGTCTAAATACCATGATGGGGAGAGAAACAAGGAAACCAATGTATCATTCACAAGGTGTATCTTTTGCAGAAAATTTGAATGTTTTTTTTAGTAGGTTTGATTGTGGAACGTGTACTACTGAGTGTGATAGAATATGCCTTGATATTCCTACATATGAGCAGGCTTGGGAGGGTTACTTTAAAAATGTATTCCGTTACAGTTACAAATTACTTCATAAAAAAAGTATTCAGTAACGTAATCAGAGTACCACAATATGAAAGTAATGTAACTGATTACTTTTGGATTACTTCAAGGATAGATATTATTAAAAAAAACTTATTTATTAAGAATTTCACAGCCTTGAATAAATATTTATGTAAAGGACTATACAGACATCTAGTGGCTTGTGGCTACAGTATGGTATTACAGATTATTTTGTTTAATTTTTAACTTGACAAGGACAAGGAAAAAATAAAATGGAAATGTTTCTTCAACAGGAAAATAGAGAATGCAAATGCTTCTTTAGGTTGGATGTCGAGTCCTTCGATTAAGAAAGTGTTTTCATTGCTGGAAGGCACAGTTTGCACTGTGCAACCATGTTGTTGGCATTTTCTTCTTTAAAAACAAAATAGCAGCGGAATTTCCAAGAAATTAAAGCATTTTTACCAGTGGGCAGCATCGTTTCTAGCAGCAGTGATTGTGTCTGACAGTGATGCGCGGGTCAATGTATAAACAACCCGCACCCGACCGACGCTTTCAACTAACCCGCCCGCAACTCGGACCGCAAAAAATAAATAAATATAGGCTATTGCTACCCAACCCGCTTCCTGACCCGCATTTTTTGCCCTTAGGAGCGCAAACAGTTCTTTTTCTGAATGCTGTATAATATAGCCTAGTGTAGGCTAATAATGGCTTGATTTAGGCTATTCATTTATTTCGTTTCATTTTCTTAACGATTAAGATTCTGCATTTATCCAGTCTATTCGAAGTGTGCGTCTCTCGTCCTCCGACTTTCCTAACAAAAATCCCACCCCCTCTCAGAAAATACATAAAACTGACATTACTGAGCTATATGCATTATTAGCCTATTAAAATGGTACAATGACATCTCAGTTCAACGTGTAGGCAAATCGGGATTTTGTCCCGCGCCAGCATTTATTCAAAAGTTAATAACGCTCAACATTCAAAAGATAGCCTAAAAAAGGATTTCCCACTTGTATTAGTAGGCTATTTGCGGAGCTTCCACTGCCCAGTCTTCACCTTTTCTCTTGCCGCGTCCATATGCTACTATATAAATTACAAAGATTTAATTGGCATCTTTATTTCAAACGTATCATTAAAAATACTTTTGGATGACTCGTAACCGCGGGTAACCCGCTCATTTTGGATCAACCCGCGCATCACTGGTGTCTGAGGAGATTGTTGTAGAGAGCTGTTATTTTGCGCGTGCACCAGCGGCGGATGGCACTCAGTCATTAATCAAGCAACGCTTAAGTGTTATTATACCAAAATACAGATTTATTTAGTTTTAAATGAAACCATTGTAATCCTGAAAGTATCCCCCTTTTTTCAAAAAGTAACTATAATCTGATTACAACGTTTTTTGAAGTAACTGTAACTAATTACAGTTACTGGATTTTTGTATCCTGATTACATAACGCCGTTACATGTATTCCGTTACTCCCCAACCCTGCATATGAGCATATTATACTTAAAGAGCATGAAATTGCGGCTAATCTCGCTTGCATTAAGCCAAATAAAGCACCTGGTCCAGATGGATTAAAGGGTAGAGTGCTAAAGGATTGTGCTTTTCAATTGACTGGTGTTCTTACACAATTGTTTCAGCTCTTGTTAAATGATAAGGTGGTTCCTAGCTCATGGAAATTATCAAATATTGTTCCAGTACCGAAAATATCTAATGCTAAAGGATTTAAGGCCAATAGCTCTTACATCTATTTTGGGTAAAGAGTGTTAACTACATATATTAAGACTGATGTAAATAAATATTTAGACCCCTTGCAGTTTGCTTATAAGAAAGCTAGGGGCACTGATGATGCCACTTTAACCTTATGCAATTTAGTGTCGGAACATATTCAACAGACCACAAACTATGCTAGAATTTTATTTATAGATTTTAGTTCAGCATTTAACTCAATTAAGATAGATGTTCTTTTACAGAGATTACTTGATTTAAGAGTGAATGGTGGACTTATCTGGTGGATTAGAGACTTTCTTTTAAAGGGTACCTCTATTATGGATTTTTGAAAATTACCCTTCATGTAGTGTGTAACATAGATCTAAGTGAACAAAAACATCCTGCAAAGTTTTAAACATGAAAGTTCACCGTATACAAAGTTATTGTCTCTCAAAAGTAAGAGTCGACTCTGAGTCGCTGATATGAATCGTTCGACGAACGATGCTTTTCCTTTGTCTAGTTGACGTCAACTTGACAAGTTATTTGAATAAGATACGCCCTCTTATTGCGTTCGGAGACCAGTGTTGCCAGGTCCATATATGCCTGCACTGTTTCCGCGGGTTGTTTGTGTAGTGCACGGGTTGACGCGATTGTTTTACCCACTGGAACATGATTGTTATTGGGGAAACACCCGGGAACGCTATTTGACTATTTTTGGCCGTGATTGGGTTAGTTTTGATAGTTTTGATGAGCAATTGGGCTGGTTTTGTTGTGCAGACCTGGCAACCCTGTCGGAGACTCCAGGGGAAAACTAACATCATGTCGAGACGCTGTGTTTTGAAGTGCGACGCAAAAGCAAACTTTTTTCATCTGCCCAGTGAGGAGCATTTGAAGACTAAGTGGCTGCAGTTCATATATACAACTATACCACAGAAGTATAGCCCGAACCTTGTTCTGTGTTCATATATACAACTATACCACAGAAGTATAGCCCGAACCTTGTTGTGTTCGCGTCATTTTGAAGATGATTGCTTCACAAACCTAAATGCTATAAGTATGGATTTGCGAGCCGGCTGATACTGAAGGTTCAGTACCGAGTTTATTTGGATCAGCTTCCTTCTCCGAATCACAAACTGTAAGTATTATTAATATTAATTGTTGCTTTTATGTTTTATGTATCATGCTCAATAAGTATGTTTGTGTGTTGTGTACGCACAGCGCATAGGTCGTCAGTATTGAAATATGTGAAGTGTTTGTCGTTATTAATGGAGTTGTCATAAAGAATATAGCTATAACGTTACCTCTTAGTACTGCATTATCAATATGTTTATGCGTTGGGCTAACGCAAACAAAGACTGAATGTGCTTTTACCACTAAACTTTTGGCTATGGTCGCTAACATATCACTGCAGATAAGCGTCACGCAAAGGCGGGGTTTGGAAAAATGACTCGCTAAACGATTCATATGGGAGTCGGTGAGCAAATCAAGTAAAAATAAATGCATATTATAAGACAACAAGTGTTTTTTGTCATGGCATGCTGGTAAAACTGTTGTTGGGGACTCCCAGAACAATATTAGGAACATTTTAAATGCCATAATAGGTACCCTTTAAATCGTCCACAAAGAGTTCTCCTTAATGATAAAGTTTCAAAAACAATTGTTTTAAACTCAGGAGTACCACAGGGAACGTCTCTGGTTACTTACGTAACCTATGTTCTCTGAATAGGGAACGAGACGCTGCGGAAAGCGCAGTGGGATATTCTCTGAATGTGCCGATTGTCTGAAGCCTTATAGAATCACGCCAATTCATTGGCTGATGGCGTCCGCGCAATATGGCTCCGCCCCGACGCTCTTACGTCGCATCATACGTATTCGCGCGCGCGCCATCTGCTCCTCAGATTTCTCTGCCGAAAAGAAACTGTCAGCAGCGCGAGGAGCTTGGCCGCTAACGCAGCGTCTCGTTCCCTATTCAGAGAACATAGGTTACGTAAGTAACCAGAGACGTTCTCTTTCATAGGTTCTCTCAACGCTGCGGAAAGCGCAGTGGGAACGGACTACCAAACTCGCCAAGCTAGAGCGCTTTTATGACTGGTAGATAAAAGAGACAACGACCGAAACGAGTTCAAACAGAAAGAACCTGGGAACCCGGGGTCATGTCAAGATCCAAGCTATAGAACCTTACAAAAGTATGCGGAGAGGACCAGCCTGCCGCAACACAAATATCCTCCAAAAGTGCTCCTCTGAAAAGAGCTTGAGAAGATGCTACACTTCTGGTGGAATGTGCTCTAATGTTAAGAGGTGAAGGCAAGCCACGCACCCCATAAGCCAACGAGATAGCCTCTGTGACCCAGTGAGAAATCCTCTGCTTCGATGCAGCAAGCCCACGGCGGCTAGCACCGAAACAAACCAGAAGCTGGTTAGATTTCCTCCAACCGCCTGAGCGGTCTACATATATCTTAAGAGAACGAACTGGGCAGAGCAAGTTAAGCTCCCTATCTTCCTCAGATGAAAATGGAGGAGGGTGGAAAGCATTAAGGTTAACTACCTGAGAGCGGAAACTTGAGGAAAGAACCTTGGGGACATACCCTGGTCTCGGCCTCAAGGAAACTTTGACCAGGCCAGGGCAAAGTCCAAGCAGGACTCGCTAACAGAAAGAGCTTGTAAGTCTCCCACCCGCTTTAACGAGGACAAAGCTAACAAAAGAGAAACCTTAAGAGTCAGAATCCTATCCGGAGCTGACTCCAAGGGCTCAAAGGGGGCTTTCGTCAAACCCTCTAGGACAACAGAAAGATCCCATGAGGGGACTCTAGGGGAGCGAGCCGGTTTCAGGCGCTTCACCCCACGCATAAAGGCAGAAACTAACCTTAACTTGCCTAGGGAATCTCATCCGATTCCCTATGCGCTGCAATAGCCGCGACATAAACCCTGAGAGTGGTAGCGGCTGCTCCAGCCGCAAACTTCTCCTGCAGGAATTCCAGTACTGAACCAGCAGGGCAGTTAACTGGGCTCTTATCATGTGCTAAACACCAAGTCTCAAAAACCTTCCATTTGGAAGAATATAATCTCCTTGTAGAAGGAGCTCTAGCACTCGCAATAGTCTCCTGAACGTCAGTTGGGAGACCGGAGCTTAATGCTAACGGCCTCTGATCGGCCAAACATACAGCTTCCACATGTCTGGGCGAGGATGCCATATCCTGCCCTGTAGCTGGGACAGCAGATCTTCCCTGACCGGGATCCTCCAGGGGGGAGACTCCAGTAGAGGAACTAGCTCCGAAAACCATGGCTGAGATGGCCAGAACGGAGCTACCAGGAGGAGGCGGACTCCGCTCTCTCTCACTCTGGCCAAGACCGCCGGGATCAGTTTGATGGGCGGGAAGGCATAGAGTTTCTGCGTTGGCCAAGGGTAAGCGAACGCATCTATCCCCAATGGGGCCGGGGGACTCAGGGAGAACCAAAGAGGGCATTGGGAAGACTCTTGAGATGCAAAGAGGTCCACCTCCGCCTCTCCAAAAACCTTCCAGATTAGAGCCATCGTTTGGCGGTTCAACATCCATTCTCCCGATCGGAGTTTCTGTCTCGACAGAAAATCTGCTGCGAGGTTCAGAACCCCTGGGACATGAACCGCTCTTAGAGATAGGAATCTGCTCTGAGACCACAGGAGAAGGTGACGCGCATGCCTGTCTAGGGTGCGCGACCGAGAACCTCCCTGCCGGTTCACATGAGACACCACTGCCATATTGTCCGTTCTGACAATGACATGGTGACCCTCCAGAAGAGGGAGGAAATGAAGCAGAGCCAGAAAAACGGCCCTTAACTCCAGGCAGTTTATGTGCCAGGAGAGAGCCTCTCCGGTCCAGACCCCACACGCTGGTCTGCCCTCGAAAACCGCTCCCCAGCCGGTGAGAGAGGCATCCGTCGTAATCATCTGGCGACGAGATACCGCACCCATGCTGACCCCTTTCCGAAGAAAAAGAGGGTCCCGCCAAACTGACAGGGCTCGAAAGCAACTGCGCGATACCTTCAGTAGGCGAAGGGTTGACCCGGAGGGTCGAACCCCTGAGAGTTTCACCCACCACATGAAGGGTCTCATGTGGAGTAGGCCCAGCGGTAGCACGGAGGAGGCCGCAGCCATAAGGCCCAGCATCCTGCGGCAGGTGCCCACAGACACATGATGGCCTAGTGAAAAACGAGCCAAGCATGTCGTCAAGCTGGAAATCCGTGCAGGGGCCAAACGGGCCTGCATGAGAACGGAATCCATGTTCACCCCCAAGAAAAACGGTGCTTTGAGCCGGAGCAAGAACACTCTTCTCCGAGTTCAACCTCAAACCGAGAGACTGGATATGACTCAGAACGACGTCTCTGTGGTGGGCCACTAGCTCCCTGGATTGGGCTAAAATGAGCCAATCGTCCAGGTAATTTAGAACACGGATGCCCTGGAGCCGCAATGGGGCCAGAGCTGCATCCATGCACTTTGTGAATGTCCTTGGAGCTAGAGATAGGCCGAAGGGAAGGACCCTGTACTGGAACGCCCTTTCTCCAACGGCGAACCTGAGGAATTGCCTGTGTCGCTGTACAACCTGGATGTGAAAATAAGCATCCTTTAGGTCTATCGTCACGAACCAATCCCCTGGCCGAATCTGAGATATGATAGCTTTCAGCGTCAACATCTTGAATTTCCCTTTGTAAAGGGCGAAGTTCAGCCGGCGGAGGTCCAGTATGGGACGCAAACCGCCGCCCTTCTTCGGGACCAGGAAGTAACGGCTGTAAAAGCCCCGCTCGGTTTCCCCTGGAGTAATCTCCTCTATTGCTCCTTTGAGAAGGAGTGAAGAGATTTCCTGCTGCAGTACAGAAGCCTGAGCGGCGCTGTCTACTACAGTAGGAAACACCCCGTTGAAACAGGGGGGATTGCGGCAAAACTGAAGAGTGTAGCCGAACCGAATTGTGCGAAGAACCCAGGACGATACCCCTGGTAAGCGTTCCCACTCTGGAAGGAAATGTGATAGAGGAGGAGGGATGTTGTAATGCAGACGACATACCTGAGTAAGGGTGCCGTGTTGACGCTCCTGGGGTAAAGAGGTTGACTGAGCAGGAGGGCCATCGGCGTCCTGGCACGTGATGGGAGGCATCGAGATTGGGGTCATGGTGACCAGGTCCGCCTGCTTCGGAGGAAAACGGAAAGTGCCTCCGAGGATGCGGCCGGTAGTTATAGAGAGCGTGGGGGGTGAGGGGAGAAAGCCGAAAGCGTCTCCTTCCTCCCGCACCAGACTGAGTAGAGAAGGTGAAATATGGCCTGCACTTCGAGACACTCTGAGTGGCGAAGGTGACAGGGCAAGGAAAGGAGAGCTGGGAGGTGGGCAGAAACGCTTGCGCGGTCTGACCCAACCCTGAGGAACCAGAGGAGCTCTCCTTTTTCTGACCGGAGGGTCAGGAACGGCTCTGCGCCGCCGGAGCAGTCGGTTTGTCGGACCGCTTCAACTGGAGGCGCTTGTGAGGCCGTTGACGGGGAAACGGGCGACCGCGGGCTCCCCAAACCGTGGCAGGTGGGGGATGCCCTGGTTCGCTTCTTCTGGAAGAGAACTCCGGTCTATGAGAGGGACGTTCTCTGGGTCGCACCGGGGGGGGAGCAGAAGGTTCCCTAGCCCTCCTGGGCATGAACTGTCTGAACGCGGCCGATTGGGATTTGGAGGAGCGGAATTTCTCAACCACTGTGTTGACCGCCTCACCAAACAACCCTGTTTGAGAAATGGGGGCGTCCAAGAGGAAAACCTTCTCTTTATCACGGATCTCCGTGAGATTAAGCCACAAGTGGCGCTCCACCGCAACAGAACCAGCCATAGAGCGACCTATAGCACGTGCGGTATGCTTGGTGGCTCTTAAGGCTAAATCCGTAGCCTTACGAAGCTCCTTGACCGCTTCAGGGGTCACACCGTCACCCTCGTCCATTTCCTTCAGGACGTCCGCCTGGTAGGCCTGAAGAATGGCCATAGTGTGCAGGGTCATGCCTGCCTGCCCAGCCGCCATGTAGGATTTCCCAATCAGAGAGGAAGTAGTCCTACATGCTTTAGAAGGGAGAAGGGGGCGCGACTTCCAGGACGGCGCAGACGACGGAGCAAGATGGTCGGCTAAAGTTTCCTCAATCGCCGGAATGGCGGAATAGCCCTGTTCCACAGAACCTACCAGGTTGGTGAAATCAGCAGCAGCCGCATTAGTGAGGCGCGAAGAGAAAGGCTGCTTCCAGGATCTGGAGATCTCATGATGCAGATCACTGAAAAATGGCAGCTTCCTCCGTTGAGGCCTAGAATTAGGGCCACTGAGAAGCCTTTCGTCGAGTTTCGACGACTGAGACTCACGTGGCTCGTCGGGCCAATCAATAGTGAGCTTCTCCGTAGCGCGCGAAAGCACGTCAACGAGCTCCGCGTAGGCCGCAGTAGGCCGCGCTTCCTGGCCGCTCGGCGGAATAACCTCGTCGGCGAGAGTAGGCCCGAAATCCTCGGAGTCGGAAGCCTCGGTAAAAAGTATATCCTCCAGCCCGAAAGAAACCGCGTCGCGTGCTCCCGGGCTGGGGCGCAAATAATCGTGTGAAAATTCGACTGGCATGTCTCGCGCGTGCCGAGGGGAGGGAGGGAGAGAAAGAGCGGGGCTCGTCTGCTCGAACTCCGCATCCTCAAGCTCTACATCCGAACCCCAGGTCGCGGATCCTCGAGAGGCCTCGGGAGCGCGACAGGGGGAGACGAATGATTCCCTCTCAAAGACCGCGAGCCGCAATTTGAGGGTTTTGAGCAACAAATTTTCACAGAATTTGCATTTAGACGATCCTATAACTGCCTCACGCGCATGTGAAAAAACCCAAACATTTAACGCACTTACTGTGTGGGTCGTCGTTAGCGATGTAACGAGCACATGGCGGAGTACAGCGTCTGTAATCCATGGCAGCTTCACCGTAAGGAGAAACAGAGTTCCGCTTGAACAGTCGCAGAAGCGCCGAGAATAATCAAAATGTAATTGTAGCTCAGAAAAATCACGAGCGAAGGGCAAACGTGACCGCTTCGTTCTGAAGGCAGAGAAATCTGAGGAGCAGATGGCGCGCGCGCGAATACGTATGATGCGACGTAAGAGCGTCGGGGCGGAGCCATATTGCGCGGACGCCATCAGCCAATGAATTGGCGTGATTCTATAAGGCTTCAGACAATCGGCACATTCAGAGAATATCCCACTGCGCTTTCCGCAGCGTTGAGAGAACCTATGAAAGAGAACTATATTATCTCCTCTATTATTCTCATTGTACATAAATGAATTTAAAATTCACAACTCATATTTTAGTCTACTTAAATACGCTGATGATCTGGCACTTGTCGGCCTTTTGTACAAAGGTGGAACTGAAAGAGATAAATTGTATCATAATTATATAAATTCCATACAAAAATTGTGCAAACTGAGTGCACTTGAGATAAATTTGCACAAAACTAAGGAATTAGTGATTAGTAGAAACAAATGTGAATTCTCTGAACAATTGCAACCCTTGACACTCAATGGATACCAGGTAGAAATAGTTAATAGTTTCAAATACCTGGGAACATTCATAGATAGTAACTTGAGTTTTGCTGAAAATGTGGATTATGTATTTAAAAAGGCAATGCAGAGATTGCATCTTATTCAGAGGCTAAAACACTTTGGTGTGAGCAAAAATATTTTAGAAATGGTTTATAAGAATCTTGTAGAGAGTATTATGTCTTTTAATATGACTATGTGGTATGGAGTTCTGACTGTTAAATCCAAGCAGAAATTGTCTAGGGTGGTTAAAGTAGCTAGCGCAATCGTAGGTAAGACACAAAGACAACTGAATGAGATATATTTATTGAAAGTTAAAGAAAAGGCATGGGTTATTATAGAGGATTCATCTCACCCCTTACACTCTAGCTTTCAGTGGCTTCCATCAAGGAGAAGGTTTAGACAACCTAGGGCGAGTAAAAATGTGTACCAGATGTCATTTGTGCCAACTGCTATTCGAGTTTTAAATGCTGAGAAGATATAAATACGAGTAGGGGTGGATATGTAGGCTATGTATAGCTGCATGGGAATGTTACTGTTTTAATTTATGTATATTTTTATGTTTGTGTTGGTGTCCTTGTGTGTGGTGTATAGTAAAGCAAAGACAAATTTCCACTTGTGGATAATAAAGGAACTAAACTAAAACTAAACATTTTTGACACAAGTCACTTTGTTCACAAAGGGTCACTTTACTGGCCACCATGAATCGCTCTTCATTTCTGTGGAGGAAAATAAAACACTCTTTTAAATGTGCAGTTGATAAATATCATTAGGGTTGCCAACTTTCTGAATTGTAAATAAGGAACGGGGGCTGGGGGATTTAGTGACATGCCCCCACGGAAGAACATTTTGAAAAATAACCCCTGAAATTCATACATTTTACAGCACATTATAATGCAACTTATTAGGCAAAGTTGCACTATATATTTTTTGATATTTTTATAAGTTGCACACAAATTTTAATAGCAAAGTAGGCTTAATCAATATACAAGACTTTTACCACTCAGATGTATAAAGGTTATCATGATCATTTTGCCAAAAATGAACCATGTATTTGTTTAGTTCATAATACGTTTTATTTTTAACTTAAACAAATACAACATATAACATTCAAAACTCATCAGCTTACTGCATTTGAAGAAAAAAAAACTTGGGCCGGGACTCGATTAAATAAATTAATGTAATTAATTAGAGGCTTTGTAATTAATTAATCGAAATTAATCGCATTTTAATTGCATATGCCTACATATTTGACCTGAGAACAGTGAGAAGTAATTTTTTTCACATGGATTTTTAGTATACTATTGAATAATGACTGAATACAAGCATAAGCAACAACATATTGTTTATTTTTGTTCAACCAAGTCCAGCAGACCAGTGCAATTTTTCTACACTAATAGCAATAGCGAATTCCTTGTTGCATAGCTTGCACACAACCATGCTCTTATCGACGCTTCCATCCGTTCGTTTTTTATAACAAAATTTCCCATCCATGGGGCCAACCAAAGCGATCGAGGCGATGAATATGAATATGAATATGAAGCACGATCTCGTCAGCTTCTTCATCATGAACGCTAGTTGGTGCTCCAGTATAATCGGTCCGCCGAAACTCATCCAGTGAGAAACATTCCGCGGTGCAAAAATAAGTGCGATTAAAATAATTTTTTGTGTTAATTAACGCGTTAAAGTCTGTAATTAATTAATCTTAATTAACGCGTTAAAGTCCCGGCCCTAAAATAAACATCAGTTTTCTGTAATATAAAAAAATTATATTTTTAATGTAGTAGTTTTTCTTATCATAGCATACAAATGTCTCATTTTACTTGATTTACTGAAGCAAGCCTGTAAAACGCATTTGCAGCTGCACAGCCGTTAGTATATCTATGCTGCAGAGTGTCTGGCTCACACATAGGCTGCGCTGCGGACACTGACATCCAATGGCGCGGGCGCCTATGACGTGCGACCAATGAGCCAACTCTACGTCATTACACGTCAGAGCCCGTCAAGGGGGTGCCAAGTCCCCGAATTTGCCATTATAGCAGCGGGTCTTCGTTCATAGTCTGTCTGTGAAGACATATTAAAGCTATGCATCTGTCATGGATTTACACTGAATTGATTGTCAAAAATACGGAACAAAGTGCGTTCCGTATCAGTTCAATACGGAACAAGCCTTTTATGTGTCAAATACGGAAAGATTCCGTATTATACGGAACGGTTGGCAACCCTAAATATCATCATCATATCAGAAGAGTGTTTAAATAAGCTGGATAGACACTGGCTGCTTTTACATGCAGCCAATAACCCGTTCAAAACCGGGATATGAGCAATAACCCGGTCGCGAACAGCCATGTAAACACCGGCAAAAACCCGGATATGCTCATATCCCGGATTTTAAAAACCGGGATATTATACCTGGGGTACCCCTTTTCTAACCCGAATTTTTGGTCATGTAAACGGGATATCCCCATAGTGATTTGTGTTCTGCGCATGTTCTATTCGAAAGGAATCTTGGTCTTTTGAGTAGAGAAACTTCTCGGCGCATACAAAAACCCGCGTGCAGTATACCGGAAGTAAACATGGCGAGACGCAGCACAGCATACTTCTGGAGCGAGGTCAGTAACGTTACCAGCATCAAAGCGCAAACAAAGGCGATCGCTCTCTGCCCCGAACTATTCATTTTCCGCCCCGAACTATTCATTATCCGCGTGCTGCTGCTGTTGCTGTCTTTGCATACAGGAAGAAGAATCGGTAATGACGCATATTGCGTCTTAAGGTTGTCCGTACGTCCAGACGCTGACCGTGCGTCACCGTTTACATCGGGATATTGCAATTCCATGTATACAGGAGAAACTCTCTCTGCTCACGCATGTAAACGGGTTATTCCTAATGTTTTAGAAACCAGAATAGTGACCTTAACCCGGCCATAACCCGAAAATTGGCTGCATGTAAACATTCACTGATGTTTCTCAGTGAACATCAGTGAACATCAGTTTTACATCCAGCAAAGACTTGCAGTTACAGACCTGAAAGAGTTCATGTGTGTCACGTTACCTTTATACTAGGGGTGTAACGGTACATTCGTATTGAACCGTTTCGGTTCGAGGCTTCCGGACAAACCGAACGATTCTTGGACCATTTTTGCTGGAGACAAAATTTGCGCTGGCGCGACCACAACGTTGCGCAACATCAAATGGCGAGCGTAATGAAAGCGGAACGAAACTGCGCTACTCATTATGTGCTTCACGGATCGCTTATCAGTTCGGACCAGCAACATCTGTGCAGCGCGAGCCGATCTCGATCAAGGGACACTGTTACTACACAGCGCTAAGAGATCCAGTAAAGAAAGCATTTGAATTCGCCACTGAAGTAATAACATCGCTGCGAGATCTAGAGAAGCATTCACATTTCTCCGTTATTAACCGTAGATCTCTATTAGATCAAACAGCGCTGACGTGGAAACCAGGAGAAACATTGTGCCGTGAATGAACTAGTAATACTTTACGTCCACAGACCAGCAACATTCACCATGGATTTAATATAGTAACACTAACTGTAACCAGTTTAGCTGGAATAGTGAAATGCTTTCAAATACTTCACACATCTTTTTCCAGCACTTCAAAACTCAAACATTATATAAATAAATATTTAAATGTTATTTTTAATGTGATGACCAAAACATTATTTGTTCATCCTTCAAAGATTACCCCCTTTTATAAACCTGAAAGTTTCAAGATGTAGGAAAACTCACACTTATTTAAAAAATATTTTTTCTTTTAACAAATAGGAAATTTCTCTGGCTTTTCTTTCTTTTTGCTGTATCGAAAACGTACCGAACCGTGACTTTAAAACCGAGGTACGTACCTTATCGTGATTTTTGTGTACCGTTAAACCCCTACTTTATATGCTAGTTAAAAATTCTCATCCTGACATGAAAAACATTCTCAATCCTTCTAGTTAAAAATCTCCATGAATTCTGTAGATTCATTCAATGATCACACACACACACACACACACACACACAACACACACACACACACACACACACACACACACACACACACACACACACACACACACACACACACACACACACACACACACACACACACACACCTGCTTACATCTGTTCAAAATAATTCTCGTAATCAGGGTCAGTGTGTGAAACTCAGCTAGTGTCAAGTGTACATCTTTACCAAGCCATCAATACTGAAATATAATCATACTCTAAGAGGACAAACACTGAACTGTCTGACATTACAAGTCATTCTTTAGAAAAATAAACGCCATATGCACAGAGGCGTTACCAGAATATTAGTGTTTTTACAGGGGTGGCTTTAAATCTAGAGAAACCACTAATCACCAAAGCTGTTAAAGGAGTGGCCAAGCTTCAGTTAGCCGTGGCACTGGCTTCACATAGCTACATATATCAATTAAATCATTTTAAACAGATCAAGTACTATTGTGGTAACAGATTACAGCAATTTTTATAAAGGTATGAATAGCAATCATGCCTCATTCGCTTACAGTCCGACTTTTGAACTTTTTTTTATTATTATTTATTCGGGACACACATACACACCTAAGGTTTAAGAAGGTCTGCGCGGGACTGTTTTCTTTTCCGTCCCACTCCCACAAGCTTCTATTCAGCAACCGCTTTAAAATACACTCTGTGTTCCCCCGCTTTATTTCCCGACCGGACGGGTCCGCAAAATTTAGATCAAATGAAATAGTATATCACATAATATCAAGCCAAATCAAACTAAAAAAAAAACAAAATTATATATTTTGTTACACACACCCTGACGAAGGCAATAACCGCAACGCGTAGGTGTATCTGTCACCAATTCTATGGATAAAAGCGAAACTCAAAAAAGCATAAATAAAAGCATAATTCTAATGATTCAATAAAGGCTTTTTAATTTTTGTATACACAATTCGAGTGCCTTGGAGTATTACTTTGATTTTGAGCACAATTAAGCAACAAAAGAGCACCGAGATTTTACACCCTGTACAGCACTTCAATTGCATTTTTTGCTGTGAACTTTTTCAATGATCTTGCCTATAAAAGGAAGATTTGAGATCGGTCTATAAGTGCTTAATATGGTCTTATCCAGATTGCTCTTTTTCAGGAGGGGCTTGACAACTGCAGTTTTCAGGGAGTTTGGAAAACTCCCAGAGAGAAGTGAGGCATTTACCACTTCTAGGAGTTCTGGCTCTAAGCTGTTTAACACACTTTTGAAAAAAGATGTGGGAAGTGTGTCAAGGGCGCAGGTTGATGTTTTAAGGTGCTGTACGGTTTCTTCCAAAATTTTGCCATCAATTTCTTCGAAAACAGCCATAATAACTGCTTTCTCAGGTAGTGGTCTGATCTGTTTGACCCCAGCGCAACTCAAGGATGAGCTGATCACCTTTCTGATATTATTGATTTTCTCAGAGAAGAAAGAAGCAAACTCGCTGGACTTGCTGTCTGAGAGCATTTCACTGGGAATCTGGCTTGGGGGGTTTGTCAGTCTCTCTACAGTAGCAAAAAGAGTGCGTGTGTTGTTTAAGTTGCTGTTTATAATATTCAAGAAAAAAGTCTGTCTAGCTTTGCCTAGTTCCATATTAAAAGCATGGATGCTGTCTTTGTAGATGTTATAATGGACTACAAGTTTCGTCTTCCGCCACATGCGCTCTGCTCTTCTGCATTGTCTTTTCATATTGTGCACTGCTGTTGAGTTTCTCCAAGGTGCTTTTTGTCTACCACTATTCTTCCTGACTTTCACAGGAGCAATATCATCAATTACACTTTTCATTTTTGAGTTAAAAGATTCAAGGGGAAAATCAACAGAGTCAGCAGATATGCTTGGTTTTAAAGATATAGCCTTCATAAATAGCACACTAATGTTCTCATTTAAGCATCTCTTCTTGACAGACACAGATCTAGCTTCAATGGCAGGAGAGATCAATATATTAAAGAAAATACAGAAATGATCAGACAATGCTACATCCTTAAAGGATTAGTTCACTTTTGAAAAAACTTTTGCTGATAATTTACTCACCCCCATGTCATCCAAGATGTCCATGTCTTTCTTTCTTCAGTCGAAAAGAAATTAAGGTTTTTGATGAAAACATTCTAGGATTTTTCTCCATGTAATCTAATACACTGGGTGCCAAAGGGTTCAAGGTCCAAATGACAGTTTCAGTGCAGCTTCAAATGACTTTAAACGACACCAGATGATGCATAAGGGTCTTATCTTGAGAAACGATCGGTCGATTTCTAAAATAAATAAATAAAAAAGTAAGTTTATGCCTTGCTCTGTTCCGTGATGCTTGGTCGTCCCTCTCCTGTTCGAACTCGTTCGTCAAAATGAACGAATCTTTTTTCGAGTCATTTCGTTCATTCTGTTTGTTGAATGAACGAAACGACTCGAAAAAAGATTCGTTCATTTTGATGAACGAATTCGAACAGGAGAGTGACGGCGATTAGGGAGTAGATATTGTCCTTTAGCACTCTTGGACCAAGTTTGTTTGGGTGAAGCCCATCCTGTTGAAACAGTTGCCTCTGACTCCAGAAAAGATTGAAGTTGTCAATGAAGTTCACTCCTTTTATATTGCAGGTTTTTTGCAGCCAAGTGTTAAGCCCAAGCAACCGTGAAAACCTGTTTGTTCCTCTTGCTGGGAGTGGTCCACTGATGAATGTCTGAACTTTTAGTCTTTTAAGTGTTTCAAAAAGTTCATTGAAATCCTTCTTAAGGAGTTTTGATTGCTCTTTATGAATATGATTCTTCCCCACACGAATAACTGCTGAACACAAAGGAAGATATTTGGAAGAAAACAGATCTCAATTTCCATTGACTTCCATAGTAGGAAAAAATGCATACTATGGTAGTCAATGGGGATTGAGATCTGTTTTCTTCCAAATATATTCCTTTGTGTTCAGCAGAACAAATAAACACATAGAGGGTAAGTAAACGATGATAGAATTTTCATTTTTGGGTGAACTATCCCTTTAAGACCTTGCAATGGTTCTATAAGGCCTATCTAGGGCTCCCTTTGAGCCCTTAGATTTGGTCTCAGAGAAGTCCCTTTCTTTTAAGACTATCTTCTGCTAGCTATTTTGTCTAGCAGTCGAGACCTTCAGGCTCTTTCGGTCCCCACCTGCCTTGAGTGCACCGGGGATGGCCAAGGCAATCTTACCCCAAACATGGATTTGTTCTTAAGGTGCCTACCATTATTCCGAGGCCTATTGTGCTGCAGGTTTCTGTCCTCCCCCGTTTATCGGACCAGGAAAAGGGAGTATGGCTTCTAAGCTTTATTATCTGGAGTTCTCTCCAAGACGTTTGTGATGCGGCGGGCTGGTCCTCACCGCTCACATTCGTGAGGTTTTACAGCTTGGACCTGAATGCTGCCCCAGCTTCCCAGGTGCTTCTTAGTTTGCCGACAGTTTTATCATCTGGCATTTTGTAAGTACGGCGTATTGGGTAGTCTCGTTCCCAAGGCGTCATCGATGCATCGCGAGTTCCCTCGAAAGGGAACGTCTCAGGTTACGACTGTAACCCTAGTTCGAGACGATGCGTCGCCCTGCCATACTTCCTGCATCCCTGTGATCGACTTCAGCTCTAGAAGCTAACGCGAGTAACGCACCGGATGTGCTTATATCCTTTCCTGGTCATGACGTCACCCGCCCGTGGCGTTCATTCATTCCATTGGACTAGTTGACATAAGTGCTTCAGAGGTAATCACGTGAAGGCGTTCCCAAGGCGTCATCGACGCATCATCTCGTTCCCTTCTCAGGGAACTAGGGTTACAGTCTTAACCTGAGACGTTTTCAATCCATCTGTCCTTTTATTAAACTTGATGCAAATTAAAGAAAAATCTGATTCCTAAAACAGAACATCTGATGGGTTTTAGGATGTAATAATGTAATGTAGTATAATGTAAATATATAATTAACATAATGAACAGAATTCCTCCTGATGTTACAGGTTTTCTGCCATATGTATGAGCTCTATGCCGCTGTAAACTACAGTAAAACACTTACTGGTGTAAGACGTTATAATGCAGACATCAAATGTGAAGATGAAATCTGGCGTCGATTTGATGACCGCAGTGTATTAGAGGTATTTTTATATATATATATATATATGCACAATACATATGTGTTGTTGCGTTACTGAAGTATTAGTGTATGTAATCTTTCTTAAGTGTGTTTATATAATTACTCACATCTCATGTTATTTTTTCTCAAAGAGTTTCTTGAACGGCGTCTTCAGAAACGAGGGCTCCACACACAGGTATCAGTTTTATGACTTTGTTCATGACAGATATTATTGTTTTTGAGTTCATATCTGAACGGATCTTAAAGTTTGTGTTTCTTCACAGGAGTTCAGAAGCCTGTTTACTCGTGTACAGACACAGAGCGCAACGTGAGTATATGATTTGCAGTGTTCGGTCAGTAACGGACAATAACTTGTTCATAGTTATATGTCATAACTAACTGTAAAAACTAAAATCTAAAATTGTAAACTTGAGCATTTATGAGCCATTTCTTTTCCTTCGATGTGATTTTGTGATTTTGCTTTGTGTGATGATGTTATCAGGTGGAGCGGCTGTATAAACTCAACCTGTGTGAACAAATCTGTATCTTCTTCATCTGGACCTTCAGAGATCGCAGTAACTTCATTCAACAGAACACGGGACTGTAAAAAATCTAAACCACAGACTCAACTCTATAAACTTTTATGACTTAAAATACATTTTAAAACTATTTTAAAACTATTCCTAAATTTATAAAAATAATAACATTGTGCATGTCACTTATAATGACTTGTGTTTTAGATGAACAATGGCTGTAAAACATCTTCACACATCTGTTAAAACTGCAGCTTTTGAGATTAAAAAGTGAATCTAAGAAAAATCTTTTTTTATCTTTAAAGGGTACCTATCATGGAATTTTGAAAATTACCTTTCATGTAGTGTGTAACATAGATCTAAGTGAACGAAAACATCCTGCAAAGTTTTAAATATGAAAGTTCACCGTATACAAAGTTATTGTCTCTCAAAAGTAAGAGTCGACTCTGAGTCGCTGATATGAATCGATAGACGAACGATGCACTTTTGTACGTCACTTGTCCAAGTTATTTGAATAAGATACGCCCACTCATTGCATTAGGAGACACCAGGGAAAACATCATGTCGACGAGACGCTGCTGTGTTTTGAAGTGCGACGCAAAAGCAAACTTTTTTCATCTGCCCAGTGAGGAGCATTTGAAGACTAAGTGGCTACAGTTCATAACTATACCACAGAAGTATTATAGCCCGAACTTGTTCTGTGTTCGCGTCATTTTGAAGATGATTGCTTCACAAACCTAAATGCTATAAAGTATGAATTTGCGAGGGAGGTTCAGTACTGAGTTTATTTGGATCAGCTTCCTTCTCCGAATCACAATCTGTAAGTAGGCTGTTGCTTTTATGTTTGTATCATGTTCTATAATTATTTTGTGTGTTGTGTACACACAGGCACAGCGCAGCTTCTAGCAGCTAACTTAGGTCTTCAATGTCAATTGTATTGAAATATGTGAAGTGTTTGTCGTTGTTAATGGAGTTGTCACAGGGCTCTCGAGTGTCACGCATCACGCATTGAGCGTGACAGTCACTCATTTCGGTCTTTTGTCACGCTCTCCGGCCACACATTGTATTTCTCACGCTGAAAAACTATTTGTAATATATTTAATATGCCGCAGTGCCCAAAACTCACTCACTGTGGAACCGGCAGGATTCAAGCGCGTCTCCTCAAGTGTTGCCAGGTCCGTATGCCTGCACTGTTTCCGCGGGTTGTTTGTGTAGTGCACGCTGGTTGACGCGATTGTTTTATCCACTGGAACATGATTGTTATTGAGGAAACACCCGGGAACGCTATTTGAATATTTTTGGCCGTGATTGGGTTAGTTTGATGAGCAATTGGGCTGGTTTTGTTGTGAGGCAACCCTGGTCTCCTCTGGTGTTGTTCGTCTGGTGTTGTTAGCCAATCAGAAAATAGCACTGTTGTATCTGGGTAAGATCTAGCGCAACAACCAATGACACCCCGTCGGCTGGGTGTCTAACATATCACCACAGATTAGCGTCACGCAAAGGCGGGGTTTGGAAAAATGACTCGCTAAACGATTCATATGGGAGTCGGTGAGCAAATCAGGTAAAAATAAATGCATATTATAAGACAACAAAAGTGTTTTTTGTCATTGCATGCTTGTAAAACTGTTGTTGGGGACTCCCAGAACAATATTAGGAACATTTTAAATGCCATAATAGGTACCCTTTAATGTAATATTGAAACCAACAAAATTGACAAGTTGAAACTTTTACGAAAAAAAAGAGAACATTTAAACCCAAAAATTGCACGGTTGTGTTAGTGCAATAGTCTCAGACATGACTGAATAAACACACACTCACACTCACACACACTGAACAAAAGCTTTCGTTTGACTTCATATGTGGAACATATCGCATGAATCATATTGTTATGAAACCTTCAACACTTTTCAGTCAGATCCTTCATTGTAGAGTTCAGTTTGACAGGCTCTGGTTTCTGAGTGTTAAAGAGCAGCACGTCTGATAATCCTGTGTGTGTGTGTGTGTGTGTGTGTGTGTGTGTGTGTGTGTGTGTGTGTGTGTGTGTGTGTGTGTGTGTGTGTGTGTGTGTGTGTGTGTGTGTGTGTGTGTGTGTGTGTGTGTGTGTGTGTTAAAACCATTAGGCACTCGTTCATGCATCTCCAGGGGTGTATTCCAGAAAGCTGGGTTAATTTACCATCAGATTAACCCTGAACTCTGGGTTGATTAACCCAAAACATGCCTACTCAGGGTATGACGGTTCCAAAACACCTGTGTCGAGTTAAGGCCTCATTATGCTTCTGCGTCAACTCCACGGCGTAGCTACGCCGTCACTCCTACGGCGTCGTGGCCGTTTTATGGTTCTGCGTCAGGTTGCGTTGCATCGCGGTGCATCTGACCAATCACAGCCCTTGCGGTCTGCGTCGCCTCGACGCGTAGTTACAATATTTTGGAGGTGCACGTCGAGCTACGGCGTAGGGGTCGGAGAGAGGTTCGCGGCAACGCAGAGGGGTCTGCGGGGGCACGCCGTCGATTCGACGCAGAAGCATAAAACAGGCTTTAGTTTAATCAACCTACTGCTAATAACCTCGAGTTAATGCGCGTGCACGGCGAACATATAAAGGCATTTTCAATGGAATGCCGAATTCAGGAGTCACCATGGAAACTAAGGGTGAAAAGTTACGTGTCGCGTACTTCGCGGAGTTAGAAGTTTTAATGTTGGCTTATGAGGAGTTCAAGCCCATTATAATGAAAAAAAGCAATACAGCTGCATATGCGAGGGAAAGATAATTGGCTTGGCAAAAAATAACTGACAGAGTAAATGCGTACGTTTTTTTTTTATTACATTTTAAATAAGCTTGCCTTTCTTTTGTTAATTTGCAAAGTTGAACAATTGTCTTTTTGAGCATGTGGCATGACTCGAGAAGCATTTACTTTTCTCTACATCAGTTTCTTAAGAATACAGTGCAATGTATATTGACAAGAAATATTTAGGCCTCTTGTTTTATAAGGTGTAATCTTTCTGGAGCCAAAAGAACTCTTTCCCAAGTCAAAATGAAACACAAAAACATTCTCCAAAAAGGTAATATTTTATTTTAACTGTTGTAAAATCAATGTCTTAAGTTACTTTTACAGTATTCTTCCTATATAGCTAATAGAAAGAAGGGTGAGGCCCGTAAGTGCCTTTACTAACATAACCTTAAAGGGCGACCTTTATTAAGTGAAAGAGCCAACTCCTCAGATGGGGTGAGTGGAGGTGGACTTCTTTCTATTACACTTCGTCAGACTTTGCTACCTCCCACAACAACTCAAGTGACTTGGTACAATGTAGGTATACCATATTAGTACTTATGATTATTTAATCATTGGACAAAACGATCATTAACTCTTGTCATTAGGAAGAAGGCTTCCCAAATGCAGTCATTGTTTCACTTGTGCATTATGCATATTCTATTTTACAGCATATGCTGTGTATACAGTAATCTGTTTTTTTATTCTTGCATGTTCCTAATGCCTTTATTCAGTGTCTGTCATACTTCAGTAATTTACACATTGAGTATCTTTCTTTCTTTCTTTCTTGCAGTTGCTGATGGACGCATTGTATTACTGGATCCTCCTGAAACCACACAGTCTGTCACAATTGTTAATGATGCATTTTAAGAACCAGTTGCTTTTAGATATTTCACTTTGTCTGCCAGACAAAGTAACCTTGCATATTTCCACTCTAGGATGATGATGAAGAGACCACATCTGCTGTGACAGAATTAGAAAGTGTTGGGAGACCCACAGAGGTATGATGCATATACTGGACAATGCATAGCTTTTTAGATGGAGTGAAAAGACAGAATCTAGCTGGGGATGTACATGCAGATGAGGGTCCATCTACCTCTACACATAATCTTAGCAGTGGAAGAACTTGTCCCTGGTTGTCCTTATTTACATAATGTTACTATTTGGCAGATTTTCTTCTTTAACCATCTTATTTTCTTTGCCTTCCTAGTTGTCTGCAAAGGAGCTGTATAAGGTCCATCTATTAAGGCAAATTAAAAAAACTGACATGGACCTTATACAACTTCAGCTAGAGGAGAAAAGGCTGGCCATTAAACAGGCCAAACTTGAAAAAGAACTACTGGAGCATCGCCTTAAGGTGAGAATCATATGTGAACATGAATCTGTTTTTTTTTTTTTTTGTGTGTGTGTGTGTGTGTGTGTGTATGTGTGTGTGTGTGTGTGTGTATAAAGCAATAAATATAATTGCCTCTCATGTCTCTTTTATTTCAGGATATGAAGAAATGGAACACAATAAATAGTGATTTTGACAAATCATGTCTCTAAGCATTCTGCCATCTCTGTGGTCTGCCAGATTCGATGGGTGTTCTAGGTCATCTTCATCAGGACAGGGGGATGCCTCTCCTCTTATTGTGGCAATGTTTTTTTTTTTTTTTTTTTTTTTGGACAGCGTTTTGTTTTGTTTTTTAAAACGCTTTATTCAATAACAAAACATACAATAATTAAAAACAAAACAATAATAATAATACAAAGAATACAAGATAAGAAAACAATATAACATAAGCATGAACAACTATATACATAGGGGTATTGAAATCGAATCCATTTCTTTAATTACAAAATAATACAAAGGCCCTTAAAAAGGAAAACATTTAAAGGCTTTACAACAGTCTATAGTCTTTTTTGCCTTGGTGTTCCTTACACCCTCCAATGTTTTAAGGTACTGACAAATCTCAAATTTAAATTGTATACAACTAGGTGCAGTTTTTGCCCACCGACATTTATGAATGTAATATTTACCTAAAATAATAAACAAATTAAGGACAAAACCAATTTTCTTTTCTAGAGGCTTATCGTAAAAAAAAATCTAGGATATCCTTATCCTCCAAAATAATGTCAATTCCAGAAATCTCCTTAAAAAAGATCTTAAAGTCACACCAAAACAATTTAGTACAAATACAATTAAAAAAAAAGATGACAGTCTCGTCATTTAAATTACAAAATAGACATTTCAAGTCGATATCTTTCTTAAATCTTTTTATGACCTGATTAACTGGATAAATACCATGAATAATTTAAAATGAAACCTCACGAATCTTGTTAATGACACAGTATTTCCTGGAAACCATAAAAACCTCCTCCCACTTAATATCCTGAAAACGTGAATTCCAGAAACTTTTAGCTGGAGGAATTCTAGATGAACAACAAACCTGTCTGATGAAATTATTGTTGCATTTTTTATCAACAATACTTGTACCCTCTAACCTCAAATTAAAATCAATAGTTATATTCAAATCAAAAGCATTAGCAGAGCGCAACAACTGAAGAAGACCAGAAGGTATTGCATCAAAAACCACTGCATAATCCTTTGCAGATATCGGCAGTGTGAATTTATCCAGAAATTCTCCATATGAAAGCAAGTGACCATCATGACGAAGTAACTGTGTCACCAATAAAATATTGTTTCTAAACCAATATTCCAAGAAAAGTGTTTTATTCTTATATTTAATGTCTTTATTATTCCATATCAGACATCTATGGGGAGAGAAATTGTGTTTGTATGCCAGCATCCAGGATAACAGAGCCTGCAATTGTGGCAATGTTGTGAAATACCACACAGGCACCTGTGATGTCACATGCCCTATTTGGAGTGACCCTGAGCCCACGCAGACACTGAAACCTCGCCTAGTCATCTCCAGCTTGGCCCGTGTTCTGCTGTGAGGCCGGTTGAAGCGTGTCTGTGGTCCGGGCTCAGGATCAGGGTAGGGTGTCATCATATAGGGGAGGCGAGGGTATCCTCTGTCCCCCAGCAAGTAACCATAGACGTGTCCTGTAATGTTTGAGGTGTTTTGTAAATGTAATAAAGACTACAAGCATTTGTCAAACAAAACGTACCCTGTTGAAATTTGTTGCACAGAGATGACTCTCTAAATATTCTGGCATCATGTACAGACCCAGGCCATTTGCCTCAACATTAGTGATGAGGTGGGTTGCATCACATATTACCTGTGGA
Source organism: Chrosomus eos (assembly GCA_036326025.1). Classification (NCBI taxonomy): domain Eukaryota; kingdom Metazoa; phylum Chordata; class Actinopteri; order Cypriniformes; family Leuciscidae; genus Chrosomus; species Chrosomus eos. Next base: position 622,504 of record JAZAVI010000023.1, read on the forward strand.
GAACAATAAGTTTATTATTTGTAACACCAATATTAAGGAGCCAAAATATGTAGCTATACCTGCACATTGATGCTATGCACAGACTTCCTATTAACATAGTCTCCCTCATTAAGTTGGCTTGAGAAAGCCAACTTACTGAAATCCTATTTAAACTTATTATTATTATTAATGGTGCTTGCCTATGGCAAAGCAAACATTAGTGTTATTGCTCATACTTATTAATGGTGCTTGCCTATGGCAAAGCAACATTAGTGTTATTGTGCATACTTATTAATGGTGCTTGCCTATGGCAAAGCAACATTAGTGTTATTGTGCATACTTATTAATGGTGCTTGCCTATGGCAAAGCAACATTAGTGTTATTGTGCATACTTATTATTATTATTAATGGTGCTTGCCTATGGCAAAGCAACATTAGTGTTATTGCTCATACTTATTATTAATGGTGCTTGCCTATGGCAAAGCAACATTAGTGTTATTGTGCATACTTATTAATGGTGCTTGCCTATGGCAAAGCAACATTAGTGTTATTGTGCATACTTATTATTCTTATTAATGGTGCTTGCCTATGGCAAAGCAACATTACTGTTATTGTGCATACTTATTATTCTTCTTCTTCCACTTTTTTTTCGGCGCGTAACTCCTCCCGCAGTTTTTGTCACAGACCCATGAATGAGGTGTCAAAACGTGCGGCCTGTTCGGGAATGGTGTGCTATGACTTTTATAAGCGATCGGGGGTACGATGTTCGCCCCAGGGGCGAAAAACGGCCCAAAAAAAACGCATAGACTTAACATGGGGAAAAACTTTGACGAATCATAGCTCAGAGATCAGATTTCACAGAAACGTGTGATTTGCCACATTTGAAGAGGCTGACAGGCTCTTTAAGAACATACCCCTAAATGGGGTAAAAGTTGCACCCCTGGGGGCAGGAGCGGCCCAAAGTTGCCCAAAAAACCCCATCGACTTAACATGGTGAAAAACTTTGAAGAGTCATAGCTCAGAGCTCAGATTTCACAGAAATGTGTGATTTGCCACATTTGAAGAGGCTTACAGGCTCTGTAAGAACATACCTCACAGTGGGGTAAAAGTTGCACCCCTGAGGGGCAGGAGCTGCCCAAAGTTGCCCCCATAGACTTACTATGGTGTAGGACGGCCCATGAAATGGGCCGTCCTACACCATAGAAACCGCTTTTATATTGAACATAACTCTGGATCCCAGTGTCGTAGAGACAAAGGGGCGGGCTCATTTTACTCAGACGGCCAATCAGTGTCTCAAGATCATTGTGAAGCTATCAAGCCACGCCCTAGCAACCATTTAGAGCTCCTTAGAAAAAAAGTTCCATAGACTTCCATTAAAAGAGATCAAAGGGATATCTCAGGATATAAGTGTCATAGAAACATGAGGGTGGGCTCGTTTGACTCGGGCCAGCAAACAGCCAATCCTGAATCACCTCAACACTTACTGGCCACGCCCTAGCAACCATTATCGAGCACCTTAGCAACCAAAATCCAAAGAGGGATATCTTCCATTCTGAATGTCACAGAGGCATGGGAGTTGGTTTATATCATTCATACTGACAAGCAGCCTTTGGAGTTTCATGATTGGCAGCTGCCAAGCCACTCCCTAGCAACCAAACAGAGTACCCTAGCAACCATTTTGCAAGACCTATATCTCTACATGTAAACATCGTATAGAGATAGGGGTTGGTTTATACATTCATATTGACTTTGGAGCTTCATGATTGGCAGCTGCCAAGCCACTCCCTAGCAACCAAACATAGTACCCTAGCAACCGTTTTGCAAGACCAATATCTCTGCATCAAAACATCGTATAGAGATGGGGGTTGGCTCTTTTTACTCATGCTAGCAAACAGGACTTGCTACATGCTACACATGCTAACAGTGAATAGCTACATGCTAATATTGATTAGCTAAGTGTTAAATCATGCCAAGAAAATGCTACAAACTCCATAGTAACCATCTGTGACAACTACCAACCACCTAGTAATACCATGGCAACCACCCAGAATACCCTAGCAACCGCCTAGCAACCACCCAGAATACCCTAGCAACCGCCTAGCAAACGCCCTAGCAACCACCCAGAATACCCTAGCAACCACCTAGCAACCACCCAGAACACCCTAGCAACCGCCTAGCAACCATCCAGAATACCCTAGCAACCGCCTAGCAATGCCCTAGCAACCACCCAGACACCCTAGCAACCGCCTAGCAACCACCCAGAACACCCTAGCAACTGCCTAGCAACCACCCAGAACACCCTAGCAACCGCCTAGCAACCACCCAGAATACCCTAGCAACCGCCTAGCAACGCCCTAGCAACCACCCAGAATACCCTAGCAACCGCCTAGCAACCACCCAGAACACCCTAGCAACCGCCTAGCAACCATCCAGAATACCCTAGCAACCGCCTAGCAACGCCCTAGCAACCACCCAGAACACCCTAGCAACCGCCTAGCAACCAACCAGAACACCCCAGCAACCGCCTAGCAACCACCCAGAATACCCTAGCAACCACCTAGCAACGCCCTAGCAACCACCCAGAATACCCTAGCAACCGCCTAGCAACCACCCAGAACACCCTAGCAACCGCCTAGCAACCGTCCAGAATACCCTAGCAACCGCCTAGCAACGCCCTAGAAACCACCCAGAACACCCTAGCAACCGCCTAGCAACCACCCAGAACACCCTAGCAACCGCCTAGCAACACCATAGCAACCACCCAGAATACCCTAGCAACCGTCTAGCAATGCACTAGCAACCACCCAGAATACCCTAGCAACCGCCTAGCAACCACCTGAACACATGAATAAGCCATATCTCAGCACCAGAACATCTGGTTGTTTGGTCGTATGCAATCATGTACCACACCCTAGCAACCGAGCGGCGAGTTTTGCCACTGCAAGCACCATTTCACATTTTCTCCTGGAAATGTACATTCTAGTTATTAATGGTGCTTGCTGAAAGCAAGGCAACATTAGTGTTATTGTGCATACTTATTATTCCGTTTCTTATTAGTGTGAATGCTTCAAGCATTCACACTCTTGAAATCCAAAGCTTTATTATTATTTATTAATGGTGCTTGCCTATGGCAAAGCAACATTACTGTTATTGTGCATACTTATTAATGGTGCTTGCCTATGGCAAAGCAAAATTAGTGTTATTGCTCATACTTATTATTATTATTAATGGTGCTTGCCTATGGCAAAGCAACATTAGTGTTATTAATGGTGCTTGCTGAAAGCAAGGCAACATTAGTGTTATTGTGCATACTTATTATTCTTCTTTTTATTATTATAGTTCTTCTGGCCAAAGTTTGACGCGCAACTCCTCCCGCAGTTTTTGTCACAGACCCATGAATGAGGTGTCAAAACGTGCGGCCTGTTCGGGAATGGTGTGCTATGACTTTTATAAGCGATCGGATGTACGATGTTCGCACAGCGGACGAAAAAGCGGCCAAAAAAATCCCATTGACTTAACATTGCGGAACTTTCAAAAATTCAAATCCCAACTGCCACTTTCACACACACCCACAGAAAAGGGCCTGACAGCCCTGCTGTCAGGCCCTCTCTCTCTCCCTCAGAGGATTTATTTTATCAAGCAGCCAATAAGTAATGGCCTAAAATCTTCATAGCCACACCATAGCAACCAGTTACAGCACCCTAGCAACCGTGGGCGATAGGCACGAGGCCGCAGGCCTCGTGCCATACTAAATAACTCTATAAAAACTCTATAAAAACTCCTTTTAAAAACTCCATAGTAATCATCTGTTAAAAAATACACGCCGACATCACAGACCCCTGATTGAGGCGTCAAATTGTGCGGATTATTGAGGAGAGGTGTGCTGTGACTTTTCTTAGCGATGGGGGGTACGGTGTTCGCCCCAGGGGCAAATCATTGGGTAAAAAAAATCCCATAGACTTAACATTGCCACAAACTTTGACGGTTCGTAGCACTGACCAATGATTTCTCAGAAACTTGTAATTTACCACATTTGAAGAGGCTGGCAGGCTCTGTAAGAACATACCTCACAATGGGGTAAAAGTTGCACCCCTGGGGGGGGAGGACTTTCCCAAAGTTTTCCCCATTGACTTTCAAAAGGTGAACCTTTCACCCTTGCATGGGGAAATTTTTTTTGAACAAAACTCTGGATCACAGTGTCTAAAAGACAAAAGGGGGGGGCCCATTTTCCCCAGAAAGGCCAATCATTCTCAAGGGTCATTGTGAAGTTTTAAGCCCCCCCCTAGAAACCATTTTTGAGCCCTTAGCAAAAAAGTTCCATAGACCCCTTAAAATTAAAAAAGATTAAAAAATATTCCGGATAAATTCATAGAAACAGAGGTGGGCTCGTTTGACTCGCCCCGCAAAACACCAATCCTGGAAAACCCCCTCAACACTTACCCCCCCTAGCAACCAATTTCGAGCACCTTTGCAAACCCAAAAACCAAAGAGGGATATCTTCCCCTTTTGAATGTCCCCAGAGGCAAGGGATTGGGTTTTTTTAAAAAATTATTTTTAAAATTCAATTAAACCCCGAACCCAAAAAAAGTCCCCGCCCTTTTGGGAAAATTTCAAAAAGGGGGGTTTTGGCCCCGCTTTGGGCCCAAGCCCTCCCCAACCCCTCCCCCAAAAAACCCAAAAAAGTACCCTAGCAACCTTTTTGCAAAAACCAAAATCTTTTAAAACAGAAACCCTCGATGGGGAAAGGGGTTTGGGTCTTTTTACCATCTAGCAAACAGGGCCAAAAAGCTACACATGCTTAGCGTGAATAGCTACATGCTAATATTTATTAAAAAAGTGTTTAAAACATGCCAAGAAAAAGTTTTAAAAATCCAAAAGGAAACCCTCTGTGACAACTACCAACCACCAGTTAAAACCATAGCCCCCCCACCCAAAAACCCTACAACCCCCCTAGACCACCCAAAACCCTAGCAAAACCCCCTAGCAAAACCCCCCACCCCCCACCCAAAATACCCCCCAGCAAACCCCCTAGCAACCCCTACAAAACCCCCCAGAAACCCTAGCAACCCCTAGCCAAACCCCCCGAAAACCCCCCAAGTGAAAAAGAACCACCCCAAACAACGTACAAAACCCGTTTTTGGGCCCCCCTAGCAAACAAGAACCCCAAACCCTAGCAACCCCAGCCCATTTTGCCCCCCTGCAACCCATTTCAACCCTTGCTCCTGGAAAGTACAACCAAGAAATTTCCAACCCCTAGAACCCCCAAAACCCCCCAAAAATTTTCAAAGCAAATCCTCCCAAATCCCTTTTTTTCCCCCCTAGAAAACCCCAAAAATTGAAAGGTGCAAAATCCCGGGTTTTTAGGAAGGGTTGCCAAGCCTTTTTAAAATCCCGGGTTTCCCTGGCCCGGGGGAAAAAAGCCCAAAACCCAAAAAAACCCTAGCAACCCCTTGGGAACCCAAAAGAAAAAGCAAACCGGGCCAAAAACCCCAAAAAGAGAAAGGGTTGGGCCCCTTTGAAAAGTACCCCAAACCGCCCTAGGCCCAACCCCCCAAACCACCCTAGCAACCGTTTCAACCCCTAAAACCCTTAAGAACCCCCTTTTCAAGCCAACTCGCAACCCCCCAAAACATTGTAAAAACCCAGAAACCCGGGGGGGGTGCAAAACCCCTTTCAAACCCCCAAAACCTTTTAAAAAGCCTTTGCAACCAAAGAAACCCAAACAACCCCCCACAAACCCAATAAATAGCAACCCCAGAAGCCCAAAAACCCCCCAAAAACACCCTTTTTTTGGCCCCCCCTTTGGGGAAACCCCCCAAAAAACCCTAGAAAAGTGAACCACCAAAACCTTTGCAACCCCTTTAAAAATACAACAACCCCGTTCAACATTTTAAACCCAAGCAACCTCCAAACACCTAAAAAACTTGGGCCTAGAAACCCAAGGAAAAAAACCCCAGCAACCACCCCTATTTGCCAACCCGCCCAAACAAACCCCCCAAATTTTTTTTGGAAAAGACCTAAAAAACCCCCCAAACCCCCCCAAAAATTTTTCCCACCTTGAACCCCCCAAACCCCTTTTGTCACAAAACCCAAAACCCCGGCCAAACTGCCCAAAATTTTAAAGAATTCCAAGAAAATTTTTGCCCGGGGGGGGTTTTTGGCCCCCCGGGGAAAAAACCCCAAAAAAAACCCCTTTTCCCCAAAATTCTCCAATTTTTAATGTGGCCTAGGGAAAAGCAAAAGTGTTTTTTCACCAAATTTTAAAGGTGCCGCCCGGCCAAGAACATTTTAATTGGGGGAAAAATTAATGGGGGGCAAGGCCCAAATTTGCCACCATTACTTTACAATTTTTTGGAAAAGGGCCCGAAATTGAAAGTTTTTGTCACAGCCCTGAGTGAGGGTCAAATCGGCCCCTTTAAAAGGGGGAGGGGTTTTTCTATGACTTTTTTTAAAAGGGCCGGGGGGGACGAAGTTCGCCCCAGCGGACGAAAAAGCGGGGCCCAAAAAAAACCCATTGAAATTAACATTTCGGAACTTTTAAAAAATTTAAAAACCCAACTGCCCCTTTTTAAAACACACCCACAGAAAAGGGCCCCGAAAAGCCCTGCTGTCAGGCCCTCTCTCTCTCCCCAGAAAGGGTTTATTTTTCAAGCACCAAAAAAATGGCCAAAAAACTTCCAAAAACCCCCCAAAAAATAGCAACCAGTTACAGCACCCTAGCAACCGTGGGGGAAAGCCCCGAGGGCCCCAGGCCTCGTGCCCCTACTAAATAACTCTATAAAAACTCTTAAAAAATCCTTTAAAAAACCCCCATATAAAAAAAACTGTTAAAAAAAAAAAACCTCGCCCCACATCACAGCCCCCCGATTTTAGGCGTCCCAAAATTTTTGCGGATTATTGAGGAGAGGGGTTTTTGTGACTTTTCTTACGATGGGGGGGAAAGGTGTTCGCCCCCCAGGGGCCCAAAACATTGGGTAAAAAAAATCCCATAGACCCCTTTTAACAATTGCCCCCAAAACCCTTTTGAAAAATGGAAAATCCCCCTTAAAGCGACTGAACCCAAATGATTTTTTTTCAGAAACTTGTAATTTAACCCCAATTTTAAGAGGGGGGCAGGCTCTGTAAGAACAAACCTCACAATGGGGGTAAAAGTTGCACCCCAGGGGGCAGGACTGCCCAAAGATGCCCCTTTGACTTACTATGGTGTAGGGCCCATGAAATGGGCCGTCCCCCCATGAAAGATTTTATTGAACATACTCGGGATCCAGTGTCAAGAGACAAAGGGCGGGCTCATTTTACCAGACGGCCAATCAGTTTCTCAGGACATTGTGAAGCTATCAAGCCACGCCCTAGCAACCATTTAGAGACCCCTTAGCAAAAAGTTCCATAGACTTCCATTAAAGAGATCAAGGTGTATCTCAGGATATAAGTGTCTTTAAAACATGAGGGTGGGCTCTTTTTGACTCGGGCCAGAAAAAAAAACCAGCCAATCCTGAATCACCTCAACATTTACTGGCCACGCCCTAGCAAAAATTTCAGCACCTTTAAAAACCAAAATCCAAAGAGGATATCTTCCTTGAATGTCACGAGGCATGGGAGTTTGGGTTTATATCATTCAAAAGACAAACACCTTGGATTTCATGATTGGCATGCCCAAACCACCCCTAGCAACCAAACAGGTCCCTAGCAACCATTTGCAAAGACCTTATATCTCCATTAAACATCGTAAGAGGATGGGGTTGGGTTTTATACATTCACATGACCCTTTTGGAGCTTCATGATTTGGGAGCTGCCAAGCCACCTCCCTAGCAACCAAACAAGTACCCTAGCAACCATTTTGCAAGACATATATCTCCATCAAACATGTATAGAGATGGGGGTTGGCTCTTTTTACTCATGCTAGCAAACAGGAAATTGCTACATGCTACACTGCTACAGTGAATAGCTACATGCTAATATTTTTTAGCTAAGTGTTAAAAACATGCCAAGAAAATGCTACCAAACTCCAAAACCATCTTTGACATCTACCAACCACCTAGTTTAAAACCATAAACAACCACCCAGAATTTCCCTAGCAACCCTAGCAACCACCCCGAATAACCCTAGCAACCGCCTAGCAACGCCCTACAACCATCCCCGAATACCCAGCAACCGCCTAGCAACCACCAGAATACCCTAGCAACCGCCTAGCAACACCCAGAAACCCTAGCAAACCGCCTAGCAACCCCCTAGCAACCAAACCCAGAAACCCTAGCAACCCCTAGCAACCACCCAGAAAACCCCAGCAACCCCTAGAAAGCCCTAGACCCCCCAAAACCCCTTAGCAACCCCTAAAGCCAAACCACCCAGAACACCCTAGCAACCGCCTAGCAACCATCCAGAATACCCAGCCCTAGCAACCACCTTAGCAACGCCCTACAACCACCAGAAACCCTAGCAACCGCCTAGCAACGCCCCAGCCAAACACCCAGAACCCCTAGCAACCGCCTAGCAACCACCCAGAACACCCTAGCAACCCCTAGCAACCCTAGCAACCCCACCACCCCGAATACCCTAGCAACCCTGCAGCCCTAGCAACCACCCAGAATACCCTAGCAACCGCCTAGCAACCACCGAAACCCATAAGTAAGACCAAAATCTCAGACCCAAACGTCTTACAACCAGTCGTGGCTCCCTAGCAAATCCCGTACCAACCCTAGCAACCAACCGCGCAGAAGCCCCTCGCAAAGCACCCACCCCATTCTTCCCCTGGAAACCCCAGTACCCTTATTGCAAAGCCTAGAACGCCCAAGAACACCCAAACAATTCAAACGTCCCTAGGAACCCCAGAACATAGCAATCGTAGACTTTTCCAATATAGGCAAAAAGCAACAAAAGAACCCCCATGAAACTTAAATGCCGTTTTTTCCTACCTGACATAACGCAACAACTTGGTTACCATTTAAACCGTAGCAATCCTTTAACCCTACAACAATTAAAAATTACCCCTTTTTCGGCGCGAACTCCTCCCGCATTTTTGGTCACAGACCCCATGAATGAGTTCAAAACGTGGCGGCCTGTTCGGGAAGGTGTGCATAAACTTTTTAAGCGATCGGGGGTACGTGTTTTGCGCCAGGGGCAGAAAAACGCCCAAAAAAAACGATAGACTTAACCATTGGGGAAAAATTTGACGATCTAGCTCAGAGATAATTTCACAGAAACGTGTGTTTTGCCCACATTTGAAGAGGCTGACAGGCTCTTTAAGAACATACCAAAATGGGGTAAAAGTTGCACCCCCTGGGGGCAGGAGCTGCCCAAAGTGCCAAAAAACCCCATTGACTTAACATGGTGAAAAAATTTAAAGAGTCATAGCTCAAGACTCAAAATTTCCCAGAAATTGTGATTTGCCACATTTGAAGAGGCAGGCCTGTAAGAAACATACTCAAAAATGGGGTAAAATTTCACCCCTGGGGGCAGGAGCTGCCCAAAGTGCCCCATTGAATTATATTTTCGCCCTGAAATGCCCTAACCATAGAAACCTTTTTAGAACAAAAATTGATCCGCAAGAAAAGGGAGGGCTATTTTACGCAACCCAACTCAGTGTCTCAGATCATTGTGAAGCTATCAGCCACGCCCTAGCAAAACCCTTTAGAGCTCCTTAGCAACAAGTTCCATAGACTTCCATTAAAAGAGATCAAAGGATAAACCAGGATAAAGTGTCATAGAAACATGAGGGTGGGCTCGTTTGACTCGGGCCAGCAAACAGCCAATCCTGAATCACCTCAACACTTACTGGCCAACGCCCAGCAACCATTATCGACCCCTTAGAACCAAAATCCAAAGAGGGTTATCTTCCATCTGAATGCACAAGCAGGGTTGGATATCATTCAACTGCAAGCACCCTTTTGGAAAGTTTCATGATTGGCAGCTGCCAACCCACTCCCTAGCAACCAAACAGAGTCCCCAAACCATTTTGCAAGACCTAACTCTAAAATTAAACATCGTTGAGATGGGGTGGTATACTTCACTTGACTTTGGAGCAAATGATAGGGCACTGCAAGCCACTCCTAAGCACCAAACATAGTCCCCTAGCAACCGTTTGCAAGACCATACCCGACCAAACATGATAGGGGATGGGGTTTGGCTCTTTTATATGCTAGAAAACAGGATTTGGGCTAATGCTACAACATGCTAGCAGTGATTAGCTACATCTAATATTGATTAGCAAAGGTTAAATCATGCCAAGAAAATGCTACAAATTCCATAGTAACCATCTTGACATCTACCAACCACCAGTAACACCATAGCAACCACCCAGAATCCCCAAGAAACCCCCTTTAGCAACCCCCAGAATACCCAGAACCCCTGCAACGCCAAAGAACCACCCAGAAAAACCCTACAACCGCCTAGCAACCATCCAGAAACCCTAGCAACCGCCTAGCAACGCCCTGGGCCAACCATCAGAAACCCTAAAAGCCTATAACCCCAAGAATACCCATAGAACCGCCAAAGCAAACCGCAAACCCTAGCAACCCCCCAGAAACCTAGCAACCGCCTAAAAAACCGACCCCTAGCACCACCTAGAACACACTAGCAACCATTGAACACTAGCCAACCCCTAGCAACCACCAGAACACCTTGCAACCCGCCTACAACCATCCAGAAACTAGCAACCACCTAGCAACGCCCTGGCAACCACCCAGAAACCATAGCAACCACCTAGCAACACCTAGAAACCCTTAGACACCTAGCACCCTGCCCATCAGAATCCCACTAGAAACCGCCTAGAAACGCCCAGCAACCCCCAGAAAACACCCTAGCAACGCCTACAACCAAACCCAAAACTACACCACCACCACAAACCACCCTAGAAACCCAAATAGAAACCTTAGCAACCACCAGAACTACATTAGCAACACCTAAATCCCTAGCAACCCTAGAACCCGCAACGCCTGCAACCCCCAAAAACACCCTAGCAACGCCTAGAACCCCCCCAGAATACCCTACAAGACCTGAAAACCTACAACCACCCAAAACACCCTACAACCCCTAGCAACCACCCGATACCCAAAAAACCGCAAGCCAACCACCCAAACACCCAAGAAACTCCTCCCTCCTAGCACCACCCAAGAAACCCCTAGCAACCTGGGTTTTTTGCCACTGAAACGCACCAATTCACATTCCCTGAATTTACATCTAGAAAGGCTTCCTAGCAAGCAACATATGTATCTCCCCAAAACTATTATTAATCTCCACAAAATTGGGCCTAAACTCCTAGCACTTTGCAAACCAATATAGTTCAAAACCACTAACAATGCCTAGACGAACCCCCCGGGGAAAATTTCGCCCCCCAGGGGCGAAAAAACGGCCCAAAAAAAACCATAAAACAGGGGAAAAACTTTTTGGAAAAACTCAGAAAATCGTTTAAAAAAAAAGGGATTTTCCACATTTTGGGGGCGCAGTTTTCATATAAAATGGGGTAAATGCATGGGGGAGGGCGGGCCCCAAATTTTAAAAAAAACCCCCTTGACTTAACATTGAAAACTTTTAAAGTCATGTGACCAATTTCAAGAAATTTTATTTCCAAAATTTTAAGAGGGTCAGGCTCTGTAAAACATACCTCACAATTGGGGGAAAAGTTGCACCCCGGGGGCAGGAGCGCCAAATTTTCCCCCCCGACTTACATTGTGTCGTTCCCCTACACCCAAAAAAGTTTTTTTTAACAAACTCTGGGCCATGTCTAAACAAAAGGGGGGGGGTCTTTTACTCAGACGGCCCAAACAGTGTTCCCCAAATCATTGTGAACATCAAGCCAACCCCTACAACCCTTTAAGCTCCTTTTCAACAAGTTCCATAGACTTTCCATTAAAAGAGATCAAAGGGGTATCTGGATATAAGGGCATAAAACATGGGGTGGGCTCGTTTTACTCGGGGCCGCAAAAAGCCAAACCTGAATCACCTCAACAATTTCTGGCCACGCCCTAGCAAAACCCTTATCGACACCTTGCAACCAAAATCCAAAGAGGATACTTCCTTTTAAGTCACAGAGGGAGGGGGTTGGTTATATCATTCATACTGACAAACAGCCTTTTTGGGGTTTCATGATTGGCAGCTGCAAGCCATCCCAGAACCAAACAGAGTACCCTAGCAAACCCTTTTTTCAAGACCCCAAAACTCAAAAGAAACATCGTAAAGATGGGGGTTGGTTTAAAACATTCACATTGCTTGACTTTTTGAGCAGCGCCAAGCCACTCCCAGCAACCCCAAAAATAGTACCCAAAACAACCGTTTTGCAAGACCAATACTCTACAAACAACGATAGAAGGGGGTTGCCTTTACTCATGCAGCAACAGGACTTGCTACAAAGCTACACAGCTAGCAGTGAATAGCACAGCAATATTGATTAAACAAGTGTTAAAACATCCCAAAAAATGAAAAAATTCCAAAGTAACCATCTGTGACAACTACCCAACCCCCCTAGAAAACACCAAGCAACCACCCGAATACCCCAGCAACCGCCTAGCAACCCCCCAGAAACCCACAACCGCCCTAGCAACGCCCAGCAACCACCCCCGAAACCCTAGCAACCCCTAGCAACCACCCAGAACACCCTACAAACCCCAGCAACCACCCAAAACCCTACAAACCCCCACCCAACCCAGAACCCCCCAAAACCCTAGCAACGCCTAAACCACCAAAACCCCCCAACCGCCAGCAACCACCCCAAAACCCTAGCAAAAAACCGCCTAGCAACCACCCCCAAATACCCTAGCAAAACCGCCAGCAAACCCCCCAGAAAACCCCACAACCGCCTAGAAACCCAACCCAAATCCCCTAGCAACCCTAGCAACCCTAGAAAACCCCCCAGAAACCCTGCAACCGCCTGCAACCACCCAAAACACCCGGGGCAACCCCAGAACCACCCCAAAACCCCTAGAAAAACCAAAAAACCTAGCAACCACCCAAAAACCCAGAAACCACCTACAACCACCGAAACCCAACCCCGTACCCAACCACCCAAACATCCGGGTTTGTCTATGCAATAAAAACCCAACCCTAGAAACCGGGGTGTTTTTTTGCCACTGAAAGCACCATTTCACTTTTTCTCCTGAAATTACACTAGTTAAGGGCTTCCCAAAAGGAAAAGCAACATTATGTTTTTTCTCATACTTATTATTTTTTTTATTTTCCACAAAATTTGGCGCGGTAACTTTCCCCGCAGTTTTGCACGACCCAAATGAGGGTCAAACTTTGCCCCCATTGGGAAGGTGTGCTAGATTTTTTAAAGGGATCGGGGGACGGTTCCCACACGGGCAAAAAACGGCCCCAAAAAACCCTTTTTACTTAACATTGCGGAATTTCAAAAATTAAATCCCAACGCCCTTTTTCACACCACACCACAAAAAGGGTGACACCCTGCTGTCGGGGGCCCCTTCTCCCGGGATTTATTTTTTCAAACAGCCCAAAAAAGGCCTAAAATCTTCAAGCCCCAAACCCTGCAACCGTTTACGCACCCTAGCAACCGGGGGGCATAGGGACGAGGCCGCAGGCCCCGTTTCCCTAAAAAACCTATAAAAAAATTAAAAAACCCTTTTAAAAACTCCATAGAATCATCTGTTAAAAAAAACACGCCACATCCAGCCCCTGATTGAGGCTCAAATTGTGCGGTTATTGAGGAGAGGGTGTGTGACTTTTTTTTACGATGGGGGGTTTCGGTTTCGCCCCCGGGGGAAATAAAATTGGTAAAAAAAAATCCCATAGACTTTAACAATTGCCACAAACTTTGACACTCCCCGGTAGCACTGACCATGATTTCCCCCAAAAAAAACTTGTAATTTCCCAATTGAAGAGGGTGGCAGGGTCGTAAGAACATACCTCACAGGGGTAAAATTGCACCCCCTGGGGGGCAGGGCTGCCCAATTGCCCCATTTACTTACTATGGGACCCACATTAT